>CM070545.1:74932534-75574201 GCA_036346405.1 Phyllostachys edulis
AGCCGTGTGCACCTAATGGTACCGGTGGCGACCCCTACGGCAACCCTTAGCGGCGGCACGCCGGAAATGGGTGGTGATGAGGTTCGTTCAAAGGTGCATGCAGCGATAAAGCTCCACATTGTCCAGATAAGCGGGTGCCAAAGCTTCTACAAGGTCTAGGGATGCTACCTGAGCGTTGGAGAGGTTCGGAGATGGCCAGAGGTAGCTCGACGTCGATGATGTCCATGGCGGCAAAGAGGTCCAACGTGGAGGGGTGAGCCTGAGCATGGAGAGAGGCAAATGGATGTCGGAGCAGCTTAACGAAGGTATGTAGATGGTGTAAACAAAATGGATTAGGCAATGCCTTACCGGTCAGAGTCGGAGAAGAGGATTAAGGTTCTTCGACTGAAACGAGAGAACTTCGAAATTCATGAACTCCTGTGATGCATTGCCCAAATTAGTTGAGGGGTTTTCTTAATTGTGCTCAAAGACACGATATGGCACGCAAAGAATGGAAAGGAGCTCACCAGAGATGAAGTTATCGTGGTGATGTCACTCGGTGATTTTCAATGCGCGCTCTAGCAGCATTGAAGACACACTGGTGGTTCGAGAGCTACAAGCGAAAGAAAGCATGAGCTCACATTAGCCAAAATGGATACGACGAAAGGAGTAGAAGAGAAAGGATGCTAAGGTACGAAGCTTACTCGAGTAATGAGCACACATGAGTGTCTCCCTGCTCAGCTACCGAGAGCTGGAATGGGGAGAATGGAGGTGTGCGAGGGAGTTTTGACTCGGGCAAGTAACTGAGATGAAGGTAGCGTTAAACGGCAAAGCTCCAGGAGTGGTTGCATGGGGCGGAAGCTCACGGTGTCGACGGGGCGACTCAGGAGCACTCGGCCGCGTGGAACTCGTCCTCTGCCGCCGCCAACGGGAGGTTAGGGATGACCCTGACGCACGGGCCCGACGCGTTAGTGGCACAAAGCGGTGTGGGTCGAGGTAGAGCCAGGGTCCGGCTGTGTTTAGTTGGTTCGATCGAGACATGTGGCTTAGGTCGGACTTGAGTCAAAAGTTGTGGCTCGGTCGGGTTTGAACCCAACAGTTGACTAGACTTTAAATTCAAACCTCTACGTTGACCGATGGTCTAAAAATAGCAAATAAAATCCTCAAATTCTGAAATTAATCAGAGAGGTTCTTGGAATGTCCTAGTACTCAAATAAATTCTTAAACCTCACTATTCATGATATATTTGCTTATTCTAAATTCAAACCTAGATAGGTTGTTGAATAGAATTTGAATTTTGTGTGGGTTGAATTGAGTTCCTTAAATTTGGGAAATATTATATTTATTCATGATAAATATTATAGTATTTGAATAAATTATTTTACAGAGGTCTTTGCAAGGATTTATTTCTGTTTTCTTTGGAGGAGTTGATTTAGGTTAAAATTTAATCTTTGATTAAGATTTTCCAAGTGCAATAAATAATGCAAATGCTTCAGAGAGAATATGCATCTTGATGAGATGCATACTAATTTTCATTAATTAACTTGAAGATGTGACAAGATTCTGAACTTTTTGGTACCCTGTTTAACACGTCATGGGTATGCTCAATTATCAATGCTGATTTTTTTCATTTGTTTGAACTTATATATAGTAATTTCATGATGTACTTTTATCTATGTTTTATTTTTATTGCTAATGCTAGCAAAGTTGTCCATTAATTTAAGACCTTTTCGGATCCGTGTGGTCTAGGTTTTAAAACTGCGGCCATTAATTAATATATATTAAAGTATACAAATTGACTGCATGAAAATATTGTTATTGGATTTGTTTTACAAAATACTTTCATAGTATATCATTTTTATTATTTTGTTAATATATCATGATACGAAAGTACACAACTACAGTCAAAGTGTATGGTTGGAGACCGTGAAAAATCTAAATGGACTTATATTATGAGATGGAGGGAGCAGTACATAATTCACTTTGGAAAAATTTATACTTTTTTCTAAGATCTTGCAAGTTTGTGTGTAGATGTCTCAGGCTGCTCTCAATGAACAGTATCTTAATGTAATTTCTTTAGTGCATGAGGAGTGTTAGGATACTATCTTTTCGATGCATAGTTTCTTATGGTGTAGTATCTTAGGCTGTTTCATTTAATTACATGTATGATCTTTACTAGTATTTGAGCATTGTGGCCTATTTGTGGCATGTACTAAAGCAATACATGCATGATCTTCCCAATGCACAGGATTGATCACAATAAATTTTATGCGTTGAATTTCGAGACCGAACCGGTATCCAGATTAGATACTAGAGTACCCTCTCTCTTCATTAACTATGGTGCCACATCATCATTTTGTCTACATGACAGGCTTAAGATACTAATCAGGGTGGAGCACTGAAAGCAGCCTCAGACAACTTATTGATTCTTGGTTTTCCTTGAAGATAGCTCAAGTTGGTTCGATCATATATGTGTTATAAAGTTGTTGCATGGAGCGCTGAAAATTAAGAACGGCGCTTGTGTTACCACTCGAACCCATAAATAATCAATAATGTCAAGTAGAATGAAGTGTTAGATAACCCAAATTCAAAGAGAATTGGAGGTCATGTACTATATTACGATTTGTGAATAGCCCTCGGGCGACAGTCACAGAGGCTAACTCTAGCAGTTCGATGGGTCTTGTTACTGTCTAGAGAAAGGTTCCGTTGGCAACCTTGGTGGGAATGCCGCTCATGTGACACGTGCACGTTGGAGCCACCCTCGCCCCCCCCTGCCTTTGATGCCTGCGAGTTCTAAAGACATGTCCAATAGGCTTATATCAGCTGTCTATAATAATTATCACGTATCATTTTTGTTGATATAGATAAAAGAGAATCAAAAGAGAGAAAGATATTATCTACAATTATGTAGCCGACTATAGCACAAAGAACAATAAAAGTATTAAAAGATTATGTGTTATATAAAGATAACTAAAAAGACAGCAGCTGTCTGTACCATTGTATGAGCTGTCTTTAGTGCTGTCTATAGTTGACATACATAGTTGTTAGGGCATGTACAATGATATAGACAGCTGTTGTCTATAGTATTCATCCATATCATCTATATACAGCACTAAAGACAGCTTCTAAATGAATTATCTCTTTACATGTCTCTATAGATAGCTCATCTATGTACAATATATCTTATTTCTCGTGTTACAGTCGACTATTACATAAGAGACGACCTAATTCTCTATACACCCCCTCTCTCCTCCACATCATCTTGTGTTCTATATAGCAAGACTTATAGACAACTGACATCATATTATTGTACATACTCTTATAAACAACAGCTGTCTATATCATTGTATACGTCCTAAATCATTACACTAACACGTAAGAACAAAGACAAAGGGATTGACGCGAAGGAGGCTCTAAGGTACGCAATTCTGCCTTTTTAATTTCATTTATCGATAAGCAGTCGCGATGAGATTAAATTACATGGAGCTATGGTACATGTGTATATAATTTATACATTTTATATATTTTTCCAAAAATATCCATTAGTCATTCTACGAGTTGATTGTGTGAAGAGTGGGGAAAATGTTAGAGAAGGGAAAGCGTGAAAACGTTTCTTGAAACTAAGAGTTATACATACCATAGCCATCCTCAAATAATTTTATGGTATAACTTTGCTCTACGTAAAATTGTGCCCCGTGAAAAACAAAAGTGTGTGTTCTAAAAAATAAATAATAATAAAATTGTGAAGAAGAAAAATTCTAGACATTGTGATGGAGCAAAAACTATTCATAAACCAAATTCTAGCCGTTAATCAGAAGGAAATAGATATGTGCATAGTTCTTTGATCTACATGGCTTGTGATGAGGATATAATAATCCTCGATTAACTGTTTATCTATAATTGCTGTTATAGATAGCAATATCTTTATATTGTTTATAAGTATACCTCTTATTGTTAATAACGAGATAGGTTAGCTGGATGGTCGTAAGCCTTTCTATGATCACTCAATAGTCGTAAGCTTTTCTACGACCACTTCATGGTCGTAAGTTTTACTACGACCATCTTCTAGTCGTGAGCTTTACTACGATCAGGTCAGCTACGACCACCCTGTAATCGATAAAAGTCTACAGACATGTGGGCCCAATCGACTCTAGGGACTCTTATACGCTCTGTTCAATACACAGAGCAGTTTGTATACGTGGTTATTCTTTGGAATAATTGCACATATCACGCCTCTATCCTTGACGTAACTGCAAGGTGACGTGGGGTTCGATTTCTCTTACAATAACTACCATCAACGTATGCATTTCATCACGCGTTGAGACGCCTCTTGGCATGGAGTAACTATCGCTCATTCACACGCTATATAAGGGCTGAAGTCAATGGATAGAGAAAGATGGACAATCGGGGTTAGCTGCAAGGGATCATTGACTCTTAGTTTGAGTGATTTCTTCCTGATTATAACAAGCATACTAAATATAAGAACACAGGAGTAGGGTTGTTATTCTCCTAAGAGAAGGCCCGAACTTGTCTAAATCTATGTGTCTTTTTTTGTATGATTCTATTTCAAAGGAAGTCTCCCCCCTCCCCCGCGCAAATAATCATTCATAAGATCGACACTAGATCATCGACAGTTGGTGCCGTCCGTGAGGATATTCCAGTTCTTCCTTTTCGATAAGTTTTCTTCGTTTTTTCTACTCTGATGCTTTCATGGCAGAAGAGTGGTATGAGGAGAACTGGTTCGATTTAGCAGACTACGCAGAACTTGACATGGATGCCTACTACGAGTACGAGCAGAGCATTATTTCGTCCGATGGCAATGCTACCTCTAGGGATCTTTCACCAGACCCAGGAGGCCGTGCAACAGACAAGGTTGACGTGGGATATTTCTCTCCCACAACATTATGCCCAGATGAGGAGCCAGATTCCTCAAGGGGCAAGGGTCTATCCGACCAGGGTCAGGATGGCACAAAGGTGTGTCCAGAACATGACGAGGGTTCCCCCTCTAAATGTTCAACCTCACTTGATGTCATCCGATCTAGCACAACAAGTCCTGTAATCCATCATTCCTGGACTCAACCAACATCTGGTAACCATCATCCTATGGTTACCTCCACAAGGGGTCATCTTGAGCCCACTTCTCCTGTAGGTTCGACCACACCTTCGCAGGGTTCACCTTTAACTGGAGACAGTTATAACCTGGAATTCCCCTTCCTAGAGGGGATAGCTACAAGTCGCGAGACATTATCTCTCAACCACTCCTCGAGTCAGGAGGACTCAGACGCAAGTCGGGATAATAGCATCCAAGAGGTCTTTGTTCTCCTCTCATATCCTAATCTCTCTCCAAGAGGCAGGACTGGGGATATTTCCCATCGCACATTCACTTTGGGCTCTTGTGGTGATGACGAGGATGCCTCCGACGATGAACAGGATCACCACCTTCATGAGGGTGGCCGAAATCCTAGAAATGAACGCTCTCCACTGAGACATGCTCTGGCGGACTCAGATGTGGATGATCCCGAGACCATCCGGAGGAGAAGGATCGCAACCCAGAGAACTTTACCTGGGCGCATCCAATACTGGTCAGATGAAGCTCAAGAACTTCAGCGGTAAATGACCTGATTGAAAACCCGACTCAAGAGCTTGGACAAGCACTAGGCTACGACCACTTTGTTGGAGAGATCGCACGAAGACTTGGGGATACGATGGTCAGGCTTGAGAAAACTCGGTGACACCATTTTGGAAGTCGTACCGGAACTAATCCGTCAAACGCCAGTCGTTCGAATGACTCTCTTCATAGAGAACGACAAGGCAACAAGTCTGGTCATTCTCCCAACGATGACTCGAGTCGAAGGAGAGTCCTTCGAACAGCCGGTGATCGACAAGTCCCTAGAGGAGGTGGTCGTTCACCATTTTTTCCGAGGAATTTGCAACACCAGATTGAATACGAGGAGTATTACCCTCGTAGGGCTGAAACCTATGATAGGCTAGGTCCACCTGCCGTTGGGTATCGTCGTGTACGATCGCCTGGTGATTTCAACCCTTTTTTCCGCAAAGGAGGTGTCATAACATTATTACCGGATATCGAGCGTTTTCGCCCAACCTTCGAGCAGTCCGTTGGCCTTCACGTTTTCGACCGGCAAATATGGAGAATTTGATGGGTCACAAAATACTATTGAGTTTCTTCAAATCTACACCACTGCTGTCAGAGCAGCTGGAGGAGGAGAGCACATAATGGCTAACTACCTTCCTTTCGTGCTTGAAGGACCCGCTCGGTCGTGGCTGTTAAATCAACCACAAGAGTCGATCTACTCCTGGCCTCACCTCTGTGATCTACTACTAGCTAACTTTCAAGGTACTGACAACAATCCCGGAAAGGAAGATGACCTGCACAGAATGCGCCAAAATTCTCATGAGACCCTTGTTGGAAATATGCCCTAGAGGCAATCATACAGATGATTATATTTCATTATGTTCATAACATTGGATAATATGTTATCATGTTCCTATAATAATATCGATAATATTTATTATCAAGTATGTGACTTGATTGTGAAACTCTATATTTCTACGATGATTATTCTTAAACGTTCCCTAGTCAGAAATATATGAGAACACATATGAATAGACTAGCATATGTATTGGTTGATGACTATGTTTCACAGGTCATAGATATGGAGATATCAAACCAATAATATAGGCCCATGTTAGAGAACATGGTGTTGGATAAGACCTACCTTGAGACACTGTTGAGATTGTTATGATTTCGTGTGTTATCAGTTGGTCTCAAGCAATGATAATGTGTAGTCCTTAGACCTAAGATCAGCATGGTTTCCCACATGTGTAATAGCACTATTAGGGGTTGACAAACGCTACTCATAACTGGGTAGTTATAAAGGTAGTTTTTGGGTATGCTATGAAACATACAGAGGGATGTGACTGATCGGATATCGGATTTGCCCCTCCTAACATAGCAGGAAAGATGTCTCTGGGCCCCTCGTTGTGGTCGGGTAAAGAAAGTGCATGGCCATGATACTAGTGGTCGAAGTGTCGACCATATGAAGTTATTCGACAGTTGATCGAGAAAGTATTGAACGGTCCATGGATGATAAATAATCTCACCTGGAGTTCAACCATATATCGTGAGGCAAAGGGATAACACACAAACAAGTCGTTCAGTTTGACTAGATAGTACGACTAATACCCTTTCTCCACGTATAGGGATAACCGCTTTCTAGGACCTCCTCTGCCTAGGACCTCCTCCGCCTGGAGTGGTCCAAGAGTGGTCCTGGAGTGGTCTTGGAGAAACATATCGAGGAGGTCCAATAGGACATTTCGAAGCTGGTCGACGACTGGTCGTATGGAGATACGAGCAGGTCGTAGACTGGTTGGATCTAGTCGTAGACTGGTCGAACGTAATCACTAACTGGTCGTAAGGAGTTACAAACTGGTCGTGACTAGATACAAGTTAGTCATAAGTGATAAAGACCTGGTTGTAAATCATATTGCATTAAGGTTCGTCCGATATATTCTATGTGTGTTTGGGAATCGATATGTGCTGCTAGGTACCGCTGGCGACTCGTGGTCTGAAAAGAGTTTTCGTGTCACAATCGATCACACATGAACCTATAGGGTCACACACTTAAAGGGCTAGACTTTGATTTGGTTGGTGATCCGAATTCTTATAGGCCACAAGTTCCTAATGGGCCTCAAGTTCGAGACCCATTATGGATGCATATATACAAAGGGGCGATGGCATGGGGTGGATGGATGATCTTTGCAAGAGCTCCCGAAACCCTAAATAGCCACGCCTCCCACAACCACGTTGCCGGCGCTAGCACTCCAGCATGTGGTGTACCTGCCCCATACGTGTGGATACTTTGGAGGTGTTGTTGCGAAGCATCAGCACTAAGACGATACGCAACTCGTGACGATCATTGGAGCAGGAGGAGAAGAACGTGGCAAGTACGACTACAACTGCATCAACTCACTACATCGACACTACTTCCGCTATGAGTTGGCGCGTCTAGTGGCAATCTCGTGATCTATTACTAGAGGAGGTTCCTCGGTTGCGCGGTAGAAATTTTTGTTTTGTGCTATCGTAGCCTACCCATGACCCAACAATGGTATTAGAGCTATCTTGTCTAGTTTTATATTCAGATTATATGCATATAGTGATATGAGGGAGTCATAGATGTGATCTATTTCTGTTTTCTGTTGGTCACTTTATATGATAGATTGTTTTCGGCGATGGTCGATATGATTGTCCATGCGTGGTGGTCGTAAGGTGGCTCATGATCGTTATTCCGTGATCGTGTTTTCATGGTTGTATCACGACTTGCCTCAACTGGTCGGTTTCCACCATCAGGGCAGACAGTGATTGTAAATCCATGGAGTGCGCGAAGATCAATCTAGTTGATCGAATCGGAGTTGCGATCGCAAAGAGTTAATGTGATTAATCCAATGCGATTTACATGGATGTAATAGTAGATTAGATCTATGTAGTCCGAAAAGGACCTTGGTATATGGATAGGGCTACCGCCCTTCTGGTGCGGGTTGCCACCCCTATGGACTAGGATCATAACTTGGTTTTAGTATTGCTAGTTCACGCCATCCGTTAGATAGAATGTGATTCTATGCCTAACTTATTTATACAGGGTTTTGTAAATAGTATGACCCATGATGTATGAGATGCATGTATGTGTGTAATGTTCATGACCTACGTGTCATGTTTTTTTCAGCCCAAGGCTGTCTATATTTGTATAACGGCCTGCGTGTTGACTTGTGATGCTTCTTCACTCCTTGTAATTTATTACTAGTGCTATTAGGAGTAATGGCTTAGTAGGAGTACTTGGAGGAATTGACCACTTGGAGACATGGTGAACAGGGAGCATGGCGATGGAGATTACCATAAGAAGGGTCATACTATATCACGATGCAACGTGATTGTCTGTGAATGCCTTTACATTCCTGTTCATTTATTTCTATGCATGTTATTTAATTGCTTTGAATGCTTTTAATATGGTAGAAGTAAAATTCCCTCACATAATATTAAGCTAAATTGATGCCCTCCCAATTAGTTGCATCATCCAAAGTAATGTATTTTAATGGTAGGTCTTGCTAAAGTATAATGCCATTAATATTCCTTGGCCAGGTGGGTTTGTGTCGGCACTACAACAAAACTATCACGTAAAGACGTTTTTGTTTTGACGCTTTTATATCCGTCTCTACGCTGAAAAACACCTCAGATGTTAAAACGCTTCCCAAGACATTTTATATGGCGTCAAAAAATCTCTTGCTGTACGCATCTCTCCACCTCCCCCACGCCTCTTGGCTCTGTCTCCCACCTCCCCACTTCTTCAACATCCCCCCCATCGTGTTGCTGGCCTGCTGCGTTCTGAACTCCATCCTCGGTCCATCCTCCTCCCTGCGTGACGACGTGACCGCGTGAGTCGTCTCGACCAACAGTCGACAGTTGACTCCATCCTCGGTCCTCCTCCCCGCGTGAGGCACTAGGGTTGAACGCCGCCACCGCGCCGTCGACTCCATCCTCCTCCCCGCTCTACCCCGCCGCATCGTCTACTCCATCCTCCTCCCCTCTCCTCGCCTTCCTCATCGCCTCCTACAACGCCGAGGAGATCCAGATCCAGCAGGCCATCCTCCTCTCCCTCGACTCCTCTCGCGCCCCAACCACTGCCTCCTCCTCCGTGGCGCGATGCCTCTCCCGCCACCCCCTTCGCCGCCGAGGATGCTGGCGGTCACCAGCTAGCGCCTCTTCGCCTCCCTCCCACTCCCGTCGCCTCTCCAGTCCCGAAGGTACCTCCTCCCTCCCCTCCTCCCTTCCTCGATTTCCCTTCTTGATCTTGTAAGTCCTGATTCTTGGGAGCCTGTTAGGAGTTTGACTCAAAGGTTAGAGTTCGCCCGTTATTTAATCGGTTCTAGATTTAATTGACACCAATACCCGCAGAGTTGTGGTTATAGTAAAAGTATGGTATACTATAAAGAAATTATGTTGTTAGTTTCATGGATCCAACCGATTTTAGGTAGAGCAGGTGTTTTTTTGTGATTATTCTATCCATACAAACATGATTTTTGTGATTTCCCAGATCCTAATGTTGAGATACATAGTAACATTCATAATGAAGTGGTTCTGATAACCTGGGAAGAAGCCTATTCTAAGTATCTGAGGGTTACAAAAAGGCTTTTTCGAGTTCATGGTTTGCTGACCACTAAAGCACAATAATTGCTGACTGCTAAAGCACAATAATGTTGTACTTTATGCAGAGAGAAGAGTATAGCCCCAATAGTGTACCATGGTATGTGTGGAAAATATTTTGATACTCATTTTCCTTATTGCCGAATTTGTTTTCCATTATGCAGAGAGAAGAGGTAAGAAACATGATTGAGCATGATGGTTCCGCCAAAGGGATTATGTTCAGCCAGCTCACATCATTCTTGGATTTGATTGAATTCTCCCTACAGAGGATTTTTTATTGGTGTTAAACATTGCAGCCTTTTTTGTTGACAATTAAAATAATTTAAGATGATTTTACAATCCGGCATCAAGTGCGTGCAACTTAATGGGAAAATGAACATTACCGAGAAGCAATGATCTGGACTGTAGGATTTTTTCTGATGAGCTTGAAAGCTGGAGGAGCAGCTCTCAATATCACCGTAGCATCTCATGTGAGTTCAGTGCACCATCTTCCTTTTGTCTACTTTTAGGCAGCAAAAGCCCTAAACTTGCTGACCATTGAATATAGAAAATAAAATAAAATGCCGTGCATACTGCTGATAGAATACTTGCTGGGTAGGTCTTCTTGATGGACCCTTGGTGGAATCCCGCAGTCAAGAGCCAAGCCTAGGATCGAATCCACTGAATTGGGCAATTCAAGCCAATCACGTGTGGTAGCAGTGTGACACTTCCATTACCTTGCTATGTTGATATGCTCGGACTCGCATCTCCTGAATCATATTGCCCCATTTCCCCCCTTTTCTCTGACTTTACCAACCTTTTGACTCTGGTATCATAGAAGCGTGAGGTTTGTGACTAAGGACAAGGTTGAAGAGCGTATCCTGCAACTACAAGAGAAGAAGCAACTCATGTTTGAAGGGTACGTATACTCTTCTCACCCAGTATCACTAATGCATAATCTTCAAGGCCGTGTGAGACTTGTGTTTCAAGAGTGTATGCTCACGACATCGTCTTCCCATGTCCCCTCAGCAGAAGACTCAGTTGGCGACTCACGGAGGCCATCATAAAAGCATACTGGAGGTCGACCTCAAGTTTTTGTGTAACACCCTGGCTATACGGAAGCCAAGATGCTACCTAAAAGACTAACGTACAACAGCAATTCGGGATAAATTCAACTATTTTTCAAACAATAAAGCTTTAACCAAATAGAACTAAGACATTTCTCTAAAATCCGGCAGAACCTCCTTTGTATAGAAGGCTATACCGGAGGCCCAAATAGTTTAATATAGCGTCAATCACGATCAAATCCTCCAATAAAAACAAATCATCAAATGACCTCCAAAATATACTAATCAACTAATGCATCCATGGTCAGCATATCTACGAGGGTTAAATGAACTCAATCAACGAATGAATGAGAACATAAAGGGATCATCCGTGATCAAAAACAAAACATCCACCACGAAGGGTGGTCACAGAATCGAAACTAAAGTACTTAACAAGAATATGAATTGTGGATAATTGGGTTTGATTATTCATTGCGGTTAGTGATTAGGTGACGTGCACCAAGTCTACCCCTTCCCATGCATATCGCTGCCTCGAGAGGTACCTAGCAAACACAACACAGCAAGTGTGAGTCCATGACTCAGCAAGTGCAATAGTAAATCAAACATAGCAACATAAGTAGTCAAAGGAATTAAACAATCACATCATGAACAACAGAATTATAGACCACAAATCCATCTCTTATGATAGCATCATATGCAGTCAAAGGAAATAAACGATCACATCATGAACAACAACAGTACAAAACAGAAATCCATCTCTTATGATAGCACCATAAGCAGTCAAAGGAAATAAACGATCACATCATGAACAACAAAGATTAAAGTGTATGAAATAAGCACAGAATCTAACACTTGAATGAATGGAATGAATGATTTGGACGAAATGAAGGGACTACACACATGCAAATACGGTATTCTTTGGTGACACACCGTCGGTGTTCACCTAAGCCCGCATTTAACAAAATACGGGATCCAAGCCCGTCACGAAGAACGTTTAAACGGGTGTCCCAAATCGCCCACATTGGAATGGTGGGTCTTACGTGCCCATCTTTGGAATTGATGGGTCTTATATAATGATCCACTCCGTGGATTGAAACATGTATTATGGATGCATGGTATGACATATGAACATTGAAATTACATGCTCTCTATTCATGGAAGTAACACAAATGGATTGAATACGAACTAGTAAATATTAACATGGTACTTAGAAATACAATACCAACCACAAGCATACAACATGTCATAATCATAGAAACACTAAGGTACTTACCATGATGCAATTGCACATGTCCATTGTCATTATCATGATTCATCATTGTCATTATTAGCAAGGTAATCTCATCGCTCACCTTGTCCCATCATCAATGCCATCAATCATGACACCACTACCATGTAAACACCATCATTTAAACATTGCCATGAAAGCATTCTCATGTAAACACCACCATATAAGCGTCATCACATAAATATTAGCACGCGTCGTCATGTAAACATTTCCATGTAAGCTTCATCACATAAGCAACGTCATAACAAAAAATATTATCATTAAACTATGGCACTCATGCTCATCAACATTATCAAGCAGTAAGCAACATCATTTAGCTATGGCATTCATCAAGTATGTAATATAACAACTTAGTAATAATACTTGCACTCACCTCAACCGTGAGATAGAAGACAAAAGGCGGAACGCCTTAGTACCGGGGTTCACCACCACCTCAGTGCTAGCCCTCAAGCAGAAGCAAATGGCACCCGACGTACCATCACCATCAAACATGCGCGTCAACCAAGCATCAATCAGCACAAGTAAAAGGAATCAACTCAAACACAAAGATGATCCACCTTAAGCACCCACCTCCAACATCCTTCACCACAATGCAGCTTTTGTTGCATCCTAAAAAGCTAATGCAATATGCAAAAGGAGAAAGCACACACGAAGAGCAGTTGTCTCATCAATTGGCTCACTATTTTGGTATAATGGTTCTAGCAAATAGAATGCAGAAGAGTAATCATGAAGACAATACTAGGTTGTTGCAGTGTTGACCGTTAGTATGGTTGTATCAAACTCATCCCCATATGTTGTCATTGCATTACTCGCACCAGAAATTTGTGGTGCAATGGACTCTCTGGATCCTGGAGAAGCACTTATTCCTACGACATTGGTAGCTTCAGCTTGTTCTCTGGATGCCAAGAGTCAGTTCCTCACTTCTTTTCTTAACCTTGTCAAGGATTTCAAGCAACTTCTTTGGCTCAAAACAACTGTCCAGGAAACATTCGGTGATGGCCAAATTGTGAAGGACCTAAGGTCACCGGACTTCTTGCTCCAGATCCGCCGGAGCACCTCAACAAGACTCGTCGAAAGGGCTGCTCGAAGTGCACTGCGTCTCTCTCGCCATCGCCGCCGTCAGACCATTAGCCCGCCCTCTTCGCTTCCGGCGATGGCAACGCTCCTTCGCAACTGAGGAGATGGCGGCGGCGAAGGGACGACGCATGTGGTAGCCTCGACCTTGGACCACGGCCAGCATTCGCGTGAGGTGGGCGGCGTCGGGACCGTCAGATCGGCGGCCGCCGAGGCTCGGAGGGTCGGCCGCCACCGGGAGAGTGCGGCAAGGAGAGAGGGAAGAGGAGGCGGCACTTCTGCATGCGGAGGGGCGTAATGGAGCGACAGTGGGGCGCCACGGAGGCAGCTGCTGCTGGTGGCGGCGCCCGAGGACTCTGACGGGAGGGCGCAAGAAAGGGGAGGTGAGGCGGCAGGAGGAATAGGCTGGTGGCGGCTATAGACAGTAGCTCTGCTAGGATTTTCTTCTTGCCCTCCCCCCTTTTTCCACTTGTATGAGTAGTTCGGCTAGGGTTTTGGGGTTATGGGCCAGCAGCCCATACCTCCCCTATGCCCTCTCCCTTCTCTTAATTCTTTTCCTTTTAATCCATTTCTATTTCGTCTTGAACTATTAAATCTAACGGGGTATTACATTTTGTTCCAGGTCTAACCGACGCGATATTTCCAGGGAATCAGGCAGTGCTTGCTGGGTTGTGGATTGACTCAAAGGCAATATTTCCCTTCTTGATCTTGTAATAGATCTTCGAAGTTACTTTAGCGCAGATTGACTCAAAGGCAAGTCAATCTCGATCCATCGAATCAAAGAGCATGCATACAACGGTATTTACAAGAATGAGGATATTGATGAGGTCGATATTTTTCTTCCGAGAAGTATTCATTCTGTTGAGATATAGTTAATTACTTAGTAGTCGTATTCTTTGTATTAGTCTTGGATTAGTCCTATATTGTAGAGAACAGTGCAGGACTCTGGAGGGCAAAATGGTTATTTCCATGGAGAATGACATAAATGAGAATAAATGCTAGTCAGTCTTCTCTTACAACTCTTTCATGCTCCTCTATTGTGAAGTGTTGTGGCAGGGTTCAGCAAACCACTTGTTACTGGCCGGCTGGGCTTTTTTTTACCCAGTATTAACCCCTTTGGTTCACCCCTCTAACTTTCCCTATATAAAACTTATTCTGTGCCAAAATACTTCTAATTACATATAGTTTCTACCTCAATCTCAAATCTGCAGTAAGGAAAACCAGCCAGTATTTGACTGGTTTTTGCCGAGAAACTGGAACCACCCCCTCCACTATTTGGGCCAGGTTCGGTTTTTGGAACCCTGTTGTATGGATTGGGTATGTAATAGCATGCACATAGTCCATTGCTGATATGTCTTTTTGTGCAATACTTGTCATGAATCTAAGAATGTTTCAAATCTTTTGAAGGAAGTTTTAAAATTTAAGAAAAGAACAAACACTTCCATGCCAACTTAAATTGAAGAGACTATTTCTTATGCTTTATCATTTTTGTCTTCACAATTTGCTACTTCAAAAAAAAGAAGCATCCTTGCGGTTCTCGTATTTTCAATTTCGTATTGTGTATTTCCTTTGTTTTCGATAAATGCAACCCTTCTTTTGTCATCCTTCTTATGTCATGCGTGCATGATTTCTTTTTGAGACATGAATAGACATAATAAACAAGTTTATCACTAAGCAGGTGCGAGGCTCTGTGATTTGGACATGGATTAGGCTGTTTGTTCCTAAAGACGCCGCTGCTGCCGCTGCCCTCTAGCCACTCGTCACCTGATTTAGTTGTAGGATTTGTAGGAATTTTTTTTCGGTGTGTTTGCACCTTTGTATGTGGATGCTAGATTCAGTTGTAAACTCGATCCAGTCCGCAACGGAGTGTCTATGTTATTTTCTTCTGTTTTTTATTATATATATCGACAATGTAATTCTACATTTGAAATGGTTTGACCTAAGATCTGAAACTTCTTTTGAAAATTTGTGATATTATATCATCTGAATCATTGTAGTTTAACTAGCGATAAAATATTTCTACAGAACAAGATAAAAATAGACGTCTCTAGCTCAATCTAAATACGTCAATGGATGCGTATCTATGTTTCATGGCACGTAATAAAGCGTCACTAGGGAGAGTAGAGACGATATGCAAATGCATATATGAAAGCGTCTCTAAGCTTGTAGAGACGCAATCTAAACGACTCATAGCATTGTAGACACGCTTAACAATACGTCTCTATGATCTTTGGCATGGTATGTGGGGAGGCGCTCTAGAGACATTTTACAAAAACGACTCTACGACGCTATAGAGATGATTGAAAACATCTTTAACCCATAAAATAGGCGTCTCTACAGGGCTGTTGTGTTGTAGTGCGGACACTTACACACATAGCATTGGTTTAACTTGACAAGGTCATCATAACGGTTATGGACCTTGGGGCATAGGGTTGGGTGCCGGAGCATAGAGATGCTGCTCAACAACAAGAGTCATATAGAGATATGATTAGCAAAGGATTGCTTACCAAATTCACTAATCTTCCAGCCGTGATGCTAAAGCTCACTAGTAGATTAACTGATTATGGGTCTTGAATCACTAAATGTCATAAGAGGGATATAGTATTTAGTGGGAGTATCTTTATTAAATTGTTTAATAGAAGTTACTTTTCTTGAACATATGTTTTAGTTTTGCATATTTTATGTTGTAGATCATGGCAAAGAATCGTTGTACCTACATCGAGCTTTTGCTTTACGCTCGATACTTGACAAGGAAAAACTGAATGGAACAAATTTTGCAGATTGGTCCCGCAACCTAAGAATTGTTCTTAGGCAAGATAAAAAGGAACATGTTCTAGAGGAACCAATTCCAGATGTGCCTGCTGAAAATGCTGCTGCTACTCTTAAAAACGCATATAAAAAGGCATGTGATGAGTCCCTTGATGTTAGCTGTCTCATGCTTGCTGCTATGAACTCAGACCTTCAGAAGCAGTTTGAGAACATAGAGGCCTACGATATGATCGTAGCGCTCAAAGGCATGTTTGAGACACAAGCAAGAACTGAGAGATATGAGATCTCAAAGATGTTGTTTGGGAGTAAGCTAGCTGAGGGTAGTTTGGTGAGCCCACATGTGATCATGATGGTTGGTTACACACCGAGCTTAGAAAAACTTGGTTTTCCACTTAGCCAAGAGTTGGCTATAGATTTGATTCTTGCTTCGCTTCCCGCAAGCTTTGGGCAGTTCATTCTGAACTTCCATATGAATGGCTTTGATAAGAATATCACCGAACTGCATATAATGCTCAAGACTGCAGAGGACATCATTAAGAAAAGCAACAATCATGTGATGATGGTGCAAAAGAGTACAAGCTTCAAGAATAAGGCCAAGACTTGGGTCAAAGGAAAGGGCAAGGCTAAAGTTTCGGATGGGATCCAAACTAACAAGCCTAAGGTCAAGACTAAGTCCGGCCCGACTCAAGAGAATGAATATTTTTACTGCAAAGAACCGAGCCATTGGAAGATGAACTACAAGAAATACCTAGCTGATCTGAAAAAGAATGGTGAGACTAAACCTTTCACTTCAGTTATTAATGTTATAGATGTTTTTCTTGCTGACACTTCTGTTAACTCTTGGGTATTTGATACCAGATCGGTTGCTCATATTTGCAATTCGATGTAGAGTCTAACAAGGAGTAGGAGAATGGCAAGAGGCGAGATGGATCTTCGCGTCGGGAATAAAGCAAGGGTTGCTGCATTAGCCATCGGGACTTTGCCATTACTTTTGCCCTCAGGATTTATTATGGAATTAAATAATTGTTATTACGTTCCAGCCATAAGTAGAAACATCATCTCTGCCTCATGTTTGATGGCAGAGGGTTATAAGTTCATTATTGCGGACAATGGTTGTTCCATATTTTTGAATGAAATGTTTCATGGCTATGCTCCAGTTATGAATGGGTTGTTTATTTTAAATCTTGATGATGCACCCGTCTATAATATTAATGCGAAGAGGCTTCGGCCTGATGATATGAATTCCACTTTCATTTGGCATTGTCGTTTGGGTCACATAAGTAAGAAACATAAGAAGAATCTCTATGATGATGGAATTCTAAATTCATTTGATTCGGAATCATTTGAAATGTGCGATGCCTACTTGGAAAAATGACCAAGACTCCTTTCACTGGTTGAGCTGAGAGGGCGTCCGACTTGTTGGCACTCATACATACTGATGTATGTGGACCAATGAGCACGACATCTAGAGGTGGTTTTCAGTACTTCATTACTTTCACCGATGACTATAGTAGATATGGATATATCTATTTAATGAGGCATAAGTCGGAATCTTTTGAAAAGTTCAAGGAGTTCCAAAGTGAGGTACAAAATCAACTTGGCAAGGCAATCAAATCTTTTCGATCTGATCGTGGAGGTGAATTTTTGAGCCATGAATTTGGTGATCATTTGAAGCAATGTGGAATTGTTCCACAACTTACACCACCAGGCACTCCACAATGGAATGGGGTGTCCAAACGGCGTAATCGGACCTTGTTGGACATGGTCCGGTCGATAATGAGCCAATCATATCTGCCATTGTCCGAACAACCGCTTTCATTTTAAATAGGGTACCATATAAATCAGTAGATAAGACACTATATGAGATGTGGACTGGGAAGAGTCCTAGTTTGTCTTTTCTAAAGATTTGGGGATGTGATGTGTATGTTAAATGTTTGACGTCTGATAAACTCACACCCAAGTCAGATAAATGCTTCTTTATAGGATATCCTAGGGAAACCAAAGGATTTCTACATCCGAGAAGAGGGCAAAGTTTTTGTTGCCCGAAATGGTGTCTTTTTGGAGAAAGAGTTTCTTTCAAAAGGAGTCTGTGGGAGAAAGGTGCAACTTGAAAAAATTCGGGAAACGTCTGAAAGTGTATCAACTCCTTTTGAACCTCTACAAAATGAACAAAATATTATTGAACCTATAGATGAGGCATCAGCCCTACGTAGACCTAAAAGGCCACGTCAATTGCCTATAAGGTATGTACATGACGTATTATTATTGAATAATTATGAGCCTAAGACTTATGAGGAAGCGATGATGGACCCAGACTCTGAGAAATGGCTTGGAGCCATGAAATCCGAGATAGACTCCATGAGAGACAATCAGGTTTGGAACCTGATCGACCCACTTGATGGTGTTAAAACCATTGAGTGCAAATGGATTTATAAGAAAAAGATTGACATGGATAGAAATATTCACATTCATAAAGCTCGACCAGTCTCAAAAGGGTTTCGACAAGTTCAAGGGGTTGACTACGATGAGACTTTCTTATCGATAGCGATGCTTAAATCTGTACGGATCATTCTAGCTATTGATGCATATTTCGATTATGAGATATGGCAAATGGATGTCAAAACGACTTTCCTTAATGGAAATCTAGATGAGGATGTGTACATGACACAACCTGAAGGTTTTATCGATCCAAAGAATGCTAGTAAAGTGTGCAAACTTTAGAAGTCCATTTATGGATTGAAGCAAGCATCTCGGAGTTGGAATTTACGTTTTGATAAGGAGATCAAAATTTTTGGTTTCTTCAAGAACAAAGAAGAACCTTGTGTTTACATGAAGGTTAGTGGGAGTACATTTGTTATTCTAATCTTATGTGTGGATGGCATATTATTGATTGAGAATGATATTCCTATGCTGGAATTCGTTAAGGCATCATTGAAAAATAGTTTTTCTATTAAGGACCTAGGAGAGGCAACATATATCTTAGGGATAAAGATCTATAGAGATAGATCAAGAAGGCTAATTGGATTAAGCCAAAGTACTTATATTGACAAGGTGTTGATTCGGTTCAACATGAAGGATGCCAAAAAAGGGTTTTTGCCTATGTCACGTGGCATAAGTCTTAGCAAGAGTCAGTGTCCTTCGACAACTGATGAGCGAGACCATATGAGTGGTATTCCATATGCTTCAGCTGTTGGATCTATCATCTACGCCATGATATGTACAAGACCAGATGTATCATATGCTCTAAGTGTTACGAGTAGATATCAAGTCGATCCGGTGAAGGTCCTTTGGACAACAGAAAAATATTCTTAAGTACTTAAGAAGGACTAAGGATGCATTCCTAGTTTATGGCGGTGATGAAGAGTTCGTTGTAAATGGTTACATCGATGCAAGCTTCCAAACCGACAAAGATGATTATCGTTCGCAATCTGGTTTTGTATTCGTTTTGAATGGAGGAGCAGTGAGCTGGAAAAGTTCCAAGCAAGAGACGGTTGCTGATTCTACGACGGAGGCCGAGTACATTGCGGCTTCTGAAGCCACGAAAGAAGGGGTTTGGATAAGGAATTTTATTACTGAGTTGGGTGTGGTTCTGAGTGCCTCGAGCCCAATGGATCTCTATTGTGACAATAATGGAGCCATTGTGCAGGCTAAGGAGCCTAGGTCCCATCAGAAATCCAAGCATATACTCAGGCGTTATCATCTTATTCGCGAATTGGTGGATAGAGGAGATGTTAAGATATGCAAAGTTCACATAGATTTAAATGTTGCTGATCCGTTGACAAAGCCTCTCATACAGCCAAAGTATGAGGTGCACACAAGAGCTATCGGTATTAGATACTTAAATGATTGACCCTAGTGTAAGTGGGAGACTGTTGGAAATATGCCCTAAAGGCAATAATAGAGATGATTAATATTTCATTATGTTCATAACATTGGATAATATGTTATCATGTTCCTAGAATAATATCAATAATATTTATTATCAAGTATGTGACCTGATTGTGAAACTCTATTTATACGATGATTATTCTTAAACGTTCCCTGGTCGGAAACATATGAGAACACATATGAATAGACTAGCATATGTATTGGTTGAGGACTATGTTTCATAGGTCATAGATATGGAGATATCAAACCAATAATATGGACACATGTTAGAGAATATGGTGTTGGATAAGATCCACCTTGAGACACTGTTGAGATTGTTATGATTTTGTGTGTCATCAGTTGGTCTCAAGCAATGATGATGTGTAATCCTTAGACCTGAGATCAGCATGGTTTCCTACATGTGTAATAGCACTCTTAGGGGTTGACAAACGCTACTCGTAACTAGGTAGTTATAAAGGTAGCTTTCGGGTATACTTTGAAACATGCAGAGGGATGTGACTGGTCGGATATGGGATTTTACCCTCCTAACATAACAAGAGAATGTCTCTGGGCCCCTCGTTGTGGTCGGATAAAGAAAGTGCATGGCTATGACACTAGTGGTCGAAGTGTCGACCACATGAAGTTATTCGACACTTGATCGAGAAAGTATTGAACAGTCCATGAATGATAAATAATGTCACCTGGAGTTCAACCAGATGTCGTGAGGCAAAGGGATAACACACAAACAGGTCGTTCAGTTCGACCAAATAGTACGACTAATATCCTTTCTCCATGTGTAGGGATAACCGCTTTCTAGGACCTCCTCTGCCTGGAGTGGTCCTGGAGAAACCAATCGAGGAGGTCCAATAGGACGTCTTGAAGCTGGTCGATGACTGGTCGAATGGAGATACGAGCAGGTCGTAGACTGGTCGAATGTAATCACTAATTGGTCGTAAGGAGTTACGAACTAGTCGTGACTAGATATAAGCTGGTCATAAGTGATAAAGACCTGGTTGTAGATCATATTGCATTAAGGTTCGTCCGATATATTCTATGTGTGTTTGGGAATCGTTATGTGCTACTAGGTACCGCTGATGACTCATGGTCTGAAAAAAGTTTCCGAGTCACAATCGATCACACATGAACCTATAGGGTCACATACTTAAAGGGCTAGGATTTGATTTGGATGGTGATTCGAATTCTTGTAGGCCACGAGTTCCTAATGGGCCTCAAGTTCGAGACCCATTATGGATGCCTATATATAGAGGGGCGGTGGCATAGGGTGGATGGATGATCTTTGCAAGAGCTCCCAAAACCATAAATAGCCTTGCCTCCCACAACCACACTGCCGGCGCTAGCACTCCAGCGTGTGGTGTCCCTGCCCCGTACGTGTGGATACCTTAGAGGTGTTGTTGCGAAGCATCAGCACTAGGACGATCCGCAACTCGTGATGATCAATGGAGCAGGAGGAGAAGACGCGCGGCAAGTACAACTACGAGTGCGCCAACTCGCTACATCGACTCTACTTCCGCTACGAGTCGGCGCGTCTAGTGGTAATCTCGTGATCTATTACTAGCGGAGGTTCCTTGGTTGTGCAGTAGAAATTTTTGTTTTGTGCTATCGTAGCCTATCCATGACCCAAGAACCCTGTGCTAGTTTATCAGGCGTTTCAGTCAGGTTCACAACTCAATTCCTGAGGTTTCCGACTCTTCTATCATCAGAGCATTTAAATAGGGAATCTGCAGTTGAAGGATCACAGCGGATATCGCTTTAAATCCCTCTGCTACCGTCGCCGAGCTTTTTGAGATGGCCGGTTGTTATGCAACTGCTACAGAAGCGGTCGAGTGGAATCTTACTATCGATTAAGATGATAAAGACACTCAAGAAGCAGACGAAATAAGCAAGAAGAAGGACAAAAAGGCTAAGAGATTCAAGAGCAAGACTAAATGCCAAAAGCCTCAAGTAAAGAGCTCTAAAGAGGTCTTGGCCGTAAGCGATAAGGAGCCTTGGAGCTCCAAACCGTACTTCGACCGGGGCAAAGTCAAATGTCTCGAATGGGAGAATGACAAGCCTAGGTGGTGTCCTATCCACAAAAAAAGAAGGACACGATCTTCGCAATTGCCGAGTTTTTCAATGAAAACTCGAAGATTACTATACCGACAAAGGACCACTTCCTACACTCGAAAAGGTAGGACAAACAAGTGATCGCAAGCGGTCGGACAACAATGAGGAGATGTCGTTTCATGATCCAAAACACACCATCGATCACATCTATGGAGGATCTTCAACATTCAAGTCAAAACGACAGCTCAAGGCTATTGAACGTGAGGTAAACTCTATCGACTCTCCTCTTGTCAATAAAGTACCGAAGTGGTCAAAAATCACCATCTCTTTTGAGAAAGGTGACTGTTTGATCCTTCCTACTCGACCTGGACGATTTCTGATCGTGGTCGATCCCACCATCAACAACTGTCGAGTAAATTGTGTGTTAGTTGATGACAAGTTTTCACTGAACATGCTCTTTATGTGTACCCTGGACGAGATGCAAGTTCGTAGGACAAAGGCAAAACCAGTACGATACTCATTTCATGGGATCGTACCGGGATCTTCAGCCAAACCTATTGGTCAAGTGTCTCTTCCTGTAACGTTCGGTTCTCCAAACAATTTCAGGACATAGAAAACCTCCTTTGATCTAGTCGATTTCGACACGGTATACAATGTCATAGTCGGTCAACCAACTCTGGCATGATTCCTAATGGCTGCTCATTACAGTTATCAATGTCTTAAGATGTCAGGTCCCAAAAGAGTAATCACAATCCGCTGTGATAAAAAGATGCCACTTACGTGTGATCGAAAGTCCTCGAGATGGTTGGCCAAATACCAACTCGAGAAGCAAGCAAAGGGCAACCTTCGACCAAGCAGTTGAAGCCTAAAGTTTCACCAAGGCTGGACAATCAAGTCAAAGAGGTTCCACTGAATGAAGAGGAACCTTTGAAGATCGTTCGCATCGCAGACACTTCTGATCTTGCATAGGAAAACGCCATCGTCACCTTCATCCGAGCAAACGCGGATGTCTTCGCATGGCAAGCATCCGATATGCCTGGAGTCCCTAGATAGGTGATCGAGCACAGGCTAGCTCTACGACCTGACAAAAACCCATAAAACAGAAATTACGAATATTCGCACCTGATCGACAAGATGCCATCAAATTTGAGTTGGAGAAGTTGCTGAAAGTAGGCTTTATAAGAGAAGTCAACTACCTAGAGTGGTTGACTAACCCTGTAATGGTTAGAAAGTATAATGGTAAGTGGCGTATGTGTGTAGACTTTACTTGTCTTAATAAAGCTTCTCCAAAAGATGATTTTCATCTTCCTCATATTGATCAGTTGGTTGATTCTACTGCTGGTTGTGAAATATTAAGTTTCCTAGACGCATACTCTGGTTATCATCAGATAAGTATGTGCCTAGACGATGAAGAAAAGACCATATTTATTATACCATTACGAATATTTTGCTATATCAAAATGTCATTTGGTCTAAAAATAATGGCGCTTCTTTTCAACGCTTGATGCAAACGACTTTTTCTCCTCAACTAGGCCGAATTTTGGAGGCCTATGTCGATGATCTATTCGTAATTAGCATCCAGCAACCTAATCATATTTCCGACCTGCAAGAAACATTCGACAATCTCAGAAAACACCATTTGAAACTCAATCCCAAGAAGTGTGTGTTTGGTGTCTCTTCGGGAAATTTGTTTGGATTCCTTATCTCTACGCGAGGAATCGAAGCAAACCTTGAAAAGATAAGAGCCATTGAACAAATGCGCCCTCCAACCACGAAGAAAAAAGTCCAGAAACTCACAGGATGCATAGCGGTTTTAAGTCGTTTCATCGCACAATTGGGAGAAAAAGGACTTCCTTTCTTTAAACTTCTGAGAAAAAATGAGGGCCTCGATTGGTCAGAGGAGGCAAATAATGCCTTCGGGGATGTCAAGAGGTATCTTACGAGTGCTCCTTTTCTAGTTTCTCCGACATCGAAAGAGACGCTCCTAATACACCTAGTTGCTATGCCACAAGCAGTGAGCACAGTACTAGTTGCAGAACGTGAAAACGTTCAATGACCAGTTTACTATGTCAGTGAAGTTTTACATAGGCCTATGGGGCGATACCCTCAAGTCCAAAAACTTCTATATGCCCTCTTCATATCTTCGAGGAAGCCGAGGCATTAGTTTCAAACGCACAAGATAATTGTGTCGTCTGAGTTTCCCTCAGGAGAGGTCCTCGAGAATAGGGAAGTGGCAGGACGTATGACAAAATGGTCAGTTGAACTTGGGGAGTTCGATCTTTATTTTGTGTCCTGAACGACCATTAAATCATAGATCTTAGCAGACTTTATCACCGAATGGAAAAATTCTGAACCTGTTCAGGATCCCCAATAAGAATCCCACGACTAGTGGACGATGTACTTTGATGGGTCACTTATGCTAAGTGGCTCGGGGGCTGGAGCGGTCCTGGAGATCCTACAAGAGAAACCTTAAATTATGCCATTCAATTAAACTTTCCTGCCACTAGCAATGTGGCAGAATACAAAGGTTTATTGGTTGGCATACGAGCGTCTAAAGCGCTTGGGATTCGACAACTACTAATGAAAGGAGACTCTCAACTTGTCGTGAATCAGGTCGAAAAAGAGTATCAGTGCTCTAATACGTCCATGTCTCAATACTTATCGGAAGTCAGGAAGCTAGAAAAGCATGTTTTTGGTTTCGAGTTGCAATATATCCCTCGAAAGGATAACTTCCTCGCTAACATGTTAGCTCGAATAGCTTCTTCCCAATTTCAAGTACCAAAAGGAGTCTTCTTGGAAGAGCTCCAGATGTCGTCCCTGGTTGAAACACCAGAGATATTTACCATTGAGACAGCCTCCCTAGAATACGAAGATAACTGGATTAACCCCATCTATGAGTATCTTTAGAAGGGCGCATTGCCTAATGACGATCTTGAGGCTGGTCGTTTATCCTATAAGGCCAAAATGTATACTTTGGTCGGAGGAGTCCTCTACAAGCGAGGAACTCAAGGGATTCTCATGCGATGCATATTGCAAAAAGAAGGATTACAACTCCTTCAAGAGATACATGGAGGCATATGTGGAACTCATGCTTTCTACAGAACGCTGGTTGAAAAAACCTTTCGACAAAGTTTCTACTGGCCAACAGCCCTCCATGATGCTAAAGAGCAGGTTAAGATGTGTGTACAATGTCAGTTTCATAGCAGACAAGTAAACCAATCGGCTCAAGCATTACAAACCATATCTCTTTCTTGGCCTTTTACAACCTAGGGTCTCGATATCCTTGAACCATTTCCAAAAGCACCAGGAGGTTTCGAGTTCCTTTTGTTGGCTATTGATACATTCACAAAATGGATCAAAGCCGAACCTGTGACTAGGATAATATCGGAAGCAGCCAAGAAGTTCATGATGAAAAATGTAATCACCCAATTTGGCGTTACAAGTCGAATAATTACAAATAATGGCACATAATTTTTTAGCACAAAATTTCAGGAATTTTATGAAGAATTGGGTACCAAACTATGTTATACCTCTGTCGTCCATCCACAAAGCAATAGGGTAGTCGAAAGAGTGAATGGTCAAATTATGTAGGGAATTAAAACTCGAGTCTTCGACCAGCTTATAAAGCACTCAGGGGCTTGGGTAAAAGAATTACCCTCAATATTATAAGCTATTCGCACGACTGCTAGTCGGGCTATAGGTGAAACACCTTTTTCTTAGTTTTTGGGGCCGAAGCCATGCTTCCACCAAAACTAAAGATTCGGTTGACAAGAGTCTAAAATTACAACGACTCTGGCCAATAACAACTTCGAGTAGATGACATCAACCTACTCGAAAAGAAGAGATTCAAGCCTTAATCCGTTCGACGGTCTACCAACAAGCCCTGCATAAATACTATGATCGTAAGATTTCTCCTAAGTTCTGCTTCGGTACAATTAGCAATGGAAGATGGTGGGATTCTTTCCAACTCATGGAATATTGACCAATTACGCAAATTCTATGTGTAACTCTTACATTGTCAATAAAGTTTAGGTTTTCTCTGATCTTTATTGTCCTACATTAAGCGACGCTTCGATGATTTTTTCGATCACTTTTTAACACTTGGTTTTCTTTACACTGGTCGAAGGAAGGCAACATCACCTAGTCGAAGTCTTCTCTCTCTGCACGTGGTCCTGCCCACTAGAAGGAATTTCCTAGCGTCGACCTGTTCCTATCTTTTGTTGCCAACACAAATAAACTAGGTTCAACAAAACGTGGTTGAAGTAATTTACAGCAAGCTCTTTTACTTCTGTAGCTTCTTTTGCGAAGAATTCTCTAAGTGAGGTAAGCTTCTATAATTTGTTCGACTACTTTTAATAAGCTCGATTCGATTAACCTGCTCGGAGAAAGTAACACCACGTAGTCGAAGCCTTTTCTCTCTGCACATGGTCCTGTCCACTAGAAGAAACTGCCTAGCGTTGAGCTGTTTCTAACTCTTGTTACCAGTACATAACAATCGAGTTCAATAAAGAAGTTCAAACGAATTATTTTTTAAAAGTGCATTCTTATAGTTTGTTCGATTAAGTGTTGACATTTTTTATTTGATTAATCTGGTTGGAGATTTTTTATTTGATTAATCTGGTTGGAGATAGTAACATCACCTAGTCGAAGTCTTTTCTCTCTGCACATGGTCCTACCCACTAGAAGGAACCTCCTAGCGTCGATCTGTTTCTAACTCTTGCTACCAGTACATGACAATCGAGATCGACAACAGAAATCGAACGTCTTCTTTAAATAAACCCTTTTTTCACTATTTACTTAGTTTATATAACTAAACTAAGCAAATAGTCGAGGGCTAAGATAACATTATTAATATAACTTCAATTCTTAGTCTTAGACGTTAAATTGTCATTTCTATTTTTGTCATATGACTAACTAACTACTCGAAGAGATAATTTGCAGGAAAATAAAGATTCATATTCATAGACAAGAAATTGACTTATTACATGCCCTATTAAAGCTACTCTGTTGAAGGAGATCCGAGTTACATCTCCTCCGCGACCTTTTTGCCAATCGACTGCACTTCTGCAATCAGTTGTGCTGCCTCTGCTTTAGGGCAATCGAAGTCAGCTTCGACTGGTTGAAGGCTAGGATTACGGTCATGAGCCTTAAGTTTTGTCAAGATATAACTTACTGCACTTTTGACTACCTCTCTTATCAAATCGGCTTGGTTGGTCTTCATAGCTGTTATTAACTCCTGGAGAGTTCTGACTTGTTCTCCAATGGTTCTCGAATGGTCAAGAAGAGTAACCTTCTTAGCACCAAGTCCACGGAGCACATTGTTTAGGAGTGAAATGTTGTATTGAAGATTAATCTTCGTAGCCTTCATTTCCTCCTGACTGGGAGTTGAAGCTTCCTGAAGTTGTTTTATTTTGACTGCTTGCTCTGAAAATAGAGTACAACCGGTCAGAAAAAACACTTCTTAAAGACTAGTAAATAAACTTGCTATAGGTAAAAGAATTCTTACCTATTAAACGAGAATCAAGCTTCTTGATCTCGTCATCGTGGGAGGCAACAACATTTGTGCACTGCGCCTCCCTTGCCTTTATACTCTTGTCTTTTTCTTTAGTGATACGGGTGAGTTCGTAGATCACCATGGCCTTCGAATCGACCTCGGTTTGGAGCTTACCCACATCGACTTATTTTTCTAAAGTAAAGAATTAGAGAAAGAGAAGAAAGTCGTCGAAGTGAACAGTGTTAAGTAAAAACTTACTGTTTATTTCATTCTGCAACTCGTAAGCTACAGAATTTGCATCCTGAAGATTCTTCAGCAGGTCTTGTTTTTTGTCTCCTAATTTTTGCACCTCGGCTTTTACATAGTTGAGGGCAGAAATCAAGGTTCTTTAGTCACTTCTAGGCCTCCAAAAGTTAAAGTAGACAAGAGTATTCATTGAGTGGTCGAAAAGAAAAAAGACTTCTCAAGGCAAATACTTACGATCTCATTGCCAGTTGGCAGAGCTTAGCTTGCTGCTTTTTCAGCAATACAAGTTGCCTGTGGTATTCACCAACGGTGGTAACTTGTTCAAGAGCTCTCTGAACAAAGAAAGTGAGAAAGAGGAAAAATCTAAATATAAAAATATTTGGTATCGAGTACTTACGCTGATGGTTGACCAAGCAAATATGCCATACACCATCTCAGAATCTTGTAGTTCTTCAAGTTCGTCGACTTGGCCCCACCATATTTTTTTGAAGATGCTCATCATCAAAAATGTGTCCCCTATTTGGAATGTCCTTAGGGTGTGGGACTCGGTCACGAGATCTGAATGAAGAAGATCTAATATTTGGTGGGCCAAAGAACTTAGGGAAGAGGACGAAGAAGTCTTCGTCTTTTTCTTCTTCATCGTCGTCGTTGTTGGCAGCAGAAGTGACTCCTCCTTGAGGACTAGGAGGGACATCCTCTACGACCTCCTTCCTAGCACGGCGTTCGGAGGTTCCTCCTCCATCTTGATCGGATGCTTCTGGTGATCTAGGACCAAGTCTCTTGTCTGATTATTGATATCCTCAATAACCGACTCGATCACTATAGCAACCGGATCTTCCACTGTCTTCGCCTCTGCTTCTACGACCACCTTTATGATCGTGGCTGCTTTAGCAGTAGAAACTTCCTCCATCATCACCTCAGGGGCAGGGGTCGATTCTGTAACCACCTCCGCCGCCGTCTCTACTACCGTAGGAGAAACTATTACTCCCATGGTTGTAAGTGAGGCAATTACAAGCCTCTCATCAGAAGCATCCCTAGGGGTTGGAGAAGCAGGACTAAAACCACAAGGAGAAAAGGAAACATGTCAAATTGTAGAAATAAAAGGTAAACACTATTTTTATGCTTTTAGTTTTAAATACCTTGATTTTCTGGATACAATCTTGAATGCAGAAAAAACCTTCCCCAAGGAAGATTTCTTTTTCATATTCTCTTCGGCCACCTCAGTTCTCGTGACACCTTCAGCCTCTAGAAGGCTTTTAGTGCCACGAGTCTAAGAGGCCGAGGATTCTTCGACCGCGTCTGGTTGAAAGTCATGTTAAAGAGTTCGGATCTCTACGACCATGTTTGGTCGTAGGTCTTGATCGAGATCCATAGCTCCCTGAGCTACCTACCCCTCAAGATGGTCGGTACATGTTTTGACCATTTGAGGGATAACACTCCCCTCGACCATAGGCTCTGCTGTTGCAGAGGTATCATTCACAAAAGACATAAAGCTTTTTCAGTTTTCCTTTTCTAGTTTCTTAACAAAGCCATGAGAAGTAGAAACTGGAAATATCTGGTTGTCATAGTAGAAAGGTACCTTGGTCTTAGGGGCTTTGTGCTTTAGTTCTTCGACCACCCCCCTTTTCATTGCAATGATCACGTTTGTAAAGAATTGTCTGATGGGAGTGGTCGAAGGAGGAGCTGAGCTTGAGCCCTCACCCTTCTTATCAACAGCCTTTACTAGGTGATGCCTTTTAGCCAGAGGAACTCCATCTTCCTCTGGCTCATCTTTGACAGCCCTGAATTCAACCTCTTGGTTGTCTTGACGGTCTGTCATGCCTACTTTCTACAAAAGTCAGAAATTGAATATTACTCAATGGTCGAATGCTACGACTGCTGAACCCTAAATACAAAATCATTTTTTGATTACCTGTAGGCATTCACTTCTGTCTTCTTTGCCTACGATCGCCAAGATTTGAGAAACTCCTAGTATAGGTGCAGGAACCTTCTCACAAATGAGTTTGACCTGAGCGTCAATTTTCTTTTGTGGGAGTTCTACGAGAACAAGAACATAATCAATGATAATATTCAAAATTCATAGAGAGGATTAAGTTGGTTATTTCTTTACCTCCTTTATAATCCCTGGTCAGGTCATTAGTCCCCGAAATCATCCACATAGGATATACTCGATCCTTAAGAGGACTAATGCGACGCGTGACGAAGTCCTTCACCACGTGCAATCCGGTTAACCCCGCTTCCTTCAAGTCCTTGATGGCTTGGATATAGGCGGTGGTCGGGTCGAGATTGTTCAGAGTCAAGCCCCAGGATGCACTCTTCTCTGCGGGCTTCCCCGTGGAGAAGAGATTGTCTTACTTGGACACACTCAAGTAGAACCACCTCTTCTTCCAACCTGGCCATGACGACCGGGTGAACATCTTAATATACTCTCTCGACTTCTCATCGTGGAGCTTTAAACCAGGGCTACCTGTGATTCCGCTGTGCTTGCTCATCCTGTAGTAGTACCGGAAGAAATCCAAATCTGGAAGGATTCCCAGATAGGCTTCGCACAGGTAGACAAATACACTCAGCATTGTGATGGAATTGGGAACTAAGTTCACCAATTCCACCCAAAATACTGGAGTATGAGCATGAGGAAGGGGTGAACGGGCAATCAAAAGTCACATTCATGGTATGCCTGGAATACTGGAATCGTATCCTCCTTACCCGAGGGCCAATGCTGTCCCCTAGCGTTGATCCATTTCACATAAGCCTGATTCGGGATCTTCTCGGCTATGACTAGGGCCGTCATCTTCTCTATATCTATCTCCAATTTCTCCAACTTGGAAACGGTTCCAGCCATCTTTTTCGAGTAAGTTTGATTTGGATTTGGAAGAGTTTGGAGAAGGATTGCGACCTGATTGGTGGCGGAGAGAACAAGAACTTAGGAGCAGTTGAAGCAAATGTGGAAAGTAAAAAAACCCTAGGTCACGCCCGAGGTAAAATTTTATAGCTGTGGGTCTGGGTTAAAGATCGTGGGAACTCAATAGTTGCCACCCCTTCGGGAACCGTTCCAACGGAAAGATCTGTGAGAGTCGGTTGATATCTGTCCATTCGAGAAAAGTGGTTCTGTCTTTTCAACTCAAGTAAAATTAACTTCTTGACCAAGTTAATTTTTTGGTCAAAAGAAATACCAGTCGAAAAGACTTTGCTTCCGACCACTATTCTACGACCTCCTTTCCAAGTAAGTCATTTTAACTTGAAGTTGGGGGGACTAGATAACGAGGATATAATAATCCTCAATTAACTATTTATCTATAATTGCTATTATAGATAGCAATATCTTCATATTGTTCATAAGTATACCTCTTATTATTAATAACAGGGGAGCTTAGCTAGGTGGTCGTAAACCTTTCTACAATCACCCCATGGTCGTAAGCTTTTCTATGACCACTCCATGGTGGTAAATCTTACTACGACCACCTCCTAGTCATAAGCTTTATTATGACCAAGTCAGCTACGACCACCTTGTAATCGATAAAACCTACAGACATGTGGGCCCAATCGACTAGGGACTCTTATACGCTCTATTCAATACACAAAGCAGTTTGTATACGCAATTATTCTCTGGAATAATTGCACGTATTATGCCTCTATCCTTGACGTAACTGCAAGGCGACGTGGGGTTCAGTTTGTCCTTAACGTACTACCATCGACGTGTGCATTTCATCAGGCATTGAGGCACCTCTTGGCATGGAGTAACTGTCACTCCTTCACATGCTATATAAGGGCTGAAGTCAGTGGACGGATAAAGGGGGCAATCGGGGTTAGCCGCAAAGGATCATTGAGTCTTAGTTTGAGTGATTTCTTTCCGATTGTAACAAACATGCTGAATACAAGAACACATGAGTAGAAATGTTATTCCTAGGAGAAGGCCCGAACCTGTCTAAAACCCTGTCTTTTTCTATGTGATTCTATTTCAAAGGAAGCCCCACCAAATAATCATTCATAAGATCGACACTACATCGTCGACAGCTTGTTAGGGCATCTCCAATGATCTTTTCAGCCACCCAATGCAATAAATGCATAATCTAGAGTTAAGAAGTGAGAAAGTAACTTGCCAGATACTTAGAGGTAGTTTTTTTTCTGCCACATAGGAAATAGAAGGTGTCAAAAAGCATTGATGCTTGTATGGGTGCTTGCTAGTTTGTGTGAGAACGTAGCCTTCTACAAGAAGGGGTGCTTGCACTAGTGGATTTAGCTCTTAAATAGGTGCTTAATGATGTCATGCACTTTTGTTACTCACTTATGTAACATCCCAATTTTCGGAGTCTTAAAAAGATCTTTTGATTAGTTAGTAGTTGAAAATTCACTCTTGAGTATTATTTGAATATATTTAAAAGCTTAACTTGGACTTTTAGTATCAAAACAATTTAATACGATTAATGTCAACATCAACAATTGTCAAAAATATTTTATCTAAATTCTATGTGCTTAGATATATTTTCTAGATTTTTCTTGAATTTTTCTGAGTTCATTTGCTATTTTCTAATTGCCATTTGGATTTTCTAGTATTTATAAAATAGAAAATCTAATTAAAATCTCAGTTAATGATTCGGGCCGAATCTCGATCCAAGGCCCATTCCTATTCTAGCTCCAGCCCAGCCCGCTCGGCCTGCCTCTCCGTGCCAGCCTATTCACACGTTCGGACCAGTCCAAACACGTCCGCGCCCATGCGTTCCGCTGACAGGTGGGCCTCGCTTATTAGTTCCACCTTCGTCTTCGCGTTGCCGTGTTCCTTGCGGAGCCCTACGCTCGTCTTCCATTGAAGCTTCTCGGGCTCCGTACGACAACGGGACTTCCCCAACTAAATCGTATCTAGAAAACACATAGGATCTTATCTCTTTCCTTTCCGCGTCCGATTCGGTCGAAATCATATCCTGAATCGTATCCAATCTCCTAAACTCCTGAATTCTATTTTGTCTTCATCTCGGACTCAATTTGGGCATTTCCAAATCAAGCACGCTCAGGCCCTATAGAAGGCACCCTGAGGTTCACCTTTGCCTCCGCATCGCGAAACCCTATGCTCCCTCGCCCCAAGAACCCTAGAGTCGCCGGGATTTGAAAAACTAGGGTTTCTCCCCAAAGCTTGAATTCTTCGATTATGCCACCGCTGTTGAAGCCCTGCCACCGTGGTCTACACCATCGTCATCACCATCACCTGGGATACCTCCAGCGACCACCCACACCACTGGAACATCGTTGGAGCCTCCGTCCAACAAAGCTTGTAGCTCTCCACTGCTCAACGCTCGCCGCCTGCCAGTCCAGTCATCCCCAACCACCAGTAAGGGTACCATCGGGTTCGCAATAAGCTCAGCTATCTAGTGGTATCACCCATCGCCGGTGAAACGCCGCCGAACGTTGTCGATCATCGGGTCCAGAGCCTTGCCGCCGTCGATCTGACGTGCACAACCACATCAGCACCCTCACTTGTGCGTCATTCCACATGTGGCTGACTCAGCACCACGTGCACACTTGCGTGGCATTCCACCCTAAACCCAGATTTGATCTTGTGTAAACCCAGTCCACCAAAAGCCATCACATTGCCATGTGGGTCCCACATGCCAGGTTTTTCTTTTATTCTTTTTCGACCGAAATTCTGAGGACTGATGTCATGCTTGTGTCATAATCCTATTTTCTAGTAGAAAGATAAATCCCGAAATTCCAATAAATCCTATTTAGGTTATTTCTTTAGATTTTGATCTTCCAAAGGTCATATCTTCTTCATCCGAACTCCGATTGAGCCTATTCAAAATTTTAAATTCGTCTAAATTCAAGATATATTTATCTAAAAATTTTATTTAATTTTTGGAGTTTGTTTTCTCTCTATTATTTATTTATTTTGTTTGCGAGTAGACGTTGATACTTCGGGGAACTTTGAAGAAGAGGGAGTGCATCAAGATCAAGATCAATACCCAGATCTATTCCAAGGCAAGTTATACCTTTGATCATATTAAGGCCAGTTTTCAAAATACTTTGATTCAAAGTATTGCATTTACTTTAAGTATTTATTTAAATGCTTTTGGGTTTAGTTATTATCTAATTTGTTTATATCCATCTTGTCCATTGTTATGTCATAATCTTTTGTCACCCTAGATTGGTTCTTTATTTAGTTGGTATTATCATAGTACCAACGTGAGTTGGTTAGATATGAGTAGATTGCTTAGCCATGCCACGAGTCATCATTCCATGTGAGTTGCAATTATGAATTTCACTAAGTGATTATGGAACTTTGTGTTAAAACTGTGTGCTATGTGTTATTACCTTGCGATAGCATGTGTTGCACTTAACCAATAGTGTGGGAAGGGATTTAGACTGAGGCAAGTGGTGGACAGTAAGTGATATGGTGGAGCTCAGTGCGTGGGATTTAAAAAGAATGGTTACTTAGTTAGAAATTGGAAGTCTTGCCTTGGTTAGTGAAGGACTTAACTTTGTGCGCCATTGAACTGGACCTTTTGTACAACCACATGCCCTATGGGACGAGCCTAAATTAGTAGGTTGCAGAGTCTCGACATTGATTACTCAGGTAGTAAGTTAGGCTCTATGCAAGGGTGGAGGTGTGTACTACCAGGTAGATCACATCGCGGGGCAGTTTGCCGCTCTCGTGTCCAACGGTGTGTATCAGACTAACTTTCTCAGTGGGTTGGTATTGACGGTAAAGCACATCGGGAGTGTCAATATTTGAGATGAGGTTTCTAAAAGGTTTTGTTATGATTAGTGCTTGCAACACTGGTTATATCGTGTGGGTAAAGTGTACAACCTCTGCATGGTGTTAAACAATCTATTCGAATAGCCGCATCCGCAGTCATGGACATGCTCGGGGATTTCACACGAGGGTTAGATTTTCATAAAACATTTGGAAAGGGAGCTGTGTGATCTAAGTCATATGGCTGTATGAATAATTTGATTAGACTTTGTGTCTTTGTGAAAACAACTGTTAAATTAATAATTTGAATTGTGTTTTAATCTATTATTCATATTAAAATTGTAAATGTTACATTTCCGCAAAAGAACCACATAAGCCGTTCCTTTGGAATAAGCCATCGAATTCTAAAATTCTAAAATTCTAAGGACTGATTATTGTGTTTTAATAATTTGGAATAATTTGAATTGTTTCTTTTTATTTCTTTTAATTCTAAAATTCTAAGGACTCACATCAGCGTTGCGCAATAATCCGATTTTTTCTATTAAGAAATATTTCAGAAATTCCAATAATTCAGATTTAGGGTATTTTCTTTAGATTCAAAGGTATTTTCTTTAGATTCAAACTTCCAAAGCCCATATCTTTTGCATCCGAACTCCGATTGAGCCCATTCAAATTTCTAAATTCAAGATCTATTTATCTAATATTTTATTTAATTTTTGGAGTTTGTTTTGCCTCTATTATTTATTTATTTTGTTTATTTGCTTCATTTGTGAGTAGACATTGATACTTCGGGGAAATTTGAAGAAGGAGTGCCTCAAGAGCAAGATCAGTACCTAGGCCTATTTCAAGGCAAGTTATACCTTTGATCATATTGAACCCAGTTTTCAAAAGTTATGTTGATTCAAATTATTTCATTTACTTTAAGTATTTATTTAAATGCTTTTGGGTTTAGTTATTAATCCAATTTGTTACATCCACCTTGTCTATTGTTATGTCATAATCTTTTGTCACCCTAGATTGGCTCCTTAATTAGTTGGTATTATCGTAGCACCAACGTGGGTTGGTTAGATACGACTAGACTGCTTAGCCATGCTACGAGTCATCATTTCATGTAAGTTGCAATTATGAACTTGATTAAGTGATTATGGAACTATGTGATAAAACTGTGTGTACTATGTGCTATTTATCGTTGATGGCATATGTTGCACTTAACCAACAGGGTGGGAAAGGATTTAGACGGAGGCAAGTGGTACTGTGTGCTTTAGTGGAGCTGTGTGCATGGGATTAATACACTGTGTGCTTAGGGAATAATAGCTAGAAATTGGAAGTCTTGCCTTGGTCAATTATGGACTTAACTTTTTGCGCCATTGAACTGAGCCTTACTATACGGCCATATGCCTGGTATGGGACGGGCCTAACTTAGTAAGTTATGGATTCTCAACATTGACTACTCAGGTAGTAGGTTAAGCTGTGTTGGATGGGTGGAGGTGTGTTTCTATCTCCGTGGCGACTCACATCTATGAGCGGTTCGCCGTCTTCAGGTCTAACGATGTGTGTCAGACTGGCTTTCTCTGTGGGTTGGTCTGGCGGTAAAACACGTCGGGAGTGTCAATGTTCGTGATGAAGTTTCTAAAACGTTTTGTTATGATTAGTGCTAGCTACACTAGTTGTATCATGTGGGTAAAGTATACAACCTCTACATAGTGTTAATTAATCTATTCGAATAGCCGCGTCCGCGGTCATGGACATACTCAAGGATTTCACACGAGGGGTAGATTTTCATAAAATACCTGGGAAGGGAGCTGTGTGATCTAAGTCATATGGCTGTGTGAATAACTTGTTTAGGCTATGTGTCTTTGTGAAACCAAATTGTTAAAATTAATATTGTTTATTTGTTTTACTTTACATTTTAATCTATTTATTTATATTCAAATTGCAAATGTTGCATTTCTGCAAAAGAACCACAGAAGCCATTCCTTTGGAATAAGACAATCATGCATAATTGCATTTTGTGGTATAACTTGCGAGTATGATTGTGTACTCATGCTTGCTATAATCAATCAACAAAAGTGGAGGAGTCTTCGCCTGCTTTCGAGGAGAAGTTCTATGAAGGTGCCTGATCGTTAGGGTCTAGATCCCAGTCGGTTGCCTGTGGCGAATTGATGGGATTCCGCTGAAGTTATTTGTTCCACTGCTTATTTCTTTATTGCTAGCCCTGCGTGACTTGAACCTTGTTGGACCGAAAAGGCGACTAGAGGGGGGGTTGAATAGGAGCACGCTCACTTTTTCACCTTGATCAAATTCAATACCAATTCCACTTCAGTAGCTATTGAAGCTATAAAGATCAATGTACAAGTACAGCGGAAGACTTGTATTGAATCCAATCAAAACCCCGAAGCAAAAGACCAAAAGCACAAACCTAATATGGAAGGGCGGTCAGACCGGCGGCAAATGGGCAGTCCGACCGGAGGTCGGTTTGACCGACGGCTTAAGGGCGGTCACACCGGCTGATTCCAGAACAATAAAAACAGCCCGCGTTTCAAGACACAAATTGATCTAACATTTGATCTACAAGGTCAAACTTCACGAAACTTGACACACACCTTCTTAAAGATATTAGAAACCTATTCCAATCAAGGATCATGAAGAACCATGCCAAAGTTCCTATCTTTTTCAGTTTGAACGAAGGGTGCTCAAAAAACGAGTCAAATCGAAAACGTTATCTAGAAACTTGCTCGTGGGTAAGAGATGATCAAGATGATCCTAGATAGGTTCCCACATATCACAGCAAGCTAGATCAAGAGAAGAAACCAAGAGAAAACTCGCAGATCAAAGAAAGACTCAAAATCACGAAATAGAGAGTAAGAACACAAGGAAGCTCATCTTGTGAAATCTTTCTTTGGATTGATTTGATATGATGTTGGTTACAGCCACTCCATCAAGGAGGACAAAAACTCAATACATGAGCATGAAAAATCAAATCCAACTCTCAAGAACCCAAACCTCCCACTATCCTTTCCCTAAGCACCAAAGGCAAACTAGGGTTTCACAAAAGAAAAGGGTTGAAGGGGTGCATCCAGCACCCTCCACTATTTATAGTGGAGGCTAAACCTTCTAGAAGAGTATTCCTTTTAGGCACTCGTTAAGCCCACACACAAACGGGTTCAACTCACGCACACATTTTAAAGCGTCGTCTTCATCTCCTCTTGACCTAATCCGCTTCTCCTTGCACCGTCTTGCGCCGCGGGTTGGGAAAAGGTCACCAAGGCGGTATTTAGGTGAAATTACCAAAATACCCCTTCTCGATCTTTTTCCAAAGACCGAGTCCCATCTTCGTGAAGCACTCCTCATGCTTCGCCACGTGTAGGTTGATCAACGGCTCTCATCATGTCGGCAAGTCTCTCCCATCCGGCTCCCACCGAAATCACCATGGCACTTGCACCGACCCCTGCGCCGCTTGAGTCAACCCGTCGCACCGAATTGCCTATTTGGTCATCCTTGTCCAATTTGCGCCATGCTTGAATCCATTGACCTCACCTGGCATCCCCGATCGTTCTAGACCTCAGCTCTCCAAGCCTAGTCCTGATCATCCTCGCCTTTGACCATCGTTGACCTCTAAGCAACCTGCACAACAATAGACTAAGAAATCATTTTCGGGAACAAGTTCTTCGCAACTTGACCCATGTTAGTCAAAACATGCATCATGCAACACATATGCACTGAAACCCATGAATATGACCTAACCAAACAATCATCGCCACCGAGTTGGCCGATGAACAAGCCAAAACCGGTCAGACCGCCACTTTGGTCGGTCTGACCGCCCCCTGTTGGCTGGTCTGACCGCCCAGCTGGGACTTAGCCAAATTTCCTACCTGGAAATCCGAAACCTAATGGAATTTTCAAACCAATAGAAATTTTGACTCGAAGCTCCAAAAATTTAAGACCAAGTGTAATAGAATCTCCTCTCTTGCCTACACCCTCTATTTTTGGCCTGGTTCCAAAATCCAAAATCTCTTAATGGCCGGTTAGACCGTTGCCCAAAAGCCGGTCGACCCTTGACCAGTCACTGAAGCATTGCGGTCCGACCGCCTTGATTTGGCGGTCTAACCACTCCACGTCGAGGCCATTGAATAAAGGCGGTCGAGACCGCTGAAGCTGACAGCACTTGAACTCCGCCGAAAACGAGTGATTCGACAAACCTTCAACGCCATTGCCAATTGTATCATCATCCTAAGATCGTGAGTATATCCCCATGATATCCACAAACCTTTAAGCTAGGGTTGAGTCCTCGCTTAAAACGCTTTTGACATGCATCATCTGTGGCAACGTCCTCTTATGCATAATGCGAGAGTTGAGTAAACTTGCTGAGATATTCACTTACTGACTGGTTCCCTTGTTTCAGCTCATGAAACTCATTTTTCTTCATTTCTACCTTTCTGTCGGGAATATGAGAGTGGCGGAAGGCTTCTGAAAATTCAGCCCAAGTGATGTTCTGATGGTTTGCATGGGCGGCGCAGTAGTTCTCCCACCATTTTGCGGTGGTGCCTTCCAGCTGGTGTGTTGCATACAGGACTTTCTCACGGTCGTCGCACCAGGTAATGGTGAGCTTCTTTTCAGTAGAGCGCAGCCAGTCATCTGCATCCAAAGGCTTAGAGGAGCTGGAGAAGGTAGGTGGATGCGTCCTCATAAATTTTGCCAGTTTTGACTAAGGGAAAGCTGGTGGTGGCTGTGGCGGCATAGCAGCGGCTTGGTTATTCTGGTTCAGCATCGCGAGTAGAGTGGCAGCGGTCTGGTTCTATTGAATCATCATTTGGTTCATATTCTGCATCATTGCGCTCATTAACTGCGTTTGGGCTACCATGGTGACCGGACCACGATCTGTGGTGGTCACGGAGGAGGAGGGTGGTGGAGTAGGGGTTCACTTGGTTCATCCCGACTTGCCGAAGTTACGGTGCGAACCATCTGCACAAATCTTCGTGTTTAATAGACGAGAGGAAGAAAGCACGATAGGAAAGAGGGAAAAGCACAAAGACGAGCAAGAAAAAGGGAGAAAGACAAGATAACCTACTTGGGGAAAGTCAGTTTAACCCAACCAACAATAGACGGAAAGCTATAAGAGGCAACAAAACTCAAGCCGAAGATCCTATCTATCGGACTAAACGATACGGAAACTGAGAAGGGTAACTTAAAAACAGCACTACTAATCTACCTTATGTGGATGGGCGACTTAAAGCAAAGCTCGATCCTATAGAGATTATAGAGATAAGAGGGTCACTTTAAGTTTAAAAAAAAACAAAGTTCAAAAAAGATACGAAGTCAGACTCTGAGAATGAAATGAGGAGAGATTAGCATAAGATGAGGAGGAATAGAGTAAGATGAGAGAAGAATACTATTCAAGTTAATTGTTGGTTTGGTTTATAAAATAAAATTTGAAGTCTTGACTAAACGACAAGGCTAACTATGGTTACGTCCTACAGTCAATATGGCTCTGATATCACCGCTGTCGGGACCCCGGATAAACAACTCCAGGACCCTCTGTGTATTCTGAACTAGTCCCATGATCAGTAGCTAGCTCACATAGTTGCAACATTGGTATAATCTTATCCACACAACCAAACTATAGATGAAGCAGACAAATTAATATTATTTAGCAAAAAGACCTTATGGTCAAGTCTTACAACGTTTGCCACGCAGGGCTTAACAACAAAAGGAAGCTTGCAGTGGAAACCAAACATCTGGTAAAGGTCACCCAATATGCCCATATGCAATCTTGTGGAGGACGCGGCCTAGTTCGCATAGTCTTCAAAGTAGTCTTCTTCATAGAACTCGGTGCTTCCTAGTTCTTCTTCAGCGACTGATCAACCAGAGGGCATAAAGCCATGAGTACTTTGAATGTACTCAGCAAGTCGTAGAGGAATGTATGCAAGTAATATTCATGCAAGGTTTGACACGGATAGCTTTATGACTTTTTTTGCAGAAAGCAATCTTGACAGTAAATACGGTAACTAGATTGTAAAGCAATATTTAAAAGATTAATACATAAGTAATCAAGTTTCTTTTCAATGAGTGAACACCCCGTTCACTTCCCAACCATCAACCATCTATAAGATTCGACCAACACATTCTAACATTTTTAATAAAAGTCTACCCCTCGTGTGAAATCACCAGACATTGTCCATAACCGGGGACACGGCTATTCGAATAGTTTTACACTCTGCAAAGGTTGTACAGCTTGACCCACAAGAGATAATCATCTTTTAATGTCAGGCATTTCACGCTTCCGAAGGCGTGTGATTAAGTGATTATCACAAGGCTTTTACAAAGCTCTGTTTTGACTCGGTTTTGCCCACTAAGGTTTCGCCATTCTGGGCCCCCTCTTGCGCCGCTTATCAACCCTTGACAGAACCGAACCAAAACAGTGCTAATTAGTCGGCCAGGTCCACCCCATAAATAGACTTGTGGTTGCACGGTATGGCCCAAATCAACGGCGCACAAAGTTAAGTCCTTAGTGGTTGCTCAGACGAGACTTTCCGCATTCCAAATGTGATTCCCGCATCCACCTTTACCACCACCCACTCGCCCGAGCATAAATCATTTTCGTTCAACCCGGCCAAATGACAACCCTTGCCATGGCACAACAAATTTTATCAATAGTGGCTCTGCCACAGTTCCATATTTCCTTTAGTCAAATTCAATAGTTCCTTGAGCATGTGATCAAGAATCTATCATATAACTAAAGCATTGGCTAAGCATACTACGATACCCATGTTGGTAGTACAATAATGTCCAACTAATAATTATCCATCCTAGGGTGTCCAAGGATTTATGACATTCAAGGATACATGTCATTCAATTTAGCAAGGAGACATAATGGCAATTAGGTAATTAACTTATTCCCGAAACCATTTACTATAAAATTAGCAATGCATGTTTATATCAATCAATATACTTTTGTAAATTGGGTTCAATATGATCAAAGGTCTACGACTTGCCTTCGTTGAAGAGTAGAGATGCTTCGCTCATCGGGTCCACGAATTCGTTTGAAGCACCGGAATATATACATGCGAACAAAGATAAATAAATAAATAAAACAACACCAAATAAAATCCAAATAAATACTGATAGAAATATAATGAATTTAGAGGAATTTAGAAATTTGAATCACTCGAATCGGAGTTCGAATGAGGAAGTTATGGCCTTCGGAAGTTTGAAATAACATAAAATGATGAAATCTAGATTTTCTTGAATTTCTGAATTAATTTTCTAAAGATAATCTGGAAAAAGCCACGTGGCCGCTAACTGGGCTGCCACATCAGCGAGGGAGGCTTAGGTGGCGCTAATTGGGCGCCACAGTGGCGGCCACGTCGGACCCAAGCCGGCGGCACGCAAGGACCAAGGGTCACCAGTATTTGGCCAGGAGATGGCCGGCGGCGAGGACACCTAGAGGAAGGGGAGCTCATGGCTATGCTGGTGCGCGTGGTCTCGAGGACGCGGCGACAAGAGAAGGCCGGCGGCGAAGACGAAGAGCAACGGCGGCGGCGGTTGGATGCGGCGAAGGCGGTCCGAGAGGCTTCCGGGGTTGGGGAGGTGCGCACGGGAGAGGTGGCGGCCTGGCGAACCCGTCTGTGAGGAAGGCACACGGGGGGCTCGACGGTGGCGGTGGATGCGGCGGAGTGAAGCTCGATGGCGGTTGAAGCTCAAAATCTGGCGAGGGACGAGAGAGGGAGAGTGAGTGGGGGGAAGAGCAAGAGGAGGCTGAGGGGCGCTCGGTGCTCCCCTTAAATATGCGCGGGGAAGGCGAGAGGGAGGTAAGGGTGGTGGCGTGCTTGCGGCGGCGAGGACCAATGCTGACGGGGGCAGGTGAGCGGAGGTGACAGGGCACGGGAGGGGGAGTGGGTGGGTGGTAGCGGGCACGGAGGTCGTCCGCGCATTGAATGTGCGCGACGGGAGGAGGTGCGTCGGCGGAGAGCGCGGCGCTGGCGTGCTCCACGGCGGCGAAGACTAACACGGCTAGGGCAGGCGCAAAGACGTCACAGGACGCAGAAGCGGGAGCAACGGGTGGCAACGGGCGCGGCGAAGGATGGCGCATTGAATGTGCGCGCCAGGGTGACCGCGACGGGGCAGGCGCGGCAACGCGAAACACGCGCGCGCTCTGACACGAATGGCGTGGGCGGAGGCGTGAGGAAGGAGATGACCAGGGTGAGGGCGGCGCGTATGGCCGATGAGGCGGGCCCACCGGTCGAGATAGAAGGGAAAGGGAAAAGGCGCGGGGTTGCTGCCGTCAGGCGATTTTAATCGAGCGGTGTCCGATGCAAGGGTCTTGAAATTTGTCTTGTGGAACAGGTTGTGCGCGGGCCGCATGAAGGAACGGGAAAAATGGGCCGAAGGAATTCGGCCCAAGATGAATACGGAGGATTTTAAGGATTTTTTAATTTAGAAAATATCGAAAAAGTAAAAACCTTTTTAGAAAATAGCTAAAGCCGTCCAAAAATTCAACAAAAATACAGAGAAGTCTCTTGAATTATTTAGAACTTAATACAAATATTTTCACCTTAACTCTTGGTTTTAATTTTTGCAATTAATTATTTTTAACATAGGTTCAAAAGGAAAGCCTCTTTTTTTAAAAAAAAAACCAACAAAATCCAAGAAAAGACTTAAAATAACATTTGTGATTTTAAATCCGATCAAGAACCAGAAAACTTGATTAAACCAACTTGAATTAATTGAAGTTTTGATTAATTCAAATTAAATTGCTTTTAAATTCTAAAATTTCAAATTAAGCTTTTAGAATTCAATAAGGCCAAATGGTTAATTTTTTAAGTTTTGAAATTTTTCAAAAAGCCCAGAAAATAGGGATGTTACAACACAAGACCTTGAAGAAGAAGATCCATGGGAAGTTGAGGAGCCAGCAGAGCCCGAAGCTCCAGAGGAGCTAGTTGTGCCTGGACTAGGGACGCCTGTTCCTATTGCATCAGTTCTGGGGCACCAGGACCAGTTTGCGAGGATGCCAGCGTAGTTTCAGGTCTGCAGCAGGTGGGAGCACCATCGTGGCTGTGGAGGTTTTCTCCTCGAGTAGTCCGCTCAGGATTAGGTTAAGTCAGTTGAGTCTTAGTGTGTGTTCGAGCCACGTCAGTTTAAGTATAGAAGTGTCGCCCTTTAGGCGGTAGTTATGTGTTAGGTTCGTTTGTTTTCTTGTGTGCGAGTATGAGCTGCAAAGGCCCTTAGGCATTTGTTGCAGCCATACTAATACCCTATTAATATAAGTATTTTAGTTGATTTCTTAATGCTGTGTTTGTTGGGTTTAATCTAGCCCCTCGATTAGTTCTTAACTTATCTTGTACTTGCTACCTTATCTAACCCATGAAGCACTCGCCAGATGGTTCAGACTCGTTATGCTGTTGCGAGTGGTTCAGGAACCCCTCGATCAGAAGAGAATGAGCAGACACCAGTAGGAGTAGTCCCACCGCAAGCACCTCCAATTGTTTTGCAGAATTTTGGAGCATTCATGGCAGCTCAAATACAAATGATGTACACAATGATGAACCAGATTCAGAATATGAACAACAATCAGATCAACAACAACAACAATGGAACACCAGTCAACCATAGTCATCATGAACCATCCAAGCTTGCAGAGTTCATGAGGACTCACCCACCCACCTTTTTTGGACATGTCTCACCAGTTGAAGCCGATGACTAGCTTCGTGTCATCGAAAGGAAGCTGCTGATCACCCAATGTAGTGATAATGAAAAGGTTCTCTACGCCACTCACCAGATGGAAGGCAAAACTTCTATGCCATGCATAAGATACCGCAAAACATTATCTAGGAAGAGTTTTGAACTGCTTTTCGCCAGTATCATGTACCAGAAGGAACTATTGATCTGAAGAAAGATGAATTTCATGCCCTCAAGCAAGGAGGCATGTTAGTGACCGACTTTCTCAACAAATTCTCTCAGCTTGCCCGCTATGCCGCGGAAGATGTCACCGTAGACAAGGCCCGTCAAAGCCATTTTCTAATAGGATTGAATACTGGATTGCAAGTTAGTATGATCGCCCATACATTTTCAGATTTCCAAGAGCTAGTTAACAAAGCTTTGATCCTAGAGGATAAGCGCAAAGAGTTGGAGGACAATCATAAGCACAGAATAGCTCAACAAGGGAGTCATCAAGCTCAGTAGAAGCCGAGAACAGTTCTCCAACAATTCACTCGTTCTTCTGCATAGAATTCTTTTAGAACGCCTGCACCAACTTCAGCACCTCGTCTAGCTGCTCAGAACTTCCGCAACCCCGCGACAGCCAACCCCAATTCCGGAGGCAATCAACAGAATGAATCTAGAATTTGCTATACCTGCTGTCAGCTAGGACACTTCGCCAACTAGTGCCCTTAGAAGGGAACAATGACTCTAGTACGCTTCAACCTTGGAGCTACAAAGGCAAAGACACCGACACCAAGCAACAACAAAGGAGCCTCTCAAGCAACCGGTCAATCTGGAGGAGTACCGTAGTCGGTGGTCAGAGGTCGTGTCAACCACGTCACTCTGGAAGGAACCCAGGAAGCACCAGATGTCGTACTGGGTACGTTTCTGGTAAACTCAGTACCTGCATAAGTTTTGTTTGATTCTAGAGCTTCGCATTCATTTGTTTCTGGAGTTTTTGCAACTAAGAATAACTTGGAAGTTATGCATCTTAAGCATACTCTGTTAGTCCAGTCGCTTGGAGCAGAGTTAAGTTCTAAAGTGGGATGTTTAGGAGCTAAGTTACTCATAGCTGGAGTTGAGTTTCTAAAGTGGGATGTTTAGGAGCTAAGTTACTCATAGCTGGAGTTGAGTTTCTAGCCAACCTTATTGTTCTAGACACCCAAACTTTAGAAGTCATTCTTCACATTGATTGGTTAACAAAGCATAAGGCTGTGCTAGATTGTGGCCAAAGAGCCGTAACAATCGAGGATACCAAGGGAAACAAGGTGGAGTTTCTAGCCACCTCAGTGCGTGATAGACATCTGCTAGTCAATAGCCTGAAGACCATTGCTTTGGAAGATGTGTCTATTGTCAGAGAATATCCAGATGTGTTTCCAAAGGAATTACCAGGAATACCACCGGATCGTGACATTGAGTTTGTCATCGATCTAGTGCCAGGAACAGCACCAATCTCTAAGAGACCCTATCGCATGCCAGCCAATGAGCTAATATAAATGAAGAAGCAGATAGAAGAACTTCTCGAGAAAGGTTATGTGAGACCTAGTTCGTCGCTGTGGGGAGCAGCTGTTTTGTTCGTCAAAAAGAAGGATGGAAGCATGAGAATGTGCATTGATTATCGTGCTCTTAATGAAGTCACCATCAAGAACAAGTACCCACTACCTCGAATCGATGATTTGTTTGATCAAATGAAAGGACCCGGAGTGTTCTCAAAGATCGACCTGTGATTAGGTTACTATCAGTTGAAGATCTGTCTGAAGGATATACCGAAGACCACTTTCTCTACGCGGTATGGACATTATGAGTTCTGAGTCATATCTTTTGGTCTGCCTAATGCCCTGGCATATTTCATGAACATGATGAATAAAGTATTCATGGAATATTTGTACAAGTTTGTAGTCGTGTTCATTGATGATATATTGGTTTATTCCAAGACAGAAGAAAAACACACTGAACACTTGAGATTAATACTAGAGAAACTTAGAGAGCATTAGTTGTATGCTAAGTTCAGCCAGTGTGATTTCTGGAAAAAGAAAGTTGATTTCCTTGGTCATGTGATGACAGCCAAGAGAGTAGCAGTTGACCCAGGTAAATTTGAGCAGTATTACACTAGGAACAGCCCTAGACAATAACTCAGATTCATAGTTTCTCTAGAATGGCGGGTTATTATCGCCGTTTCATCAAAGGATTCTCAATGAATGCTAAGCCTCTTACGCAGTTGTTGGGGAAGGAGAAAAAGTTCATTTGGACCCTATCTTGTGAAGAAAGTTTTCAAGAATTGAAGAAGCGTTTAACTTCAGACCCAATATCAATTCTATTAGATATCTGAAAAGGTTTTGATATCTATTGTGATGCTTCGCGTCAAGGATTGGGATGCGTCCTAATGCAAGAAGGAAGAGTTGTCGCTTATGCGTCAAGGCCATTAAGACCTCATGAGGAGAATTATCCTACCCATGATCCGGAACTAGCTGCCGTAGTACATGCTTTAAATATTTGGCATCATTACCTCATCGGTAATCACTATGAAGTATACACAGATCATAAGAGTCTAAAGTATATTTTCACTCAGTCTGATCTGAACATGAGACATAGAAGATAGGTAGAATTAATAAATGATTATAATCTTGGAATTTACTATCATCGTGGAAAAGCCAATGCCATTGCGGATGCTTTAAGTTGTAAGAGCTACTGCAATACTTTGGAAGTAAAGGAGAATTGCCCAGAAGAGGAATTTCAGAAGCTGAAGCTAGACGTTGTATATGAAGGATTTGTAGCCAGTCTAGAAGTACAATCCACCTTGGAGAATTAGATTCGTGAAGCTCAACCAAAGGATCCCGTGATTTCAGATATCAAGCTCAAAATGATAGAAGGAAAATTTAAGTACTTCACCAAAGATGATCAGGATATATTGTAGATCAATGGACATATCTGTGTGCCAGATATCGATGGTTTAACTCACTAATCTTAAAGAAAGCCCATGACTCAAAGTATTCGATTCACCCTGGGAGTACTAAGATGTACCAGGATGTTAAGAATAAGTTTGGGTGGCCAAATCTGAAGTGAAAAGTCGCAGAGTTCATTGCCATATGTGACGTATGTCAGAAGGAAAAGGCAGAACATCAAGGGCCTGTAGGTCTGTTGCAAGCCCTAAAGATTCCAGAATGGAAATAGGAAGAGATCAGAATGGATTTCACTACCGGTTTACCCAGGACTCAATTGGGTTACGATTCGATTTGGGTAACAGTGTATCGTTTGACTAAAGTTGCCTATTTCTTGCCCGACAAAACCACTTACTCAGGAGATCGCCTTGCAGAGTTGTACATGTCAAGAATTGTTAGTTTGCATGGTGTGCCTAAGAAGATAGTGTCAGATCGAGGATCTCAGTTCACCTCTCGTTTTTGGCAAAGGCTACATGAAGCCTTGGGAACTCATCTGAATTTCAGTACTACGTATCATCCTCAAACAGATGGACAGACTGAAAGAGTAAACCAAATATTGGAAGATATGTTGAGAGCCTGTGCTCTAGCTAATGCCACTAGTTGGGACAAGAGTTTGCTGTATGCAGATATCAAGTCAGTCTGCAAATGTCACCATTTGAAGCTTTGTATGGTCATGCATGCACAAACCCTTTGAATTGGTCAGAAACAGCCGAACGTTTACTATTCGGGCCAGATATAATTCAAGAAGTAGAAGAACAAGTGTCTATGATCAGAGAAAGATTAAAGATAGCCCAGTCAAGACAGAAGAGTTATGTTGATAACCATCGTCGTGAACTCAGCTTTGAACAAGAAGATTTTGTTTATCTTCGAGCTAATGCCAAAGGGAAGCTTTCCCCTAGATATGTTGGTCCGTTCATGATTTTGGATGACCGTGGAGATGTAGCATATCAGTTGGAGCTACTGCAGTCATTAGCAGGAGTACAAGAAGTCTTTCATGTGTCGCAGTTGAATAAGTGTTTTCGTGTTCTAGAAGAACAAACCCCGTTGGATTCAATTGAGTTTAAAGAAGATCTCACTTACAAAGAGCAGCTAGTCAAGATTTTGGATGTCGTAGAGCATCGTACCAGAAGCAAGACCGTTCATTTTTGCTAAGTCCAGTGGAGTAACCACTCAGAAGGAGAAGCAACATGGGAGCGTGAAGAAGAGCTGAAAGCCGAGTTTCCTCGCCTTTTCTCTAACTAGCCTGAACCTCGGGGTCAAATTTTTTTTGGGGGGGGGGGTTGTAACATCCTAATTTTTTGAGTCTTAAAAAGATCTTTTGATTAGTTACTAGTTGAAAATTCACCCTTGACTTTTGTTTGAATTTATTTAAAAGCTTAACTTGGACTTTTAGTATCAAAAGAATTTAATATGATTAATGTCAACATCAACAATTATCAAAACTATTTTATCTGGATTCTATGTACTTGGATATATTTTCTAGATTTTTCTAGAATTTTTCTGAGTTCATTTGCAATTTTCTATTTGCCATTTGGATTTTCTGGTATTTATAAAATAGAAAATCTAATTAAAATCTTAGTTAATGATTCAAGCCGAATCTCAGTCCAAGGCCCATTCCTATTCCACCTCCAGCCCAGCCCTCTCGGCCTGCCTCTCCTCGCCAGCCCATTCGCATGTTCGAACCAGTCCGAACACGACCACACCCTTGCGTTCCACTGATTGGTGGGTCCCGCCTGTCAGTTCCACCTTCGTCTTCGCGTTGCCGTCTTCCTCACAGAGTCCTTGCCCTCATCTACCATTGAAGCTTCTCAAGCTCCGTACAAGAACGGGACTTCACTAACTAAATCGTATCCAAAAAACGCGTAGGATCTTATCTCTTTCCTTTCTGTGTCTGGTTCGGTTGAAATCGTATCCCGAATCGTATCCAATCTCCTAAACTCCCGAATTCTATTTCGTGTTCATCTCGAACTCAATTTAGGTGTTTCCAAATCTGGCACGCTCGGGCCCTATAAAACGCACCCCGTGGTTCGCCTTTGCCTCCACATTGTGAAATCCTAAGCTCCCTCGCCCCAAGAACCCTAGAGCTGCCGGGATTTGAAGAACTAGGGTTTCTCCCCAAAGCTCGATTTCTTCGATTCCGCCACCGCCGTTGAAGCCTTGCCAACATGGTCTGCACCATCATCATCACCGTCACGTGGGCTACCTCCAGCGACCAACCACACCGTCGGAACATCGCCGGACCCTCCGTCCGACAAAGCCCGTAGCTCTCCACCACTCAACGCTTGGCGCTGGCCAGTCTAGTCATCCCCGACCACCAGTAAGGATACCATCGGGTTCGCAATAACCTCAGCTATCCAGTGGTATCACCCATCGCCAGTGAAGTGCCGCCGAACGTCGTCGACCATCGAGTCCAGAGCCTTGCCGCCGTCAATCTGATATGTCCGGCCACGTGCACAGCCACATCAGCACCCTCACTTGCGTGTCGTTCCACGTGTGGCTGACTTAGCACCACGTGCACGCTTGCGTGGCATTCCACCCTAAACCCAGATTTGATCTTGTGTAAACCCAGTCCACCAAAAGCCGTCTCATTGCCATGTGGGTCCCACATGTTAGGTTTTTCTTTTATTCTTTTTTGGTCGAAATTCTGAGGGCTGACGTCATGCTTGCATCATAATCCTATTTTCTAGTAGAAAGATAAATCCTGAAATTGCAATAAATCCTTTTTAGGTTATTTCTTTATATTCTGATCTTCCAAAGGCCATATCTTCTTCATCCGAACTCCGATTGAGCCCATTCAAATTTCTAAATTCATCTAAATTCGAGATCTATTTATCTAAGATTTTTATTTAAGTTTTGGATTTTGTTTTCTCTCTGTTATTTATTTATTTTGTTTGTTTGCTTCGTTTGCGAGTAGACGTTGATACTTCGAGGAACTTTGAAGAGGAGGGAGTGCATCGAGATCATGATCAAGATCAATACCCAGATCTATTCCAAGGAAAGTTATACCTTTGATCATATTGAACCCAGTTTTCAAAATACTTTGATTCAAACTACTGCATTTACTTTAAGTGTTTGTTTTAATGCTTTTGGGTTTAGTTATTATCCAATTTGTTTATATCCATCTTGTCCATTGTTATGTCATAATATTTTGTCACCCTAGACTGAGGCAAGTGGTGGACAGTAAGTGATATGGTGGAGCTCAGTGCGTGGGATTTAAAAAGAATGGTTACTTAGTTAGAAATTGGAAGTCTTGCCTTGGTCAGTTAAGGACTTAACTTTGTGCGCCATTGAACTCAGGTAGTAGGTTAGGCTCTGTGCAAGGGTGGACGTGTGTACTACCAGGTTGATCACATCGTGGGACGATTCGCCGCTTCCCTGTCCAACGGTGTGTATCGAACTAACTTTCTCAGTGGGTTGGTATCGGAGATGAAGCATATCGGGAGTGTCAATGTTTGAGATGAAGTTTCTGAAAGGTTTTCTTATAATTAGTGCTTGCAACACTGGTTATATCATGTGTGTACAGTGTACAACCTTTGCAGAGTGTTAGACAATCTATTTGAATAGCCACATCTGCGGTCATGGACATGCTCGGGGATTTCAAACGAGGGTTAGATTTTCATAAAACATTTGGGAATGGAGCTATGTGATCTAAGTCATATGGATGTGTGAATAATTTGATTATACTTTGTGTTCTTTGTGAAAACAACTGTTAAATTAATAATTTAAATTGTGTTTTAATCTATTATTCATATTCAAATTACAAATGTTATATTTCTGCAAAAGAACCACAGAAGTCAGTTTTAAAAGCACAAGTAGCCACTGCTTGGAGACTTTATAGAGAAGATATCAGGAATAGAATGGAAGGACGTACCTGGGATGTAAGGGAGGAGAATTGGACCAACATGAACACGGTTACACACACAAAGGTGAAATGAATGGCGAGAGACAGGTGAAGAGGTGTTGTAGTAGTTTTTGACTCATTTGGTCTGGTTTTGGAATGGAATACACACCAATTAATAAATAATTTGTATGTTAATTGCAGCTTTACAAATTAGTCTAACCTTTACAAATCTAAAAAGTTAATTGGAGCCAAGCCCTATCCGAACCACATCCCATGTAAGCCAACCAAGTACAAAGAATTGGCATCAGTAACCCTCAGTATCCATCAAAGAGCATTAACCAAACCCACCATTTTGCCCTATTCATTTTTGTCAATCTGAACCCACAGTATGAAACTAAGCAGGATGCAAAGAATGCACATACACCAATAGCCCTCAGTTTACATCACAGAGCAAGGGGACTATTAATATGAACTAATTATCAATTCAATTTCAACATAAGACTATTAACATCGTTGAGCAGTTCAACAGCAAGACAGCAAGACCAAGGGTGTCCAAACCCACCACACCAGTAGTAACCCTCAGCATCCATCGCAAAGCACTAGCCATTTTCATCACAGAGCAGGGTAGAAACAGAGAGGAGTAAGGGAGGTGATACCTCAAAAATAAGAACCACGGCAGCGACTCCACTATCAAAGATAACCCTCATCCATCTCCTTCACCTTACATAAATCACACAAACATCAAGACACAACTTAAGGCTCAAGCATAAAAATCAAACTCAACAAAAGACATTAAGCTAACAGAGAGGAGAATAGAGGGAGGATACGGAATGCAAAGCCAGGGGGCCTGGGTCCGAGTGCAGGAGGTTGAGCAGGCGCGGGCCGCACTGGAGAACCAAGCCAGGCATGCGGGCAGGCAGTAGGTGCATGTGGCAGCGCAGGTGACACGCGGGGCCAAGCCCAGTTGCTTGGGTGGCGGTGTCACCGTAGTTATGACACGACCGTGACACTGCACAAGACACTCTTATCGTACGAGTGTCTTGTGCAGTGCATCGTGGTGTCACAACCGGTGGTGACGGGGCCAGGTGACGGCGTCGAGGTCGAGGGCACTCGGGTGGGGAGGGGAACGGATGAGAGTAAGGGCACTGGGGAGTGACGAGTTAGGGCGGGTGCAAACCCTAGCAGGCTCCTACTAATAAAGAGATATCACAGACGGTTCTATTATGGAACCATCTGTGATATGCTTGTTCTCAAGTTCTATGTTTTGAGCATATTATCATGTATACATGCATTAATTACATAACATGAAGAAATTACATGTTTATATGTTAATTTTGTCATTTAAATACTACTGAAATTTTTCTTTAACTATGATACAAATAAACAAAGTTTTCTAGTGGTGGAGGTAGGCTGCTATCTCCGTCTTCAAAACTTCGTAGGCGGCGGCGTCAGCATTGGACGGTTCCTAGTCATCAACGAACAAAGCCTGAAATGCATCGACCCGTTGACGCGCTCATTCGAGTGTCTCCCGAAGACCCTCGGACTATTGAATCAAGAAGAATTGAGCCCATACACTACTACAGAAAAGGTATTCACAGACGGTTCAAAAATATCATCACAGACGGTTTCGTGAGCCGTCTGAGTTTATAGGTCAGTGATGACATGAGGTCATCATGAGCGGTTTTGAATCTATGCGTGATGTATACTTTCACAGACGGTTTGTGGCTGAAACCGTCTGTGATAAGTATATATCATAGACAGTTTCATCCACAAACCGTCTGCGATAAGTACTTATCACAGATGGTTTGTGGCTAAAACTGTCTGTGATGACTTTTCTCTATAAAGCCCCAAGCAGTGGCTGCTTGTGCCATTAAATCCGGCATCATATATATATATATATATAGGAAGCCTTTTTCCTACTCCCGGGTGTAGTTACTCCCACTTTTGTATCTCACAACATAGGGAGTATCTTGCGCAACCGAGAGTATGTATGTGTAGTATACGAGTATATAAGACAACCTAGGTGGTATTCACACCTTTTCAGGGGGTGGTATGTACAATTTTTTAGACATACTCCTTTTTATGTGACATACTCCTTTTTATGTGCGAATATGAAGGTATTTACAAAATATGCTAAAAACTATAGACTCTCTTGCAATTTTTTCGTGTGGTTCACATTAGAGTATCTTATAATTAGTATATGAGTATATCCAAAGTGATAAAGGAGTATTTCAAGTTCTTTTAGGTGGTATATCAAAAGTGGGAGTAACTACACCCGGGAGTAGAAAGAATTTTTCCTATATATATATATATATATATATATATATATTATATATTGTTCGTAGTCTCACCACTTTGGGGATCGCCCACATAACATGAGAAGGATGAGATAGTAGCCACGGGCAACCTCATTGAGCCCCTGCAAGTTTAAAAAGTATGGATGCAAGGAGAGCGTCAGGACATCCAATTACCTGGATGTTGGACGTCGCTATGTTGAGAAAGTGGCGTTGATCTTGCGGGTACTCGGTGGGCGGTGGCATCATGTATCAGCAACTAACCATTCTTGAGCATGTAATCATCTTTAAACCCAACAAGAACACCAAGCAACCATTCTCATATTTCAAAAGAATTCTCAACTTGTTGCTTGGTGTTCTTGTTGGCTTTAAAGACAATTACATGCTCAAGAATTATTGGTTGCTGATAGATGATGCCACTTCCCAGTCGAAGTAGTTGCGCATCAACGTCACTTTCTGAACATAGCGACGTCCAATTACCTATCGACAACATCCAGGTAATTGGATCTCCTTGCATCCATACTTTTTAAACTTGCAGGGGCTCAATGAGGTCGCCAGGATATTGTCTCATCCTTCTCATGTCAATGTGGACTAATTTCCTAAAGTGGTCAGACTATTAATATATATATATATATATATATATATATATATATATATATATATATATATATATATATATAATGTTTTAATGGCACAAGTACCACTACTTGGAGACTTTATAGAGAAGAGATTATAAATGGAATGGTAGGACGACTGCACGCAAGAGGTAGGAGAACTTGACCAAGCATGAACAAGGGACTATTAATATGAACTAATTATCAATTCAATTTCAGCATAAGACTATTGACATCATTACATCACGAGCAAGGAGACTATTAATATGAACTAATTATCAATTCAATTTCAAAGATAAGACTATTGACATCATTACATCACAGAGCAAGGGACTATTTATATGAACTAATTATCAATTCAATTTCAGCATAAGACTATTGACATCATTGCATCACGAGCAAGGGACTATTAATATGAACTAATTATCAATTCAATTTCAGCATAAGACTATTGACATCATTGCATCACAGAGCAAGGGACTATTAATGTGAACTAATTATCAATTCAATTTCAGATAAGACTATTGACATCATTACATCACGAGCAAGGAACTATTAATATGAACTAATTATCAATTCAATTTCAGCATAAAACTATTAACATCATTGAGCAGTTCATCAGCAAGAGAACAAGACCAAGGGTGTCCAAACCCACCACACCAGTAGTAGCCCTCGGCATCTATCGCAGAGCACTAGCCATTTTCATCACAGAGCAAGGGGGTAGAGACAGAGAGGAGTAAGGTAGGGTGATACCTCAAGACAAACAAGAACCACAGTGGCGACCCACCACCAAAGACAACCCTCATCCATCTCCTTCACCTTGCATAAATCACACAAACATCGGGACACAACTTAAGGCTCAAGCATAAAAATCAAACTCAATAAAAGACATTAAGCTAACAGATCTAGAGGAGAATAGAGGGAGGATGGGGAAAGCAAAGCCCCGCCAGGGCCCAAGTGCAGGAGGCCAAGCAGGAGAACCAAGCCTTGGCGGCGCAGGCGACACGCGGGGTGGTGGCTTCACCGTAGTTGTGTCACAACCTGCGGCGACGGCGACGGGGTTGGGCGGCAGCGTCGAGGTGGGGAGGGGAACGGACGAGAGTAAATGCGCTGGGGAGTGACGAGTTAGGGCGAGCGCAAACCCTAGCGGCTGGTCTCCTACTAATAAAGAGACTTATCACAAACGGTTCTATTATGGAACCGTCAGTGATAATTATCACAGACGGTTCCATAATGGAACCGTCTGTGAAATGGTTTTTTTCTCAAGTATATTTATCTTGTATATACACTTACATGACATAAAGAAATTACATGTTTATATTAAAAAAACTAGAAACCTATAATTAAACAAAGTTTTTCTAGTGGCGGAGGTAGGTCGCTATCTCCATCTTCAATACTTCATAGCGACGGTGTCGGCGACGGACGGATTCTCGATCATCGTGAATGAAGCCTAAAATCGCCCACCATTGACGGCTGCTCGAAAGTGTCTCTCAAGACCCTCAAACTGTTGAACCAAGAAGAATTGAGTCCATAGGCTCTCTTCCTTTGCTTGAGGGTCTCGGCCGTCGACTTCGCCACTGTCGCCTCGATTCGCTAGATCAAGTGACGGCAAGCCTCCGAAGACATGCAACGTTGTTTTGGAGAACCACGCCGATGACGATAAACTTCGCCGAAAGTGGGAGATCACCCTAAGACACGGCGGAGGAGGATGTCAAGACGGCGGAAGGTGGCCGTCATCCGCTCCCGCAAATTTTCGCCGACGTAGGAGTGAAGACATTGTTGAAACAGTGTTCTTCCGCGAACCTGATTCAACGTCAAACGAGAGAGGTGCTCAGACGGTGCGGCGCTGTAGGCCATCAATGCTGGCGACAAGAAAAAGGCAGCCATTTCTTTTTTTTTTATAAGTATGTGGGGATGATCACATCTTCGATGGCGATGATCCTTTTATAAAACAAGGTATAAATTTAGAGCGTGAGATTTAAGAGACGCGCCGGGAGGCGAAGCGGATCGATGCGACGAAGAGACGATCGGGAGAAGTGGATGGCGACGAAGAAGAAAATGCGCGATTGGGTCAGAGCGATATTATCACGGATGGTTATAACAAAAACCGCTCGTGATATGTGGTAATATCACGAGCGGTTATTGTTAAGAACCGTCTATGATGTTTCACATACGATTATTTGTTGAAAACCGTCTGTGATATGTAGAATTATCACGCATGCTTATTAACAAGAACTATCTGTGATACTTCACAGACGGTTTTCAACATGAACCGTCTGTGATATTACATCTTCATAGGCGGTTTTAGCACGCAAGTAACACGACGGTCTCTAAACCAAAACCGATCAGGATTGCATAATCTGAGCGGTTTTGGTAAACCGTCTGTGATGAGGTGTCCAGTATTAGCGTTTTTGTAGTAGTGATAGACTCTCTTCCCTTGCTTGAGGGGTCTCGGCATGGACGACTCGGTCGCCCGCTGCCTCGATTAAGTAGTCCAAGTGACGGCAAGCCTACTGGAGACGTGCAACATTGTTTTGGAGGACGACGTCGATGACGTGGTAAATTCACCGAAAGTGGGAGATCACCCTGAAGACACGGCAGAGGAGGATGTCAAGACGGCGGAAGGTGGCCGTCACCTGCTCCGGCAAATCCTCGGATAGAGGAGTCAAGACGCTGTTCAAATTACAGTGTTCTTCCGCAGCATCCGCCAACGTACGGCAAGACAGGCGCTCATACAGTATGGCCAGGTAGGCAATCAATGCCGATGACAAGGAAACAGGTTGAGAGAGAGAGCCATATTTCTACTTTAGAAGTATAGAGTTATATGTGGGAATGATAATCTTCAATGGCGGCTGATCCTTTTTATAAAATAAAGAATAAATTTGGCGCGTGGGACGAAAAGACGTATCGAGGAGCCAAAGTGGCATTGATGCAATCAAGAGACGCATCGGCGAGGACGGCGACGAAGAAATTCATCAGGCAATGAAGAAACAAACCGAGCTGAAGCGATATTATCACAAACGGTTATAATTAAAAACCATCTGTGAAGTACAATTATCACAGATGGTTCGTGTTCAGAACCGTCTGTGAAGTATCACATATGGTTTTTTAATATGAACCGTCTATGATGTTACCTCTTCACAGACGGTTTTTAGCGTAGGCAGTAACACAGACGGTTATTAATATGAACCGCCTATGATTGCATGCAATACAGAGGGCTTTTGTCAACAGTCTGTGATGAGGCGTCCAGTATTAGGCTTTTTGTAGTAGTGGCAATTCCTTTGGAATAAGCCATCATATATACATTGCATTCTGTGGTATAACTTGCAAGTACAGTTGTGTACTCATGCTTGCTATAATCAATCAACAGAAGTGGAGGAGTCTTCGCCTGCTTTTGAGGAGTTCTACGAAGGTGTTGATCATTAGGTCTTGATCCCAGTCGGTTGCCTGTGGTGAATTGACAGGTTTCTGTTGAAGAGTTTTGTTCTGCTGTTGTTTATTTCATTATTGTTAGCCCTACGAGGCTTAATAAATGAAAACTTGACCATAAGGTCAAAATGATTATTTGTTATACAAATTACTCATTTACTCTATTATTTCGTCTTCTATGGATCGATATTCATCTATATTGACACTGTGTGCACTAGCGTGATCCTGGACTTGTGCATTATACACAGAGGGTTCAGAATTGCATTTTTGGGTCCCGACAACTTATAAGCACCGTCGAAGCACGTTTCTTGTCAAAATCTGCTCATACTTCTTTTCAATATTTTGTGTCATCACATGCCCCCAATACCCATCTACGCTACTAATCTTCAGTAGAGCATACCCAACAAACAAAAAACTACCACACATCAACTATAGAATCCATTCGCTCCCTTCTAGATCATGGTAGAAAAAGTACATATAACACTCGAGCCCAACAAAAGGCCTGGAATATCACTATAACATCCCAAAGTTCTGTTACTAAAATTAAAAATAATAAAGTTATTATTTTGTTAGATTTTCTTAGATCTAAAAGTGCTTTCTTGATTTTCTTGAATTACCTAGATTTTAAAGTCAAAAAGAAAATTTATTGATTTTTCTGGATTTTCTTGGATTTAAAGTGAAAAAGAAAATTTAATTAATTTCTTGAATTTTCTCGTATTTAAAAAGTTTTTCTATTTTCCACAAATTAAAAATAATTTATGTGCAAAAATAAAAGCCAACTTTAAGTTGGAAATAATTTTATTAAATTCAAAACTGATTATTTGATTTTACTGATTTTTTTCCAAGTTCTTTGTTATTTCTTCGAGTTCAATTTAATTTATTTCTTTTCTATTTTCTCAAAATTTCTTTTCTCTGTTGAAAAATTAATTTAAATTAATTATTTTAAAGTTTTAGATTTTTTTTGGAATTTCTGCTATTATTTAAATCCAAGTCCTGAATTCAAATCCAAAGTCCATCGCCTCAATTCAAATCTCGTCAGCAAATTTTAAATCCAAATATTATAATTTGAATTTTCCCCGCAAAATCACTTGCCCATTTATTTTTCCTTTTTCTTTTTCTTTTTCTTTTTCTTTTTTCCTTTTCCTTTTTCTTTTTTCCTTTCTTTATTTTTTCTTTCTTTCTCTCTTTCCTTTCTCTTTCTTTTCTCTGGCTCTTCTTGGGTCTCCGTGTCGCCTATCTTGACCCTTCTTGGCCACCCTTGGTCTGCACCACCCCACCTCCCCTTGCCGCCAATTCAACCACCCTTGTCAAGACTCTAGGCCACGCCCGACTGCATGCCTGCCACTCCCGCCTCCTGCTAAATCAGCACGACGATCGCTTTAATTCCGCCTCGAGGCACCACGACCCCATTATTATCACCCATGATGTGCCATCATCAATTGCCCATCATCATTATCCCTTGCAATCAATTTTACCATTTCCAATTTTACCATTTCCCCGTCGTACTTCACTGTCAACCGAAACCATCACATTTCCCATGGGCGTTCCCCCTCGATTCAAGTATCGCATCCGTCCTATAAAAGGAGCACCACATGTCCCTCATTCTCCTCTTCGATTCACCCCAAACCTCATAGCGTAACTCTTCTCCATTTTCCCAGAACGCCCGACGCCACCCGCCTTCTTCTCTAAGTCCGGCCGCGTCGCCTTCGCTTTGATGTTCTTCTCCGGTGAGTTTCGAGCCAATACTACTGCGTCACATCGTGCTCTCGGCCAGGTGCTTTCTATCCCCCACCTCAAATTTGAGTTTTCCCTTGTCGGAGTATGTTCTCGCCGTCGCATCACCATCACCGCCGTCAGCCACCATTGCCACACCTCCTCAGCCTTCCCGTCTTGCGCGGCCACCCCTGCTCCTCGCCACCTTTGTCGCTTTTTGAGCATCGTTGTCATCGCACACCTGCCGCCTGCGGCGCCGCCACACCACTGCTGCCTCTGACCGCCTCCACCCGCGTCGCCACCTCCTACCGCCTCCCTACCTCGCCGGCGACCCATTTTGGCCGCCGGCCAAGTCTTTCGCGCCACCCCTCGTCGGTGTCGCTGCTACAACCGTGCACCTGCTGCTCCACTACTTCCTGCTCTGTATCTTCTTCCTTTGTTTCTTTTGTCTCACTTCCAGGTGGGACCCGCATGTAAGCAAACTCATTTAATCCCTTAATCCTGAAAAGGAAGATTCCCTCTTTTTCAATTTCTATAATTTCATGTGAAAATCAAAATCCTATGTGTACATTCTCCTTCATAGGAACTCTGATTCCGTCAATTCTTGTTTCTAAATTCAACAAATTTCTCCCAGAACCTAAATTATTTAAATCGGAGATTATTTGAATTTTGTTTGAATTTGGTTTATTTTCGCGTATAGATTTCGACGACTTCATAGAGTCATATTTCGACGCCGTTTCAGAACAACAATTATTTGAGCAAGGCAAGTTACACTTTTGATCATGTTTGATCCCACTATTTTAAATTACATATTTTGTCTTAAAATTATTATTGCATGCTTACTTTTATTGAAAGTAATTTAAATTCCTATCTTTAAATTGTAGCTAAATCCCAACACTTGTATAGCCAATTTTTGTCAAGATAGGTAGTACGGAGAATCATTCCAGGTGTGATATATTTTGGAGTTATAAATTAAAAAGATTGGATAATACTTACGTGAATTAAAGGAAACAAATGTATATTTGTGGATACCCATTAATTGTGAAGAATTATAGGAATATAGTATTATTGGATATTGGATTATAGGAATACATTATTATTAGATATTGGATTATAGCAATACATTATTGTTGGATATTAGATTATAGGAATATATTATTGTTGGATATTGGATTATAGGAATACATTATTGTTGGATATTAGATTATAGGAATACATTATTATTGGTTATTGGATTCTAGGAATACCTTACTTCTGAATTAAATAAAGAAGGACATCTTGGTGGAATTAAATCAATTTTAGTTATTGTTGGAGAATTAGTACTGATCTACAGTCGAAAGGAGAAATTGGATTTAAACCAAATCTCTATTGAATTAAATGGATTATTAGTAATTGTTGGAGAATTAGTATTGAGAAATTGATCCACTAAAGGTGGTGATTAAAACACAAAAATGTTAGATTTTCATAACAATTAATGATGTTGATTTTGGTGGATTGGTTGAATCAAGAAGTATGTGTAAAATTTGTGGAATTAATTGGATATTTTGGTTATATTGGATCTATTGGATATGATTGAATAGAGAAATTGACTTTAATAGAAATCTTAGTGGAAATTAATGTATTATTAGTGATTGTTGGAAATTTAGTATTGATAAACTGATCAAGTGTAGGCGATGAATAAATAATAAAGTTGGATTATTATAGTAAGTTATGATTGGAATTCAGGTGCGTTGGTTGAATTATAGAGAATTGATGAAATTGGTGGAGTTAACTGAATAGTAGTGTTTGGTTGATCTACAGCTGTTGGTAGACTAATGTAAACAATGATATGGTGGATCAACAGGCATAATAGATTGATTTGAAGAGTGTGATTCTAATATTGTTGGATGACTTACTGATCTTGGAGTTGACAATTCTTGGACATCGACTCCCTCACGCCTTGTCGCCCTAGATGAAACTCTAGTTAATACAATAGTACTGACAAGATGCTTTTGTGGAAAAATACGCTTAGTCTTGCATAGATAAGGGTGGAAAAAAAGCCCGAAACTCACGAGCTATCTCGGCTCGTTAAGAACTCAGCTCGAACTCGGTCCCTTAACGAGCCGAGTCGAGCCAACAGTTAACGAGCCTTGACGAACCAAGTTAACGAGTTTGTTAGTAACGAGTTTAGCTTCAATTGTTAGTAACGAGCCGAGTTAACGAGTTTAAACGAGCTAAGCCAAGTTTGTTATTCTGCTCGTTAACTTAACGAGCCGAGCTTGTTTCTTTAACGAGTCGAGTCGAGCCGAGCCGAGCTAGCTCGTTATCCACCCCTATGCATAAACCAAAAATGTTCAATTTGGGAATTCGAGCCAAATATTTTGCAAAATAAGTCTATGGTATTGGTATGTCATGGAAATTTTGCAAAAGATTTTGAAAAGCAAAATAAAATGAAAACTGGTTTAGACTTGGGTGAAATGGTTGTTAAGGTTGGTGCAAGTTGATGCACGAGATTGATTCATATCAATGATCGAGACCAGGGTTTTGTTGGAAGTTGCCTAAGTTAGTTAAGGATCGGTCTGCGAGCTGCGGCTTGTAAAGCCCTACCGTACTACCACAAGTCTGGAGTGGGACAGACCTGGCTAAATAATTTGCAACATATCTTTGCTAGTTGTGCCATTCGGTTGTGTGGGTGTCGGGTAGACAGAAATTCCCACTTGCGCAAGAGGGAGATTTACGGTGGACTAGTAGCCTAATAGAGGTGACACCTTAGCGGGCATAACTGCTTTGGGATGGAGCATTGTAAAGGTCTTGTGATAATCACTGAGTCGCACACCAACGGAAATCTGTGAAACAAATATTAAAAGTCGATTATCTCTTGTGGGTAAATTAAGTTCTACAACCTCTACAGAGTGTAAAACTATTCTAATAGCCATGTCCACAGTCATAGACATGCTGAACAAAACTTTTTGGGGATTAGACTTTGGTTTTGTTTTCAAAATGATTTTAACACAAATGATTTTGGATAGTTTATTCAATTGGGAAATTAGGCGGTTAGCCATGTGATAGGATGGTATCCTTCACTAGAAATGTATGGAGGTTATCCTACTATAAAACTTGACAATTTCATATCAAAAACTGATTTTTGTTACAGAATAAGTGTTTTGGAACTTAATACAAATATTTAAAAAGAAAACAATGTTTTATGCAAATTCAACCACATAAGCCTTCCTTTGATATATCCCTGCATGCATTATAACTCTGTTATTGGGTGTAACTTGCGGAGTATATTTTTGTACTCACCCTTTCTTAATAAAATGTTGTCAAGAGGAGAAGGACTTCTCTACCGGTGTAGATCTCGGCGACTAGATCGCTACCCCAGTCGATTGCCTGTGGAAGATTTGCTGGGGTCTAAAACTTCTTCGTCTTCCACTGTTTTCTTTTATTGTTGGCTTGTAAGTCATTCTTGTAATAAACTCTGATAAATATTAATACAGTTGTGCAAATTATGGATGTTACCTTATCTGTCTAGTGTGTACACTAGCTACTGTTCCAGAGACTAGAGTAGAATACACAGAGGATTTGGGAGTGTACTCTCGGGTTCGACAATCACCTATACATTTTTCACTCTAACTTTAAACCATAATTACTTATAATTACGACAACATATGCATGAATAGAAACCTACAATAGGTTGTCATACAACAAGCATAATAAGATAATTGCAATAAAGATAAATGATCACACATAACATGGGACCCCGCGCCCAAGAACTCCCGGGGCCACGTGCCCGAGAACGCCTAGAACCATGAGCCTGAGAGCATTGATTAGCAACATTACTAATAAATAAATCATTACTATAACGTAGCCATAACTCATCATTACTATGCACTCTAATATCACTCATGATCCGCATAACTATAATAGTGTAATCAATGTTCACTACACACACTTTAGATAGATGCACCAAGTCTCTAAGGTATAATTCAATTAACTAAATAGTGACAACTTTATGACTGATAGCATGTGATGTGTAGGTGCCACTTCCATCCCATCATGTCGCCTTCAATGTTCACCTAAAAACAACAACAAAGCAATGATGAGTCCAAGGCTCAGCAAGTATATAATAGAATAATAAATATACCCATAAGAAGTTTATTATTCATGTATTCCATCATCATCATCATTCATATTTTCCACAATCATCATCATCTGTTCGTTAGTACAATGCAATTATACATTAAATGTTCATTTGCTCATCTCATAGCCTATATGGGTATAGCTGAGTGAACACCCATCGATGTTCACCCTATCATAACCCCGCCCTACGCAGAATCGGGGGTCTCTCCACTCCCGGTGGAGGCCTACCAAAGTAGGTCTTACATGTCCACCCGATGTCGGTTTGCTTTCATAGACTTTGACTTTGACCGAAAATGTTGACCTGGTCAAGAATCCTCATCAATGATTGTTGTCATATCATCATCATTATTGTAACATCCCAAAATTCCAATTCATTTTTAAATGTTTGAAAATGTGAACTTTTTTTAAAAAAATATGGATTTTAATGACATTCGTTTTTCTGGATTTTTTATGCAAGACTTTTTGTCTAATTGAGAAATTTAAGAAATAAAACCTAATTGAGAATTAAAATAAATTCTAACAAAAGATGATAATTAAAAATCCAAACTTGGTGTATTTGTACTGATTAAAAAAGGGGGGAATATTTAAAGCATGTTTTGAAACTTTTCTCAAATCTAATAATACAAATGCATGCAAACTGAAGATTAAAATATTTTTTGAGCAAAATTCATAACAAACAAATTCCACAAAAAAATCAAAATAATCTACACTATGTCAGGAGCCTACCCCAAAAAAATATAATTTTTTGAGCTATATTTTATATTTAAGAATTCCCTCAAACCCTCAGGCTTTTCAAAAAAAAATCTCGAAACAGGATTCCTTCTCTCCTCTCATTGACCAACCGGGCCCACTTGCCAGCCATCTTCCACGTAGCTCTTCCCCGTTCACCTCCATGGCCACGCGCCCACACCAGCGCAGCGTCTCGCCCCCGGCTTTGGACCGTGCCCCTAGTTTCGCCAGCCCTACCCAAGCCTACGCCCACGCCCTACCTCGGTCGCGCCCGTGCCCTGCTCTGCCGGTTGCGCCCATGCCCTGCCTCCTCATGTCATTGCTAGGAGCGAGCCACCACCGGTTCTCATGAGTTCTCACTAACTCTTCACCCATCTCCCTATACAAGTCGAGCATTGGGTCCGCACATTTGTCTTCTCCACTTTCCTCACCACCCCTCTCCATTTTCTCCCCTTCCCTGAGATATAGGCGAGCTCAAAGCCGAGCCACCGCGCACCGGCCATGGACGCCGCCAAGCTGCCCGGCTGCATTGATGAGCTATCACCAAAATCTTCATGTCTCTCTAGTCCTCCTCGACTTACTCTTTCCATCCCTCACCACCTTTCTCTCTCTCTCCCTCTCTCTCTCTCTCTCTATCTATCTATCTATCTATCTCTACAACCGAAGCTCTAGGAACGAGCGCTTTCTTCGTGTCTGGCGACACTCAGTTTGCGGCCGCCGCTTCCACACGCCGTTTCGGCCAAACTGGTGAGCCCACCCCCAAATTGGACCACGTCACAACACGTTCCAGCACCCAAGGATCATTTCCCCTCACTTGATTTGATCTTTCATCCGCAGGAGCACCGCGCCATCGTCATCTTCTTTGCTCATGGCCGAAACCACCGTCGTCGACTCCATTTCCTCTCGGGTGATCTCTAGCCCAATTCCTCTCACCCAAAGCATCGCCTCACCTCCCCGGATACTCCCACACCACTCATCCTCGCTCCCTTTCTTTGCAGCGTCGCCGCCAAGACGACCTCACCGCGACGCCTCGAGCTCACGTCGTCGGAACACCTCGGCTCTTCTCCGCCTTCGCTGACCGCTCCGGTAAGCTCCACATGACTCCCTCAAGCTCATGCTCCCCCTAGTTTTGCCCCTATCCCATCCTACGTCGCCGTCCCCATTTCACCCTCACGGCCGGCCGCCGCGTGCCATCGCCACGGTGCCACCTGGGCCACAACGTCACCGCCCCCGAGGTCACACCCCCTCCCCGGTTCCATTTTCGCCACTCCCAGCTCCTCTGTTCTACTTCCTCTTTGTTGCCCTTTGTGTGTGTCTCTCTCTCTGTCACTGACAGCGGGACCCGCCTGTAAGGAGTTCAACAAATGCTAGTAAACTTGGTAACTAACAGTAGGGACACAAAAAAAAATTAGCCAAATTGAAAATTCTATTTGTAAGAAGTTTGGTCAAACAACACTTCAAATACGAAAATTCTTCTCAAATGTTAAGAATGTCTGAACAGTTAGGAAATTTGAGGACAATTGGAAATAACAGTGAGCTAATGCCATTTCAAATGTAAAGACAAAATTTAAAATTATATAGATTTATTTAGCCAATAGCATCTAGGCTAAAAGAGTAAACTAATTTGAAGACAAGGATTGACATATGGTTATTCAAAATAAACAGTGAACCATCACCCAATAATTGGATAAACAAAAGAATGATTAGTGAACTAATTAATCAAGAGAATACTTTAATTTGGCAAATTCTTAATGAGGTGGATGAACAGTAAGAAAATTAGAATAGGACAATGAGATAGAGCCGTGACAAATGCCAAAACAAGTTGATTAGAAAGTTTAATTATTTATTAGCCGTTAGCATTTAATCTAAAAAAGTAAAACTAATTAGGAATCAAGATTTGGAATGTGGTTATCTAAACAACAGTAAACCCTAGGCCTTGGTTATGATGATGTCAATAGTAGCAATAGGTTATGAGGTGGTTAATCAAAATGGGTAAAATGATTAGATATTAACAATCATCAGTATGCACTTAGAATGAATAAGACGATACTCCAAATTGAAAATCACGTAAAATTGCTAATTTTGCTACTGTCATGGTAACGGCTATAACTTTTGCATACGAACACCAGATCAAATGAATCTTTTTTCTAAATTCATCTAAAATCATGCTCTATCTGAATATGCAAAAATATTTGGATTTTGTTGCTGTTGAAATTATATTTCCATATTTAATTTGCTACCGGCTCTTTTGAGCAGACATCGATACATCGAACGAAATTTATGACGATCCTTCGTCCTCTTATTCAGAGCAACCAGAGCAAGACAAGCACCTCCTTTGACCATGTTGATCCTACTATTTTAATTATTATACATCTTTTTGTAAAATTTATTATGCATGTGTGTATATTTGCTTAAAGTTGCTATATTTGGAGATAACAATAGTTATAGTCCTATTCGATGCACCATCCTCCTTGAAATATTGATATCCTTACTGTTGTAGCCATTAGGGTGTGGTTTAGAGAATAAATGCTGTCGAATTGGGTTTTTTGAATGCGAACATCACATAAATGCTTAGCTGGGCTTTAGTCTTTACTAAAATTGGAAAATGGAGGATATGTTGAATATGAGTTTGGGAGATTTTGAAATGATGGTCTGGAGGGGTTTACCTTTGTTATTTTGTATAAAAATAAAAATAAAAAAACTTAATTTGTGACGCGAGCGAGTTATATTATAATCTGAGGAGTGTGAGAGGTGTATCTCACAAATAGATAGGGAAAGATCCTCGTCCAGTTCAATTAAGGACCGAACACCAGTGCATCTGACCTAAGCGTAAGTGTACAACCACATGTACCAGTATGGGATAGCTTTAGTGAAGGGATACGAGTAGGCTACGCTAGCTGACAATTCAAAAATTCTACCATGTAAACCAGGATCACATGCAAGCAAGATATCATAGATCGTTACCACCTGACGCGCGGTGCAACGGAAGAAGAGTTGGAGTAGCCTGGTCCAACGAATAGCACATCGAGGTAGTGGTTGTAGTCGATCGTCCTTGTGAAGATCGCGGATCATCCTCAAGCGCAATAGCAACCGCAGTAGTGCCTCTACGGTATCCACACGTCCAGGGAAGAAACACCGTACATCAGTGTGCTAGCACCAAGTCGTATGGGAAAGCCCTCTCAAGGAGATGGCGGCTAGGGTTCTTGAGAAACTCATGTCAACTCGTATAGCGTATATATTCTATCTCGTCGCCCCCTTCCAACAGCCTCAAGCATGTTCTCTAACATGTGTTCACATCATTGATTCGATAACCCTATATCCATGACTGGTGAAACATGGTCATTAATCAATACATGTGTTGGTCGATAAGTTACTAGTGTTCTGACCAGTGAGATCCGACTAGGGATTCATTTACAACGATATCATATAAGCTAAAAGAGTTTCACCAACAAGTCACATACTTGTTAATCTTCATAACCAATGATTCATTCAAGGAATATGATAACATTTATTCAATAACTCATAAATATAGACGTGATACAATCATCTCTATGATTGCCTCTAGGGCATATCACCAACAGTCTCCCACTTGCACTAGACTCAATCATATAGGTATCTTATACCTATTGCTCTTGTGTGCGCCTCATACTTAGGCTGCGGGAGAGACTTTGTCAACGGATCAAAAATATTCAAATCTGTGTGCACTTTGCATATCTTTACATCACCTCTCTCAACGATCTCACGAATGATGTGATATCGTCGAAGTATGTGCTTGGACTTTTGATGCAATCTAGGCTCCTTAGCTTGTGCAATGACTCCACTATTATCACAATAGAGATGCATTGGACTGGAAGCACAAGAGACCACACTCAGTTCATAAATGAACTTCCTAATCCATACGCCCTCTTTTGCAGCTTCCGAAGCCGTAATGTATTTAGCCTCTATTATAGAATCAGCAACCGTTCCCTGCTTGGAACTATTCCAGCTTACTGCTCCTCCATTCAAACAAAACACAAACCCTGATTGCGATCTGAAATCATCCTTGTTGGTTTGTAAGCTAGCATCGGTGTAACCATTTACGATCAACTCTTCCTCACCTCCATAAATAAGGAATGCATCCTTAGTCCTTCTCAAGTACTTAAGGATATTCTTGACTGCTATCTAGTGACCTTCACCTAGATCCAACTGATATATGCTTGTAACACTTAGAGCATATGCAACGTCACGTTTGTCCTAGAGTTTTTGCCAGATTTCAAAACTAAAAAGGAAACATTCGGTTTATTTGCTTGCTCAAGCTTAACTTGGAAACTTTGGAAATATTGGAGGTTTAATTTGAACTAACCAAACTTCAACTAAGTCCAGTTGGTTGGTGCTCTCTATTGGTTGAAGTTCTTTGGTGTTCCTTGGCTTTTGTTTTCCTTTCTTTGTTTCCTTTGTGTGCCTTTAGGCCTAGTTTCTCTTTTTCAGGACCTCTTCTGTGTTTGGACCTCCCTCTCTCGGTCCAGACCTCCCTTGTGTTGGACCTCCCATTGTCCAGACCCCTTTGTAGGTCTAAGACCTCCTCTTTTGGGTTTAGACCAGCTCGGGTTTGTGTTTCAAACCTCTTTGAACTCTGTGAATCAAGTTTGGGTTGGTTTTTCCTCTCTCTGGACCACCCTCTTATTCGACCTCCTTTGCGGTCATACCACTCAAGGTTTCAGAACTACCGGTTACCGGTCGTTCCGCTTCGAGAATGCCGGTACTACCGCCCTTGCTGAGATCACCATATCATACCATTTTGGATAGTTCCTTGCATCCAACCAAGCGCACCCTTGAGTTCTTCTTTAGACCTCTTTCCTTGGACCTCCTTGTGTTCAATTGAATCTCTTTGTGTCCCTCTGGACCTCCTCTGTGTTCATTTGGACCTCCCTTAGTTCATTTGAACCTCCCTCAGCTCTTTTGGACCTCCTCGCGTCCGATCAGTCATTCCGCTCGATGGATCGGACCTTCCGTTTGATTCAGTCGGACCTTCCATTTGATTTGACTGGACCTACCGCTCGCTTGATGACCTCCATCGCTTGAGAACCATCCGATCTGTGTTAGACGGCCCGATCTTGAGGGCACGTTCGGATGGTCCGAACGTTCCCATCCTTTTTGGACCACCCGATCCAGTTGAATGGCTGAGATCTAGTTGTAGCTTCGGATGGTCCGAATGGCCTAACCGTTGTGGCCCGTTCAATTGAAATCCAACAGATCCCGCTCCTTTGCTTCTTATCTCGCTTTCGTCCACCTCCCTTGTTTAGATCTTGACCGTTGAGACCTCCCCTTTGGAGATCTTAACCGTTAGGACCTCCCTTGTTTAGATCTTGACCGTTGAGACCTCCCCTTTGGAGATCTTAACCATCAGGACCTCCCTTGTTTAGATCTTGACTGTCAGGACCTCCCCTTGTAGATCTTGACCGTTAGGACCTCCCCTTATGGATCTGACCGTCAGGACCTCCCCTTGTTAGATCTTGACCGTCAGGACCTCCCCTTCTTAGATCTTGACCGTTGAGACCTCCTTTCGTTTGGATCTGAGGGTCCAGGCCTCCCCTCGTTTGGACCTCCCCGTCCTTGTGGTCTTTTTGTAAAAACCACCTCCTCGTGGCCTTTTTGCAAAGACCACCCTTGCTGGTCGCGACGTTCTCCTTGGCCGCGACCTCCTCCTTTTTATCATTTTGCTGCGACCCCCTCTCTTTTGTCGTTTTGCCGTGACCTCCTTTGGTCGGGACCTCCTCGTGGTCTTTTTGCAAAGACCACCTTTGTGGTCACGACCTCCCCTTGGTTTTGACTGGTCCCACTTGCCAGTCCCCTACTCACCTTTTTCCCGCCACTTCACTTCTGGCGCTGTCTGCACCGCATTAAATGCTACTTGGTCACTTTGAACGTGGATGGGTCGCATTAAATGTTGCTTCCACTATAATCATTTCTCCTCTTACCTCTTTTTCCTACCTGCCCCTCTGACCATTCCTCACTTTTCAGCAGTACTTCATCATGGCTTTCGGCGCTACATCTTGTAGCCCAGTTTATCTTTCCTTCCCCTATAAATAAAGCTCCAGGGAGCTCCTTTTGACCTCTTTTTCTCCCTCAGCTTCCCAACACCACCCTTTCTTCCTATGGCTCATTTTTCTCCGTGCTTCGACCACCCTCTTGGTTCTTTTGCAAAGACCAACCTCTTTTGCTTGGACCTCCCTTCTCGTTAGACCTCCTTCCCAGTTGGGACCTCCTGCTTTCTAGTTTTTGGTTTAAGATCTCTTTAGTTATTTGCTCAAGTTGTTTTGCTTATTTGGTTCTTTCCGAACGTGTAGATTTCGACTTCGTGGAGGAGTACCTGGATCCAGCGACCTCTACCGAAGCCTCACCACTCTTCAACGAAAGCAAGTCGTAGACCTTTGATCATGTTGAACCTAGCATTTCCAAAGTATATTGTTTTACCTTATCATGCATGGCTATTTGCATAAAAATGGTTTGGGCAGTAGCTATTTCCTACTTGACAGAATGCCTCCTTGAATGGTTGAACTCGACATGTTGACATGTTCCCCTTGGACACCTTAGAGTGGGTATTATTAGTTGGTCTTGTATTGATATTGCCAACATGGGAGCGTATTTATGCTTAGCCTTGCTTTAAATGTGTTGGTTCCGAGAATCATGAATCATGTTGTTACTAAACTTGACTAATTGAACTATGGAACTATGGTTGGTGCCACTATTGAGCAGCTGTGGTGCTGATGCCGCAGCTGTATAGACCGTGGTGCGATGCCGCTCTTGTAAAATTTGTTGTGCCAAGACCAGGGTGGTCTTTTGGCTGGGTGAACCCAAAATGCTTTCTCACTCGGGCGAGTGATCGTGCAGTAAAGGGGGTGATATACGCACATTGGGATGAGGTTGTCTCGCCTGGGTGGTCTAAGGACTTAACTTTATGTTTCTTTGCTCCGGTTCAACCGTGCAACCACAAGACCATTTTATGGGGGTGGTCTGGGCCAAATAATTAGCAATGGTTTGGTATGGTTCTGTTGTGGTGGAAGTGTGTGCTGATTCACACTTGGCACAAGAGGGGACACGAATCCGGGGGGTTTGCAGCCCAACAGAAGCGAAATCTTAGCGGGTAGAACCAAGCCAGATCAGAGCTTTGTAAAGGCCTTGTCATGCTCTCTAGACTGCTCACCTTCGGAAGTGAGCAAGGGTTTTCCGGGAACCCGACCCGCTAGAGAGATCATGAATTGTGGGTAAAGTTGTACACCTCTGCAGAGTGAAAAATCTATTCGAATAGCCAAGTCCTTGGTTATGGACACTGCCTGGAACAATTGCATGAAGGATAGCCTTCTCAAAATGTGGTCCTGGGAGCTCCAGAGTTGGTGCTCTGGGTGATCGTGTGAGCTCTGGAGTTGATGCTCCAGAGAGGTCGTGGGAGAGGTCCTGGTCGTGGGTGCGGCCAGGCCTTCCACGAGTGGTCTTGGGGGTGAGTTGGTGCTCATGACCTCCTTTGAAAACAAAATGTACTTGTGTATTACTCTTTTAAACTGAGCTTTGCAATCTATTTATGATATTCACTGTCAAGTATTGCTTTTCTGCAAACTAACCCTACAGCTCTCATTGGCTAAGCCATTGCATGAATAATATGTGCATACTTGTTCCCTACGATTTGCTGAGTACATTCAAACGTACTCATGGCTTTAAGCCCTGTGTTGAAGCAGTGGCCGAAGAAGATCAAGGACAAGGGTGCTCAAATCTCTTCGAGGAGGAGTTCTTTGATGATCCAGCCTTCTAGGAGACGTCCTCCACTCGACAGCCTGTGGGCTTGCTGGATGGCCTCGCGCTTTTGTGGCTTCGCTGTTAAGTGCTGTTTGTCGGTTTTTGTAAGCCCTAGTTGGAAAACCTCTGTAAGCAACCTTGACCATAAGGTCTTTGTTTAATATATGTTAATTTGCCTGCTTCATCTTTTGTCCAGTACCGTGTGATTGTGATTACACCTTGGGAGTTTCTGCACTGAGCTAGCTCTTGTTCCTGGGACTAGCTCAGTGCACAAAGGCCAGAACTCCATGAGGTCTTTGAGATCCCCTAGGAGGTCCTAGCGGACCTCCTCTGAGGACATACCGGGCGGTACTACCGGACCTCCGGGCGGTACTACCGGACCTCCGGGCGGTCCTACCGAACCACCCTAAGAGGTCCTGTCGTGACCTTTCCTAGTGTATCCCGAGAGGGTCCTCACGGCATACGACACATCTGGTCGTGTACATAGCATGGCATATATGATAGATCCAATAGCCGAACCATATGGAATTCTACTCATTTTGTCTCGCTCATTAGTGGTCGTAGAACACTGACTCTTGCTAAGATTAATGACATGTGCCATGGGCAAGAAACCTTTCTTGGAATCTTGTATGTTGAACCGTTTCAACACCTTGTCTATGTACATATCCTAGCTTAATCCAATTAGCCTTTTTTATCTATCTCTATAGATCCTTATACCAAGAATATATGCTGCATCTCTCAAATCTTTAATTGAGAAACTATTTTTTTAATGAAGTTTTAACAGATTCAAGCATTGGAATATCATTTCCGACTAGTAGTATGTCATCCACATACAATATCAGAAACACAAGTTTGCTCCCACTAACCTTCTTGTAAACACAAGGTTCTTCTCCGTTCTTGATGAAGTCAAACCCTTTGACCACTTCACCAAAACGAATGTTCCAACTCCAAGATGCTTGCTTTAATCCATAAATGGATTTCTTAAGCTTGCATGCCTTTCTAGCTTCCTTTGGATCGACAAAACCTTCAAGTTGTGTCATGTACACATCCTCACTTAGGTTTCCATTTAGGAAAGTCGTTTTGACATCCATTTGCCATATCTCATAATCGAAATATGCAGCAATAACTAGAATGATTTGGATAGACTTAGGCATAGCAACGGGCGAGAAGGTTTCATCATAAGCAACACCTTGAATTTGTCTGAAACCCTTCGCAACCAGTCGTGCCTTATGAATGTGAACATTTCCATCCATATCTATCTTTTTCTTAAAAATCCACTTGCACTCAATGGTATTAACACCATCAGGTGCATCAACCAAGTTCCAAACTTGATTGTCATACATGGACTTTATTTCGGATCTCATGGCTTCATGCCATGACTCAGAGTCTGGGCCACCATTGCTTCCGCATAAGTTTTAGGCTCATCATTATTCAATAATAAAACGCATGCCCATACCTTATAGGCAATTGACGTGGCCTTTTTTTTATCTACGTGGGGTTGATGTCTTTAACAACATTTTGTTCATCCTGTAGAGGTTTAGCAGGAGTTCAAACATTTTCAGATGGTTCCCGAATTTCTTCGAGTTGCACCTTACTCCCGCTGACTCATTTGGAAAGAAACTCTTTCCCCACGAATACACCATTACGGGCAACAAACACTTTGTTATCAACCCGGTCATAAAAATAATATCCTTTAGTTTCCTTAGGATACCCCACAAAGAAACACTTATCGGACTTGGGTGTGAGTTTATCAGACGTCAAACATTTGACATATGCCTCACAACCCCATATCCTGAGAAAAGACAATCCAGGACTCTTCCCGATCCATATCTCATATGGTGTCGTTTCTACAGTTTTTTATGGAACCCTATTTAAAGTGAAAGCCGATGTTTCTAGAGTGTATCCCCATAATTGCAATGGAAGATGGCTCATCATTAACTGAACCATGTTCAGCAATGTTCGGTTCCGTCGTTCAGACACCCCATTCCATTGAGGTGTTCCCGGCGGAGTGAGTTGTGGAATAATTCCACACTTTTTTAGATGATCACCAAACTCATTTCTCAAATATTCACCCCCACGATCAGATCGTAGGCATTTGATTGTCTTGCCAAGTTGATTCTACACTTCATTATGAAACTCTTTAAACTTTTCAAAGGATTCCGACTTATGTCTCATTAAGTAGACATAGCCATATCTACTGAAATCATCAGTAAAAGTTATGAAGTACTGAAAACCACCTCTGGTCGGAGAACTCATCGGACCACATACATCTGTATGTATGAGGGCCAATAGGTCACTCACCCTCTCACATGTAGTTTTGAAGGGCGCCTTTGTCATCTTGCCAAGTAAACTAGATTCACATGTTTCAAATGATTCGAAATCAAATGAGTTTAGAAGACCATCTTTATGGAGCTTCAGCATGCGCTTCTTATTTATATTACCAAGAGGACAATGCCAAACGAAAGTGGAATTCACATCATTAGGTCGAAGTCTCTTAGCATTTATGTTATAGACAGGCATATCCTCAAGATTCAAAACATACAATCCATTCACCAATGGAACATGGCCATAAAGCATATCTTCAAAATAAATTGAACAACAATTGTTCTTTATTCTGAACTCATAACCTTTTGCTCCTAAACAAGAAGCAGAAATAATGTTTTTGCTTAAGGCTAGAACATAATAATAATTATTTAGTTCCATAACTAATCATGTGGGTAAAGCTAATGGTAAAGTGCCAATAGCTAATACAACAACTCTTGCTCTATTGCCCACACGAAGATCAACATCTCCTCTTGCCAAGTATCTACTCCTTACTAGTCCCTACATCGAATTACAAATATGAGCAACTGATCCGATATCAAATACCCAAGAACTGGTTGGAGAAGTGGCAAGATTAATTTCTATAACATTTATACCTGAACTGGAAGTCTTACTTCCCTTGTTCCTTTTCATTTCTACTATGTACTTATTGCAGTTTCTCTTCCAATGCCTAGTCTCATGACAATGGTAACATTCTGTGTCAGGCTTAGGATCCAGCTTTAGCTTCTTAAGCTTAGTCTTGAGACTCTCGATCTCATCTTGAGTCTTTCCTTTGCCTTTTTTCTTTCCCGACTTACCCTTCTTTTTGAAGGTTGTAGTCTTTTGAACCATCATCACATGATTGGGACTTTTCTTGATGCTCTCCTCAGCACCTTTAAGCATACCATACAACTTGGTCAATGACTTCTCCATGCCATTCATATGAAAATTCAACATGACAGGCTCAAAGCTCGCAGGGAGCGATTGGAGAATCCCATCAGTAGGCAACTCTTTACTAAGGGGAAAACCAAGCTTTTCCAAGCTCTCAATGTGACCAATCATCTTGATCACATGAGGACTGACCGGGTTGCCCTCCGACAGCCTACAAGAAAATAATGCCTTAGAGGTATTAAACTTCTCTGCCCTTGCTTGATCCTGAAACTTACCCTTCAGACCCATAATCATATTGTAAGCGTCTGTGGTCTCGTATTGCTTCTGAAGCTCAGAGTTCATGGTTGCAAGCATAAGACAGTGCACATCGACTGTGTTATTGCAATGCTTCTCATAAGCATTCTTTTCTGTTCGAGTAGCATCAGTGTAACATCCCAATTTTTTGAGCTTTAAAAATCCTTTGAATAGTTAGTAGAGAGAAAATTCACCATTTGGTTTTATTTGAATTTAATTCAAAAGCTTAATTATGGACCTTGAGTAACAAAACAATTTAACTAAAGTCAACATCAATAATAATCAAAACTATTTTATTTGGATTCTATGTACTTGGATATATTTTCTAGAATTTTCTAGAATTTGTCCAAGTTCATTTACTATTTTTTCTATTGCTTATTTGAATTCTCAGTATTTTCTAAAAAGGAAAAAATGATTTAAAATCTCATAATTAGATTCGGGCCGAATCCATTCGGCCCAACTTCCTTTTTCCACGCGAGGCCCACTCCGCAGCCCGTTCACGCGCTCGCTCAGCCCACTCCCCGCGCGCGCGTTCGCCTCCGTCCGCTGACACGTGGGCTGCTCCTTTGTCTCGCTGCCGGGTGGACCCACCGCTAAGTCGTCGTCCCCACCGAGTGTTGATGAATCACGGTGGCCCGATCTTCCGATAGGTTCGATTGATTTCGTCGTGAGGACGTTGATGCTTTGAGGCTTCTGACCCGCAGATCGTCACCTCGCAATTCGCTACACCCGCACGACTATCGCTATCAACCATGCTTGCACGCGATCGACCTTACCACGAGGGTTATGATTCCTGCAAGCAATCGAAGCAACTCACAAGAACAAGGTAGATGCAATCTGATTTATATTACGAATATAGATGAAGTTCACAAGTGGGGTTCCTCAAACCGAACAAGCGGCGAAACTGCAAAGTGGTAGAATAATCTAAGAAAAACCCAACCCTAAACTGTGGCGGCTGCTGCACATATATAGGGGGGAACGTGAGGAGGTCAACCTAGGGTTGTGCTACCGTGGGGATAGGCGTACACATCCTGGGCTTTGACCTCAAAACGCTTACAACGCCTTATTAGGCCCAAAATGGTGACACAGCACCTTACTTCAATGACTCTGACTAACTCCCATCGTGGTCGAGAGCGGGTACACTGGTTGTAGAGCTTGTAGACCTGGTCGACAAAGACGGAGGCTGAGGTCGAGACCTTGGGGATCTGGTCGTAGACCTTCTGCAACCCAAAATCTCTTCTCGGCGCAATCAGAGGGACTTCCTTTGCTTGGGCGCAATCAGCGCAGATGACCAGGACTTGACGGATCCTTCCCATTATTCCTAAGTATAAAAGATCACAATTATTAGGTAGTATACCATTCTGCATAGATAAATTATTAGCACCTAGAAACGAGCTCACCTCATAATTTAAGTGACATGCACGAGCTCTTGTCATAGGGCCTGGTAGTTTAGCAACCGGATCTGGAAGGTTTTGCGTAGTGCGTGTATCCGAAGGAGTGATGTCCTCATCAAGTGTTCTTCCTCGCGCGAACTCTCGCCGCGTCCGCCATTTTCTTCGTCAAGCTCCATCCGACAAAAGTGGAAACGGCCCTGATTCTTCGCGTGGACGAATCCTTCTAGAAGCCTTATCTCTCCCGCACTGTCTCGGTTCAAATTCAAACTCCGATTTCGTCTCCATCTCCTATTTCTTCGCGAGCTCGTTTTGGGTTGTTTTGATCCCCGCTGCCAACACGCCGCCCTGGTCATCCCCGACTCCTATAAATAGCCCCCGAGCATCGCCCTGCCATCCGCACCAAAACCCCTCAAGCAATCGCCCCTCTAGAGCCCTAGCGCCTCTGTAATCCCTCATCTAGGGTTTTCGGCCGAGCTTCTTCATCTTTGAATTGTGCCGCCACCGTTGTCGCCTCATCGTCGTTGAGCACACAGCCGGGTCCGCCGTCACCAGAGCCACCCCTTGGACCTCTTCGTGTCACCAAAGCAGCGCCGGAGCCGTCGTCCGACAACAACCCAAGCTCGCCGCCGCCTCAAGCTCGCCGCCGGCCATCACCGTCATCCTTGACCATCCGGGAGTGCATCTATAGGTGCGCAATAGCTCGGGCTACACACCCGTACCACCCGTCTCCAGCGAGGAGCCCTCGTACGCCAGCGACCAGTGGGATCTGTGTGCTTTCGCTCTCGCCATCGCCGCGTCAGCTGCCACCTCCCTCCTTTGCCTGCGTGTCAACCAGTTGGCGCCCACATGTGTGCCACGTGTGTGCACGCGTGGCAGATTCTGCCCACCCCGATTCCAAGGTTCGGTGAATCAAGTTCACCGTCAGCCAAGTCACTAACGTGTGGGTCCCACACATCAGGTTTTTCTTTTTATTTATCTTTTCCGGAAAATTCCTCGCTGACGTCATCCTTGCACAGTATTCTAATTTTTCTATTAAGAAATAATTCGGGAAATTCAGATAAATCCTATTTTAGGGTTTTTCTTCAGATTCAAACTTCCAAAGCTCATATCTGTCGCATCCGAACTCCAATTGAGCCCATTCAAATTTCTAAATTCATCTAAATTCAAGATCTATTTATTTGAGATTTTTTTTTGATTTTTGGAGTTTTTTTGGCCTCTATTATTTATTTATTTTGTTTGTTTGCTTCGTTTGCGAGTAGACGTCGATACTTCGGGAAGGTTTGAAGAAGGGGCACCTCAAGACCAAGATCAATATCTAGACCTTTTCCAAGGCAAGCTATACCTTTGACCATCTTGACTCCCAGTTTCTAAAATTACTTTGATTCAAATTATTGCATTTACTTTAATTATTTATTTAAATGCTTTTGGGTATAGTTATTAATCCAAATTGTTGTAACTTCCTTGTCTACTTGATATGTCATGATCTTTTGTCACCTTAGATTGGTTTATTTAGTTGGTGGTATCGTAGTACCAATGTGGGTTGGTTAGATGCGATTAGATTGCTTAGCTATGCCACGAGTCATTATTTCATGTAAGTTACAATTATCAACTTGACTAAGTGACTATGAAACTATGTGATAAAACTGTGTGTACTGTGTGCTATTACTCGTGATGGCATGTGTTGCACTTAATCAACTGGGTGGTAAAAGATTTGGACTGAGGCAAGGGGTGGATACTCTGTGAATTGGTGGACTGTGAGAACTGTGTGCATGGGAATATTAATCTGTGTGGTATAGTTAGAATATGGAAGTCTTGCCTTGGTCAATTAAGGACTTAACTTTGTGCGCCATTGAACTGAGCCTTACTGTACGACCACATGCCTGTTATGGGACGGGCCTAACTTAGTAAGTTATGAATTCTTGACATTGATTGCTCAGGCAGTAGGTTAGGCTCTGTGAAGGGTGGAGGTGTGTGCTACCAAGTAGCTACATCATGGGGCGGTTCGCCGTGTCCCTGTCCAACGGTGTGTGTTGTACCAATCACTGTGTATGGATTGGTGTAACGGTTCGTAAGCACACTGGGAGTGTCAATGTTAAGATGAAGTTTTTGAAACGTTTTGTTATGATTAGTGTTTGCAACACTAGTTGTATCTTGTGGGTAAAGTGTATAACCTCTGCAAAGTGTTAAACAATCTATTCGAATAGCCGCGTCCGCGGTCATGGACATGCTCGGGGATTTCACACGAGGATAATTTTCATAAAAACGTTGGGAAGGGAGTTGTGTGATCTAAATCATATGGCTATGTGAATAACTTGATTAGGCTGTGTGCCTTTGTGAAATCAAACTGTTAAAATTAAATAATGTTTATTTGTTTTACTCTATGCTTTCAATCTATTATTCATATTCAATTGCAAATGTTGCATTTCTGCAAAAGAACCACAGAATGCCATTCCTTTGGAATAAGCCTGCATGTATATTTGCATTTCTGTGGTATGGCTTGCGAGTACGGTTGTGTACTCATGGTTGTTGTAAAATATGCAACAGAAGAGGAGTCATCACCTGCATTCGAGGAGGAGTTCATCGAAGGTGCCTGATCGTAGGGTCTGGATCCCAGTCGGTTGCTTGTGGTGGATTGATGGGATGCCGCTACCATTTCTGTTTCCGCTACTATTTAATTCTCTGTTAGCCCTGTGTGGCTTAATAAATGTAAACTCGACCATAAGGTCAAAACCCTTATTTGTTAATCAAATTATCCGTTTATGTTATTAATCGCTTGTGTGGATCGATATTTACCTATGTTGACACTGTGTGCACTAGCGTGATTCTGGACTAGTGCATTATACACAGAGGGTCCAGAATTATATTTTTGGGTCCCGACAATCAGCATTTGGTTCCTCGGGATAGGGACTCTCAAGAATATATTCCTTCTTTTCTTGTTTGAGAATAATTCTCAAATTACAAAACCAGTCAATGAAGTTTGAACCATTCAACTTTTCTCTCTCAAGAATAGATCGCAAATTAAAGGTAGGTGCAGAAGAAGTAGTAGGTGCCATGATCTACAACAGAATATGCAAAAATTCAGCACTATGTTTATGTAAGATCTTCTATTACACACTCATATTGGTGATTATGTTCGACTAATTTACGACCAGCTCGTATCACCATACGACTAGTCTTTACCTGGTCATATCCCCATATGACTAGTTCATACCTGGTCGAACTCAATCCTCAACAGTCAATAAAAGATACTCCCACTATAAACCATGTTTCCCTCAAACAACATATAGTGCGTTCAAGATCCATAAATCATTAAGTCCTAGTAAGCTTTGGCGTCACTACTAGAAACTTAGTGATTTTAGGTAAGCAATCCTTTGTTAATCATATCACATATGACTCTTGTTTGATCGCTGGCATCTCTATGCACTTTCAATCAACACTATGCCCCAAGGCCCAAAACTGTTTTGATAGCCTTGTTAAGTAGAACCAACACTATGCATGTGGGTGTCCGACACCCACCCCATCTTATTAAGATAGTTAATGGCACTCTACTTTGGTAGACCTACCTATTAACTATCAAAATCGTGATGGTCGCAGCAATTGGAAAGGCATCAAATTAACTTAATTTTTCTTAAGGGATACTATTCTACCATGTTAAAGTATCTAATGATAAAAACATGATCAATAGCATGATAGGAATAAATATTCACAGATAATCAAATTAAACTGTGAAATAGTATGGCCATTATAATGACGATCTCCGTCGTCATGCTTCCTGTCCTCCGACCATCATGCTTGAAGTCTCCGACCGCATTCATCTACTAAGCAATTACTCCTAAAAGCTAGTAATGAATTATAGACAATAATATCAAGCACCACATGTCGGTACGCAGAAAGTTATACAATAATATATATAGCTCAATGGCTATCACACAACATGACACGCAGGCCATGTGAAATCCATTCATGCATCACATACACAATGGACCATACGATTCACATTAATCCCTGCAAAAACGAGTTATGCATAGAATCCAATTCTATCGGGTGACATGAACACATACTACTATATAACGCGACACTACGGCTACCATGATAGATACAATCATCTCTATGATTGCCTCTAGAGCATATCACCAACACTTAGCTAATTAAGTCATCAAAAACTAGTTTTACGCGTTGGTAGGCTGTGGTAGTGCGAGCATGACCGGTGTAGGTATGTTCCAAAGGGCTCCCTTCACTAAGGCATTGGGAACAAAGCTTGCCGACACAACGGTGAATGCCTCACTAAGATGGGGATGTATCCGGGTGAAGTAAGGGTGTTCATTCACTGGGCTAGTGCAAGGTTATGACTAGGTGATGTAAAGGCTTCGATGCATACTCTAAACTGCTTACCAAAGGATAGTGAGCGGTGGTATCGATGGGTGCCAAATAAACTAGAGAATTCATATGTTGTGGGTAAAGTTGTGCATCTCTGCAGAGTGTAAAACTACTTAAATAGCCATGCTCGCGGTGATAAGCGTGTTAAGTGTAGTATTGCCGGGTATAGACTTGGTTTTTATAATATAAAAAAGACAGCCCTTGGTTGGAAAATGTGGGAATGGTTGTTGGTTTATATTTGAATTGAATGCCATGTCTATGGTGTGAAATAAGATATTGATCGTAGTTGAGGAGGGTTCTGTTTTGTTATTTATTCAAGTACTTACTTGTTGTCCTCTATCTATCTAACTATTCTTTAAATTCTCGTTGCAAAGTACTATGTATTTATATTACAAAATAACTTGCTTAATGCTGAAAATAACTTGTAGCATAGAGCATCAACCCTTATTAGCCATGAATATATATATATATATATATATATATATATATATATATATATATATATATATATATATATATATATATATATATATATATATATATATATATACACACACACACACACTATAAGTCTTGCTGAGTACGCAATGTACTCAATCTTGCTTAGATTATTGTTCAGAGTTAGAGGATGAGCCAATGCCGGACGACACGTTCTTTGCACCCAATACTAGAGGGTTCGATGACGAGTCTTACTAGGACTTATCTCTTGTCGGTTGCCTAAGGGTTTGGATGGGCATGCCGCTGGACTTTTGGACTTTATATATATTATGTTTTCGCTATTTAATTCGCTACTTCTGATACTTGAGTTTTTATTTGGCCGGTCGGCCCTTGTGATGTAAACTTTGTAATAGCTTACGTTATGTACCATTATTGTTTCATATTATATGTATGGACGGATGGATGTGTATGCCAATGTTGTGGATGTGTGTACTAGCCACTGATCATGGGATTAGTACGGTACACACACGAGGATTTCGAGTATTCAAAGCCTGGGATCTGACAATTATCGTATCATTATAAAGACATCATAATAAGCATGGATAGAACATAAAGATGTCATGATAAATTAATCAATAAAGACAAGTGACACACAAATCGATGTCTACTGCTCTACCATTCACTTGCCTTTTAGCCACGGAAAACGAAACAATATGAAGGCAGAACCGAACCAAAAGCAACACTCACTGGTCAAAGCCAATACTCACCTCTAAAACATGCAACAACAGTATAAGAGCATAAAGAAAATTAACATCGCTTCTATGTACAAACCCGACATAATTAATCCCTCTTCACCGAACAATCCGGTGATCAAATAGCCATAACTTCTAATTCTGGAATCCAAACTTAGCAAACCATATGAGTTTTGGAATCTACACATTCATAGCGATGCAAATTTCCTTATTATGTTGTCTAAGCCCTTGTTTTTAACTCCTAAGGTCAATCTAATAAATTACTAGATAACAAGCATATCTATTTTATATCTATTTTTCTACCACATAAAAGGTAGCAAACCTTACCACTTTTAGAACCTATATAAAATTACCTAACTTTTCCTAGTTATGATCATAATTTAATTTGATCATCTATTGTGTGTAATAAGGCAAACAACACGCCTGCTACTAACGGCGATGGAATTCTAAACAACAGCGCTTCCAAAACCATGATTTTTTACATCCCTCCAACAAAACCAGTGCTCTTGCACTCTATGAAAATCTTAAATAATAACCTACAATATTCATAATATAGAAAAATTATGAAACATGACATAGATACCCTAAAACTCCCTTACAAGGCTCGGCATCACACTGAACCGAAACATAGCATAATCAAATCACCAAACTCACTAATGATATACCAAAAAACTTTGATTAAACACTAATCTACTAGCACTGCAAAGGTTCTCAGGCCGTACCCCTTGGAAACGGACGACGGAGATGACCGGAACGCGAAACCCTAACTTCCCTCTTCTTCTTCTCTTTCTTCTTACTTTCCCTTGCCTTCTTCCTTGCCTCATCTGTAGCTGGCAACACCATCAGCGGCAGTGGCGGCAGCAACCCCCCTGACCCTCCTCTTTATAAGCACGAAAACCTAGGCCCAAACAATGCGCAATTCGAGACAAATTCGGCTTAGCCCCGTCTAAAACAGACTCATTGGTCAAATGGCCAGGACATCTGACCGGTCCATCCCATACCCTTTTTTGTGTGTGAATAAACAGGGTATTACAGTACCACTCCACTGCTACAACAATGAAGCGTACTAATCTCAAGCCTAGCTAGTCCGGAGGTAGTTTTTTGCTAAAATGACACTATTTCACAACGAGTGAGAAAAATTAGTCCCATCCACATATCAAAAACAAAAATAACATCACGAAGCCGCGGGAACACGATATCTGACCTCATCCGCACCTTAGGGACTCCCTGTGCCGCATGAATCTTCCCCTCGATGCACGTGGCCGAACCCCAGTCCGTGCCTCCGGGCACAGACGCCCATCCGGACCCCGGACCCCGTCCTCCTGTACTCCCTCGTTAGCATCAACTCAGCTAGCCCGTCCGACCACACATGGAGACCGGAGAAAGATGCGTGTCAGTCTTTCTTTTCCCCTTTTGGGACATGTGGAGCTGGAGATGAAAATCGATTCCCTTCCTTTTGTTTCTATCTTCTTTCTCTTGCACCCCAACTCACTAGTAGCTAGTACTAACACTAGTGCATTTTACACACGCCGGGAGGCGTCCGTGGCCTGAAGGCACGGAGGCACGGACTAGGGTTCGGCCATGCGCACCGAAGGGAGGATTCGCACGGCAGAGAGGGAGTCTCGCGCACGGACAAGGCGCTGCCTCGTGGGGCGTGGATGAGGCCATTTTGTATATGATGCACGGATAAAACTATTTTTGTTACTGATGTGCGCAACAGTGCCATTTTATAAAGAGAAAAACTCAGAAAAACGCGATCCTCCTGCCCCAAGGGGAACGCCTGACTCCATCTAGGAAGGCTCGCGAACCGGTGATGGCCGGTCCCCACAAGATTTCGCGCGGATCTCCTGGAAGACCGGTCTGCGGCTCCCATCAGCGCGCCGTACGCATCAGAGGTAGCAGCACCAACACGTTCACGTCTTCTTCGATCTCAGGCCGATTCGCACGGCACAGCGCAGCGCAGGTCCCCGTCGATCGATGTGATGTGCATCGCACGACCTGGCCAGCTGCGTGCTATACTCGAGCGCTTTGCCGTCCCGGCGTCCCGTACGCATGCGCGCACCGATCGATCTGCACGTACCGATCGGCGATCTGCAGGATACGCCTGATATGCACGTACTTAGCGGCAGGAATTAGTGGCGGATCATGTATAGTGCGGCTAGCTTTACTAAAGCGGTGCTGGCCGCCGGTGGTTCGACGTGTGCTCTTCCAGGAAACAAAACGTGTAGATAGATACGCACTAAAGCGGCCGGCTACTTCGGTTGCCACCGCTTTGATTGTTTTGAATAGTAGGTAATAATGACACTGCAGTTTTCTTTTCTCAGATTAAGCACGTGCTAGCTTGCTAGTGTGCTGCTGTATCTGAAAGCAGCATATGTTGGGTCCGCAAGTCCAGTTCTAGACACTGTAGCAACCGCAAGAAAGCACTTTAGTGACAATACTGTAGCACTGTTCTCGATCTTTTCTTTTTTTTATCAGCCAGTGGTGGAGATATATATATATATATATATATATATATATATAGACACACACTCTCTCCGTTAACCCTTTCTCTGTATGCAAGGATCCCAATCCAGCAAAATCGGTCAATCACTCTGCAGATCTGCACTGCGGTGCGGGCCGAATGCATAGACACCGGCATTTGCCACTTTTGTGTTCATCTGTCAATGCCATCACCTTTACGTACCCCTCGAGCCTGGGACACCAAAGCAAAGTGAGGTGAGGTGAATACGCAAGAGCCTAGTCAGTAGTACTACCAGACAAGAGGTGTTGTATTTGCAGCTGTACATGTAAGTATGTAACATAATCGCAGGAAGCATGGAAAACAGTAAAACACTGCTCGTCTGACCTTTTGCCCCACAATTAGGGCTGTTTGCTTTGCATCCTGGCACTCATCTGCTTAGCCGGAAAAAAAACCTTGGAGGTCGCCTGGAGCTTGCTTGGATATGACCCAGACAAAGCTGCCAGTCAGGCCATCAAATCCAACGCCTGGAGCCAAGAAGTAGCGCCTGGGGGCTAGGCTTCCGATCCACCGTTGATAGATTCGATCTAACGTTCTATTTTTTATTCACTAATTTCAGACACAGGCTTTCAACCAAATAACTCATCTTCATGTTTGTCTGACCAAATAAAAATTATCTACTCTCTAGACTATTTTCAGATACATTTTTTTTCTAAGCATGGCAGAGCACCCACCTTACAATCTGAATTCGTGATCATAATCATTGGGTTGAGCCTGTGGCTCAATATGATTTAGATTCTTCTTGGGGCAGTGCAGATTAACACGGCAGGTTGTCCTAATCTGTCGTGGGGATCAGCTAGCTGTACTCCTGACCTGTACAACTCTGGAAGGATAGAATATATCTGTACCCTGTACACATGCCTGAACTTTATGCTGTATTGCGCGCATACGTGCATATAATGATAGGTTTGTTTGGCTGAGAGAATATTTCAAGGGATTTTTCTGGCTCCGGTAACCCAGTGGGATTTAATGTCCCTGTATTTGGTCGTATTGGCGCATTATCGTTCGGTATTTACAAGAATGACCGTTGTCGTGCGCAATTTGCAAAAATATCGTCCTGCTGCACGGTCACCGTGCGGTGGAGTGCCGTGCTCCCGCACGGCTGCCGTGAGAATTCTCTCTCCTTTAGAAATTAGGGTTTCTACGGTGTTTGTAGGATTTTTAAAATATAGCAAATGAATTCAAAAAATTATGAAATATTACGTGCATGCTCTTAATACGGTGTACTTGCTTGTGTAATTTTTCCACAATTTTATTCGTTCTGAATTTTTCTCGCAATTTCATTTAAGTGTACTATTTGTAGGAATTTGTAAATATAGAAAATGAGCTTCAAAAATTATAAATTTTGTTTTGAAGGTTCTTACACAGTGGGCTTGATTGTGTAATGTTTGGACAATTTTATATGTGTTCTAAAATTATCTCAAAAATTAAGGATTTATGTCTCGAAAATTTAAATTTTAGGTTTTGGAAATTAGGGTTTCATGAATTCCCACACAAAGTACTCATAACAAAATTAGGGTTTTCAATGGAGTTGTAATGTGCGTTTTCATACATAAAATTGACGACATTTCAAGCGTTACAAGCATTACATGATACACGCCTGGGTTTATTGCAATCGGGATGAAGGATGAAGGGGTATTATCACATGCACTCCAAACAAATAGGATACTCTTTGTTAATTTAGCAGTTTAATGTGGATGATATTCTACGATACCGCATTGTACCACATGCTACATAAGCTTGTACATGAACCAACTGAGCGAAATACTTGGCATGCACATCATATAACAATGTACAAGCTATGGTATGTTGTTATATGATCTGCATGCCACGTATTTCCCTTAGTTGGTTCATATACAAGTTTATCTAATCTGTGGTACAATACAATATTAAATAATATCATCCACATTGAACCGATAAATTAACAAAGAATATTGTATCTATCATCTATGCAATGATGTCTGCAACTAGTCTCTGCAGTGCCATAGCCACTACCCCTTGTCTCGGGGCTGCCCACGGCGGCGACAAGTGTCGAAGTCGTCCATGTCCAGCGATTCCAAGATGTAAGTGGATCGTACAATAACAAACGTAGCAAGAATGTAAATTGTATATAGCTCACGTCTTCAATACGGAGTGCGCCCAGGTGGCCAGATACGCTACGACGTCGGTCGGTCTCGGTCGAAGAAGCCTTCCCCTTCCCCTTGTCGCGGGACTCCCCATGTCGGTGTCATATGTCGAAGTCGTCCACGTCCTGCGATTCCATGATGTAAGTGCACCGTATAGTGAAAAATGTAACAAGGATGTAAATTATACATAACTCACGTCGTCGATATGGAGTACGCCCGGGCGACCGGATACGCTATGGCGGTCGGGCTCAGTCGTAGGAGCCTTCCCCTTCCCCTTGTCTCGGAACTCCCCACGTCGGTGTCATGTATCGAAGTCCCCCATGTTCTGCGATACGGGCTGGACGCTTCCATGTTCTCGGACCATTACTCGTCTTCCTCCATCTATTGCCTCTGAAGCACGGACACGCCTATGAACTGTTGTATTCGTGTCGGACACCATGTCCAACACAAACACGTGTCGACGGCGTGTCGGGTGCTTTAAAATTGAATTTTAATTGTCAAAATTCCCGACACGTGTCGGACATCGCGTGACTACGTGTCCGACACGGCCCAGGACACAGCCCATCAGTCCCCATGCCCCAATCGCATACCCTAACCCTCCCTCGATCCCAAATCCCCAAAGCCTTCTACCTCCCTTCCTTGAGCTCTTACTCCCTCGCGCCCGTTTGCCTCGTCGTGCCGCCGAATCGAGCTCCTCCTCCCTCGAGTGCCCTCCTCCCTCGCATCACCAGATCCCTCGAGCGCCATCCTCCCTCGTTGCGCCGCCGGATCCAACTCCTCCTCCCACGCGCCGTCGGCTCCCGCACCTCCAACCTCGCGCCGTTGGCTCGCTGCACCGTAGGATCAAGAACCCCTTCCCTCGCGCCACCGACTCCAGCACCACCTCAAACCTCCATCGCACCTCCAACCTCTCCCAGTAATGCGTAAGTCCCCCTCTTATGTTCTTGTCTGCTTGATGGTTGATGCTGATGGTGGCCCGATGGGTGTTGGGCGATGGCCGATGGCTATTAGAAGTCCAGAAGACCAGATGAACGGTTAGCTGAATGGATGAATGCAATGATGCACTGTCACTAATGTAGAATTCCATATGCTTGTTCTTATGTTAAATTGTTAATCTGTTATTGATCGCTTATCAATTATCGATTGTTGTTGTTCTATTGCTTTGATTGTTCAAGAATCAAGTATTCAAGTATATATGTTATCTTTATAGTCTTGCAACTCTTGCTAATCATGTTACTTATTTTCCTGGGTAAGGTTAATGTAATTCTAATTTCTGAAAATGGTATTCATATGAACAATTGAACATATCATGATTCATGAATTGACTTCAAGAAGAATGAAGGGGTGAGGGTCATCTTTGAGAGGTACATATTCCGAGTTTACTTTACACTTTACAATATTTTAGTTTGACAAGCATGAAGAAACATAAAAATAATACATATGTGTAATTTATTCTTATTACACACACACACACACACACACACACACACACACACACACACACACACACACACATATATATATATATATATATATATATATATATTGTCGCCATGTCGGTATTTTTGGGAAAATGGAGAATTCCCGTGTCGGTGTCGTGTCGATGTATCCGTGTCTGTGCATCATAGTGTGTCGCTTGGCTGCAGTGGCTCTATTGATGAAATAACCAACAGTGCAAGTCTATGTCTCCTCGACGATCGCGGCGATAGGGAGGCACTGTATACCTTTGAGGACACTGTTGTACACCTCGGACATGTTGGTCGTCATAATCTCGTACCTTGCACCGTCTATGTCATACAGAAGGGATCATTTCTCCAATTCAGGAGCGTGGCAATGAATCCACTCCGAGAAACTTATGGCACTCTTGGGTTGCTCTACCTACAGTACCACCATAGTGGACTCCATTGTATGCCTCGTAATCCGGTGTTCGAGGTCTCTCTAGATGGACTCAAACTTTTGCCTCTGGTTCTGCAAACACAATGCCTTGAACGTCTGCCTCATGCACCATCTGGATTGCACGTCATTCCACTAGTGAGGGGGGTTCCGACCCATGCTGCATGGTGTTGATGGCCACCAACAACCTAGTATTGCGATCTGTGATAAGACATAAGTTGCGTCGGTCACCCACCACCGCCATCATCACGTTCGCCAGGAACCATAGCCAACTGGATGTGTTCTTACTCTCCACAATGGCTAATGTCACTGGGAGAAGCTGGTCATTCGCGTCGGCCGTCACCGTAGTGAGAATGGTACCCTTGTACCTCTCTGTGAGGAAAGTGTCATCCATCGTGAGCACAGGACAACATAACTTGAAGCCTCGAACGGCCTGGGCAAAAGCCTAGAACACCCGGTCCAGTATGAAGCAGTTGGGCCCTCCGTCAGCATCTTCACTCTCAAGCTTGTTTATGTACGTGCTGGGGTTTGATTCGGCAATCTGGTCAAGCAATCTTGGCACAAGGTTGTACGCCTCTTCGTGTATCCCGTATATCGACTCGATGACCTTCTTCTTGGCTTGTCGGATCTTGTTGTAGTTGACTGGATAACCAACTAGACTGGCGACTTCTGGCATCAACATCTTGGAGGAGACGGACACGTCTACCGCAACTAGGTGCCTGATGAGGCTTGCAACATATGCAAATGTCACGTTCCAATGCTGTCATAGGGGCTCGATAAGCTCGCAAGTGTGGTCGATCAGCATCTTAACCCCGAAGACCGAGCTGAAGATCTTTGCCCATTGAGCGCTGACCTTGCCAGGGCCGCCTTCCACTACGCACTTCACTACGTACTAACCAGGGTTGGACCGGTGCACTCAGTACACACGGCTCATGGACAAGACGTAACGTGCTATAGCTTGTTGCACGGCCGCCTTGCTAGGGAAGCGCTGCCTAACTAAGAGGGTGTCGGCATCAAACCCCCACTAGGGGCCTTCTTCTTGCCGTATTATGAGCGAACGGACTACGATATCATCAAGTCTCGATGCCACGTAAAGCACCTCGTCGCTACCATCTGAGCCAGGGTCAGCGTCCTCGTCGGACTCCAACCCGAGAGGTTGGTCCAATAGATACTTGTGGCAGTCAATGCGGGCCGACCACCACAATTTCGCCCCCACATTTCGTAAAAAATTATGCACGAGTCTTCCCTCCAAGACAGCACATTCCGTGCTACCGTCTTTAGGTTTAGGCTGCACTTGCTCGCTTGTAGAGGCCCCGGCATCATCAAGGTTTCCCAGCACCCTGCGTACGAAATCCACATACACCATCGACCTCCCGTAAATGGCCGCCTCGCGCTCGGAGGCAATCTGCATGTACTGGCTCTATGCTACGCTTCCAGTCACGTTGACGAGCTCCCACATAGCATTTGTGCAGGTGATCCCCTCAATCACAAGTTTCTTCGTTATTGCCTTCGTGACGAACTTCCTCTGGATGCAGCTTCGATGCCGGTGAATATTCATCGCACCTCGATAGGTCCAACCTATCAGGTCTAGCCTGTACAAGACTATCGTTATAAAACACTACTAGGTTTTGCATGTTCGAAATTACCTAAAGTCACAACAACCCCATCCGCGGTACGCGATATAACAAACAATGATGATAAATTGCATGCAAGTGATCGATTACAAATGTGTAATTAAATACGAATACTTAATTAATTACCAACAATTTTATTACTCCTCCGAAAATTAATTACGAGTAATTCATTCCTACCGTACTTACCACTATTGAACTACATGTTCATTACCACTTAATTACTTACGACTATATATTTTGCACTAAATTACTTATGCCTAACTAATTGCTAGTAAACTGAGTACGACTGATTAATTAGCACTAAATAAATTACGAGTGGTTAATTTCCGCTAATTTAATATGCAGGACCGATAACCACTAAACTAATTACGACTAAACTAATTAATTACGACTAAACTATCTAATTACGACTAATAAATTAGCACTAAACTCACTAATTACGACTGATTAATTACCACTAAACTTACTAATTATGGTGATCAATTACCACAAAATAAATTACGAGTAGTTAATTTACACTAATTTAATATACGGACTCATAACCACAAAACTAACAACGACTAATTATTTATCACTAAACTAATTAATTACTACTAAACTAATTAATTACGACTAATAAATTAGCACTAAACTAACTAATTATGGTGATTAATTATCAATATCTTGACTAATCATGACTAATTAATTACGACTAAATAAATTACGAATAGTTTATTTCCACTAATTTAATATGTCGTACTGATAACCACTAAACTAATTATGACTAATTAATTACCACTAAACTAATTAATTACCACTAAACTAACTAATTACCACTAATTAATTACCACTAAACTATTTAATTATGACTAGCTGACTAAGACTAATTAACTACGACTACGGTAATAACGACAAAAGCATCTGATAAATTACCTACCCTTCGGGGGGGAAAGCAATAAAAAAAGGTCGAGCGACAAGCGATGAGAAGCAAGCAAATATTTAATCTCCAAAAAAAATTATGTTATGCTCTCTGAGTTCTCAGCGGCGAGCGCCAGAATGAGAAGTGAAACACAATTGAGATGAACGATGAGCGATTGCGAGAGTTCGGTATTTATAGCCGAGTGAAGAAGGAGCCACTGCGTTGGCGCTGAGAATTCTGGATGCGTTGTCGACGTGTAGTACTGCGGGCAAGGGGAGACAGCTGCGATGGGGCGACAGATGTGCGAAGGAGGGAGGACGGGTAGTGGGAAAGGTTGCCACCGCACAGTGGCCATGCGGATCCTTCGAACGAACGAACGACAGATGGACTGGATACCGACGGTTTTTTGTTTCTCTAGAAAACCAAACCGGTGTTTTGGGATTTTTTTAAAGGCTATTCCATGGACCACATAAGGTGGCCGTGCGAGAAGGAGGGTGGCGGCGGTAGGGAGGTCATGCGTGCGGGAGGGAGGTGCGGGCGAGCACCGCCACGCAGCAACGACAGGAGGAGCCACTGCACGGAGGCCATGCAGGAGGGGCGGGCACCGCACAGTGGCCATGCAGGAGGACGGCACGTGGCGGGAGAGGAGGGCATGCCACGGTGGTGGTCTTGTGAGCGCCATTTTGCAAAAAAAAATTAGCGTGGTCATTCTTTTAAATCTGAGGTGAAAATTCGCCATGTCTGAACAAAAATTCTAGATAAGAGGTGTTGTACTTGCAGTTGTACAAGTAAGTATGTAACATAATCACATGAAGCATGGAAAATAGTCAAACACTACTCGTCTGGCCTTTTTTTTCCCCACAATTGCAATATGAATTCGTGATCATAATCATTGGGTTGAGCCTATGGCTCAATATGATTCTAGTTTCTTCTTAGGGCACTGCATTTTAACACGGCGGGTTGTCCTAACCTGTTGTGGGGATCACTAGCTGTACTCCTGACCTGTACTACTCTAGAAGGATAGAATATATAGAATTTTTTTCAATAATCAATTTTTTATTTCGAAATACAGTAATATACCTACCTTTTTTATTTTACAGAAATAATTCTCTGTCGCTCCACCACTGGGTGACTTGGATGTAGTCTCCCAACCATTGGGCGACTGATCAAGGTCGCCCAACGGTGGAGCGACACATAGAGTAGTCGCCCGATGGTTAAGTGACTTGGATCAGTCGCCCAATGGTTGAGCGACTACATCCAAGTCGCTCAACCCTTGGGCGATTTGACAGCAAGTACAGTCACCGTGTCACTAAACCATTGTGCCACTACTCGCTGCCAAGTCGTCCAATGGTTGAGCGACTAGACGATTGTATAGAAAGGCACACTCATGGTCTCTTTCGTCATTTCTCTCGAGAGAGAATGAGAGGAGCTCGAGAGAGGAGAAAAGGAGAGGGGGAGAAGGAAAGGGGAAGTGAAGAGGGGGAGAAGGTCGGGAGAGGGGGAGAAGTTCGGGGGAGGGGGAGAAGGAGAGGAGAAGAGAGAACGGCGCCGGGGGGGAGCAGAGGAGCTCGGGAGAGGGAGAGGAGGAGAGGTGTCACAGTCACGACCACTCCCGCATCACGACCACTCCAAAAGAGTCACGACCACTCCCGGAGAGTCATGACCACTCCAGGAGAGTCACGACCACTCCCAACGCGGACGAACCCGAGTTTCTATGCAAACCAAGCTAGTCCCAGGACCAGTGGCTAGCTCAGACAGTAAACAAAGGTGGTACAGCCATCAATGCAAACTTTATTAATTAACAACAGAGTTGATTACAAGAACGGCTTAAGAGCCGACCAAAACAAACACAACGAAAAACAAAAGCGAGTAGACCAATCGATTCGCCACAGGCAATCGACTGGAGGACGGGCAATCGACTGGAGGGCGCAGCCTAGACGTCCTGGTCCTCTGGCTCCTCGAAGACGTCCTCTCCTACTCAAATGAATCAAGTAAGCGTGAGCATAACCACCGTGCTCGCAAGTCACACCCTTCAAGTAACAGAATGCAATACATACAAGGATATCTCAAAGGAAGACTTATAGAGTTGATTTGCGTAAAGCCATGTTTGTTTCCAAATACATGTACTAAGTTCCAAATCAGATATACAATAACTAAATCCATTTTATAAATCTCAGTTTTATAGTTGGATATCATTCATCAACAAGTGGTGAAGGATACCCTCCTATCACAAGGCTCCCTGCCCGAATTCCCATTTGGATAGACATCCAAAACCAGTTTGAAAAGGTCTTTTGAAAATAAAACCAAAATCTAACTTGGAGTGGCTTTGTCAGCATATCCATGACCGTGGACACTGTTATTCGAATAGTTTTACACTCTGCAGAGGTGTACAGCTTTACCCACAAGACACGACATCTCTAGTTTGTTCGGCATCCGTCGATACCACCACTCACTACCGTAGGTAAGCAATCTAGAGCACGTGACAAGGCCTTTACAATGCGTCATTCCACCGTAGTCCCCCATCGCTAAGGTTTCGCCCCCTTTGGATAGAGACCCGTCGGGTTCATAGCCCCCTCTTGCGCTAGGTGGGAATGAATAAAAGTAGGTCGTCAAGACACCCACAAAACCGGATGGAATGACCACAGTGGAACGTTGCAAATTAGTCAGCCAGGTCCCGCCCATACACAAGACATGTGGTTGCACGATGGGGCTAGCAAGATGCGGCTCGAAGACCGGTCCTTAATTGACTTGGGCGACATCCAACATAACCCTAGGCCTCGATCATAGAAATGACTCAATCGCGTGCATGAACATGCACCCATCCAAACAACCAATTCACCCAAGTTCAAACCAATTTTCCTTTTTGCTTTGCTTTTCAAAAACATTTGCAAACTTCCACGGCAACCCAATGTCATGGTTAAACATTTAGACAACATTAGTCTTTTGGTAATAAAACTCCCAAATCAAGATTTTTAGGTCTAATCTTGGACTAAGCATAGAGTTTTGAAACATGCTAGTTCATACTAATGTACCAACTAGCTCTTTACTATGGTGACACGGGGTGGTCGAATCAATAATCAAATTTGGATGTACAAAGGAATCAGGAATAAATATAAAGTTAAAACAGGGATTTAAATGCTTGAATTCAAATAAGCATGCAATAATAATTTGAGATACTGGGATCAATATGATCAAGGGTGTAACTTGCCTTGCTCGAAAGCTTAAGGGTCTTCTTTGAAGTATTCGGGCTCTCCAGAGTCGTCGAAATCTACACGAGAGAACAAAGCAAATTCAAATGAAGACCAAATAAAATCCAAACGAACTCCAGAACCAAACAAACTAGAACCGACAGCAAGGAAGGTCCTGAGTTGATCCTGAGGAGGAGGTCCTGAGGAAGAGGTCTTGAGGAGGAGGTCCTAAGGAAGATGTCCTGAGGAAGAGGTCCAATGAAGGATGCTCCACATAGGTGATGTCTTCTTAAAGGTCTAAGCCCTCAAGTGGCGCTTGCTCTGTTAGAACTCGAAGACACTTCTTCAGCTGCGATACGTGGAAGACATCATGAACTGCGGACAAAGATGTCGGTAACTCTAGCTGATAGGCAACCTCGCCTTTTCTTTCCATAATCTTGTATGGTCCAACAAATTTTGGTGCGAGCTTTCCTCTAATCTGAAATCTTCTTACTCCTCTAAGTGGAGTTACTCTGAGGTAGACAAAATCTCCTACCTCAAAGGACAAGTCTTTGTGACGATTGTCAGCATAGCTCTTCTATTGGGATTGAACTGCTCTCAATCGTTCCCTTATCAGTCTTACTTTACTTTCAGCATCCTTGATCAATTCTGGTCCAAAGAACTAGTGTTCTCTGACTTGATCCCAAAGGAGCGGGTTCTACATGCACTTAAACAATGCTTCAAGGGAGACATTAAAATTTGGTTTGAAAGGCATTGTTGTAAGAAAACTCTGCATAAGGGAGGTGTTGATCCCAACTCTTCCTAAAGTCTAAGGCACAAGCTCGAAGCATGTCTTCAAGGATCTGATTTACTCTTTCTGTTTGTCCATCGGTTTGGGGGTGATATGTTGTACTGAAGTTGAGTCGGGTCCCCAAGGCTTCATGCAAACTCTTCCAAAATCTAGAGGTGAACTGTGAACCTCGGTCGGACACTATCCTTTTGGGTACTCCATGCAAGCAAACAATCCTGGTCATGTATAACTCTGCCAACTTACTACTTCTGTAGGTGGTCTTGACTGGTATGAAGTGTGCCACTTTAGTTAAACGGTCGATCACGACTCCAATGGAATCATATCCCGATTGGGTACTAGGCAATCCAGTGATAAAGTCCATGCCTACTTGTTCCCACATCCACTCGGGAATGGGTAAAGGCTGTAACAGTCCAGCTGGTCTCTGGTGTTCGACATTGACTCTTTGGCATACATCAGTCATGTCGGAGCCCACAAGATTAAAAATGTATTACAGTGTGGGTACGATTCGTGAAGGTCCATATGGTGTTGACCTTAGTAGTTTCCGGCAAGTCAGTATGGTACACCCGGATGCGGAGAATGCTCGAATCGGAGATGTCTTGCACTGGCTCATCTGCAGCTTCTCCTTGGACCCCGAGGTGTGCAGTGTCGTCCTACATGGGCTTTGGAGTCGGTCTGCCACGCACATTCGGTGGGAGTTGAGCAGACTAATGCGTACAGTTGCATGGAAGGGCTTTGTGGAAGGCTGCCGGTGCCGTGAATACGAGTGCGTACTACTCGTGCAAGCATGTCCGAAGGGAGTCGAAGGAGGCCCTACCGATGGCTCTCGTCCGGTTGGTGGGAGCAACTTGGGCACGCAACGCATGCTTCATGAAGAGGACGTGGTGGCCAATGTTGTGGAGGCAGAAGAGGAAGATCGCACACCGCATGCTCAGCCCACTACATAGGCGAATGCACGGGAGCATGACGATAGCATAGTGCGTCAGATGGAGATCGATGACTTGATGGCCTGGGCGGAGGAGGAAGCTTTAGAAGAGGATGGCGATGACTCTTCTGACAAGGACGAAGGTCCTATCCCGCAGGAATAGAATATGGTGGACGTTGAGAGTGTTGCTGTGCACAACGAGCACGAATCACCGTGGGAGTACCATGGTACGGAGGATCGGTTTCATGCAATGTTTGCTAACAAGGGGTCACTGTAGGATGCCATTAAGTTGTGGGTCTTGTCCATGCAACGGACATTTCGGGTCCTCAAATCTAGCCAAAAGTAGTACACCGTGGTCTACGTGCAAGCTGGTTGTCCTTGGTGTGTGCACGCACTTAGACCCAAGTACGGGACTCACTGGATTGTCTCCAAGGTGGAGGCACACTCCTGCGTGCTCAGTAGTGTTTTGCCGAAGAATCACAACCTAACGCTCACTTTCATAGCCAATGCTATGTATGGAGAGATAGTGAAGAACACAGACCTGGAGGCCAAGCACATCATGGTGGCTATCGACCAGAAATTCAAGTACAAGATTAGTTACACGAAGGCATGGCGTGTGAAGCAGAAGGCTTTGGAAAGAAGGTTCAGTTCTTTCGATGTGGCTTATGACAACCTTCCTCGTATGCTCCAAATGTTGTAGGACAAGAACCTGGGCACATACATTGCTCTCAAGGGCAAGCCATCCAGAAGACCGCTGGGTTTCACGGTATTGCAGAGGGCCTTCTTATCCTTCAGTCCCTGCATCGATGTATTCAGACACATGTTGTTCGTGATCTCAGTCGACGGGACGTTTCTAACTGGAAAATTCAAGTGCATGATCCTGACAGCAATTGGCGTTGATGGCAACAATCAGATTCTACTCTTAGCCATCGCTTTCGTCGAAAGTGAGAATTTCAACAACTGGTTGTGGTTCCTTCGACATCTGAAGGAGGGAGTAGTTGGGGCATGTCCGGATGTCTACATAATCCATGATCGCCACCCCGGGATGATAAAAGCCATCAGAAAACTTCAGCAAGACCCCGATGAGTCATTCCATTGGCCAGATATCAGGAACAAATGGTGCATTCATCATCTGGGGGCCAACTTCTTCAAGCGGTTCTCACAGCAACCGTTGATGAAGCTGTTCAAGAGGATGGCTATGCAGAACCAGCAACGTAAATATGATGTGTTAGGGAGATGTTGGAGGAGCACATCAGGAAGCACATCGTCCAGAGGAATAAGCGTACGCCCATTCCTGGGGCGGCGCAACCTGAACGCCTCACACCACTGTGGGAGCTTGACCCTTCCCATTTGACGTGGAGGACCTCGAGGGACATCAAATGCTTCTCCCATTAGATTGAGGCCTGGCCATTGGAGAAGTGGTCCTTGTTGTATGACACAGACGGTGCAAGGTATGACATAATAACCACTAACCTTGCCGAGGTGTACAACTGGGTTATTAGGGGCCTCCATCCTCAGCCCCTCGTCGCCATTGTGAAAGGCGTTCTGCATGGTACAATCGGATATTTCAGGGAAAGACATGCAAATACGGTAGTTCATGCAGCCAACCCACATACACCGTACTTCTCAAAGATTACAGCGTACATGCAGGCCAAGACCGAGAAGGGTCAGTCACACACAGTGCTCGTTTCAACGTGCTCCTTCGGGACAGAGCCAGATTTGGGACGGCTCACTCTCTTGTTACCCACGAGGTGTGCCTTGGAAATCATGTGAATGAACCTAGCCACACATGCAGCAATCCAAAGCTCCTTCACAAGCCATGCTCTCATGTCCTCACCGCGTGCGGGACCATCAACATGGACCCATTGAACTTCATGTCGGAGTACTTCATGAAGGAGAGGGTGCTGTAGGCGTGGTGCAGTGAGCTAAGAGTTTTCACGGTTGTGGGTAACTTCGCCACATTGGATATGGCGCAAAGGACTTGGATTCCGGATCTTGATCTATTGAAGGTTGGGAAGGACCATCGGCAAAGTCGTCGTATTAGGAACGATATGGACGAAGGGGAAGCTGGAGCAGCAGGTAGACGTTGTGGCCACTGTGGCCGGGAAGGCCACACTGTGAGAAGATGCAAGGCGCCTACCGACAGGTAGGAACACCGGCGTTAAGTGCAGCACCACTTCTTATTGTCTGTGTAGTGGCACTAAGATTATAAATGCTAGCATGTTGTAACCTGTACTTTAGTTAGTGCTTTGCTTGTTGTACGAAGTGTGGAACTAATTGTATCATAATTGCAAACTTTAACTTCATTAGCAGTGTCAATCTGTCATCGCTACCTATCTCTGCAAAGCAGGACGTGACCACTCTCTGCAAAGCAGGACGTGACGTCCCTCTGCAAAGCAGGACGTGACCACTCTCTGCAAAGCACGACGTGACCCAACAAGGCAGCTTTGCGTAGCGGCGTGACCCAACGAGGTAGCTTTGTGCAGTGACTTGACCCAACGCTGCAACAAGATTCCTCCTCATCGACGCGAATTTGCTTCAACCAGATTGCACTTCAGCCGCTATAGAGCCGCTACAGCTGCGTCTGCTCTCGCTATAAATCTAGCACTACTCGGCTAGGAACTCCACACCAACAACACTACCTAGATAATATGGACAAGGAGAAGGAATGGGAGAACATCCACAAGCTTTTGAAGAACTGGGTGCCTCCCCAGGAAACCGCCGTCCATAGGGTGTTTAGTCAGCAACCTTACACTCACCACCCACCTCCGGAGGTCGTCGATCTAAGGAGGCTGCCTCGCAGTACGCCCAATGATTCAGGGTCGAGCCACGCCCCCCCTCCTATGCCCGTTGAATGCCCTCCGAAAGGGCCCCCGACGGGGGTGGCACCACCCCTTTACTGGTGTAGAAACGCGTGCAAGTGCGTCAAATCAACCAACGAGTGGACCATTGGGCAGCACTATTGGTGCTGCCCAAACTTCTGCGTGGACTACCCCGACTGTAGGTTTGACATGCCGAGCCACAGGCAGCCAGTAATGAAATCATATTTCAGTGCACACCACTATTTTGCTTCCCATTACACCGTAACCACGTCTCTCTTCCCACCGCAATCTCCACCACGCTTATGCGACTTTAGCCAGTGGATCGATGACAAGATCCACCCCTACGACATGTGGTGGCTGCTGTCACGGAAGAGTAGTGTGAGGACCCTCATGTTATTTTCGTAAGACCGAGGCCTTCCTAGTCTTATGAAAATAACTCTGGGCCTCAAGTAAATAAATTCCATCTTAACTCCATCTAAGTGAGAAGACCCGGTCGCCCTAGAGCCTCGGGAACCATGCACACCACCTTTTTACGGATACTACATGGTAACCAGTTCTCCCAACAACCAAATACACACTTAAACAAGTTAAAAGGGAAGTCAAAAATAGCAGGTATGTGTCCATGTTGGCTCCTAAGATCAGCGACCAACACACCCATACCCTTAACAACGTCAATCACAAGTCATACAAGGCATGCATTGACATTACATAGTGGCATACAATAAATAGTTCGAGTCTACAACTATTATAACGGCCGACCGGCCAAATTGAAATAAAAACATCAAGTAGAAGCAGAAGTAAGCAAAATAAACAAAAGGTCCAGCAATGGTGTGCCCCATAACCCATGGCAACCGACTGGGAGTTTCCTCACCTGAAAGCAGCAACGGGTTAAGTACAATTGTACTCGCAAGTCTTACACAAATAAAAAGTATTTATGCTAGAGGATGTTCAAAGGATGGCTTTAGTGGCTTAGTTTTGCATAAAACGCAACAATTTTTATCCTACACACACTAGTTTTTACAATTACCATGTCAAAAACATGTTTATGACAAAAGTAATACAAGTATAATTGAATCATATAAAGAGCAAAACAACACCAAAGTGGCAACCCACTTTGATGACTAAAATGCATGAACACATGTTCATGCCGATACCAAGTTGAAACCAAGCAAATTTTAATTAGAGACTAACAATGATGTCAATCAATACCAAGCGGTTATGCATGGCGTAGACACTGACTATTGAATAGATTTTAAACCTGCGAGGGTGTACACCTTATTTCCACACGACTCGCCCAACCCGTAAACCAAACACACTGCCTTTAGTGAGTTGGCCGGGGAGTTCGAGATTTAGTATTTTTTTAGCAAGAAGATCATATTGAATTAGATCACCCATGCGAGATGAAATCCCACTTAGTACATATGAATATAGCAAATGCTAAGCAGGCACGCAAGTTGTGTCGGAGGGGCTAGTGTAAGGTAGTTAGTATGTTGGGTGACCCCCAACATAAGTAATCGTGCTCACCTGCATAGTATATATTACACTGGATTCCTAAGAAATATAGGATTTCATGGTCTCTATGTCCTCACACCACCTGTGGTCTAACCTAATAAAACCTACCCCTTACTTGACTAAGCCAGCCCAATCCAGCGTGTGGAAGTACGAAAGTTACTTAGCATGACAACCCAAAGTTCGGTCCTTAACAACCCGGACAAGTCTACCACATACCCGATCTCGTGCACGAAGGCACCCTCACTAACAACCTCTTGTCCAGATCAAAAACCATTTGAAAAACAAGTTTGGACTCAAATAACCAGATACAGAGATCTGGACCAAAAATCATAATGATAAGTGTGAGTGTCTCCCATGATCAACGGGCTAATCCCGTCAACTGTACTAACGCACCCTCTAGACTTGCATGGCTAAGCTCTCAATAAACAAAATAGAATATTATCACAACAACCTATCGTTAAGCATAAATGTACTAGAATAATCAAGGGTAACATCATGAGTAGGATATAACTAACTACACATCACAAACATATCAACATATCAAAATAGCATGCAAGCAATATCATTGCATTTCAAATCACTAACTTAGCAAAACTGGGAGCCAAATGATGTAAGAATAAAGTTCAAATGATGCTTGCCTTGCTGCAATTCAAGTTGTTCACTCTCGATGGCGTAAGAGTCTATGTCGAGCACTTCGGGATCTATATAAAAACGACCTTGAATAAACATCGAGAAAAGGCGAAAAATTCAAACTACTCAAAAATGCATGAAATTTCTATAGTAGCTAGATTATGATTTTAGATGAATTTCTGTGGAATAATTATTTCATTTGTATTTAGTATGTGAGAGTTATAGCAGTTTGAAATCAGATTTCTGGAAAATGCCGAAAAATGCATTCGGTTACTGTTCATCCGATTTTACCTTTTTTCGCAAAAAAAATGTAGAATAGTGGTGGAGATAAGGATTACATGGTTGGATAGAGAATAAAATTATAAGACCAAAATAACTTGGTTCATCTCATTTGGAGTTCATAAGATTTAGTTATGCATTTTTGAAGTTAAATGAATTTTTGGTACAACAATAAATCATTTTGGAATTTATAAACGCATTTAATACTTTTCTCACCCGAGCTTACCTAGCCTCGGTCGCTGACAAGCGGGTTCCACTGAAAAGTGTCACTTTTCATTTTAATTTCCGATTTAACTGTGTGCTGACAGGTAGGGCCCGTAGGTCATAGACACTGGTCCATGCAACAGTGCGTGGACCGTCGGTCCATGAGTCCGGTCCACGGTTCACCTGCACGGTACATAGGGCACTTAAGTGCCTCGGTCCCACAAGTCATTCTCTAAGTAAAACTGGTAATTAAGCCTCATTTTCTATTTACGACCCTACCTGTAAGTGGCTCATTAACTACCTTTAAGACCACATTTACTATTCAGCAATCATTAGCACTAACTAATCGTAGATTTTCCCTAATGGTCTTGCTACAGTCCCAGTTGAAAATCCAACAACAGGGAAACTCCAGCCGCGACTTTGCCTGGGGAAATGTCGGCGCTGTGGTCCTTGCTGGCGCCGACCAAGGCAAGAAAAGGGTGCACAATAGCCGTGCGCACCTTAAGGTACCGGCAGCGACCTCTACGGCGACTGGTAGCGGCGGCGCGTCGGAGATGGGTGGCGGGTGTGCTACGGCACCGTGCATGCGACAATAAAGCTCCGCATCGTTCAAATAAGTGGGTGACAAAGCATCTACGAGTCTCAGGGATGCTACCTGAGTACAGGAGAGGGTCGGAGGTTGACCGACGACGTAGAAGGTGACGGCTGCCGCGAGCTTCACGAGGGGAGGACAACCTAGAGATGGAAAGAGGCAAATGGCTGTCGGAGATGCTTAAGGCAGGTACAAAGATGGTGTGAACGAATGGGATTAGGTCATGGCTTACGGCCGGAGCTGGAGAAGAGGAATAGGGTTGGCGGCCAGAAATGGAGAAACCCCACGATTCACGAGCTCCTGTCATGCATTGCCACAATTGATTTAGGGGATTTAGCGACCATGCTCTAAGACACAAAGTGACGTGCACAGACGAGGATAAAACTCACTGGATTTGGAGAAGACACGGTGGGGGATTTTGGAGCACGCACTGGAGCCAAAATGGACACGCCCGTGTTCTAGGAGCTCCAAGCAAAGGTGTGAGCTTGCATTAGCCAAAATGGAGATGGCAATGAACGGATAGAAGAGAAGACGCAAAGGCAAGGAGCTTACCCGATAGAGGTGCTAGAGCAAGCCTCTTACTTCTCAGCCATCGAGAGAAGGAATGAGCAAAATGAGAGGGTCTCGAGGGGTATTATGCTTGGGTGATGACGGCAATGGAAGAGGCGTGAGCAGGCGAAGCTCTAGGACTGGTCGATGTGGGCGGCGGATTGACGCCATGGACTGACGCGGAGCAGAGCTCGCCGGCCACGTGGCGCTCGGCGCTGTCTTGGCGCTACCGCCAAAGGTGGGAGGCAGTTAACGCCCTAGTTGGGTTGTCGTGACCAGTATTACTGGTCGGACTGGTCGAGGGTCTCGTCGAAACCGAGTTAAATTTGGTCAATTTGAGTGGTGGTCGAAATCGAGTGGCTGGTCGAAATCAGGTGGCTGGTCGAAATCGAGTGGCTGGTCTGATTTCTATTGCTTCTACTTTGACCGAGTCTAAAATTCTGAAATTTTTCAAAGATATTCCTAGGATGACCCAGTACTTGTATAAATTTTTAAACCTCACTGATCATGATTTGTTTGCTTATTTTAAATTCAAAACTAGAATAGGTTGTTGAAATAGGTTTGAATTTTTTGTGGGTTAGGTTAAGTTCCAAAATTTTGGAAAAAAATTATATAAGCATTTATCTCAGTTTTATGTTGAAGCTTCTTATTTGAGTTGTATGTTGAATTTTGATTTGAAGTTTTTCAAAAGCGATATTTTGTGCAAATGTTTCAGAAATGACATGCTGCTCAAGAGATGCATAATAATCCATTTATTAAAAATAGGGATGTGACAAGTAGGGACAGGGAGGACCGCAAGGACTGTGAGAGGTATCATGAAGAGCTGTAGGCTGAGATGGAGGAGAAGAAGAGGCGGGAGAGGCTGCATGAGGAGCAGGAGCGCGAGCATGCCAGGCAACGCGAGACCGAGAGGGTGCGGAAGAGGGTCATCACGATGAAAGCTAAGGAGCAAAGCGAGGAGTGCAACGCGGAGCTGGGCCGCAAGGGCAAATGGTCCCGATCCATGCAGTAGTTCAACCCTCTTCGTCCATATATCCCATATATTTCTAATTCCCTAAAGGCATGCATGTACCGTCCTTATTTCGTTAGCATATGTGCCATGTAACCCCCTTGTCAGATCAATTGTCGTGTTGCTATCGTTGTGCCATTTCTCCAAAGTTCTCCACCGTGTATGAATTTCCTGGCGCATCGCAATATCACTTACCTTCGTACTTACGAATCATTGTTACCTCTATTGTCCTCACAAAATTCTTCAGAAATTTACCGCACTACAATAACATACGACGATCACAAAATGCTATTGCGAGTCTAACAGATTTCGTACCCTTGAGATTCTACAAAAATCACAAACGGACCAACCAACCTTGTCACCACCCTTTTATTTCCAAAAAAAAATTAACAACCTACAAACAAGATTTGCTAAATGTATTACCTACAAAAATTGGCATTTATTCCTACACAATTATTTCCATCGAATTGATAAAATAATAATGTTATTATTTTAAATCGCCCAGCGGTCGAGCGACTACCATAAGTCGCTCAACCACCGGGCGACTACTACACGTGTAGCTCCACTGTTAGGCGACTTGGATCAGTCACCCAATGGTTGAGCGACTAGACCCAAGTCGCCCAACGGTGGAGCGACAGAGGATTATTTATGCAAAATAAAAAAAAGGGAGGTATATTACTGTATTTCGGAATAAAAACATGATGAGCATGATGGGAGAACTCAATTACTTTCTGGGGCTACAAATCAAGCAATGCAAGGAAGGATCTTCATCCATCAAGCGAAGTACACCAAGGATTTGCTCAAGCGTTTTGATATGGGTGATCGCAAGCCGATCGCCACTCCCATGGCGACCGATGCTTTGGATCCAGATGAGGAAGGAGAAGCCGTGGATCAACGCGATCTGCATGACATGATTGGCTCCTTACAGTACTGACGGCCTCGGGCCGGACATCCACTTGATGCGCCTCTGCGCAAGGTTTCGGGCATCACCAGGGACTTCACATCGCCAAGCCGTTAAGCGCATTTTCGGTATTTACACTCTACCCTTGATATGGCATTTGGTATTCTTGTTCTTCTTATTTGTCCATTCGGGGTTTTGATTCGATTTTCTTGGGTGTAGGCTAGATAGAAAGAGCACATCGGCACATGTCATTTCTTAGGCACTTCTCTTGTCTCTTGGTCATCTAGGAAGCGGTCTTACATTGCACAATCCTTCTTTGGTGAATATGTAGTCTTTGCTAGTTCTTTGTCAGAGTCGATTTTGTGGATGGTCTCTACTCTTAAGGATTTTGGGTTAACCTTTGCTAGTGTTCCTCTTTTCTATGACAACACTTCTGCTATTAACATTGCTAAGAACCCAGTGCAACATTCTAGGACTAAGCACATAGACATTCGCTATCACTTTCTTAGAGACCACGTTGAGAAGGGTGATATTGTGCTACGTTTTGTGGAGTCCGAGGCTCAGTTAGCCGATATCCTCACCAAGCCTTTAGACCCAACAAGGTTTGCCACCTTGAGGAGTGAGTTAGGGGTAATTTATCCCTATGGGTTGGTTTGAGGGGGAGTTGGATCTTTTTTTGATCTTTCCTTATTCATTTGATCTTTTCTTAATTTTCTTTTTGAACTTGTTGATCTTTTTGATCTTTTTAGGCTTTTTAGGCTTTATGAGCTTTTCTTGCATCTCATTGTATCATATTGCATTTCATATGAAAAATCCAAAAAGATGCATTGTAATATAAGCTTTTCACTTATCTTTTAAAATTGATGAAGCTTTGCTTATTACCCTTTGGAGCTTTAGTGTTTCAATTCTTGCTCAATGCCATGTCTAGTTCTTTGACTTGCTAGAATCATCATGCTTTCACATGTGTAGCTAAGTCTTTGTTGTATGAGCTAGAACTTGAAAAACAACTTGAACTAAGAAATTTGCAATTTGTGAATTGTTTAGCCGATTCATTAATTAGTGCTCCTTTTGTGACATTGGCCTGTCAAAATTGCTTTGTTAGCTCTTGAATCTAGCTTTGATCATTCCTTGAGCTTCTTGTGTTCTTGAGAATCTAAAAGCTGCTCTTGTGAAAAATAAAAATCAAACTTCAAGATTGTCTTATGCTTAAATTGTGCCAAACTACTTCTTTAGAGGCGCATGTCAAAGACATGAACTTGGAGATAGTTTGATGATCGAACGATCTCATGGGGATGCTTGTCACAACCGACATGAACCTCAAGATTTGTCGCCCTAGTAGAAGCTTAGGAAGAGTTTGTGGATGGCTCCTAGTCCAGGATCTTCTTCACTAAGATATACCTTTAATCAACTTTTGGTGAAGCTTAGGATGAGTTTGTGGATAGCTCCTAGTCCAGGATCCGTCACTAAGTTAGACCATTAGTCAACTTCAATATTCATTGCAAATGAAAAATAGTTGAAAAATGGGCATTTGAGAAAATTGAGCAAAATGATTCAATTCAGGACCTTTTGTCTCTTAATATGGTCATTGTTAGCTTTTGGATCTCACATTGACATTTTGACATGGCGATATCATTTTAGGATCCTGTTGATGAACTTGCTAGATTTGAAGCTTTGCTTAAAATGCTAAAATTCATTGCTTTATATTGAGCCTTCTTGCTTAGCTTTGTTATATATGTCCTATCATGATCTTGCTAGCTGCTGTTGACTTGATATGTTGTTTGTGCAACTTTAGGAATGCTAACTTGTTCTTTTGGGTAATCTCCAAAGCTTCTTGTTTTTAAAATTGAAAAATACAAAAATTGAAGCCACTCCATTGCATTTCATGCATGCTCTTTCTTATGCTTTTTCCTCATTTCGCATTTGTCATCTCTCGGATGAGAGGAAGGCGTGATTCCTTGATGACTCCATTGTCAAAGGGGGAGAAGATGGTTGAAAAAGGGGAGAAAAAGGGGAGTTTTGAAAAAGGGGAGAAAAAGGGGAGTTTTGAAAAAGGGGGAGTTACTTGGAGAAAAATGGAAATTTTGAAATTTTCTGAAATTTGAGGATCATAGTGAGGGGGAGTTTCTTATTTGCATTCTTATGTTTTCTGAACTTGAATTGCAATTCTTGATCCTCACAATGATCAAAGGTCATATCGAACAATTGTTCTTTCATATGGACCTTAAGTGAGTTTTTGACTCCTTTCTCGGAATTTGAAGCTTTCGTGCCTTCTTTTGCAGTATCTCACTTGCGATACTTTTCTCGAGCCACTTGGTCATTTCCTTTGCTTTTTCTTGCATTTGGACCAAGTTGTGCCTTTGAGCTAAAAGCGTGTTTTTACTTTTCAAACCTCTAAATTTACATTTGTGAAAAATTGCCAATGTGTTCATCAAGGGGAGATTGTGGATATCATGGGGATATGCCCGAGATCTTAGGATGATGTTACAATTGGCAATGTCGTTGACGGTTTGTCGAATCACGTATTTTCAAAGAAAGTTTGATTCTGTCGGGCTTGGCGGTCCGACCAAGCCATGGTGGTGGTCGACCGCCATGCTTTGACTTGGTTTCTCTGAAATGGTCATGGCGGTCGAGCCGGCCAAAGTGGCGGTCGAGGCCAAGCAAGTGGGAGATCGGCCAAGCTTTGCTTGAGCGGTCGACCGGCCATTGTAATCCTTGTGGATTTTGAAGTGGGCCAAAAATAGAAGGTGTAGGCAAGTGGGAAGGTGCTTCGACTTGGTCTCATAATTTTGGAGCTTCGAGCAAAAGTTCTATTGGTTTGAAAATTCTAGTAGGTTTTGGTTTTCGGGATGGATTTTTGGTTAAGTCATGGATGGCGGTCGAGCCGCCTTTGGTGGCGGTCGGCCGGCGAGGCAGATCGAGCCGGCCAAGGTGGCGGTCGACCGGTTTGATGTGTTTCGTCGTCTTCGTGGCGGCGATGGTTGCTGTTAGGTCAAGTTCATGGGTTTCATGGCATATGTGTTGCATGATGCATGTTTTGACTAACGTGGGTCAAGTTGTGAAGAACTTGTTCCGGATTCGTTTGCTTGTCTATTCTTTGTGCGATTGTTGCTTGGTGGTCAACGACGGTCAGCGGCGATGATGATCGGGACTAGGCTTGGAGAGCCGAGGTCGAACGATCGGCGATCTTTGGGTGAGGTCAATGAACTCAAGTGTGGTGCGAGAATGGACAAGGGTAACCGAACAGGCGATTCGGTCTGTTGGTTTGATCAAGCGGGCGGGGTCGGTGCAAGTGCCATGGTGGTTTCGGTGGGAGCCGGATGGGAGAGACTTGCCGACATGAAGAGAGCATTGGATCAACCTACACGTGGCGAAGCATGGAGGTGCTTCACGAAGATGGGACTCGGTCTTTGCAAAAGATCGAGAAGGGTATTTTGGTAATTTTACCAAAATACCGCTTTAACGACCTTTTGCCAACTCACAAGCAAAAATGGTGCAAGGTGAAGCGGATTAGGTCAAGAGATGAAGGCGGCGCTTTAAAAGCGTGCGTATGTGTCCCGTTTGTTTTGGGCCTTAAGGGAGCCCATTAGGGTTACTCTTCTAGAAGGTCTAAGTCTCCACTATAAATAGAGGAGGAGGTGGTGCACCCTCAACTCTTTCATTGTGTTTGAAACCCTAGTTTTGCTTAGGGAGAGGATTAGTGGAGATTAGGGTTCTAGAGAGTTGGATTTGATTGCGTGCTCATGTATTGAGTCTTTGTCCTCCATTGATGGAGTGGTACGTAAACCAATACCATATCAAATCAATCCAAAGAGATTTCTCTCAAGATGAATCTATTCTCTCTTTTCTCTCTATTTGGTGATTTGGGGTCTTTCTTTGATCCATGAGTTTTTGCTTGGTTTCTTCCGTGATCTAACTTGTTGTGACATGTAGGAACCCATCTAGGATCATCTTGATCATCAATCACCCACGAGCAAGTCTCTAGATCATATTTTGCATTTGGCTCGGTTTTTGAACCTCCTTCGCTCAAACTGAAAAAGATAGGAACTTTGGCATGGATCTCTGAAATCTTTGATTGGAATAGGTTCCTAATATCTTTAGGAAGGTGTGGTTCAAATTTCGTGAAGTTTGGCCTTACGGATCAAAAGTTAGGTCGTTTTGCGTTTGGATTGTCGGTGATTTTGCTTATTTTCTGTTCATCGTCGGGAGCGGTCGACCGCCCATTCCAGAGGTCGATCGCTAGGCAAACCGGTCGACCGCCTGTGAGAGGTCGACCGCCCAACACTTTGAGATTTGAGTTTTGGTTGTTTTTGGGTGTTTTGCTTTGGGGTTTGATTGGATTCAATACTAGTCTTCATTTGTCTTGGTATATTGATCTTCATAGCTTCCATAGCTATTGGAGTGACATTTGTGTTGAATCCATCTTTTGTGAAAAAGTGAGTGTGCTCCTATTCACCCCCCCCCCCTCTAGTCGCCTTTTCGGTCCAACAATACTTCATAAAGGATGATGACACCACGTACACTGAAGAGTCATGAGTTATGGCCATGCTTTAGTGATGCCCGTGAAATTAAGGCATGGATGGACAAATCGCCGGCCTTCCCTTGAAACTTAGCGGGCGCCTGCCAACAAAGATGCAGAAAATGGCAAGCAGCTCAAGAGTTTTTGGCTCATTTAGCCTTATTTTGAAACGAAATAACAAAACTATCTTCAGTGCGAACGAAATGGCGAAAATGGCACCCCTGCCGCTCAAAACCGCAGTGGAAGGTGACGTGTCGGGCGAAATCGCCGCGGAAAGCCACCTGCCACGAATTGGGACCATGGCAGGTCGGCTACTGCACACCCTGCGTGCTGCCTACCGCACATCTCGTCTTGTCACCGTAGGTCCTGATGTGCTTCTGGTGAGTGGCAAGAACCTGAAGTGCTCCGAGAATACTATAGGGGACATATGTCGTCTGACTATTTAACTGTGGCACTATGTTTGCTAAGTCTATAGAGGGGCTAGAGTTGTCATTTTATAGACAAAGCAGACCAAAAGGGCAACAACAAGAAGTAAAAAAAAAACTCTGCAGCTCACTAGTTAGCTACTCGGCCCATGCATGACGGACGGCACAAGCAGCCAGGTGGGGTGCCGACCGGTCAGCGAAAACTGTGATCAACATGGGGTCCAGACCTGGTGGCACCGACCTCACGTGGAGCGGCATGGCGATGCTAGCCAGGTGCAGAGACCTCTGAACACCGGTGTGCTCCACGTGGTACTGTACTGCAGAATTGGCCAACTTCGGATTGGTGCTTGTACCTCTGACACCAGCGACTTCTGAAGCCGTAAACATTTCTTCTTCATCCCAAAGCCCCCGACAGTGGAGGAAACTTTCTGAAATGCAATAATGTTCCGCCCTGCAAATCTGACGCATGTGAATCTACTCTCGAGCATGAGGGCAAGTTGATCGTTCATGGAGATTTCCGCAGGAACGGCCGGACCAGAACAAACATGTGCAAGCACATACATGCATCAGTAGGACCAAACACATGAAGCCGAGAGGAAGCATCCCCAAGAACAAGAAAAACCAAGGGGGAAAAAAGGCAGAAACAAGCATCAGCGACAATTGAGACAAAGAAGACGTACGGCCAGATCCAAGACCCTGCCTCCGACGGCAACAAAAAAACGAGGCTAGATGGCCACTCTGAAAACGCCCCCTGTCGGCCTCGCGTTACCTGTAAGGATACCCAAACAAACAGATCAACAAGGCACGGTCTGCACTCTGCGGTCCGCAGCAGCTACATACAAGGCCCAACCGTTTGCCGGGACGGAGGACCGACCTTCCTCGCCGCTGACACTGACATAAAAATTGCAAATCATGAGAATCATAATAGAAGAACTGTACAAAATTACAGAGCACAAAACAGAGCAAGCAAAATGCAAGACGGTGTAGTAATCCTAGGAGCTTTGTGCTCTGAGGTTTTCTTGTCCAAGGGAGATCCAATCGACTTCTGGTGCATCGTTCCCCTTCTCAGATTTCACCAATTAACATCGCGATCAATTGTTTGAACTATAAACAACAGAGGGACTCCGGTCGGGTTAAGCTAAGTACAACCGAGCAAAAGATACTACTGCACAACGAGTTGCTATAAAATTGGAAAGCCTGATTTGAATGTCTGGAGAAGCTACGACCAGCGTAAGCTATAGATTGAGACAGAGGCATTGTACCATCATAGTGCCTTGAAGAGTGTCGTAAAGACGATGTAGCCGAAATTCGTTTGCAAGATAAGGCGTACAATCAACCGCATTCGCAGTACACCTGTACTCCAACGAATGTGCTACGATGGACCATCCTTAAGGCAATCAACGTATGATAGAGTTCACACACGCTCACGTCAAAATGCAAAATATTGGAAAATTTTGTTCATTTAAATCATCTCCGTTTTTTTGTAAATTAAACTGTATATATTGAACACTGAAACAGCTGCTGCCCAAATTTTTCACAGGATGTTTACACTGTCTTGTGTTCTTTGTGCATCTAAATTAACGCCAAACCTACCAAAATCTTATATCCTAGCGGCTAAAAGAATCGCTACTTGTCCCAATCTGTACCGAGGAAAACCGAAAGCGAAGAAGTGGATATGGTCAGAAGAATGTGGTGCCGGCGAAGCCGCGGTGGAGGAGGTTGTGCGCGATGTTGTCCCTGGCCTGCTTGGCGGCCTCGGAGCGCACGGGGTTCTCCGGCGAGGTCTCGTCGTCGACGAGCTCGTACAGGAGCTCCGGCTCGAGCTCCTCGCCGCGCAACTCGCAGATGTTGTGCAGGACGCAGCAGGCGCCCAGCACCACGGGGAGGTCCTGGAGCTTCACCTCCGTGCGCTTCTGGAGGCACGCCCACCGCGCCTTGAGACGCGCGAACGCCTCCACGGCCACTCGCCGGAGGTCGCCGACCTTCTCGTTGAAGGCGTGCTGCGCCCACGTCAGGTTCTGGTGCGTGTACGGCACGAGCACCCAATCCATGAGCGGGTAGCTGGCGCCGCCGACGAGCCAGGCGTCGTGCATCATCCCCGCCGCGGCGCGCTGGTGCAGCATGGACTTCTCGAGCACCTGGTCGTCCGGCATGGAGCCCGGCCAGCCGATGCAGACGTCGGTGAATGCGCCGTCGGGGCCGACCACCCCCTGGAGCGTGATGGAGTAGGACGTCTTCTGGTTGCGCTCCGTGTGGCGGCGGTTGAAGTAGGCGGCGACGGAGATCTTGGGCGCGATGATGGGGATGTGGGTGGTGTACATGGCGCCGATGACGCCCGGGACGCCGAACTTCCTCTCGAAGCTCTCCTTGAATCTGGCGGCGGCGGCCTGGTCGGGCCACTGGAGGAAGCGCGGCATGAGGACGGACTTGATGGCGGCGCAGACCTCGAGGACGAGCTTGTGGCAGGTGGAGATGCCGAGGCCGAAGCGCTTGGAGACGAGGCGGAGTGGCTCGCCGGTGGCGAGGCGCCAGATGCAGACGGCGACGCGCTGGCGCACGGGGATGGCGGCGCGGAGCATGGTGTCCTCCTTGGCCACCGCGGAGCCCAGCGCTTCACAGATCACGTCGAACGTCTCCCGCCCCATCCGGAACGCGCGCCGGAAGTCCGCCTCCGGGAAGTCGGCGCTGTTGCACCGGTCCCACCACGCCCGCGACCGGTCCTTCACCCACAGCCGCCGCTGGTGGTGCCCCGCCCGCCACCGCCAGCCCGCGACGGCGAGGCCGACGCCGCAGCCTCCTCGCCGGCCACGACGGCCGCCGCTGCGGCCGAGGCCGCGAGCTGCGAGCGCTTGGACCGCACGGCGGCGTCGGTCTCCGCGGCGGCATCGAAGCTTCCCTCCATCTTGGCGTAGTAATCCATCATGGCCTGCGACTTGTGGTCGGCGTTGGACTCGAGCAGCGCGAGCTCCCGGCGGGACGCGTCGGCCGCCCCCGCGCGGTCGGCGTGGTCCTCCGCCTCGATCGCGGCGAGCGAGGTGAGTATCTTGGCGATGGACCGCTTCCTGCCGCCGTTGTTCCCGGCGCCGGGGCCGTCTTTGGACGCCGCTGGGGCGCCGTCGTCCCCGCCACCGCCATCCCCTCCGCGCTTCCGGCGCCGGCTGTTAGGCATGACGACGGCGTCGTCGAGAGCGAGCGGCGACGCGGCAGCGGCGTCCTGGAAGAGGGAGTAGTAAAAGGCGAAATCGTCGTTTATTCCGACCCCAGCTCCACCTCCACCGCTGCTGGGGCGGGCGCTGGATGGGGGTCTCATATACGCACGCGGGAGCCCCCCAAAGTCTTCTCTAGTAACGTTTGGTGCGCGCGTCGCGTCGGTGGTGTGGTGTACGTGGTGGTGGCCTTGTCCTGGTGGGTGCGCGTCAAAGGAAGGAGGAAACGAGGGAAACGGGTTGGAGCGATCCTGATTCCTTCTTCTTCCTTGTGATTCTGATGGAGTGATGGGTTGGAGCCGACTGGTGTGAAAGGGGGGCGACATAAATACTATCATCCTCCTCGATGTGATGAGGTACTAGATGACGGCGAGGTGTGAACGCGGGGTGAGGCGGGAGTTGCTTTTTGGACAAGGAAAGGAAAGGAAAGGAAGACGAGACCAACCTGTGCCCGCTCCTGCCCGCGGTGTGGCGGAGAGACACACACACACACACAGGAAGCAGGAAGCTGAGGACGCGCGGGTATGGGTGGGCGCCACTGACAGCGGGCGCGCAGATACATTGCCGCGGCTCACGCGGTTTCGCGCAGGTGGGGTGGGGTGGGGGATAGGCTGGCTCGGCACGACACCGCGTGGACCTCACCTCGTCGCTGCGCGGCGCGGCGGTGCGGACGGGACGGGCGGACGGACGGACGGGCGTGGTCAATGCCATGCCATGTCGGCGTGGCAGCCTTGCGCGCGCGGACAGCGCGGCGCGGGTAACAGCGGAACTGTCAGAAATTAGTCAATTACTGCTGCTACTAGGCGGTACAGAAGGAGGCACGGCGTTCGAGGAACCGCCGCGGCGTCGCGTCCCTTCGCCCACATGCTGCTGCCGACCACCCTCACCGATCGCGCTCCCGTTTCGAGATAACGAATTCCGAAACGGGAGCATTACTGCCGACGCGGGATCGCTGATTTGTTGGCACCGGCGCAACGGCGACACCAACGAGCCCCAACTCAAACCACAGGGGACCCAATACAAAATTCGCAGTACTGTCTATCTGGTGAGCTGGACTGCTGGAGTGTACCTCAGTTAGAGTTTTTTTTTTGGGCTGATTTGGTAATTTTCTATTGGCAACAGCAAAAATAGTTTTCGCTCGTACAAAATTACAAATATAATACCGCGAAAAACTAAATAAGATCTGCAGTGCTCCCGGACAATTGCAGAAATGCGCTGTAGTTCCTCTCGCATCTGGTCCGCGGAGTGGAAGAAATCGACAATGCACTACAGTGTTGAATAATGCTAAATAGTGATGCAAATATGTGTCTGAATAGTGATGCAGATACTGCAAACAGTACTGAATAGTGAAGAAAAATAGTGAAAACAGTGCTGAATAGTGATGCAAGGCATGGTGAATAGTGCTAGGCAGGGCAAATGTAGCGCGGTAGCGGCAGAACACCTGCTGCGAACGAGAAGCGCGACAAGAGGGGTGCTATGCACAAGGAGCACAATGAGAACATAGTATAGGACACGTGTCAGCTGTCTATCCTACTACGATGTTGTTTTTGTCATTTCGACAACAATAGAGCTAGATTTGCTATTTTATTTAAAAAATCAGTCAGATGAGCCAAAAACTGCCTCAATTCATGCTTCTTATATCTATCGAAAGAGCCTTCAAAATTGTTAAATTCATCGGGGAGAATAACTGTGTCCACCTAGTTGCATTACCTTTTTAATTAAAGCCGCTAAGCAACTTACTACGTATATCTATCGAAGCAGCACCAATCAAACATTCAGACATTGATAAAAGCAGCACCAATCAAACATTCAGACATTGATAAAACCTCGCCTGATTCTCAGACAGTTTTTTTGTGTGCTGTGGAATGGACTACTCCTATAATAAATTGGTATGCCACGATGTTTTTTCATCATTTTTCGCAAGATTAATTTGTTCCTCGTTTCTATGTTAGAGCCGTGGTTGTAAGGAATGATACGGTGATGCGCCTATACTCCGAACAGACAAGATGATTGGGGGAATGAATTGACCCCTGGAGTCTAGTGCTAATCTATTACTCGAACCAAATAGAGCTATTTTTATTATTTAATCTATTTTAAAAAATTATTATAAAGATAGTCTCTTCTTAACTTTATTTTCAATTCTGATCTTTTTGGTTACGCCATAATACGTGGTGTGACAAAAACACGTTGTCACGCTACAGATCTCGGTGTGGCAAACGAGTATTGTCACGTCACTCCTCTTGGCGTGACGGGACTTAGCCCAAAAACGGACACGTCCAAAGGGGTCGGTGGCGTGGCAACCTGATTTAGTCACGCAGTAGTCGTGGCGTGATGAAGATTTAGTCAAGTGGTCGGTGGCGTGTGACAAAGATAATTTGATCTGCTTGTGGGTCATGACGTGACTAAGGGGGGTTAGAATTGAAAATAAAGTTAGAAAGAGTTTATTTTTAAAAAAGATTAAAAAAAATAAAAAAGGCTCAACCAAATACCATGCTAATGTAACAAGTACAACCTTACCGTCACAAAAGTGCCATGTGTTACATACGCGCATACGATGCACGTGTTGCAGCAATGTAACGCACGGAGACAGCATGGGCCCGATCGGAGGAGGAGAGTGGAGACACGTGAGCCGATCGGAGTCGCAGAAGGAGGGAGCGGCCGGGTGGTGCCACCGGCGGGCAGCTGGGGTGTCTCCACTAAGCATTTGCAAATCATAAAAGTAACACATAAAAGTAACACGTGATCGGCAATCTGAACACACCAAACTTACTTTTTAATCGTATGAACGATTCTAGTGTGGTAGTCTAAAGGGGGACAAAAAGGAGAAAGGTGGAATCAAGTATGAACATACACAGAAGACTTGTCCAACTCAAACCACACGCACATGTTCGATCAGTTTGGGCAGGGCAGGGTTGGTGACCCCTTGAAAAGTCAACTAGAAAAGCACAACAAAGAAAGTGCCATAGCCACGGTTGGTACGACGATTCCCGTACCTCAAGTTGATCAGGGAAGAATCCGTGCTGACTATGGCACGATCAAGGGGAGGACACGCCATGCCCAGAGCAGCTCTCGGTCAAATCGGGTGAATTCTGACTACCATCTTTCTCCATCGACCAACTTGGCAAATGCTGTATCCCTGAGTGCTTTCTGGATCTCCGAGGTTAAGAAAGCCCTGTCGAGTTCTACTCCCATTGGATCTTCGTCCGGGTTTGTATGTTCTAAATCTAGCATTCAACGGACGTTTGAAGGTTTCCAAAAGAAAAACTGCAAGGCTAACTTTCTTGTTTGTGCTGAAATTACATAGGTGGTCATGAAATCGATCGCTCCAAACTTGCCTTAAATTTAGGGCCTCTTTGGAATGTCGGATTTTTTTTGAGAAAATTTTGAAGGAATCCAATCCTATAGGAAATTTTCCTATATAGTCCTTTGGAACAAAGGATTGAGCTCATAGGATTCCTATGAAATGGCTCATTCCATAGGAATTTTGGAGGAAATCTAGGCTCCGTTTGGAATGCGGAAATTTCACAGGAAACAATTCGATTTTTACAGGAATCAAAAGAAATTCTTGTGTTCAAAATGGGGCTTCAACATGATGTTGAGACTCATGGAAAAATTCCTTTGTGTCTTGCATCTACCTTCTCTCCTAAAATTATTGCAGAATTCATGTGAAGCATCGAAACACCGTTTTTGATCTATTTGTCTATTTCGTGTTCCCGTAGGATTGCACCGGCATTCCTATACAAATCCTGTGTTTTTTCTATTCCCGCGTTTTCCATTTCATGCGTTCAAAAAAGGCCCTTAACTAGAATGCTTACGTGAGCAGAATTTGCCGAAATTTATACTTGAAAACACATGTACACCTTTTCTCGATGGAGGACGAATGTATACAAATTTATATGAACACAACCATTTCTCCCCCCGAGGAACACAGCTAAATTTCAGTTGCCAAAACTTAAGCTTGTAGCCAAACAGCCCCTGAGACGATCCAGTCCCATGTAGTAAAACAAGCGGTCCAAATTGGACAAAATTCAATGCGAAGAGTTTGTTGAATACTCCCAAATCCATCTTCGGACTGATTTTCTTAAAAGAAATTGGAAACCGTATTACTCTTTCACGGTTTACCAATGTGAAACGCGTCTTTTAGTCGCTGAAAAGCACGTATTGTCTGACGCGATCATTTGCCCGATCCCGATCCCGTCGCCTTCGTACTCCCGTCCGTCCGACCTGCCGTCACAATCCCATAGGAAACTGCAGCCCCGCCGCGCGGTTTGGTGTCCACAGATGCGGCTCTCGTCACCGTGACGCGAGGCTGATGCGAGGCGTGGCCTATGGCTAAATCTGACACATCGGTCGGATCAGGGCAGCTGAGCATTTACAAGAGGTAGACAACTATAATTTACAGCTTTTACACTATGTTGTTTCTTAATTTTGTTTTTATGTAATCCTACAATCTTTTAATTACAACATGAAAAACAGTATTTAATACAGACAATAACTCATACAATATTGTTTTGTACTATTTATGCTATAAATTCTTGAGCTTAGGTGAAAAGACACCTACGCTCTCTCTCGTACCAACAAAAATCTTATGTGATAAATATTTTTGACGGCTCTCATGCTATCATGTGCTAATCATCAAAGTCAACCGAGAAGACTGCAAATCCAAAGTATTAGTCTTCCAAAAAAATCCAAAGCATTTATTGGGCGCCGATTACGTGCAAATGGTGCCATGGTGACCAGGAATGAAGAAACGCAGGCTAAAACTGACTTAGGTCATCCTCAATAGTTAAAAATAATCTTATCTTTAATATATGCTACATCATTTTTAGAGACAAAATCTTGATAGATAGTTTAGACACTCTTCAACATTTATATTTTATAATTTTTCTTTGAAAGCGAATTCTACATGTCATTAAAGTAGATTAATGTATCATGTCTTGTTTCACGTGCACGATCGTCTCTTCAGGAAGACACGACCTATGCTCTCTCTCCTCCCCCTCTCTCCTTCACGTAAGATTTTATTGATATAGCATAGCTAAGAGACGACAATTAATACATTATTAGAGATGTCCTTAATGCTTAAAAAAGCAACTAAAAAACACTCTTCCCATGGCCATCGAATGGAGGGACGAATTTGATCCGGCTTATCGAATTCGTAGATGAATGGTTCAGTGATTTGGATCCCCTAGATTAGGTGGACTTCAATCAAACGGCATCTATTTCGAATCTGACGCGTGAGAGAAGTCAACGGGCAATGTAGAGCAAGGTCAACCAAAATCCGCTAAACGAACTTTGAGGTCCACGACCTTGTCTAAAAATACTTCTTCTGATGACCGTTTGGATGAAGTAGGAAAGATAAGCACCTGGAATATTGTTGTCAAATATTGTTGCTCTTCCATATTGTATGTGTTGGACATCGACATCTACAACTACTAGTAGGGTGCATGTGCGTTACAATAGAGTTCTAAAAGATGGTGAGATATACCAGCAGATATGATTCTAAACCGTACAGTAAATATCAATTTCTGATGAGCGCGTTGATGACGACAGTGGTGGCCGACCGAAGATGTGAGGTTGGGGCTCGAGCCACTGCCGATGCTGGTCGGCGCAACGAGCCTCCATCTCCCGTCCCACTCGCCTCCCCCCACCCTCTCTGTAACATCCTGGTTTTCTGAGCTTTTTGAAAATTTTCAAAATAAATAGAACCATTTGGTTTTGTTAAAGTCCTAAAGTTTAACTTGAGATTTTCGGAATTTGAGTTTTAAAATGACTAAATCAAACTTCAACTAATCCAAAGCTTGATTTATTTGGAGTTGTCTGAGCTCTGGTGTTGTCTCTCTCCGTCTCTGCTCATTCTGTTTTTCCCTCGATCCCGCTCTTTCTTTCTAGACCTCTTTGGTTTAGACCTCCCTCTTGTTTGGGCATTCTCCTGTGCCTAGATCTTCTTTGTGTCCAGACTATCCCTTCGGTTTTGATCTCCCCTTGGGTCACAACCACCCCCGAGACGTTCCAAGCTCAGGTTTGTGTATCAAACATCCTTGATTTCTAATATTCAACCTCGGTTTGAATTTTTCCCTTCTGGAACTCTCCTGTTCAACCTTCTTTCTTCCCTCTTGTTCATTTGGACCTCCTTGTGTTCATTTGAACCTCCCTCTTGTTCATTTGGACCTCCCCGTGTCCATTTGAACCTCCCACTTGTTCATTTGGATCTCCCCGTGTCCAATTGAACCTACCTTAATCGTCAGGATCTCCTTCAAGTTCATCCTGACCGTCAAGATCTCCTTTGATCTCATCTTGACCGTCAGGATCTCCTTTGATCTCATCCTGACCGTCATGATCTCCTTTGAGTTCATCCTGATCGTCGGGACCTCCCTTGATTTCAACTTGACCGTCAAGACCTCCCCTTGACCCTTCGTTTGGATCTGAGGGTCCAAACCTCCATTCGTTTGGATCTGAGGGTCCAGACCTCCCTTCGTTTGGATCTGAGGGTCCAAACCTCCCCGTTGGTTTAGACCTCCCTTCAGTCTAGACCTCCCCACGCGACACAGCTCCGCTGAAAGCATCTAGGCCCCTAAAAATTGTTTTGATAATTAATGATAATATGTGAATATGGGACTAACGTGTTTATTGAGTATTTACAAGCACTACTACAAAAAAATGCTAATACTGGATGCCCGATCACAGATGATTCATCGAAACCGTCTGTATTAATAACAATCTCAGACGATTTTTGTTTACCGACCGTCTGTGTTATCTTCCGCGCTAAAAACCGTCTGTGAAGAGGTCATATCACAGACGGTTCATGTTTAAAACCATCATGAAGTATCACGAGGCGGTCTTGACCAAAAACCATACGTGATATTACTACATATCACGAGCGGTTTTGTTAGAAGCTATCGTGATACTTCTGACTATTTAAACATGAACCGTCTGTGATACTACTATATATCATGAGCGGTTTTTGTCATAATCGTCTGTGATACTTCACGAGCGGTTTCGCTATGAGCTATGCGTGATATTACTATATATCACGAGGCGGTTTTGTTGAAAACCGTCCGTGATAATAAACTCATCATGACGGTACATAGCTCCCCAACAGTCTTCTTGATCTCCATCTCGGGCGCTACTGATAACATGGCGAATCTCAAGCCCGGTGAGTCCATCGCCACTCCGTGCGGTTTGAGTATCGCCTCGCCTCCTTGAGCCCTTCGTGTGTGGTCCATTCGACTATTGTCGCCGAGGAGCTTGCCGTTGCCTCTGTTCACCGATCGACGACCGGTAGCCTTGGACCTTCCCGACTTCATTGACACCCTTTATTTATTTCGAGTTTTCAATCTGAGCAGTGTGATGGACCGGTGGATGTCTGCCGAGAACCGTGTGAGTGAAGAGTACATTAATGGCGTGTCGCTTTTACAAGAAGGCCGAGGAGGATATGTTCAATAAGGGGGCGGAATATATGTACTGTCCATGCATTAACTGCGAGAATCTGAAGATGTTTAACAACCGAGCGCAGATCGAAGCACACTTAATTCGAAGGGGTTTCAAAAAGGTATACATGTTGGACCAGTCACGGTGAAGAGCATATTACACAAGAAGTCAACGATATGCATATTATATAGGAAGTCAACGATATGCCGTCGGATGATGTCGATTGTGGTTACGATTCGGATAGGCTGCACGATGACAATCTAGATCGGATACTTCACGATGCGAAGGAACCGTGATGAGAGGAGTATGTTCAATTCCGGGATTGATGGAGGACTTGGAGAAACCTTTGTTCTGCCGCAAGCGGAATACACAAGGTTGTCATCCGTGCTTAAAGCGCTGAAATTGAAGGCAAGCAGCGGTTGGTCCGACAAGAGTTTCACGAAATTTGTTTGGTCTCTTAGCGGACATGCTTACGAGAGAAGCGAGTTGCCCAAAACCACCTACAAAGCTAAGAAGGTTCTTTATTCATTGGGAATGGAAGTAGAAAGAATACATGCATGTCCGAACGACTGTATCCTCTACCGTAACGAGTATACAAACATGCATGTATGTCCGGTGTGCAACGCATCCCGATACAAGCGTAAGAATCAATCAGATGACGACGAGAGAATCGAGGTGAAGAAAGGACCTCCTACTAAGGTGGCGTGGTGTCTTCCTGTAATTCCCCGTTTGAAGCGGTTTTTTGCGAACCCAAAGAATGCAAAACTCATGTATTGGCACTCAAAGGAGCGTAAGAAAGACGGAAAGCTAAGACACCCTGCTGATTCCACCCAGTGGAGAAACATCGATAGGAGGTTTGCAGACTTCGGTACGGAACCGAGGAATATAGGGTTTGGATTGAGTACAGATGCAATGAATCCTTTTGGTAACATGAGCAGGCGACATAGCACTTGGCCCGTGACGCTCTGTATCTACAACCTTCCTCCTTGGTTGTGTATGAAGCGAAAGTATATTTTGTTGTCGATACTTATCCAAGGGCGAAGCAACCTGAGAATGATATTGATGTGTACCTAGCACCATTGATGGAAGATCTAAAAATATTGTGGATTGAAGAGTATGTATGTGATGCGTACAAGCGAGAGAACTTCACTTTACGTTTCTTGTTGTTACGCACCATAAATGATTATCTGCCCTTGCTAATATGTCGGGCGAGTACAAAAGGGGTCAAAGCACAGACTCTTTGCTTAGATGATACCGAAGCGGTGTGTGGTGAATCACTCGTGCAAAACCGTGTACATCGTCATCGTAGGTTCCTTCGGAGGGCTCACCCATCTTGCAGGATGAAGAAACAATTGACGAGAGAGAAGGAGGACGATTCGGCTCCAAGGCATTTAAGCGGAAAAGAGGTCTATGATATGGTTAAGGATTTAGATGTTGTGCTCAGAAAGGGATGTAAATCGAGGACCCGTAAGAAGAACATGTGGAAGAAGAGATCAATATTTTGGGACTTACCTTATTAGGAGCACCTAGAAGTTTGTCACTGCATCGACGTCATGCACGTAGAGAAGAATGTATTTTTACAGCTTGATTGGTCTCTTACTGAACATTCATGGCAAAATAAAGGATGGTGTCAACGCACAACTTGACTTGGTTGATATAGACATCAGACCTGAGTTAGCACCAACAAAGACCGATAAAGGACGAATGTACCTTCCCCCTGCTTGTTACACTATCTCCAAGGCCGAGAGAACCGAACTGTGCCGGTGCTTGTATGGTGTGAAAGTTCCGTCCGGTTACTCCGGCAACATGAAGAAATTTGGAAGATTTGAAGTTAATTGGCATGAAGTCTCATGATTGTCATGTGTTGATGACACAAATGCTCCCTGTTGCAATTAGAAGTATTTTGCTGATCAAGGTCCGAAAGACAATCATGAGGCTGCGTTATTTCTTTAACACAATTGCTCAAAAGGTCATCGATCCCGAAGGACTAGATGCTCTGCAGGACGAGGTGGTGACGACTCTATATGATCTTTAGATATATTTTCCTCCGTCGTTTTTCGATATCATGGTCCATCTCATTGTTCATATTGTGAGGGAGATAAAGATGTGCGGGCCCATGTTCCTACGTAGTATGTACTCGTTCGAGAGGTTCATGGAAATTCTCAAGTCCTATGTACAGAATCGATCTCAGCCAGAGGGCAGCATCGTCGAAGGTTATGCAACCGAAGAGGTCATTGAGTTTTGTGTCGATTATATGGCTCAGGTCGAACCGATAGGTGTGCCTCGATCTCGCCATGAGGGGAGGCTCGAGGGTATCGGGACCATCGGAAGGAAAGAAATCACTCCAGATATGGATGCGTATGCTCAAGCCCATTTCACGGTCTTGCAACACATGACTGAAGTGTCCTCGTATATCGACCGGCAAGGGCGTGCTTGACAGCAAGAATCTAGTGTGGCGGATGTTTGGATCACGAGACAACACAATGCAGTTCAACCAATGGTTGAAGGAGCGACTTCGCTAGGAGCTCGTCAAGTGATATCTTGACATGGTTGGCAAAAGGTCCAACATTCTGAGTTGTGACATGGCGAGGATCGACATAAATGGGTACACATTCTATACGTGAGCTCAAGATATAAAAAGCACTAACCGAATAGCGGTGTCGCATAGATGCATTCGATCTTGATGGGCTGAGGAGCTCCTACTATGGGCAAATAGAGGAGATATGGGAGCTCGATTACGTGCTTTTCAAGATCCCCCTATTTCGGTGTTGTTGGGTCCATCTCCCACAGGTGAAAGTCGACAAGTACGACGTCACTACCGTGGACCTCGAACGTGTCGGATACAAAGACGAACCATTCGTACTGGCTAACCAAGTTGTTCAAGTCTTCTATGTTACCGACCCGGCAAATAAGAAGCACCACGTAGTTCTCATGGAAAAAGGAAGATTGTCGGAGTTGAGAATGTAGTGGACGAGGAAGAATACAATCAATTTGACGAGTTGCCTCCTTTCGAAAACGGCATAAGGGTCGAGGAAGAAGAAGCGTGTGAAACTAGCTATATCTGCGTCGATCATCATGAAGGGCTAATTTTTAAAGATTAATTGAACAATGTGTGTATATATATGTATGTTCTGATGAATGGTTAATTTTAGTTCATTTGAGTTAATTAATTGATTTGTACTGTGAAATGGATGTGATTGTTTCTCAAATGAATGTGAATTGGATGTATATACATGTACTTGTTGTCTTTTCTGCTTGTTTCAGAGGGCATGGCTAGCATTTTGTGAGGCTAGCCCATATACCACTGGATTCTAATTGTAATTATACCAAAACGGAAATGGGTAATATACCTAGATTCCCTAAAGAGGTCAATCACAACTTCACAGTTATCCAGGAATTTAATCAGCAGTAAACACATTTCCTCCATAGAAACTCTATTGTAGTCTTTCCTTCCTTTGCAATGGCTAAGGCTAACTTCTTGGAGTCACGAGGGTGTTCGGCGTGTTAAATGCTCTGAGGAGGAAGGTTCTTTGCAACACGATCTAACTTTCCCGGTACTCGCTAGCTAGTACACATTAATCCTATATAACACTTCGTAGTAATGCCTCTCGAACTAACCAATTCTATTTTTGCAGTGCCACTAGTAGTCGTCGGGCCGCAACGTCTGTGGATACTATGTTTGCCACAACATAGAACTACTCATCGGTTCCGCGATCACCAATGATCCTCAGGTTTGTCAATCTTGCAACAATTATTTCATATATACTTACCAATTTATATAAGCACGAATTTAATCTTCCTATCGACAGGTTGCGACCATCGCTGAAACTACGTTGGAACAGAGCGAGCTCATAAAAGTTCAATCACACCTTGCGTCATTCTTGAACAGTCAGGTCATAAATCCAGATCGGAGTTTCCACAGTGTAGATTGAACTTGATTGGGATAGATTGAACTTAATGGTACATGTGTGTAAATTAATGTACATTAATGGTTAATTTTAGTTAATTGATTTGTGAATTGGATGTGCTTGTTTCGAAATGAATGCAATTTTGATGTGCTACGAAATGAATCTAATTGGATGTGCTTGTTTCAGAGGGCATGGCTAGCATTTCCTGAGGCTAGCCAATAAACAGAAATAGATTTAGCAATGCAAAATAATATCACAGATGGTTTGTAGATGAAACCGTCTGTGATACTCGACTACCACAGACGGTTAGATAAAACCGTCTGTGATAGTAGAAAATCACAAACGGTTTCATCTACAGACCGTCTGTGATTTTCTACTATCACGCAGTTTCATCTACGCATCGCTCGCTGTGATGTTCTATCACGAGCGGTTTCATCTACAAACCGTGCGTGGTAATGAGTATCACGGCGGTTTTATCTACAAACCGTCTGTGATAGTATATTACTGAGCGGTTGGCTCGAAAAATGCGTGATGACCTCATGCATTACTGACCCATAAACTCAGATGGCACACGAAACCATCTGTGATGGCGTTTTTGAACCGTCTGTGAAGGCCTTTTCTGTAGTAGTGAAGGTTAAGTCCCATTGGTAAGTTTGATGACATAAAGATACATGCTAAAGGATTCAATGAAGATCTACATGACTTAAGACAAGGTACAAGTAGTCTAGGATCCTTTTTATATTTTACCGGTCTTAGGAGGAATGGTTGGAAGACCGGATTATAGGTTAAATGCCGTACTATTAAGAGGGATCATGACTACTAGCTTGATAGCATGATCTTGTGCAATATGGATCAATTTAGGATCATGCATGCATTTGAATTTGAATTCATTAAGCTCTAAGTGTTTTTGTCAGAAATCGGTAGTACCGAAGTTATACTGGCGGTTGTACCGCTTGCAGCGGTATGAACACGCTTTACTTGGCGGTATTACCGGGTTTTGATCGTTTCTGCCAACTGAGCGCTAATGCGGTACGACCGACTCTTGGAGCGGTACTAACGCATTGCGGTCGTTCTGATTTCTAGTTGGCGGTTCAATAAAAACAGGATGTGTGTATTTTGGTTCGATGCCTCTCGTTGTCAATCGGTAATACCGCGCCTTAGAATCAGTAGTACCGCTGAGAGGTTGTACCGATTCTTATGTGGCGGTACAATTTTTCCAAAGGACACCACTTTTTAGCGAAATTGAAAACCCTACGATCGGCTGTACCGCCCCTCTATGCGGTATGACCGCATCAAGCGGTAGTACCGCAATTTAGTTGGTGATCGTACCGCGCCGGGATTTTCAACGGCTATATCAGAGTATTTAATGCCACTGTTCTAGCCGTTACCGTGCTCTGACATGGGTGCGGTCGTACTGCAACTTAGTTGGCGGTCATACCGCATTTCGCTGAAAGTTGGGGATTGCCTCCTCAACGGTCATATTTGTTGGTGGGGGTTATAAATACCCCTCCACCTGCTCAAAGACACGCAACTTGTGTTCATTTATCATCCTTGGAGCCTAGAGAGCCTTGAGCATTCACTTAACACCAAAATTCACTTGTGCATTCATTGTAAGGTGGTTGAGTTCATTCAAGTGCATACACTCATTCTAGATTGATCCTATTGCACTTGAGCGCCATCAAGCGCTAGACGGCCTTGGCGGTGGAGCACGGTGATCTCTTCAAGAAGATTGTGAAGAGGCTCGATGCAAGTTTGTGAGTGGCTTGGAGTTCGCCATCTCTGGAGAGGAGGAAGAACTACACATAGTGATCGAGAGAAGGCTTAATTCATGGAGCCGGCTTGAGTTGTCAAGCTTCCTCAACGTGGACTAGTAAAGACCAGCAAAGTCTTCGATACCACAGGAAAAAGTCCCTTGTCATTGTGGTTATTTATTGTCTAATCTTATTCCACATTTACAATTCTAGCTTTATCTTGTGTTGAATTGCTTAGATAGAATTGTATCTTGTTAGACATAGTTCTTAATTGTCTTAAATTGTTAAATTATTAAAAAAATTTAAAACCTCCTATTCACCCCCCCCCTCTAGTCGATTGTAAGGACCTTCTCGGAATAAACATGGAACCGGCCGATTTTTTTTGAGCTGCGGTACTACCGCACGGAGGAACGGTAGTCCCGCTCGGTTCATCCCGAGAGGAGGTCCTTGAGACCTCCAGAGATCTTCAAGATCTCTTGGAGGTCTTAACCTCATGCCTTGAGCGATCCTAGGAACCCAAGCTAGCTCGCCACAGACAACAAAGGTGTGATCAAATCCATACAACAACTGAGAAGAAGCAAAAGAGAACTTAACATATATTAATTAAAGACCTTCCGGTCAAGCTTCTTACAGGGGTTTGCCACCAGGGCTTACAAAAAGAGCACTTTGTAGCAGACACAAAAACCAAACGAGTAGATCCAACCGATCAGCCCACAGGCTATCGAGTGGAGGACGTCTCCTAGCACGCATAGCCCCCCAAGACCTCTTCTTCTTGGAGCTTCTGAGCTACCTGGAACTCCCTAATCTGCTAGTTAAAACAGATGGCACAAGCCATGAGTACTTTTGAATGTACTCAGCAAGCCGTGGGGGAATGTATGCAAATATTATTCATGCAAGGCTTGCCAAAAGAGAGCTGTAGGGTTAGTTGCAAAAAGCAATATTGACAGTGAATAACGTAAGTAGATTGCAAGGCTCAAGTTAAAATAATAATACATAAATACATTTGATTTCAAAAGAGGTCGTGAGCACCCACTCACTCCCAAGACCACTCTGGAGCACCCACTCCAGAGCTCCCAAAGACCACTCGTGGGAGGTCTGGTCGCATCCACGACCAGGACCTCAACCACAACCACTCTGGAGCACCCACTCCAGAGCTCCACAACCAGCCCCTGGATCACAACTCGAGCCAACCATGACCCCTCTGGAGCCGGCTAAGGTCTCTTCGAGGCAAAACCACGGCCTCTCACAGAAGTGCCCAGGGACACAATTTTATAAAAATCTACCCTTTTGCACCACTTCTCCAGGAAATGTCCATAACCAAGGACTTGTCTATTCGAATAGATTTTATGCTCTGCAGAGGTGTACAACTTTACCCACAATCCACGATCTCTCTAGCGGGACGGGTTCCCGAGAAGACCCTTGCTCACTTCCGAAGGTGAGCAGTCTAGAGAGCGTGGCAAGGCCTTTACAAAGCTTTGAACTGGCTCGAAGCTTCCCGCTAAGGTTTCGCAAATCCCCCCTGCCTGGTTATTGGGTGCCCTCTCTTGCGCCAATGTCTCAGCACGCTCCACCACAACAGAAACAAGTCAGCTCATTGCTAATTATTCTGCCCAGGCCATCCCCATAAAATGACCTTGTGGTTGCACGGATTACCCGGATCCACAGACACAAAGTTAGGTCTTTAATCCACTCAAGCAAGGCAACCTCATCCCATTGTGCACATGGCACCCCCTTTGCTGCACTATCACTTGCCAGAGTGTGAAAACATTTTGGGTTCAACCCGACCCTTTGGACCACCCGATCCACAGCTTGCAAATTTTAACAAAGGTGGCATCGCACCACAATCAACACAGCTATGGCATCAGCACCACAGCTGCTTAACAGTGGCACCAACCACAGTTCCATTAGTCAAGATTATTAATTGATGAGGCATGATTCACAAGACACACGGTTCTACAGCAAGGCTAAGTATAATCTTACGGTCCCATGTTGGCAATACCAAGAAATACCAACTAAAATTACCCAACCTAAAGTGCCCAAGGGAGATCATGTCAACATGTCAAGTACCAATTTCCAAGGGAGCATAATGTTAAGTAGGAGAATAGCTACTTCCCAAACCAGTTCTATAAAAGTAGCTGTGCAAGTTTAACAAATCAAAATACTTTTGTAAAATGAGATCAAGATGATCAAGAGATTCCACGACTTGCCTCTGTTGAGAGAAAAGCTTCGGTAGAGGTAGCTTGATCCACGAGCTCCTCAGCAACAACTGGAATCTACACGTTCTCAAAGAAATCAAGTAAATAAAGAAACTCCAAGAAATCCAAAAGAACTTACTTAAAGCAAAAAGAGAGGAGGTCCATTGAGAGGAGGAGGTCCGAGAGGGAGGTCCCAAGAGAGGGAGGTCTAGACCCAGGGAGGTCCGAACTAGAGGAGCTTGGAGAGCTCACCAGAACCGAAAGAGTTGGGAGAAGGGGTTGAGTGAAGAACAGAGAGGAAATGGTTGCCCCTGGTGCTCTATTTATAGAGGACAGAAAATAGGAGCACCACAAAAAGGGGGCGACCAGGTTCAAGGCATTGGTACAAAAAGTACACTGCTAGCAAGTACAACAAAAGACTAAAACAGTCAAAAGAGGTGACAAAAAGTAGAGATGAGTACAAAGGAAATGACAGCATTTTAATGTGACTTCAACCCACATCAAATGCGCTTAAGAACCTGAGGTGAAGGAATCGAGAAAGCAGGCGGAGACGATCAAAGGAATTGGTTGAAACGGAGGGTCTGTGAGAGTCAAAGAAGGTCGAAGAGGTCTGAGCAAGGGGTCCCAAGAGAGTCGGGACCTGTGGGGACGTCGAAGGGGAGGACATGACCCACGGGGAGGTCATGGCCCACTAGGGTGGTCCTTACAGAAAGACCAAAGGTCTTGACCTCAAGGGGGAGGTCTAAACCACAAAGGTGGTCTTTACAAAAGGCCACGGGGAGGTCCGAGAGGACAAGGAGGCCCAAAGGACAGAAAGGTCCTGCGGGGAGGAGGTCCTGAGGACCAGAAAAGGTCTCGAGGAGATCCTGAAGACAAGGAAGTCTAGAGGAGCTCCTAAAGACCACAACAAGGTCTTGAGGACAGGAGGTCCTAAAGACTACAAGGAGGTTTTGACCACAAAGGTCTAAACACAGAGAAGGAGGTCTAGACCACAAAGGTCTAAACGCAGAGAAGGAGGTCTAGACCACAAAGGACTGAACACAGAGAAGGAGGTCTAAATCACAAGATGATCTAAACCTCACAGGAGGTCTAAATTACAAGGAGAATGCCTTAAGAGGGTCCAAACATAGGGGAAGGTCTGAACCTACGAGGATGGCCTTGGACATCAAGGGTGGTCCTCACAAGAGACCAAGGGTAGGTCCCAGGGACAAAGAAGTTAAAGGTGTGGTGAAGCAGGGCTGTCCAATTGGAATCGGATGGTCCAAAAGGAAAGGAACGTTTGGACCATCCAAACGTTATATCTCATTTGGGCCATTCGATGTGGATCGGATGATCCACAACACCTGGGAACATTCGGACCGACCGAACCCTCCATCTCGACCAGGCCACCCAAAAAGGATCGGACGGTCCACGAGTGGGAAGAGTGCGAGGCTGGTTCGGACCGCGCGAAGGGGCAAGGGAGGTCCAAAACCAAAAAGGAGATCCAATAGTGGAGCTCCAAAGGGGAGGTCCTGATGGTCATATCAAGATCAAAGGAGGTCCTGAACGGTTAAGATCTCCAAAGGGGAGGTCCTAACGGTCAGATCTAAACAGGGGGAGGTCTGAGCGGTTAAGATCTCCAAAGGGGAGGTCCTAACGGTCAGATCTAAACAAGGGGAGGTCTGAGCGGTTAAGATCTCCAAAGGGGAGGTCCTAACGGTCAGATCTAAACAGGGGGAGGTCTTGACGGCTAAGATCTCCAAAGGAAGGTCCTAACAGTCAATATCTGAACAAGGGGGAGGTCCTGACGGCTAAGATCTCCAAAGGGAGGGCCTAACGTCAATATCTGAGCAAGGGGAGGTCCTGACGGCTAAGATCTCCAAAGGGAGGTCCTAACGGTCAAGATCTGAGCAAGGGGAGGTCCCGACGGCTAAGATCTCCAAAGGGAGATCCTAACGGTCAAGATCTAAACAGGGGGAGGTCTGAGCGGTTAAGATCTCCAAAGGGAGGTCCTAACGGTCAAGATCTGAACAAGAGGAGGTCCTGACGGCTAAGATCTCCAAAGGGAGGTCCTAACGGTCAAGATCTGAGCAAGGGGAGGTCCTGATGGCTAAGATCTCCAAAGGGAGGTCATAACGGTCAAGATCTGAATAAGGGGAGGTCCTGACAGCTAAGATCTCCAAAGGGGAGGTCTAAACACAAAGAGATTCAAACCAACAAAGAGGGGGTCTGGACTAAAGGAAGTCCAAACAAAAGATACAGGGAAGGTCCAGAGAGGCAAAGGAGGTTTGAACCTACAAAGAGGTCCAACTGAAGGAAGGTCCGGACATCAGGAGACATCCAACAAAAAGAGAAATATGGACATAAGGGAATGTCCAGCAAGAGGAAAGTTTCTGCCAATGAGGAGGGAGAGAGACCTAGAGGAGGAGAAGCTAGCCCGAAGGACAAACAAGGCAAAGAGAGAAAAGGGGCTAAAAGCCAAAGAACAGCAAATCAACCAAAAGGATTAATTGAAGTTTGATTAGTTCAAGTTAAACCTCCAAATTCCGAAATCTTCAAGTTAAGCTTTGAGCAAACAACAAAACCAAATGGTTATTTTATTTTGAAAAGCTTTTCAAAACTCTGGACAAACGGGACGTTACATCGGTTATTCTTGATCCTACATCCGTGCCTTCGCTCTGAACCGTCTGATCTGTATTGGACGGCTCGATCTTGTTGGCACGTTTAACTAGCCCGAACGTTCCATTCGCTTTGAACCGTTTGATCTATATTGGATGGCTCGATCTTGCTGGCACGTTCGGTCGGTCCGAACATCCCATCCTTTTTGTTGCCCGATCAAAATCGGACGGCCCTGTTTCACCGCACCTTTTTCGTGCCCCTTTGGACCTCCTCTTCAGGACCTCGTGGTCTTTTTGCAAAGACCACCCTCTGGTCTTTTGCAAAGACCACCCTTTTGGTCACGACCACCCCTTGTGGTCACGACCTCTGGTCTTTTTACAAAGACCACCCTTTTGGTCAAGACCACCCCTTGTGGTCACGACTTTTGGTCTTTTTGCAAAGACCACCCTTTTGGTCAAGACCACCCCTTGTGGTCACAACCTCTGGTCATTTTGCAAAGACCACCTCTGTGGAACCTCCTTAGGGCCTCTGCAAGACCTCTTTGTCCTTTGGACCTCCTGGTCTGCAGGACCTCCTCATCCTTTGGACCTCCCTGTCCTTTGAACCTCCTTGTCCGTAGGGCCTCCTGGTCTTTTGCAAAGACCACTCTCTGTGGGTCTTTTTGCAAAGACCACCCCCTTTTTCTGGTCACGACCACCTCTGTGGTCATGACATCCCTTGTTGGTCTTTTTGCAAAGACCACCCTTGCGGTCAAGACCACCTTTGCTGCTCACGACCTCCCCCTTGGTCATGACCACCCTATTGGTTTGACCACCTCACCCGTGTGGTTGACTGGTCCCACCTGTCAGCTCTGCTCGCCTCCTCCTTCCTTCCGCCACATAAGTCCTTGCGCAATAAATGATGTCACTTCTGTGGTACCTCGTTTTCCCTTTTTGTCTTTTCCTTTACCTGCCCCATCTTTTCCTTCTTTTTCAGGCCATGCCTTATCTTGTCCTTCACCTGCCTTTGACTTGTGTGTCTTTGAGTCTCTCAGTGACTCTCTTTTTCTTCCTTGGTTATAAATAGTCTGAGCAGCCCTCCATTCTTCACCTTTGGCCATACTTAGCTCTCTAGCTCTTGTCCAAGTTTCTCTGTGCTTGAAGCTTTGCCAAGAAGTCCGTTGAAGTTGCGCTGACGCCTCCTCGCCGCCAAGAAGCTGTCGGAGCTCGCGCCGCCACCTCGCTACGGAAGGAGTTCATCGGAGCACCCGTGCCACCTCCAACCGTCGCCGCCGAGCCATCGACCTCCCCCTCCTCTTCTATCTCCCTCTCGGCCTTGGTGAGTGTCTCCGTGCCTTGCTCTTTTCCCTTGATTTCTCTTACGACCACGTTGCGTAGTCGTAGCCTTTGCTAGACCTCCTCCTTTGGATCTCTCCCTCTCAGGACCTCCTCAGGATCTCTTCCTCAGGACCTCCTCAGAGACCTTCTTTGTCCTCTTAGGACCTCCTCAGGATCTCTTCCTTAGGACCTCCTCATAGACCTTCTTTGCCCTCTTAGGACCTCCTCAGGATCTCTTCCTCGGGACCTCCTCAGAGACCTACTTTGACCTCTCAAGACCTCCCTTTTTGCAAAGACCACCTTCTTGGTCTTTGCTGGTCTTTTGCAAAGACCACCCTCTTGGTTTTTGTTGGTCTTTTCGTAAAGACCACCTCCTTGATCTTTTTGCAAAGACCACCCTCTTCGGTCTTTGCAAGGGCCACCCTCTCAGCTAGACCTCCTCCTAACCCGTTGGACCTCCTCCTAAGAGCCCTTTCTTAGTTCTTCTAGTTTTGTTCTTTGTGTTTGCTTCTAGTTTGGTTTGTTTGGAGTTCATTTAGATCTTATTTGGTCTTTATTTGCTTTTGCTCCGTTCTCGTATAGATCGCGTTGTCTCTGGGGAGCCCAAGCTCTGTGAAGGAGTAGATCCTTAAGCTTTCGAGTAAGGCAAGTTACACTCTTGATCATGTTGCACCCAGTATCTCAAATTATTTAAGTTTTGTTTCAAAAATTACTGCATGCTTATTTATGCTTAGTTATTTCAATGCCTGTCTTTAAATTCATAGCTATACCGAATCCTTTGTATGGCCAATGTTGATATTAATTCCACCCTGTTGTCACCATAGATAAAACCTGGTTGATGCCATAGTGTGAACTAGGATCATTTGAAAAATATATGCTTAGTCATGCTTAGACAAAAATCTTGTTTTGGGAAGTTTTTACTGCCAAAAGACCAATGTTGTCTAAATGTTTTAATCCATGACATTGGGTTGTCGTGGTAGTTTGCAAATATTTTTGGAAAGCAAAGAAAAAGGAAAATTGGTTTGGACTTGGGCGAACTGGTTGCTTGGATGGGTGCATGTTTATGCACGGGATCGAACCATTTCTATGGTCGAGACCCAGGGTTTTGTGGTAGTCGCCCAAGTCAGTTAAGTACCGGTCTTCAAATGTATTTTTCCATGTCTCACCGTGCAACCACATGTCCTGTGTGAGCGGTACCTGGCTGACTAATTTGCAAAGTTCCATCGCGGTTGATCCTGTCGATGTGGTGGATAGTCGTGTTATGACTTGTTAGTCCCGCCTGACGCAAGAGGGGGCCCTTGATCTCTACGGGTCTCTATCCGCAGGGTGGAGTGAAACCTTAGCGAGGGTGGACTACGGTGGAATGATGCATTGTAAAGGCCTTGTCACGAGCTCTAGACCTCTCACCTACGAAAGTGAGTGGTGATATCAACGGATGCCAAATAAACTAGAGAAATCATGTCGTGTGGTTAAAGCTGTACACCTCTACAGAGCGTAAAACTAATCGATTAGCTGTGTCCGCGATCAAGGACATGCTGGCAAAGTTGCTCCAAGTTAGATGTTGGTTTTGGGTTTTCAAATGACTTTGCTAAACTGTTTTGGATCTTGACGAGGATATAACAATCCTCATTTAATCATTTATCCATAATTCATATTATGAGGTAATAATGACGTCACATAACTCTTGAGTATACCCCTTAAATATTAATAAGGGAGAAGCTGGTGGTCGTAAGTTCTTCTCGACCACCACAGAGTCAGTGTCTTCCTCGACTACCCCATAGTCGTAAGTCCTTATACGACTATCCCATAATCGTAAGCTCTACTACGATCAGTATGCAGTCGTAAGCTTTCCTACGACCATCCCCTGGTCGTAAGACCTTCTACGACCAGGCCCTAGTCGACAAGGCTCACAGACATGTGGGCCTAGTCGATAAAGGAATCTTCCGCACCGTATTCAAAATACGGGCAGTAAACTACGCCACTATTTCCTAAGATAATGGCACGATTTTAACTCCCTTTTATGATGATAATTGCCTGGTGACGTGGGAACATTTTAACTCCTTCAGTAACCTCCAGTAACGACACCACGATCTGGATGATTAAGTGACCTTTTATTAGAGGTCCAACGGCGTACATTCTGGGGACGGTATAAAAGGCAAGGATCATCAGAGCAATGGGGGGAGCCCCAATTCTGAGAAGCACAATACTCTAGTTTTCTGGCTTGATCTTGTAATCCAGTATACCCAATACATACACACAGGAGTAGGGTTGATATTCTCCCAGGAGAAGGCCCGAACCTGTATAAAATTCCCGTGTCTCCATCTCTGTGTGATTTTGAGCCTAGAGGAACCCCCGAATCAAACAATCTTTACGTAAGTTCGGTCCTAAAACACCGACAGATCTCTATCCAAATGGGTTTTGGGCGGGGAGCCTTGTGACAGGAGGGTATCCTTCACCATTTGTGATGAATGTTATCCAAACTGTAAAATTGAGATTTGGAAAATGAATTCTAGTTATTAATAACTGCCTTGTAACTTAGTACTTGTATTTAAATGAAACTTGGCTTTATGCAAATCAACCATATTAAGCCTTCCTTTGAGATATCCATGTATGCATGTCATTCTGTTATTTGACGGGTGTAACTTGCGAGCACGGTTGTTGTGCTCACTCTTGCTTGATAATGTTATTGAGCAGGAAAAGAAAGCTTTGAGGAGGACTACGTAGTGGACCAAGGGGTCTTGGTCGTCTAGGTTGCGCCCTCCAAACGGTTGCCTGTGGCAGATCGTGTGGTCTACCCTACTTGTTTTGTCTTCCGCTGTATTTTATTTGCCGGCTTGTATGCCCTCTTGTAATCAACTCCTTTGTTATAATAAAGTTCACGTTTGATGTTTGTTACCACTGTTGTATGCTGTGCGAGCTAGCCATTGATCCTTGGGACTAGTTCGGTTTGCACAAAGGACTTGGGGTCATCCCAGGTCTCACGACCTCTTCGGGTGGTGGTCTCTCGACCACCCCTGGGTCGGGGCGTGGCACTTGGAGTTTCCTCGTGTCCCACACCCACCTCCGGACCTCTGGGTGGTCTTGAAGGACCTCCCGGGTGGTCTTGGGGATCTCTGGGTGGTCCTGAGGGACCTCCCAGGTCTAGTCGTGACTGGAACCTCCTAGGTCTGGTTGCGACCAGACTTGGAGACCTCCTGGTTCGGCCATGACAGGACCACCTAGGTCCTATTGTGGCTAGGTCTGGAGACCTCCCGGTCGGAGCGTTACACTCTCCTCTCCTCCAGACCTATCGCCGCCTTCATCTCCCTTCCCCATTGGTGCCTCTGCGTGTCGATTGTGATGGTGGTGCTCAATCGGAGATGTGGAGCAGAATCAAGGTCGGGGAGGGGAAGCGGTGGGCGAGGGACTTGCGATCAGTTCGGGTTCGTTGGATCTTTTTTCGTATGAGGGGGTGGGACGATCGTCCTGCTGCGCTAAGGTAAATCTCTTCTTTTATTAGTTAAGATAAGGTAGTAAGTATAACTCCACGTGGCCTAAAGAAACCGCACACACGCAGCGTGAAAGTGGTACTCGTCAATTTGTCATCTTAATTAGCATTATTTGTGCTAGAGGTGACATCACTTCCTAAATCACTTGCTATTTAAGTTTAGCTTGGCCACTCTGACAGTTCATATCTATATTTAAAGTGAAGAGAGCATTAGAATGAGACGTGTTTGAGTTCAAGCATATATGATTTAAGAACTATAGCAATAAGTCTAGCTCTCTTGAGTTGCTGCCATCAGTTGCTCAAACGATGCTGCGTATCACATTTGCAATTTATTGAATTGAGACACAATTTAAGAGTTTCCCATGACGACGAATGTCGCGTTAACCAATCTTTCATCACTTGATAATTTATTGAATTGAACCACTCTCTTTGAGTGCCATCAATTGCTCAATTGAGGGCATCTCCAATAGTATTATATCGGCCGTCGGTTAGTCCATCCATGTCAGCAAAATCCTAGATAGAAGAGAGAGAAGCATGAGAGAGAAGGGAAGACGTCTCTTCCTCAAACAACTATTTCTACACACGAATCAAGACAAAATAACTAGTGCATGTGAGAAAGGGTGAAGGAGTGGAAATATTATCAGTTTGGCATAAATGTTAGAGACAACTTGCTAGAGACAGCTTACTAGAGGTGTTGTCTCTAAATCTGTCTTTCGGTGACATGAAGTTGATATAGCAAAATTAGGGACGACACTATTGGAGATGCCCTAATGTATGCGTATCACATTGCAATTTATTGAATTGAATTGAAATTTAAGAATTTTCCCGCGACGTTGAATGTCGCATCAACCAACCTTTCGTCACTCACTCGAGAAGAGAAGGACGACAGCTTGTATTTGGATTCAAAAGGTGTATAGTAATTACTACGTTTTCCTCTGACGTAAACAACTATCGAATTTCTGGCCATATTGACGCATTTTTGCACTATATTTACAAGAATGACCGTCTTCATATTTATTATTATTATTTTGCAAAAATGACCACCATGCAGCAGGCCCTCCCCGCCCACCACGTGCCCTCCTGCTGCACGAGCACCGTGCGGTGGCCCTCCTCTTCTCTCTCCTCCCAAAAATTAGGGTTTCAGCACGAGGAAATTAGGGTTTCAGCACGATTTCAGTGCTGTTTGTAGGAATTTTAAAATATAGCAAATGAGTTTGAAAAATTATGAAATTTTACTTGGAGCCTCCCAACATAGTGTACTTGCTTGTGTAAATTTTCTATAATTTTATTTGTTCCGAATTTTTCTTGCAATTTCATATAAGTGTATTGTTTGTACATATTTAGGGGGAGTTCACTCTATGTTTTGTGGTTTCATTAGTAATGATCCTTGATCCTTGTTCTTTATCCACCATATATTAAGGATATTTACTTTTAAAAATATTCTTTGAGTATATAAAACTTATGTAGTTCATATATACCCATATGACCTTACATTCAATTATTTACAATTGAAGTGGTTATCATCAATTACTAAAGAGAGAAAGATAGGAGTATCTTGACCCACCATTATGAGTTAAAGGTATATTGTGGTAATTAATGACAATCATGTTGAGGGACTAGTATTTTCCATAAGTTGGATGAATAGGTTATGTCCTATAATGATAGAGACTTTGGATGACATCATGAGTTGATTGTTATCAAGTCAAGGTTTAAGAAGAAGATGCTTCATGTGTTGATACGTATCAAGATCTTGAAGAAAAATAAATCATCGTGTGTCGATGATATTCAAAAAGAGGAGATGACCATGGGTTGATCATCAAGTCAAAAGAAGACCCATCATGTGTTGATAGAGGTCAAGTGAAAGTGTGCATCATGGGTTGATGCATATTCAAGTCAAGAACTTGAAGTAAAGAAAATCATTATGTGTTTATGATTATCAAGTCAATGAACCGATCTTAAAGAGAAGATGTACGTCATCAAGCTTCAAGTGAATGTGCAAGGCAAAGGTATGACTAGCTAGGGCTAAGGATGTGTTCCTAGTCTTTTACCGGTCTTGGTGTTTAGATGGAAGACTGGATTGCTAGTATATGTTTGCTGTACTATTAAGAGGGGTCTTGACTAGTAGCTTGAGAGTGTCATGTGTTGATAGCTCGTTGTGCTTGCTCTAGCTCTCGTTAGCATGTTGCCAATATTTGTGAATGCGTTTTGCAAATAGTTAAGCCTCATGCATAATCCTTGTAGCATGTGACTTTAGTTTGCGAATGTGTTTTGCAAATGATGTAAGTCCATGTACCTTATTTCTTGAGGTGTGATTCTGAAAGTCGCGAATGTGTCTTGCAACTTGTTGAGAATCTCGCTTTCATTCCTTGTGTGCATCTTGCGTCAATTGACAAATGTGTTTTACAAATTGAGTTAAAGCAAGGTATGCAATCTGTTTTCAGCCTTGTTAGTAGTGGGCGGTCTGACCGCCCATGTCAGTCGGTCTGACCGCCATGGGTTGGGCGGTCTGACCGGTCCCATGGTGAGCAGTTTTAGCCGTAAGTTTTTGTGCGGTAGTACCGCACATTAAAAATGGTACTACCAGAGAGCGGTAATACCGAAGTCTTTTTGTGGTATGTTTTTTCAGAGAATATGTTTTTCTGGTTTTGGAATGCTCCTTTGTGGAGCGGTCTAACCGCCCCTCTAGCGATCTAATCGGTTTGGTCCGGTCTAACCAGCCATTGGTTGGCAGTCAGATCGGATGTGTGTCCAACGGCTAGTTTTATAGCCGTTGGAGTAAGGGCGGTCTAACCGGCCTTTGGTTAGTGGTCAGACCGGGGTTCCCTGCTTTTTCATAAGATTATCTCCAACAGCTAATTTTCCTTGTGTGGGTATAAATACCCCTTGTGGCCAGTTGTGGGAGTAGTTGTTGCTAGTGCTATTCATTCTCTTAGCAAAGAGCAAGCACTCTCATCTCTTATGTGCATGTGTTGTACTTAGTGAGCTTAGAGAGGAAACCCTAAGTGCATGTGTTGCATTAGGTAGTGGATTGTGTATCCATTGAGCCTAGAGATTTGATTCGTTCAAGTGAGCTTCTTCGACTTGTTACTCTTGATGTTTGCCGACATCTAGACAGCTTGGAGGAGTTGCGTCGGAGATCTTCTTAAAGAAGGTTGTGAGAAGACCTGGGCGGTTGTGAGTGGTTTGGTGCTCGTCATCTCCGAAGTGGAGGAAGGACAACTCCGAGTGGATCGAGGTGTTGGTTCGAGTGGTGAACCGGTCCAAGTGGTTGGACTTACCTCGGAGGTGTTTGACTTAATTCGTGCAGCCAGACCAATTAGTTTGGGCTTACCTCAACGTGGATTAGGGGAGATCCGCAAGTCTGCGAACACCACGGTAAAACATCATTGTGTCATTGTGGTTTGCCTTTTTGTGCTTCACTTTATTGCTATTTACAATCCTAGAATTAAATTGCTTACATGTCTTTGTATGATTGCCATCATTATCAATAGTCTTATATTGTTGGTGCACTTAGTAAAGACTAGTTGATTTAGGTTTTAATTGGGTAAAACCGAATTAATTTACAATTCCGCATAAAACTCAGTTTTAGCCAAAAGGTTTTTAAAACCGCATATTCACCCCCCTCTAGTCGACCTCCTCGATCTTACAAATCCACTACGAGAAACTTATGGCACTGCTGGGTTGCTCTCCCTTCGGAGTGGACTCCCTTGTAAGCCCCTAGTCCGATGTTTGAGGTCTCTCCAGATGGACTCAAACTTTCGCATTTGGTTCTGCAGACACAATGCCTTGAACGTCTTCATAACCTCCTGGCCGCGGAACCGTGTGAACAAGTTAGATACAAGATGCCTCATGCGCCACTTGGATTGCACGTCGCTCCACTAGTGAGGGGGTTTCGTCCCATGTTGCACGGTGCTGTGGCCGTCAACAACCCAGCATTTCAGTCTGTGATAAGACATATGTTGCGCCGGTCTCCCACCACCACTCTCTTCACGTTCGACAGGAACCAAAGCCAACTGAATGTGTTCTCGCTCTCCACAATGGCAAATGCCACTGGGAGAAGCTGGTCATTCGTGTTGGCCGCCACCGCGGTGAGAATAGTGCCCTTGTACCTCCCCGTGAGGAAAGTATCATCCATTATGAGCACAGGACGATAGAAGCCCCGAACGGCCTGGGTGAAAGCCCAGAACACCCGGTCTAATATGAAGCAGTTGGACCCTTCATCAACATCTTCCCTCTCAAGCTTGTTTATGTACGTGCCGGGATTTGATTCGACAATCTGGTCAAGCAATCGTGGCACAAGGTTGTACGCCTCTTCGTATGTCCTATACATATACTTTCTTCTTGGCTCTTCGGACCGTGTTGTAGCTGACTCGATAACCAACTAGATTGGCGACTTCCAACAACAGCATCTTGGGGGAGACGGACACATCCACGTGCAACTAGGTGCTTGATGAGGCTTGCCACATATGCGGAAGTCACATTTCAATGCTGTCGCAGGGGCTCACTGAGCTCGCAAGTGTAGTTGATCAGTGCCTTGACCCCGAAGACCGAGCCGAAGATCTTTGCTCGTTGAGCGCTGATCTTGCCAGCATAGCCTTCCACTACGCACTTCACTGCGTGCTGTCCTGGGTTGGACCGGTGCACTTGGTACACACGGCTAATGGACAAGCGCTGCCCAACTAAGAGGGTGTCGGCATCAAACCCCCAGTGGGAGCCTTCTTCTTGCAGCAGTACGAGTAAACGCACTACGATATCATCAAGTCTCAATGCCACGTAAGGCACTTTCGATGACACAATTCCCTCGGTTGGACCACCGGCCGGGTGTGCGTCCTTGTCGCTACCATTCGAGCTTGGGTTAGCGTCCTCGTCGGACTCCAACTCGAGAGGCTGGTCCAGTAGATACTCGTGGCAGTCAATGCATGCCGACCACCACAATTCCGCCCCCTCATTTGCACAAAATTATGTGCGAGTCTTCCTATCGAGGCAATACATTCCGTGTTGCCGTCTTCAGGCTCGGGTTGCACTTGCCCGCTTGTAGAGGCCCTGGCATCATTAAGGTGGCTCGGCGTCCTGCGTATGAAATTCATGTACGCCATCGGTCTCCCATAAATGGCCGCCTCGCACTGGGAGGCAATCTGCATATATTGGCTCCATGCCACGCTTCCACCCACCTTGACGAGCTCCCACATGACATTCGTGCAGGTGATCCCCTCGATCATAACTTTCTTCGTCGTTGCCTCCGTGACGAACTCCCTTCGGATGCAGCTTCCACTACAACAAAACTATCGCGTAAAGATGTTTTTGTTTTGACGCTTTTATATCTGTCTCTATGCCGAGAAATACCTTGTATGTAAAGACGTTTCTTAAGACGTTTTATATGATGCAACAAAATCACCTCCCCACGCCTATCTCTCCACCTCCCCCATTTCTTTAACCTCCCAATATGACGCCACAAAATGACCTCCCCATGCCTTTCTCCACCTCCCCCGTTTCTTTAACCTCCCAACAGAAATCCCTCGAATCCCCATCTCCAGGGGCGCCTGCGGAGCAGAGAGCCTGGGGCGGGAGCGAGCTCAGCCTCCATCCTGGAAGCTCGAGGTGGTGGTGGGAGCTCGAGGCTACTGGCTGAGCAGAGTTCATGGCGGCCGCTCATGGCGTCAGTAGCCGCAAGCGAGGCGGCATCGGATGTCGTCGGGGCTCGGGTGGCACTGAGGTGGCTCTCGGCAGATCCAGTGCGGGGCGGCTCGAGGTGGCACTTGGAGCTCAGGCGGCCGGATCTAGGGCGGGCATCGTCAGTAGCCGAGGTCGAGCAGGAGGCTGGGCGTCGGACAGGCGGGAGGCACAGATCGGAGGTGAGTCTTGGCGGCGCAACTCGGAGGTGAGTCTCAGAGGTGCAGCGCCGGTCGTCGTATACGGGCGGGAGGCGCAACTCGGGGCAGGGGGGATCCGGGGCTAAATTTTCACCTGTTGTCGTGTGAATTTTCAATATTGTTGTATGTAAATGTGACATGCATACAAATTTTCTTATCAATCCATTCTATTAATCTACACCTGTTGTCATGCTTCCATTGTGCCAAGTGCATTTTTTTCTAGTTAGTGTTGTTTGCAATAAAGCACTAGTTGGTGTTGGTTTTGTGAAGAAATGATGTTCTTCATGTTATAATATGACTCTATTCTTGTCTGCAGGTCCCTCGTGGAGCAACTATCAAAGGTTGATCCTACTTGTATGAACTGCGATGAGCTGTTAGCATTTTGGATTAACCTGTACAATGCCTTAATAATGCATGTACGTATCATCTGTTACTTATTGACTTGTTTAGCATACATGGAAAGATGAACTTGTATTCGTTCTTCCTTAGCAAAATAGTGTCGTTGTTTTAATGAGGTGGGAATTTTGAAGGCAACATTGCTTAGTATTATGTCACCATAGTTTTGTGGTAGTTTCAGGTTTCTTAGTAGTACTAGTGAATGTTGTGTTGAAAAACCGGTTCTGCTCTGTGTTCTCGGTGTCATTTATTCGGACCATGCATTTACATTACTCATGATTGCTTACTTGTTGAATGTTGTGCATGTTTTCTTGTAGGCATATTTAGCATATGGTGTCATGGGAATGACATTAAGCTTTCTCACTAATGCAAAAGGTTTGTCGAATATAGTATCCCATTGGTTTATACTCATGTTTCTTTAATAAGATATCAACCAACTTGAGCTAATCTTCGATCAATCGACCTTCGCTTCTTATGATGTTACATGTTATGTTACTTGTACAAATTTGATGCATTGTTAACTCGAATGGTAAACTAAGTGGATCCTATTAAATAAATGAACTTACAGGAGAGCCAAGCTTTCATCTGTTTGGATTCATCATGTGCATTGGAGCAAGCTACTGAAGAGCATTGAAGACGATCGTGCAAGGGATCCTTATGTCTTCCGAGGGTAATCCATCCACCTTTTTTATAACGTCTTTCGTAGTATATGATACATCGTTTATGTGAAATTGCTTGTTTACCATACTTGAACTCTGCGTGTGTATCAAGTTTATTTCTTTCGTCAACTCACGAGAGAAGATTAATTCCATGAACTCGCTCATGTACATGGCCTCAATTCTTTGTTATTCTTTTGGTTCTGCTACTATCTTCATGGAGGATGATGTTATTGCCGTTACTATTGAGGCGGCCAAAATGGACTTCAACATAATTTGGTACTCTTTGTTCAATTCTTGCTTGGCGTGTTTCATCAATTTGACCAATTTCTTGGTGACAAAACATACCAAATGCATTGACCACGGTATATGGTTAGTGTTGTATGGAGTTGCTAGCCAACCTTTGATCCTTCTTTGTATAGTCTGTCATAATCTTTGTCTTTTCCTCTCCAAATTGTCCTTAATACTTGATTCTCGTGTCATATCCACAATAATATTTTTTCTTTAGTTGTCGATTGCACTTTACTTTATTAAAAATATGTTGAAGTTTATTTGTTGGTAACAGAAGTACTGAACTAAATCCTCTCATTATTTTTGTAGAATGAACCAGAAAGAGCTATCCGCATGCTAGCTAAAATGAAACATCTGAACGTGAAGCCAAATCTCAGGACTTATGAGCTTCTGTTTTCACTATTTACCAACATCAACGTTCCTTATGAAGAAGGAAATGTGCTCTCGCATGTTGATGTTTCCAAAAGGATAAGCATAATCGAGACGGACATGTTAAATAATGAAATCCAACACAGTTTTGTGTCTATGAAGAATTTGGTATGATTACTTCCCATCTACTATATATATCTTCCTCTTGTTTTTGTGTGCAGTTTAGAAGAAACAAAAAGTATCACTTCTACTATTCTTACAAGTTTAAAAATCACAAGCAGCTCTATGTAGAATTCTCAATAGTTGACTTCTGTGGTAATGACGATTTAATATGCTATTGCTACATGACCTTTGTTATGGTGTCAAGGTCTGCACATTTTGTCTTGACCTTCTCTATTTTCTTTCCTGAACTCCCTGTAATATTTTGATTACTTCAAGGTACTAAACCCACTGTCAGTTCCAGTATTTAATCTGTTATAATGATAAGCGGAAGCAAGGCTTCAATTTATCTGCACAGGATTTCCCAATTGTTTCATTGTTTGCATGTAAGGCTAGCACATACTTGCTAATATGGGTGTGCTGGGCCAGGCCTAGGGAAGTAGGAAGCAATTGGTTGTGAATGGCATTCCAGAATATTGTCTGTGTGTGATGATCTAATGACAATCTGGACCATGGCTTGTGCTATATGTTCAAACTAGCATACCACCGGTGTTTTTGTGGAAGTCATGGATATCATGCTAATGGCTAAATGTCATGCACTAGTTGGGATCTTTTTTGATAGGCTGGTTCGGGATCATCTTCAAGGCTGATATACGATACATATCTGATCATCTTATTGTTGGAAACTTGGAATCACAAAAGGATACATGGGAGGCCTTACTACCTTCAGTGGGTGGAACCAAAAAATGGTTAGCTTGTCTTCCAAAGGCCATCGGTATATCAGAGGCGGCATAGTACTATGTACCTCATCATCATTTTTCGTGAAGTGCTTTCAATTTTGTATTGTGTATTTCCTTTGCTTTCGATAAATGCAACCCTTCTTATGTCATGTGTGCATGATTTCTTTTTGAGACATGAATAGACATAATAAATAAGTTTATCACTGAACAGGTACTAGACTCTGTTATTTGGAGGTGGATTAGGATGTTTGTTCTTGAAGGCGCCACTCTTTGCACGCCTCTAACCACTCATCGCTTTGATTCGGTTGTAGGATTTGTAGGATTTTTTTTGGTGTGTTTGCACCTTTGTATGTGGATGTTAGATTCAGTTGTTAACTCGATTCACTCCGCAACGGAGTGTGTATGTTTTTTTTCTTCTAGTTTTTTTTAATATATTGACAATGTAATTCTACATTTGAAATGGCTTTACCTAAGATCAGAAACTTATGAAAGTATGTGATACTATACCCTCTGAATCATTGTTGTTTAGCGATAAAATATTTCTACTGAACAAAATAAAAAATGACGTCTCTAGCTTAATCTAAATACGTCAACAAATGTATATCTATGTTTCTTGGCACGCAATAAAGTGTCATTAGGGAGAGTAGAGACAATATGGAAATGTATATATGAAAGCGTCTCCAAGCTTGTAGAGACGCAATCTAAACGACTCATATCATTGGCACACAATAAAGCGTCACTAGGGAGAGTAGAGACGGTATGGAAATGTATATATGAAAGCGTCTCTAAGGTTGTAGAGACGCAATCTAAACGCCTCATATCATTGTAGACGCGTTTAATAATACGTCTCTATGATCTTTGATACGGTACGTGGGGAGGCGCTCGGGAGACGCTTTACAAAAACGGCTCTACGATGCTATAGAGATGATTAAAAACGTCTTTAACCTTTAAAATAGGTGTCTCTACAGGGTTTTTGTGTTGTAGTGTTCGAAGCTCATGAATATTCATTGTGTCGAGCCCCTCTGCTCAGACCACATTGTATTAGTATCTCTACAGGTCCAACCCATCAGGTCTGGCTCGTACGAGGCCATCGCCATAAAACACTAACAAGTCTTGCATGTTCAAAATTACTTAAAGCCACAACAACCCCATCCGCAGTACATATGTGTAATTAAATACGCCAAATTGTATGCTAGTGATGGATTACATATGTGTAATTAAATAGGAATAATTAATTAGTTACGAACAATTTCTAAAAATTAATTATGAGTAATTATTTACCGCTAAACTAATCGCTAGTAGTTAATTTTCACTATTTTAGTATATCGGACTGATAACCACTAAATTAATTACGACTAATTATTTACCACTAAACTAAATAATTCTGAATAAACTAACTAATTACGACTAATTAATTACCACTAAACTAACTAATTATGACTAATTAATTACAACTAAATAAATTACGACTAGTTAATTTGCACTAATTTAATATGTCGGACTGATAACCACTAAACTAATTGCGACTAATTATTTACCAATAAACTAATTAACTATGACTAATTAATTACCACTAAACTAACTAACTACGACTGATTAATTACCACTAAACTAACTAATTACGACTGATTAATTACCACTAAATAAATTACGAGCAGTTCATTTCCACTAATTTAATATGCCGTACTGATAACTACTAAACTAATTACGACTAATTACTTACAACTAAACTAATTAATTACCAACAAATTAACTAATTATGACTAATTAATTACCACTAGACTAACTAATTACAACTAATTAATTATCACTAAACTATTTAATTACGACTAGCTGACTAAGACTGATTAACTATAACTACGGTAATAATGACAAAAACATCCAGCAAATTACCCGCCCTTCGGTGGTAAGCTATCAAAAAAAACGCCGAGCGACGAGCAGCAAGTAAATACTTAATCTCCAAAAAAATAATAATTATGTTAAGTTCTCTAAGTTCTCAGCGACGAGCTCCAAAACGAGAAGTAAAATGCAATTTGGATGAGCGAAGAACGACTGCGAGAGTTCGGTATTTATAGACAAGCGAAGGAGGAGCCGCTGCGTTGGCGCCGAGAATTTCGGATACGTTGTCTCACGCTACAAAGATCTTGGGCAAAGGGGCGATTCTGCGAGTCGGCGGATGTGCGGATGAGGGAGGATGGGCGGTTGGAAAGGTGGCCTCCGTCCGATTTTTTGTTTCTCTACAGAACTGGACCAGTGTTTTCGGGGGTATTTTAGGCTGTTACGTGGACCACCGCAGGTGCCCGTGAGGGATGGGGGCCGTGCATGCGGGAGGAGGATCAAGACGTGGCGCCATCGCACACGGCAGTGGCCGTCTTGGCATGAGGGCATGTGGCGGGCGGGGAAGGCCTGTCACATGGTGGCCGTGTGGTAGAGGGTCATTTTTGTAAAAATTTTCTAATGACAGAGATTCTTGTAAATACATGACAAAAATGTGTTAATATGACAAAAAATTCAACTACTCCCATCCCTTTGTTCTGGCATTGGAGATTTGGAGGCGGTTTGCAAATCGAGCCCCACTCAGGCGCGATCCGACCAGACCACAACCAGACTAACCCGAGCACCCGACCGACCCACCCTCATCGAGACAACCGGACCGGCCGGAGAGCGAGCGCGAGGGAGAGCGTCGAGGCGGCGGCGGCCGGAGGCAAAGAGGAGGCCGGCAAGATGTCGTCGGTGTACGTGCTTGAGCCGCCAACGAAGGGGAAGGTTGTGGTGCAGACGACGGCCGGCCCGCTCGATATCGAGCTGTGGGCCAAGGAGGCCCCCAAGGCGGCGCGCAACTTCGTGCAGCTCTGCCTCGAGGGCTACTACGACGGCACCCTCTTCCACCGCGTCATCAAGTCCTTCCTCGTGCAGGGCGGCGACCCAACCGGCTCCGGCACCGGTAGGATCCTAAACCCTAAGCAATACTACCTATCTAGGGTTTCTGATTCCAGATTGCACTGTGGGTCTTGACCAATCTGTACCGTGGATTTGGGTAAAAACTACTACTGACTAGTGGCTCAAAATTTAGAATTTGGTGCCTGGTTAACTATCTGATTTTGTGTACTGTGTATGAGCCCATGAGTGTGATTGGAGGATTTGCGGCGCTTTGAATTGAAGCTGACGTTTGTCTGATATCAATCTGCAGGGGGTGAGAGCATCTATGGTGCACCGTTTGCGGATGAGTTCCATTCGCGCTTGAGATTTAACCACAGGGGTTTAGTAGCATGTGCCAATGCTGGCACGTCTCATTCGAACGGAAGCCAGTTCTTTATGACTCTTGACCGCTGTGATTGGCTTGATAAGAAGAATACTATTTTCGGGAAGGTACTGTGTCTAGCTTATTGCCCCTCACTATGTCTTAGTGTAATGTATCTGTTTCATTGGAGGTGATTACGATTGGCTGTGTGTTGCATGCAGGTCACTGGTGATTCTATTTACAACCTTCTGGCCTTGGCTGATGTTGAGACTGATAAGGATGATCGACCTGTGTACCCACCGAAAATTCTTTCGGTCGAGGTAGCCCCCCCCCCCTCTCATGTCTTTGATGATCTCCCATTTTGTTTTGGTACTCATTCGGTGCTGCATGACTCTTCTGATTATTTTACTATTGCTGGTGAAGGCAAACTAGTTGTTGATTAGTTATTTTGTTTCTGTAGGTACTCTGGAACCCATTTGATGATATTGTTCCAAGGCAACTTAAGAAGATCGAGTCTGCTGCCAAGGCTGATGCTGACGGGAAACCAAAGAAGAAAGCTGTTAAGTAAGTACTCTGCTCCTTCTTGAAAAGACAGGGAAATGGATGTTGGATTGGTTTTGACTCATTTTGTTCGTCCTACAGGCAACTTAACGTGCTCTCTTTTGGAGATGAAGTAGAAGAGGAGGAGAATGAGGCAGCTTCCTCTGTTAAGGACAAAATAAAAAGTATTCATGATGTGTTGGATGATCCCCGTTTTCTTAAAGGGGAACCACAGGAAGAACAACTGGTGAGTATTATTACTTGTGGTTGAAGAAATCTTTAGAATATTAACCAATCTTTTGCTAGCAAACATATCACAATAACAATAACAGGACAATACCTTATCCAATTGGTAGCCACCCTTCAAAAAATAAAATAACAAATAAAATGGCAGCCATGGCATCGTAGAACTGTGCAGTATGCTCTGTAGTATTAGTGTGCATACCGTCTGAAACCAGCACCTGGTGTTGCCATCTTTGCTACTTTATCAAGAGTTTAGTTGTCTAGATTATGTCTCTTGAATGGTTCACAACCAAGCATCTATTTACAAGGCATTGGGTCCAAAATGGAATCTGTTTTAATTTCTTTTCTAGCATTCACCAGTTAACATGTATTAACTGCCTGAGGAGCACTTTCGTACTCAGTACATGCTGGAATAATTTCCACTAGGCCTTGTCTTTTATTGATTATTCCTGCCAGCTGAAATGTCTTTTTATGGGCGGTCTTCCTGTTATACACTGCTTATTAATCAAATAGGTTCCATCTTGAGTTGGTTTTGGGCGTGAATTGTATGCTTAACTCTGATCAGGTTTTGCTAATTAAGAGCTACTCGCTTAATATCAAATAGTTTAGACCTTGCCAAATGTAAACAGCATTGTCCTTGTTCCAACCTTTCAGTCCAAGGAGCAAGAGGAGAAGAAAAAAGATACTGTTCTATCTGTCAGGGAGGCTTTAGTCTCGAAGAAAGCTGACTCCAGAGAGCTAGAGCATGATCCAGAAAATGATGATTATCCTGATGACGAGAATGAGGACGATTTTGACAACAGGATGCGCTCGCAAATTCTAAAAAAACGTAGAGAGCTTGGGGATATTCGGCATCGTGAAACCTCCAAGACAGGTAACTTATTGTTCCAGTTTCTATTGGGATGGCCATTATCTAAATGTGGATCACTTTTGTTCAGGCATGTACTCTACTATGGCAAACTTAATGAGAGACCCGATTCCGCAATTTCCTGCAGCTACTTGCATTTTTTTAGACTGATGAAACATGATTGCTACTTATAAGTTGAAAAAACTAAGCGATTTAATTTTCCCTCTTTGGTACAGATAAATCACATCGGAAGGATAAGGAGTTACCAGCTCGCAGGTTCTGTACCTTACCTATATGTTCCTTAATCCTTATTCCCTAAGTACCCTGTTTATTTTTTTTGCAGTATCTATTAGTAATGATAGAAAGGTTTTTTATTTTAAAGGTTGTAGGTTATCATTTAGTGTTGAGCAAGCAGAATATCTGTTCCTGTGAACACCACTGTAGCATGCTATTCCTATATGTCCCTTGAGTCCTAATCTCTTTACTTATCCAATACTAAGTGATCATTTTCTGAAAACTCAATTGGTAAGGCTGTTTTTGACATTTGGTAATTGGCAATAAGTTATTCAGGGCTATGATATCACCATTCTGAATGCAAAATTTTCAGAACTGATCTCTTTAATCTTCATTATCTTGCCATTATGAAAAATAATCTATTTCTGCACATTGTGTAATCATAATGCTGTTCGGAATTAGGGGTGCCATGTATTGAATAGCAAATGCTAATTCAGACTTATCACATATATATCATGGGGATACTGGAAGAAGAGTCCTATGCGTGTTTGCTTGTCTGAAACACTTCGAACTTTTAAACCATATTTTCTAGACAATTTAGTTCAACAGTTTTTTCTGAAACTATACCAATTTGATGGTTCACAGGAGTGACGACGACGACGACGGTGATGATCAGGACCATCGGTTACCAAAGTCTCGGAAACTATCTATGAAGAAAAAAGGTATTGGCTCAGAAGCCAGTGTCGAAAGGACATCCAGAGATGCTAATTTGCACCTACTGAATCCAGCTGAACAAGAGAGACATTTGCAAAAGCAGAAAAAACGCCGCCTCCAAGGCCGTGAAGATGAGGTAGTGAATTTTCTGCTTTCTTATAATTTATACCTTTCTCATGCCATGTCAAGATAGTTCACGCATATTCGTATTCCAGCTGGCACCACATCTATCTGTTAGTTTGTGTGTTCTTAAAGTTGAGTGCCCAAACGTTTCTTACTGGTCAATTTTTTCTTGTTAGACTTTAGCAAAGTTACAGAAGTTCAAGTCTTCCTTTCTCAATAAGAACCCTGCTACTGATAACACTGAAACAAAGGCTGACAATGAGGAGGATTACACAGGGTGGCACACCAACCGGCTGAGTTTCATACCTGAGTCTTCTAAGGTAGGCTGCCACCCTCTCCTGTCCTTTCTCTCCTCTTTCACACACATACAGGGGAAATAGTCGCATGAACTAAAATTTGATCTTTACAGGATGGAATGACTAGGAAAGATGATCCAGATGACTATGTAGTGGTTGATCCTCTTCTGGAGAATGGAAAGCAAAAATTCAACAAGACGCAAGCAAAGCTTAAGAGGAGAGAACGTGAATGGGCAGGCAGATCTCTCACCTGACCACCTAAGCTGCTTGAGGTGTGTTACTACTTCCATGTCTCTTAATAAACTGGCTGGGTAGTGGGCGGTAGGTACTGAACAAATAGTTGGCTTTTTTTTGTCTAGCTTATCCTCCAGAGTTTTTGGCGCATTTGGCACTGTTGACGCGCGAATTAGCAATTCTAACCATCTGTGCACATCAAACGCAAAAATGGCAACGTAGAGCCGTGGGGTCACGACACGTGTCAAGTAAGTGCCCCTAGGGGCGGGATTCGCCACGTCCATGCCCTTGGGGACCAGACCTCGTCTTGTTAGTGCGCTAGGAGCACGAACACGTGTATTTCATGTGATTTTTTTTGGAATGAAATGACTTTTTTGGAATGAAAATGATTTTTTTTTGGAATGAAAATTTTGTGATCTCATGTGATAATAGAGCGCATGATAATATAGCGAAATGACATTCTCGATATGTACACACATAATATATACGGCGTAATTACACACGGGCTACAATAGATTTCCTCTTCTCTAAAATAATATTATTTTAAAAAAGAATTACAAAAATAAATAGTCGTTTTTTAAAAAAAAAAACAAAAATGGGCTACTGTCGTCATTCCAAATGGCAAAATGCTCTGTCGCCATTCCATTCCAAATGGCGAAATGCTTCTGTCGCCATTTGGAATGGCGATAGGGATCCTGTCACCCTGAAAATAGTTATACCGCCATTTGAATTGGCGATAGGAGACGGAAATTGAAATTATATAGATATGTTGGTAATATCTTTAAGTGTCCGCGCAATTGTTCATTTTCAAAAAGATAAGGAAATATGAAGTAGAGAACAATTTAGGAGTTTCGGTCTGACAAAACATATTTGGAATGCGATTTCAGTGGCGCAATAGCAAAAAAAGCTCCCTTCGGAGCGAAATCAATAAAAATATTTTGAATGCGAGTTTGGCGACGCAATAACAAAAGTATTGAAGTACCACTTTCTAATACAATTATCCCTTTGCTGAACCGATTTATTTGAGAGTACATAACGATATATTAGAGAGAATGACTTGGGAACGAGGGTGTGATCATTTCACCCCACACCACCCTACTTCTCTCATTCCCAAGTCATTCATAAGTTATTTTTGTAATTCTTTATTAAAATAATATTATTCTAAAAAAATTCTATGGTAGCCCGTGTGTAATTACGTCATATACATTGTGTGTATGTATCAAAGATGTCTTTTCGCTATATTATCATGCATTCTATTATCACATGAAATCACGGAATTTTCATTAAAAAATCATTTTCATTCCAAAAACTTTCACATAAAATACACTTGTCCGTGCCCCTGGTGCACCGACCAGACGATGTCCGGCCCCCAAGGGCACGGACGTGGCGAGTCCGGCCCCCAGAAGCACGAACAAGGCAAGTCATGCCCCAAGGGCACTGACTCGACTTGTGTCGCGGCTCCGTGGCGCCATTTTTTACATTTGATGTGCACAGGGGGCTAGAATTGCTGATTCGCGCGTCAACAGTGCCAAATGTGCCTAAAACTCTGTCCTCCCACATTGTACCATTGTAATATCTTTAATTCATCCTGTGGCACCATAGCTCTCAATGGTAGTACTATACCGTTCTGAATTTCCTGTTGCTCGCCATTAACTTGTATACCCCCCACCACACAGAAGCGCACTGTGCAAAAAGGTGACCCGTATTATCACGACGCAATGCCGCTGCTGCAGTTTTGGTACACGGCTTGGAATTGTAAACTGCGCATGACAGGCAGTTTATGGCAATTGATGATGATTTTGGGTATTTGTATCATGGTCAATGAAACTGTAAATGACAATTTCTAAAACACGTTTGTTTATCTCTAGTTCTCTGAGAAAGCAAGGCTCGTGCATCCTACATGCTGTGCCAGCCATGTATAGTTTGTCTCGGCATGTTCTTTGCAACCATAGGTGCTGTCATGTTGCTACTGAAACCTCCTAGATCTGTACTGTCGTCGTTAATTTACAGTGCCCCGTCTTTCTGATTTCTCATATCGTAGCATTCAGAAAGTTGCATTTTTTTGACTGGATAGCTGGGGAAAGCGGAAAAGGCGATGCTTTGATGCTTTCGCTGGATATCACCTGTAATGTTTTGGCGACGAGAGTTGCAAGCCTCAGAAACACTTATCTCCATTTTTGCCAAAGAAGGTTCAGAAGAATGCTGTTCTTAGGCGGTAGGTTTAGCATGCACATGCTGCTGCATATTGAGAGTAACCTTTCAGGCGAGCAGGTTACCGATCATCTGGTGCTCTCGAGTTTTGACCTTGTTGCATATTGCAAGTGCTGGAACTGGAGGCCTGGAAGTACAGGTTGTCGCCGCAAAAGGCAGGAAGCAGCAGTAGCACGAGCGATCCACAGGTGCAGTTGCACGCGTAGCCCCAAAATAAAGAAATGGAGCCGGAAAAACGTGTACAAGTGTCGCGACAGAAACGGAGGAAGCACAAGACGATGCCCAAGCCCATCGTCTCCTCTCGCCGTGCAGGACCGAATTCCAGAAACAAATCCGGCTTGCGATTCCGACGAGGTCGCCGCCGTCACTCCACCCCGTCCCAGCTCGACGGACGGACTCCGCCCCACCGAGGATGCGATGGATAGGGCTGAGCACGCCGGAGGAGCCAGCAGAGCACGACCTGGGTGCGTGCATCTGCTTCCCGCTACGCTCTAATTTGCTCCAAATCTTGCCGCCTACGGTTCATAATTCCACTAGTGTTAGGGATTCATTGCGCTGCTGTCTTGCTAGACCGGTGATATGTAGAGCAGATATACAATCTTGGATGAACTCGATTGATGGAATCCCAACAGTGAGTCTTGCCATGGAAATCTTCGTGTGGGAGTTGCAGAATTGCGTTGGGATGTTGTTAGCTTTTGCTTGGCCATGCGTCGCTTGCCGGCCAATTAACTAGTGACGAAACGTAAGTAATCAGGTTTGGAGCTAATCACCTGTGCTAGCCATTTGGGATGCCAGAACATTGCCATGTCGCTTCCTTTCGACCTCTCCTACAGTCAGGGCATAAGAAAGGCTAGAACGGTGTTATCGTAGCAATCTGGTGCAGAATGTATGCAAGGAGCACGATGGAAGGATTTTCAAACAGGAAATGAAGGACAAGTTCTCATGCAAGAACTCGCTGGCTGCCGTCATCAAAGATTTTCTTGGTACACCATCATATTACATGGAAAAGCTATTGCAATAGGCTGAAGAAGATGGTAATCCTATTTTGACATATAGTTGGAAAATTGCCACTCTTTGTTCACTTTACCCACCTACTGATCACGGGCATCCAAGTCTTGCATACAATTCGTGCTTGCATACAGGTCGTAGTCATTGCACTACGGTTTGATAGTCCTCCTTTTTGTTAGTTTATGGAAAGCCATTGGCACAAAAAATTGGGCGTTGACTGATCTGATCTTGCCTTGGACCCTCTCATTTTCTTTTGGCTACCATCAAATGTCACCACTTCACGCACATAGATGAAGGAAACAATCCCAAATACACCTGCTCTACTATTAAGTTTTCCCTCTCTTCACTGTTTTCTGATCAGTGAGTATACAGGTATGCATATACTGTTATCTGTATTGGCCAGCGACATCGTCAGCCGCTTCATCTCCTCCCTCGTTGTGAAGTACCAAAGGCAGAGCACCACAGATAAGCTAGCGAGGTTGCAGCAGCTGCTCCTGAGAGCTCGCACTGTCGTCGAGGAAGCTGAGGGCAGGCACATCTCCAACCAGGGGACGCTCCTGCAGCTGAGGCAACTCAGGAAGGACATGTACGGCTATTATGTGCTCGGCACCTTCAATAAACATGCTGCGGTGTGCCCATCTTTCATCCTAATCAGACTTCAGATTGCATTAGAGGTTAGAACCTACAATTGGTGATGTGAAAGAGTTCACTGTGTTTTTATTGGATTGCCCTCGCATCCTTCGCCAACCATACAGCACCTATCTGTTCATGGAGAGGTGTATGTTTGGTCGGCAAATGGAGAAAGAACAGATCATCAACTTCTTGCTGCAACCTTGTAATTCGTCTCTGAGTGTTCTTCCCATCATTGGACCTCGAGAAGTCGGGAAAACTACACTGGTTGAGCATGTTAGCAACGAGGAGAGGGTGCTGGAACAATTTTCTCTTATTGTTCGACTCAGCAGTAATGATTTGAACAATCTAGAAAATGATAGTTTCATCAGGAATAGGGAGAGAGTTGTTTGCCAGGTCCTTGGTTATTGTTGAGCTTGTTCGTGACATCGATGATGCGACATGGAGAAGATTTCACTCTTTTATTTGCTGTAGAAACAGTGACAACAACAAGGTCATACTTATCAGCAGAATGGAGAAGGTCTCAAGCTTGGGGACGACACCAGCACTTAGGCTGAAGAAGCTGCGTTGTGATGAGTACTGGTCTTCTTTAAGACCCTTTCCTTTGGAAGTGCAAACCCAGAGGAGCATGAGGAGCTAGCATCTATAGCCTGGAAGATTGCAACACAGATCAAAGGTAATTTTATAGCTGCAAACGTATTTGCAAGGTTACTACGAGCTAATCCCAATGTACAATTCTGGCGCCATATATTGGAGTTTGTCAGGAAAGCAATATATCATGGAACCGTCTTGTCTGTGGGGAAGACGCATGGGACCCTGTTAGCAAAAGCCACCATTACTATTTTTCTGATCATGTTAATGGTCCTCTTGTTCTGTGCAACAACGGGTACAAAACTGCAGTGTTTGGTGATAAGGGTATCTCCAATAGTTAGAGATGACCTTATCTCTAACATATGCTATATTATTTTTAGAGTCAACATCTCCAATAGATAGTCTCTAACACACACTTCAATATTTATATTTTATAATTTTCCTTTGAAATGGGCCTACATATCAACTAGAGTAGATTAATGTATCATGTCTTGTTTCGTGTGCACGATAGTCTCTTTAGGAAGAGACGACCTGTGCTCTCTCTCCTCCCCCTCTGTCCTTTACGTAGGATTTTGTTGACGTGGCATAGCTAGAAGACGATAATAAATATACTATTGGAGATGCCCTAAGGGAACTACCGAAAATAACGGCAGATGACATACTTACTCGTAATAGTACCATCCCTAGTGAGGGGAACTTTGATCTCCTACGATGGCAATCTCCTATACCCCCTATTGCAACTACGTATCAAATCGTGAGGGTTATAATAAATCGGTGCTTACATTACTGTGGTGTAGCACTCCTTAGTCATTCCACTGTACGGGCATTATAAGCACTTCGTCGTTGTCTGGTGGTTTTACTGTTGCTTGTCATCTGTTCGTGTTGTCTTGCTACTCTATTGTTTTGTTCTGCTGAACTGCTCAAGGCATTTTCAGCTATATGTTCCAAGCGTATTTGGTGAACCTGAGCCTTCCCAAGTAATTAAGTCGGCTTGTAAGCTTGTTGAAGCTGTAGCTTACGATGATAACTACTCTGTAAACCTTTATTTTTTTTCCACCGCCTTTAGGTTACTAATCCGGTGCTACTACTCGAGCAGGGGCTTAACTCTAGCTCGCGGAACAAGCTCAAAGCTTGGGGACCAGCACAAGCTTCTCCTTCCGGTGCACCGTGACCCCGAACTTCTCCGTCATGTCAACGCCGTCTCTCCCCTTCCCGTCCGGCACCGCCCAGTCGAAATGGTACAGGAGATTCGCCAGCATGATCTCGAGGGAGGCTATCCCAAAGTTCACCCCGGGGCAAACCCTCCGTCCCGACCCGAACGGGATGTAGTGAAAATCCTGCCCCTTGTATTCCACGGCCGCGGCGTGCCCGCCGTCGATGAACCTCTCCGGTATGAACTCTTCTGGGTCCTCCCAGAACCTGGGGTCCCTGCCGATACCCCACGCGTTGATCATGACCGTCGTCCCTGCCGGGATCACATACCCCTCGACCTCGCAGTCGGCCATGTTGAGGTGGGGGGATCTGATAACCGGCCGATTTTCGGCCGGTAGCGATTTTATCGGCTCTACCGGAGGGGTCCGGTTAGAATTCAAACCGGCTCCGAATTTGGCCGGTTTGAATGAACTTTGTCCAAAAAAATTCGAATTTGATTGTATTTTGTTCAGTTGATGAATGAGTGTAATAATATAAGCCCATTTGAATCAATAGTCTATATGAATATCTTGCTAACTAGCTCAGTTGATGATTTTTGTTTGAATTTGAATTTTTTTTAAATTTAAAATCCGAAAAATTCAATTTTTTTTTGAAAATTTCGGCCGAAATTGGCCGAAATTTTCCAATTTTCGGTTCAATCGGCCTAACCGGACCCCCCGGTAATTTTTTTTTGCCGGTTACCCAAACCCTGGGTGGGGGAGGAAGAGCGGCCCGGGCGGGTGGAGCCGGAGCGTCTCCTTGATGACCGCCTTGAAGTAGGCCATGCTACCGAGGTCGTCGTCCTCGGTGAGCATCTCTAGCTTGCCCTTGTTTATCTTGCTTCTTAGCTCGGCTTGTAGCCTGGTCAAGGCTTGCGGGTGCCGCATGAGCTCGGCCATGGCGAATTCGTGCACCAGGTACGACGTGTCCGTGCCGGCGTTGAACATATTCTGTGTGTACACACATCCCGAGAGATTGTTAGACATATTAAAGCTTTTTTTTTAAAAAAATCCATCAATCTATTAACTAATAAGTAGTAGTAGTAGTAGTTACCATCAAGATGGCCTTGATGTGGTTACTGGTGAGACCGTACTCTTGTTTGAGAGAGAGCATGACGTCTATGAAGTCGCTCTCTTCTTCCTCCTCGCCATCGTCCTCCAGGCGCGGCGGCTTGTGGACGTGTACGTCGATGAGCGTGTCGAACAGCTCGTCCCACCGCCTCCTCAGCGCCTTGGCCTTGACGAGCGATGACTTGGAGAGCACGTCCACCCGCGCCAGCGCCGGGAAGTAGTCCTGCAGCTTGAACGCCCCAAACACGTCCTTGACGACGTTCGTCAGCTCCGGGATCTGCTTGTTCCGGCCGTCCTCGAAGAAGAACCTGCCGGAGACCGCGCGGCACATGACGTCGTTGGTGTACGCCTTGAGCAGCGCGCTCATGTCCAGGGCGGCGCCGGCGGCGGCCGCCTCCCGGGCCTTGGACAGGGCGAGGCGCACCTCGATCTCGCGCGCGCGTCGGAAGGACCGCACCTTCTTGACGGTGAGCAGGTGCGTAGTGAGCAGCTTCTTGGCCTGCCGCCACCGCTCGCCGTAGGGCGCGAAGCCGACGTCCAGCAGGCCGTAGGCCAGGATGTCGGCGAGCGGGTTGAACGGCCGCGACGCGAAGACGTGGTCCTGCGTGCGCAGGATGGCCTCGGCGGCGCGCGGCGACGACACGATCACCTTGGGCACCGCGCCGAGGCGGAGGAGCATGAGGTCGGGGCCGTGCTTCCGGGCGAGGTCGCGGAGGGAGACATGGGGGAGGGAGCCGACGAGGTGGAGGTGCCCGATCACCGGCAGCCTCGGAGGCGAAGGGATCCGGCTCAGCGTCTCCAGCTGCTTGCTGCTCGACCTCACGCGCAGCCGTGCCATGGTTAGCAGCACGAGGAGAGGGGCGAGGAACAAGTAGATCATGGGCACTTGTGCTGCCATGCTCATCGCGCCATGGAACACTTGAGCCATGCTTGCTGCTTGCCTGTGCTTTTGAAGCTTTGATCAGTGAGTGCAACGCTGAGCCATTGTGCTAGATTGTGCTGCCTTTATTTATCGTAACAATGGATGAGCCCAGTTCTCAGTACAGGTCCTGTGTGTTACGCGGGAGTTTTCCCAAATTTCTACAGAATCGAAGTGTTCCCTATTCCAGACAAACCATGGAGTGTGTACTTTCTGTCGCGTGGGAAGACTTGGGTATCTACATGGGTCGCTTTGTAAAAGCATGTGGGAGGAAAGGTTGAATTTGTGCAAGAGTAGGCGCAAGCAAAGGTTTTAGAACTTTTTTTATTTATTAATTAACCTTTTTTTATTTATTTTAAAAGTTAACCCCGTAAACTTTATTTCTAATTCTGACTTTTTTGGTCACGCCACCACCCGTGGTGTGACAAAACAACACTGTCACATCATAAGATAAGTCCACTAAATAGCATTTTTTTTATAACACCACTGGTGGTGGTGTGACCAGACAATACTGTCACGCCACTAGTGGTGACGTGACAAGAGCTTGACAAGATATGGGTTGACGAGACAGTGTTGTTTTGTCACGCCACGGGTGGTAACATGACCAAAGGGATCAAAATTAGAAATAAAGTTTGCGGGGTGTTAACTTTAAAAATAAATAAAAAGGTTAATTAATAAAAAAAATTCAAGGTTCTATCACGTTGAATTTGAGCTCTAGATCGAAACAGGAGATTCCACCCACAATCAGCCACATGCATGATTACCCACAGAGCCATGATTACCGTTCGGTCGTTCTTGTCTATTTTGCGCTTGAGACCAACCACTTCACTTGACATCCTCGATCGTTTTGGACCTCAGCTCTCTTAGCCTAGTCCCGATCATCTTGCCCTTGATCAAAATTGAGTCCAAGCCACCTGCACAACAATAGACCAAGAAATCGATTCCGAGCATAAGTTCTTCGTAACTTGACCGACGCTAGCCAAAACACGCATCATACAACATCGATGCACTGAAACCCATGACTTTGGCCAATTCCACAAAATTCACCGTCTTCCCAGCGCATGAAACACCTCTGGCTGGTCAGACGTCCACCTAGTCGGTCAGACCTCCACCTGGCCGGTCTGACCGCTGGCAAACGGCCGGTCAGACCGCTTGGGAAATTTTCCCAAGTCTTAGAGTGCACTCTCTATGGAAATTTTAAACTCTATCTAGTTTTTCATCGAAACTCCATTTTCAATGAGACCAAGTGCGAACACATCACCTCACATTCCTTCACAAGCGATTTTGGTCATTTCCAAAAATTCAGCTTTTCAATTTTCAGCCGGTCTGACCGCCGGGCCCTGGCCGGTCTGACTGCCACCCCAAGGCCGGTCAGACTACCCACAAGGTTGGTCAAACCACAAGTTACCTGACAACCTACTAAACTTCACTAAAACCGAGGGTTTCCCAAATACCTCGACACTATTGACAATTGTTCAACATACTAAGATTAGGATCATCTACCCATGATCTCCACAATCTCCCCCTTGATGAACGTATTGGCAATTTCCCAAAAATTTCACCGCCGCCGGTTCTTGTCGTGCCACCGCTAGGGTTCGCCGTTGACCAAATTCCGGCCACCATCTGGACTACCACCCTATTGTGGTTCCATTTTGGTCTTCGGTTTGAGCCGCCATGGACCACAGCTCCGGCTAGCCGCCGGCCAATTTCGCGGGCCAAGCTGCTCTGTTGTTGGACGCCCCGACAACACTATAGCTGGGCTGTTAACTGCTAATCGTTGTCATTAGGATTAAGTTAATTATTAGCATTTAATTGATGTCTTTAACTGTTTTGCTGATGGGTGGGACCGCGCGCAAAACCGCGTGCTTTAGCCGCTAAGTTATTATTTGTGTGTTGACGCGTGGGCCCCTTTAGCTAGGTTAAGTGATTGCGTAAGTTAGTTAGTACGTGTTCTGTTAAAGGAAAACGTATTTCATTTACATTGCAATTCAAAAGTACGTTTTAGTAACTAGAAAACGTAATTCGAGTTTACGTTTTCAAAGCGTCGCTGCGGCTGGGCTAGGTCAAGGCTGACTGGGTCAACCGTGGACCTGGGCCCCGCTCGTTAGTGCCTCTGTCTAGCTGCGGCTCAGTGCAAAAAAAGATTTTGAATACAATTTTAATTCCCGAATTGATTTAGTTTTGCACTAAAAATAGTTTAAACTTCAAAAATTCATAAGTAATTTGTTTTAACTCCAAATTGAGTGAAATCAATTTTGTTAGTTTTAGTTTTGACTGAACTTAAATCTGGAATAACTTTTAGACCTGACCCTGTTATAGAAAATTTCGATAATTAAATTAATTACACATTAAAGACTTTAATCTTACAAAATTCATAACAAATTCATACGAGCTCCAAATAAACTAAAAATTTCACTAAAAAATTCTTAAGTCATAAGCATCCTACTGTAATTTTGTCATGCATTTTTCTGTATTTTTTCACTTTTTTATTTCTTTTCTCGGTATTTACTTGCTCTTGTTATTTTAGATTCTGGTTTTCCCGACGTGACTGAATATACTTCTGATCAACATGAGATTGAACAAGTGGATTATAATCAAGGCAAGCATCCTCTTGTATCATTTTGATCCCAGTTTTGATAATTAGTATTTTTGAAATGCAATAATAATTGTGTGCACGCTATTTTGTGTATATCAATAATTTTGTGAGTCTAGTTAGTTATATCCTAAATCATTGTGGCTTATGTAGGGACCCCGGATCTCCGGATCCAGGACCCTCTGTGTATAACTGCACTATTCCCTGGATCAGTTGCAACATTGGTGTAATCAAAACCGAACACCAAACTAAAGATGAAGCAGACAAATTAATATTTAATAGCAAAAGGACCTTATGGTCAAGTCTTACAAAGTTTGCCACGCAGGGTTAAAGATAACAGAGTAAACTTACAGTGGAGAACAAAACATCTAGTGGGGGTCACCCAATATGCCCACAGGCAATCGAGTGAAGGACGCGACCTAATTCGCATAGTCTTCAAAGAAGTCTTCCTCGTAGAACCTTGCTTCCGTGTTCTTCTTCAAATGATCGATTGACGGAGGGCATAAAACCGTAAGTACTTTGAATGTACTCAGTAAGTCATAGGGAAATGTATGCAAGTAATATTCATGTAAGGTTTGGCAAGGATAGTTTTATGGCTATTTTGCAGAAAACAATATTTGATATTTAAATACAGTAAGTAGATTGCAAAGCACAATTTTGAAAGATTAATACATAAGTAAGAAATTTTCTTTGAAACAACTAGTGAACACCCTGTTCACTTTCCAACCATCAACCACCACAACCAAAATTAGATTCGAACAACCCATTCCCACATTTTCGACAAAAGTTCTACCCCTTGCGTGAAATCACCAGGCATGTCCATAACCGGGGACACGGCTATTCGAATAGTTTTACACTCTGCAGAGGTTGTACAGCTTTACCCACAAGACACGAATTCTCTAGCTGGTTTGGCATCCGTCGATACCACTGCTCACTACCGTAGGTAAGCAGTCTAGAGCACGTGACAAGGCCTTTACAAAGTTCTGTTTTTGACTCGGTTCTGCCCGCTAAGGTTTCGCCATTCTGGGCCCCCTCTTGCACCGTGTGATTCCATCCGGTTACACGGAGATCACGCCACCCAAACAGAACTGAATCAAAACATTACTAATTAGTTGGCCAGGTCTACCCCATAATAAACATGTGGTCGTACGATAATGACCCGGATCAATGGTTCAAGGTTAAGTCCTTAGTTGGTCGCTTTCGACGAGACGCTTCAAGATTCCAAATGTGCTTCCCGCACCCACCTCTACCACCGCCCACTCGTCCAGAGCATAAATCATTTTTGTTCAACCCGGCCAAATGACCACCCTAGTCATGGCACAACAAATTTTAATCACAACCAAGATCGCACCATAATTGACACAATCAGGATCTCGCACTACGCTTGCACAACAAAGGGTATTGCACCATAATTCCATATCTCATTAAGTCAAGTTCAATCATTCTTTGAGTAAGTGATCGTGAATCTATCGAATAACTAAAGCATTGGCTAAGCATAATACGGTACCCATGTTGGTAGTACAATAATGTCCAACTCATAATCCATCCTAGGGTGTCCAAGGAGTTATGTCATTCAAGGATACATGTCGTTCACAATTTATCAAGGAGGCATAATAGCAATTAGGTAATTAACTAATTCCCGAAACCGTTTATTATAAAATTAGCGATGCATGTTTATATCAAACAATATACTTTTATAAAGATGGGTTCAATATGATCAAATGTCTGCGACTTGCCTTCGTTGAAGAGTAGAGATGCTTCGGTTATTGGGTCTGCATAAATAAATGCCAAACACCTAATCTATACGTGCGAACAAAGCTAAATAAATAAAACAACTCCAAATAAAATTCAAATAAATAACAAATAAATACTAATAGGAATATAATGAATTTATAGGAATTTAGAAATTTGAATCACTCGAATCGGAGTTCGAATGAGGAAGTTATGGCCAAAGGAAGTTGGAAAAACACATAAAATGATGGATTTAGGGATTTTCTGATTTTCCGGAATTATTTTTCAACGGGAAAATCGGAGAAATGCCACGCGGGCGCTGACTGGGCATGATGGGGCAGACACGTCAATGAAAGGGCTGATGTGGCACCACGCGGCGCCGATGTGGCGCCACCTCGGCTCGCCACGTCTTGCGGCGGCAAGACGGAGGCCGAGGGTCGCTGGCGAACAGCGGCGCCCAATGACGGCGAGGGCACCAACGCGAAGAGGAGCTCACGGGGATGCTGATATACGCGGTGTTGAGGACGCGGCGGCAAAGGGAGACCGGCAGCGAGCGAGGAAGGCGGCGGCGGCTCGAAGGCGACGACGGGGTTCCGGTGATCCTTGGGTGGAGTGAGCGCATAGAATGCTTGCGCCATGACGAGACGATCTTGGTGGTGTGGTGGCGGCACGGAGGAGGCTTGATGGCAGCGGCGGGCGCGGCAGAGTCCGAAGGTGGTCGGCGGCGAGGAGCTTCAATCGCGGCCGAAAGAGAGCGGGAGAGAGAAAGGGAGGAGAGGGGAAAGAGAGAGGAGCGAGAGGCGCGTCCGGTGCTTGCTTTTATAGGCCTCGGGGAGGCCCGGAGGAGGAGGAGGAGGAGGAGGAGGAGGAGGAGGAGAGGTGTCTCCGGCCATTAATGGCGAGCGAGGGGGGGTCCGGCTTGACCTCACGGGAAGAGGGAGGGGCGGGTGCACGCAAAAGTGGAGGCGGGACAGGCGGGCGACCAAAGGGACAGGTAGGGGCTAGGTCTGGCGAGGGCGTCGTGCAAATAAAATCATGGCCAGTGAGCAGGCGTGGTGGAGGCGGGAGGTTGAAGACGACCCGAGGCGGCGGTGGCTGACAGGTGGGGCCCGCAGGTCAGCAAGAGAGATGGGCGGAACGGGGAAAGGCGTGATGAATGCTAGCCGTCCGATCCAAATCGGACGGTCGCCGATCGGTATTTGCCAGACGATCTTGTTGGGCCATGGAGGAAAATAGTAAGCGGTCAAGGAATTCGGCCCAAGAGCCGGAGGGAGATTCTTAAGGATTTTTGAATTAAGAATATACCAGAAAAGCAAAAACCTTTTTAGAAAATAGCTTAAGCCGTCCAAAAATTCTAGGAAAATTCACAGAAATCTCTTGAATTATTTAGAACTTAATAAAAATATTTTCAGCTTAACTATTGCTTTTAATTTTTGCAAATAATTATTTTTAACTTAAGGCAAAAGGAAAAACCAACTTTAGAATCCAACGAAACTCAACTAAACCAACTTCAATTGGTTCAAGTTTTAATTAATTCAAATTAAATCACTTTTTAAAATTCTAAATTACAAGTTAAGCTTTGGCAAACTAATAAAATCAAATGGTTACTTTTTAAAGTTTTGAAAAATTTTAAAAACTCAGGAAATTTGGGATGTTACAGCTTACCTTCAATCTGATCATACACATATGCTTAAGATAGAAATCATGTTATGGAATCGTAGTCTTTATGTGTTTGCTTAGCCATGCAAGTCAGTAGATCGGTAGTTTGGTTGACAAGATCAACTTGTCAATTTTGGGAGACACTGAATTTATGTTAATTTTGTTTAAGTGTTCAGATTCTTGAAACTGAAATCTAAGTCTAAAATTGTATATTAAAAACATGATTTAGATCTGGACAAGAGCTTGATAGTGATGGTGCCTTCGTACATAAGATTTGGGTGATGTGGTAGTCTTGTTTGGATCATTAAGGACCGAACTTTGGGATGTCAATTCAAGTACCTTACGTATTTCCACGCGCGGTGTATGGGCACTGCTTGGTTAAGTAAGGGGAGGGTTTTATTGAGTTGGAAAACTAGTGGAGTGAGGACATATGTGTTTGATCATATGTTCATAGGGATTTGATTGCAATTTAATATGTGCGAGTGAGCACAATTTTAGAGTTTAGTTCTTTTGGGTTGGCATTCTCATCACAACTTGTGTGCCCTAGTTAGCAAGCTCTATCAGTAGCTTGTACTAAGCGGGATTCATCGCGCATGGGTGATTCAACTTAATAATATCAACTTATTGAAAAATACTGAGTCTTGGTTTACCCGGCCGACACACCTAAGGAAGTGTGCTATTATCCGGAGGCTTACGGGTGGACCAAGTCGTGTGGGTAAGGATGTACACCCCTGCAGGGTTAAAAACTATTCGAATAGCCATGTCCACGGTTACGGACGACACTTGTTTTGATTGACATCATCGTTAGACTCTGAAAATAAATTGACATGGGTATATTTGGTATCGGCATGAATGGTTGTTCATGTCTATTAGCTAATCAAAGTGGACAGCCACTTTGACATGTTTTGATTAATGATTATAACACTTCTACTTGTTTTTTTAGTCCAAACTTGATTATAAAATGGCCTCTACAAAAATTATAAAGTGTAGGAATAAAACTTGTTGCTTAATGCAAAACTTATGCCATTATAGCCTTTCCTTTGAACAAGCCTTAAGCATATATAAAAATTCTAATCCTTTGGTTAGGTTCTACTAAACACTTCTTTTATTTAGTTTGTGTAAGTCTTACGAGTACCTTTCGTACTCAGTTGGATTAACCACTTGTTGCAGGTGAGGACGATTATGCTTACGATCCATCCGTTAGCGTCGATTATGGCGACGCTAACGAATAAGGCTGTTTCTACCTCCACTCAGTTGCCTGAGGGTGTTAGGGCACACTTGGTGGTTCCTTTTGGTGTTTATAATTGTTTCCGCTGTAGTCTTTTGTTTTTAGTTGACCCCTAGTCTCATATGTAACTAATGTACTAGAAAACTGGTCTTGTAAATTTTATGTTATAAATATATGGCCCTTTGTATGACTTTGTACTATGTTGTTTAGGATATGTGCACATTAGTTTTTGATCTTGGGAACTAATGTGAGACACATATCCGGAAACTCGAAATCGGGTTCGTTGCCTGTTAAATATTATGCCTTTGGTATAATCTTATAACTTGAAATGAATTCAATTTCGGGGGTCCACACACAAGCTTGAACTGCCTACAGATTTTGGGGTTAGTCCCACATTTAACATTGCAGATTTGAAGCCTTACTTGGGAGAAGAGGATGAGCTTGAGTCGAGGACGACACAAATGCAAGAAGGGGAGGATGACGAGGATATCCCTACCATGGATACAACCGCGTCTACACACACAACTCATCCACAACCAGGTTACAGGGACCATTTACTCGAGCTCGTGTTCGCCAACTTAATTACCAGGTGAATTCGTTCCTAGGTTTATATATTACTGAGAATAGACCGCTACCTAATGCAAGTGATTTTATTATGCTTAGGAACATGGAAAAGGACCAAGGAGAGGCATGTGGAGTCATGGACATGCATGGAAGGTATAATGGAGGTCACCACATCACTTTGGGTCCGAGTCAAGCAAGAGTTCGAGTTGGGCTCGTTCTGGATTCGGATTCGGACTACTGCAATAGTACTAAGTTTAAACGGTCGTAACTTCTTCATACGGACTCCGTTTGGGACGTTCTCGGACTTCATGGAAAGCTTATCAAGTATACTTTTCAATGGATCAAACCTAATCTTCAAATTCCATCCGAGCCGGCCACAATCATCAAAAGAGTACGTATCTATTTCTGAGCCCGAGTCAAAAGGGTGATGCGCCACCTCCACTTGGGCCCATGGGCCTTGTAACCCTAGGGACATGCGTCCACTTCCCTAGCCACCACCCCTGGTCATCTCCCCATATAGGAGCCTCCGCCTTCCTTTGCTAGAACTTGGATTTCGTTGAGTTTAGGTTTAGCCATTGTGCAAACTTCTATTCTTTAGTTGTGTCGGACGACCACCTGTCAGAACAGCCTTCGGGATCCCACCTTTGTTTTGAAATATCATCTACACTACAATCTTATTCACAATATCAAATTGCCTACATCTTATTCTTGCTAGTTCTTCGATTGCTCGCAGGGATTGAACCTCGTGTTTAGGTTGATCGCGCTTCCAGCAAGGTCAATAACGAGTTGGTCCAATGATTGCTAAGGCGTAAGCGTCGTCGTACGGTTGTAGTCGGATCGCGAGAGTCACCTCCACTAAAATTAGTAGTTATAAATCTCATCGAAAGATCGGGCACCCTGCCTGCATCAAGATCAGGGCTACCCAAGTAGGGAACGCTAGTACGCAAAGGATCCAACAGCTCATGGTGCAAGGGAAGGCCACTAAAATGATTAAATATGATCAAGGCATCCTATGGTATGGGAATCACATTTTCATACCCCACCAAAAGGACCTGAAGGATCTGATCCTCAAAGAAACCCACGCATCGACCTACTCTATCCAGGTGGTACCAAAATGTACCAGGATTGGAAGCAATGCTATTGGTGGCCCTGCATGAAGACAGACATCACGACATACATAGCATGCTGTGATGTATGCCAGTGAGTGAAGGCCGAATATCAAAGACCAGCAGGCCTTTTGCAGCCATTGCAAGTACTGGAATGGAAATACGAAGAGATTGGCATGGACTTCATCACCAGATTGCCAAGAACTAAGTCAGGGCATGATTCTATTTGGGTCATAGTAGATCGATTGACTAAGGCATCCCATTTTATCCTGATAAAAACCACCTACAAGGGTTATAAATTGACAGAACTGTATGTGTCCCGGATAGTGAGCCTGCATGGACTACCTAAGCGAATCGTCTTAGATCGTGGGTCACAGTTCACCTCCCATTTTTGGGCCAGCCTTCATGAAGCTTTAGGCACATATCTGGCATTTAGTATGACATACCACCCACAAACAGATGGTCAAACAGAAAGGGTGAACGAAATTCTCGAAGACATGCTTCGAGCTTGTGCTCTAGAGTTCATTACCGATTGAGAAAAATATATGCCATATGCTGAATTCTCGTACAATAATAGCAAATAGTCTAGTCTGAAGATGTCATCCTTTGAAGCCCTCTACGAGAGGAAGTACCGAACACCGTTGCTATGGTCAGAAGCAGGGGAAGGATACCTCTTTGGACCGAACATCTTGAAGGAAGCCGAAGACAAGGTTCATCTCATCCGAGATCAACTGCAGGAAGTGCAATCAAGACAAAAGAGCTACGCCAAAAATCGCCGTAGAGAGCTAGAGTTCGAAATTGGAAACTTCGTCTATTTGAAGGTTTCTCCCCTTAGAGGAACCAGGAGGTTCAAGGTCAAAGGGAAGCTCGCGCCAAGGTACATAGGACCATTTCAGATCGTCGCCAAAGTAGGAAAGGTAGCTTATCAGCTAGAGCTATCTGTGAATTTTGCTAGCATACACAACGTGTTCCACGTGTCACAACTCAAGAAATTTCTTCGAGTGCCCGAGGAGCAAACCCGATTGGAGGACATCGAACTCGGCAAGGATTTGGCATACGCCGAGCATCCGGTTGAAATCCTAGATGTAATAGAGAAACATATGTGAAACAATGTATACCGCTTGTGTAAAGTTCGGTGGAGCAACCACACGGTGGGAGAAGCTACGAGGGAACGTGAAGACTTGTTAAAAGCCGAGTATCCCTAGTTGTTTAGTAGCCCATCTGAATCTCTGGATTGAGATTTTTTTGGGGGTAGGTTTGTAACACCCCAAAAATTCCAAGAATAAAAATATGGGATATTTAAAATTTTTTTCTTGGTCTTGTATGGTCTGTTGTTGTTTTGTTCGCATACCTTTTAAACATTTGTTGTGATTTTGTTCTTCGTCTAACATACACTGCAAAACCGAAACTCTAGAAGACAATGTTGTCAAAGTAAAACTAAGTGAAATATCGTATGCTAGTAAATCTCCTGAAAAGATTCTCTAGAATAAAAATACAAAGTGAAAAGCAAAAACCCTAAAAATTGAATTTGTAAAAACAAAGCTAACGGTAGTGTCGCAAGCAAGTAAATCATCTAAGTAATCCTAAAGTTAAATTCTCAAGTGAGAGCACACTTCAAAGAAATCAAGCCATGAATTTTTATTCCTCTTTTTCCCTTTTCTTGCCTTTTCTTTCTTCTTATTTTCCTAATTGCTTTTCCCTGTTCCTCTAGCCGAACCACTTTGGGCCACAAGCATTGCAACCAAGTCCTTTGATCAGGTTGGCTCACCATCATGTTTTCTCTCCCTCCTGAGCTAGCTCTCGCATGTCTTCCTCTCTTTCCCGGGTGATGCGCCCCCATGCAACCCCTGCTCTCTCCCTCCCGACGTCATGCTTTGGTGATGGCGTCACGTCGTGGCCATGCAAGTGCCAAGTTGCTTGCCCGTCACTCAACCGTCACCCTGCCATCTCGGCGTCGTGTTCTAGTTCACTGTGCTGCCAACCAATGGCGCGTCCATTGCCTCATGCCCCGCACCGAATGCATAGCCTCGCACGCCAACTCTTCACCTATAAATGGTTGCCCTAAGCTCCCCTATCCTCTCGCCCATCCATTATCCTCCTTCCCTCTCCCTCTCACCAAGAGAACCAGCAAGGAAGTGTGAACTCCCATTTCGGCAACAACGTTGCCGTCACCTCCTCAACTATTTTTGCCTTTTGTTTGCAGGAGCTCACCGAAGCCTCTTTCTTATCTGCTTTTGGACAAGAGCATCGATTTCGCTGTCGAGTCATTTCCGGTGAAATTCCCCCAAATCCCTTCCTCTCTGACCACCACCACACCCCCCTTAAGCATCCCCAAGGGTTGATTGTTTTCTCTTTCTCGCAGGTCACCGCCACCGCATAAAGACCACCGTGCCACCTCGGGTCTTCATCGCCGGCCCTCATTCGACTACCTCCCTCACCCCTCTCCACTCCGGCAAGCTTCTTACCCTCCATAGATGTGCATGCGCGTGCTAGTTGGGCGGAAGCTTCGTTGAAACCAGGAGCTCGCCGAAGCACTGAGTGCCACCGCCGCTGAGCCTCGGCGCGCCACCACAGTGGGCCACCGTAGGCCTCACCGCCGGCACCATCGGGTGCGCAAGTGTGCGGGGAACCCATTTTGGGCCTCACCGGCCGCCGCCATGAACTGGCTCACTGACGACAAGCGTGGGCCGCAAGTGCCCTTGGACTCCTTTGTTATGTTTGAAGGAGACACATACTATAGAGGAGTCATTATGACCAAATCTCAGTCATTTAAGGCTTCGTTAGGACAAACAGTGAAATAAAACAGAAGTAATGAGGCGCTATTAGTATGACGTGTGGGCCTATATCAAGTAATAATGAGTAGTTATGGTCTGGGTTCAGCAATAAGTCAATGACAGCTGGGTCCCACCACAATAACTACATAGGGTGGCTCAAGTCCACAGACCAACACAGTGTGCATGGGCCTCTGGTCCATGCACTGTTTATGTGAGCCGGATCCATGACAGTTGGGCCCCATTTGTCAGTAATGGATTTCTTTAGGAAAAATAAATGAAAAATAAAACAAAACAGCCGAGTCCCACCTATCATACACTAGGGTATTTCCACCTGAAAATAAAAAAAATAAAAGAAAAGGGTCGTGGCCCCACCTGTCAGAGAGAGGATTCTCTCTCTCTCTCTCTCTCTCTCTCTCTCTCTCTCTCTTTATTTTTCAGGATTTAAATTAGGCTTAGACTTCAGAGAGCCTGTTCTCACTCGTTTCATCTCTGGATCGAACAATTTTTATTTCTAAATTTGTCTAAATTCAAACCCTACCCAACCAAACCAAAAACAACCATTTTGGAGTTCATTTGAATTTTTTTATTGCAATTTGAATATTTATATGCTTATTCAAATTTTGGCTATTTTCGCATATATAGAAGTCGAAGCTACCGAAGAACCTCAAGTTGATCAAGATCAAGATATACAATACCTAGAGCAAGGTGAGTCAACACTTTGATCATTTTGATCCTAAATTTGAAATGTAATTACATTGTTCTAAATTATGAACTTGCATTGCTATGATTTATACAAATATGTTGATCTAGCTCCTAGTTACTACCTTAATCATAATTGTGTATACACTTCTAATCTTTGAACTTGGACATTATCCTTGTCACCCTAGACTAATGGTATACCTACTAGCTACTAAGTCTGTATCTAAGTGTCATACTTAGCCTTGCTTAGATATATTGTCATGTGGGCAGCGAATTGCCTCGACAACATTAAAAACATTTGAAAATGATATTGGACAGTCGAGGTTGGATCCTGGCTAATATGTTGGACTAGAAAAGTACTTCTAAAAACAAAAATGAAAACCCCAAAAACAGATTTAGACTCGGGTGGCTGGAAAGAGTGGATGGTGCTGGGTGCATGACAAAGTAGGTATGTGGGTGTACCGCCTGAGTCAATGAAGGATCTGAATCTTGTGATGACCTTTCGTGTAAAAACATTGCAACCAAAAGTCTATAATGGGTACGACCTAGATGACTAATTTATTCGCCTCGACGTGGCTTCGCCATTGGTGGGAATGCAGTGTGGGTAGAGGGGAACGAAGCCACGGGAACTGCACGACGCAAATGGGAGACCTCTCGGGGGCGAGGCCCAAGAGGTGATACCTAGCGGTGTAGGGTTGCGTTGAGGTGGGCATTGGAAAGGCCTTGTGACAATCATCTTAGTCGCATAGCTATGGAAGTGTGTCAAACGAACATTATAAGTTGATTGTCTCTTGTGGGTACAGTTTATGAACTCTGTAGAGTAAGAAAACTATCTGGATAGCCATACTCACAGTCATGAGCGGTGCCGAGAACTTGCTTGAAGTAGCTTTCATTTTATAAAATAATTTGTGGGTGGAATGAGAGAATGAGTTAGAGCCTAGTAATTGGAAATGGTGGGTTGGAGCCCAGCGAGATGAGATGGCCTGGATGAGAACCAGTGATAAGTATGGGATGTGACCCGAGCACTGGGTGATTGGAGCCACTTAATGGTATAGGGGTTGGAGCCTCCACTAGTATTTTTACAACAAAAATCAGTTTATGAAAACTTGTGTAGTTAAAATGCTAAGTCTCATGAATTTGTTACTACATAAACTATTTCAAATTTAGCTTTGTACAAATAAAAGAACCATGAACCTCCCTTGATTAGCCTTGCATATATAATAATTGCATTGTGTGTTGGCTCGTGAGTACGGTTGTGTACTTAGGCTCGCTTAATATTATCTTTCAGAGTCGTTTGATCAAGACCCGTATGCCTACCAATATGGCATCTAGATCGGATGATGGATAGGATGGAGAAGCTTAGGCCAGGACCCCCATTCACTTGCCTATGAGCGGAGTGAATGGATCCACCTCTTTTTCTTTTGCTTCCGCTCTTATCCCTTCTTTCTGTATTATAGCACTTTGTGTACCATATTGGCCTGCTTGGCCCCTTTTGTAAGACAATTGACCGTACAGCCCGTGTTGTAATATAATATGTTATTGTAATATGAATGCGATGTATGTGAATGATCTAATGATGTATCTGTGTGTGCTATCTACTGATCCAGAGAGTGGCATAAGTTTACACAATGGAACCCAAGTTACAAATTTAGGGTCCGACTCCAGGACCAGCCAATTTCAAAAGGAAGTACGTGAGAGGTGAACTATGACAGAAGTTGCCAATGAGTTTGCAGAAATGACAGAGGACACCAAAGGATTTCCTTAGATAAAGGCAGTATAAAATCAAGTTCGCCCATTTGGCAAGAACCAATGTTGACTGTAAAGTGAAAGGGTGGCACAAGAATGTGCGAGAATTTCAGTCTACTCAAGAGCTAATCTTCAGAAGCTCAGGATCAGTATGTTTAATTTATGAGGAGAAGATGTAGTTTCTCCAATATCATCAGTGAGTAGGACAGTGTCAGTTGAAGACTAGCGAGATAGTCATTTTGAGAAGTGTCAGTTAAAGGCCAGTGAGATCATTGTTTCAAGATAGTCTAGCCTCTCACCCCATTGTAACACGAAAAGTTCACCCAGATCGCCAAAAGTGAATTGCGCTTGTAAGAAGCGAAGAAGAGTTTAATCACTACTCTTGTGTTCATATAGCCAGATACCAGGAAGAACTCTGGCATCTTCAAGGATGTTACATGTTAAGAAGTTTCGCCTGCACTTCCTAAACAACTGAAGTTTCAAGCATTGAATTATCCTAGTCATAATTCGAAGTTTGGTATCAAGGAGCAGCAAAGATGGATTTAAATGTATTGAGAACCATGAGGTTGAAATCTGTTCCCTCATGCCAGACCAGTGTAGTAGCAGATGCTTTGAATCAGAAGAGCTACCACAAGAATCTGTTGATCAGCCAGCTAAAGTTACTTGTGAAATCTAGAAGTTGAATTTTGAGTCAGTTGCAAGAGGATGACTACTGAACCCTAGAGTTCAAACCAATGCTAGAAGATCAGACTTGACCGAACAGTTTTGTCAAGGAAATCAATTTCCCCTGAAGCAAGGTAAAGCCTTGAGAATCCACCAAAGGCGAGCAAAATGATCCACGAGTCAGTGAGCGTGTTTACGTATCTGACTAGAAGAAACTCAAGTAGTTGATACTCAAACCAGCATTTGAGTGCAAGCATTTCATTCCCTCTGAAAGTACCAAGGTGTGCTAAGGTCTCGAATTTAAACCGCGAGGATCCATTATGAAGCAAAATGTCATAGAAGGTGTTACCATGTATCTGGTATGCCAAAAAGTCAGGCTAGCATGTCAGAGACCACCCAGATTACTCCTACCTCTAAGAATTCAAACATGGGATTACCCAGGATCCAATCTGGATCTAATTTCTTAAAAAGTGATTGTGGATCAGTTGACAGAGATTGCCACTTCATCCCTATCAATATTACCTACTCTGGAGACCATCTAGCAGAATGGTATACTGTATGATCAAGGATAACCAACTAGAGGGGGGTGAATAAGCAGTTTTTAAATTCTTTTGGCTAAAAATAGATTTTGCCAAACTTAAAAATATAAAATACAATTTCACAAGTTAAGGCCTAAAAGTTTTAAGGCTTTCTAAGTGCACTACACTATCTAGACAAGCTAAACAATCTAAACAAGATAAACAACTAGCTTATAAGCATAAATGCACAAAGTAAAGAGCGAGAGAATAAGCCACACTAGGGAGACAAACGATGTTTTCTTGTGGTCTCGGAGACTTGCCAGTCTCCACTAATCCACGTTGAGGAAGCTTGATCAACTCAAGCCAGCTTCACACAAGCACTTCCCTCGATCACTAATGGTAGCTCTTCTTCACTCCAGATAGGCGAGCTCCAACCTTCACAAATGCCCAGGTCTTCTCATAATCTCCTTTGAGAAGATCACCGACGCAACTCCAAACTGTCTAGGAGACGGCAATCTCCAAGAGTAATAGACCAAAGATTCTTCGCTTGAAGATGCTCAAGTGCCATAAAGATCAAACCCTAATCAACGCACTTGGAAAAACCTCAACAACCTTTGCAAGATGATTTTAATGCTCTCAAAGAGTGAAATAACAAGCAAAGGGCTCAAGAGTATTCAATGAGGTTCATCAAGACTCTCTAGCTACAGTGGGTGAGGTATTTATAGCCTCCACCCACTGTACTGACCGTTAGAGCACGAAATGCCCAAACGATCAGCAGGTCTGGCCAAACCGCAGGCATTTGGCTAGTCAGTCCGGACTGGGAATAATGGTCGACTGCTACGCATTAAATGCACAGGAACTAGCCATTGTCACAAGTCCAGTCAGACCGCCATTATAAGCCTAGTCAGACCGGTCTACAAGAAACACAATCCAGAGAAAAAACAAGCTACTGGAAAAGTTTGACCGCATTGCCAAACCGGGGGTGCGGTCAATCCGAGACTACACCTACGGTCAGTCCAGCTTTAGCGAATTAGTAGCAAGACACAAAAAAGCACTTCTCTGGAAAAAGCTAACCGGGTCTCTTGACCCGGAGGTCCGGTCAGTCCAGACCTATGCCGGCAGTTAGTCCGGCCTAAGGCAAAAACAGAAGAACTCCTTTCTCTAGAAAAGGCTGACCGGGACACTCGGTCTAGAGGTCCGGTCAGTCCGGACTAATACCAGCGGTTAGTCCAGCCATTGAAAATGCAGAAAAGAAGCTTACTAGAAAAAGCTGACTGCAGCGTTGATCCGGGTTTCCGGTCAGTCCATCCTATCAAAGGCAGTCAGTCCGGCCATGAAAAACTAACATATATAAAAAATATGGCCAAACTTAAATCAAATGAAACAAAGATATAAATCAAGTAAGATTGAGCAATTGTGGCATCATCCACTTTCAAGCTACAAGTCATTTGATCCCTCTTCATAGTAGGGTTTACTATTCTAGCAATCCGGTCTTTTATCCTTCATTCTCCTAGACCGGTAAAACTATAAAAATATCCTATTAACTAGATACCTTTGCCTTGAGCTAGATGAGATCCTTTAGCGCTCTTTCATCTTTGTTAGAGGATAACCCTATTAACTTCATGTCAAAACGAGTTAGTACAAAACACATGGTTGTCTTTAATTACCAAAACACTGTAAATGGGGCCTAGATTCTTCATATACGACAGAGGTTGTATACGACAGAGATGGTATAGTGTTAGGCCGACAAAGTTGGTAAGTTTACAGAATGTGCTAGAGGATCCCAGTTTATCTCGTGTTTCTGACAGAGTTTGTATGAAGTCTTGGGTACTCGTTTTAGTTCAGTATCGTGTATCACTCCAAACCAGTGGACAAATTGAAAGAATTAATGAGTTTGTGTCTTAACTCATAGTACCAGTTGGAGTAAGTGTTGTATGCAAAGTTTCCCTGGAACACCAGATGTTAGCCAGTTCGTAGTTCTTACTATTGGAAGTTCTTTATGGTCGACCATGCAAGTCATCGTTCAGCTAGAAAGCAGGCCAGATAACAAAGTGTGTGGATTTGCACCAATCAAGAGGTAGAAAACCAAGTGTCTTAAACCTTAAATGGTTTGTCAGTAGCTTAGTCCAAGAAGAAAAGTTATGCAGGTTATGCAGGCTACACGGATTATCACCCTTGCAATGGTGTCTATCTTCAGGATACCTGTTGAAAGGTGTTAAGAGAGTTCTGTGTTAAAAAGTTTGCCTTAGAAGTGTGCTAATCAGTTCGAGACCCTGAAGCTCAGAAGACGAAGTAACTTGTCAACCCGATGTTATCGGTTAGCAGTAGGAGTCCCTCAACTCCAGAGGTGTCTTCAAGACCGACCGACCAGTCACCGTCAGAAGCAATCAAGTAGCAAGAAGTCCTTGTCGGTCGAAGGTCAGTTCGTCAAATTTGGTTGAAGTGAGAAGTTCATCAAGGAGCAAGACGTTCATTCCGCAAGTGTTCATACGAGCTATCATGTCAAGATTGAGGCGGCATGGAAGCAAGATCAGCACTGAAGGCTAAGTTCCTTAACCTATTCCTTAGCCAGCCAAAATCTCGGGGTCGAGATTCCTTTAAGGGGGATTGTAACATCCCAAAATATGAGTTTTCAAAAATCTTTTGAGTAGTTTAAGTCCCCAAAAAAAATTCACCATTTTCCTAGATTTAATGAAGCTTAATTAGAAATTTCAGAAATTAAAAATATTTAATTTGATTAATGCAAACTTCAATTAAATGAAAATTAGTGTTAGTTGGGTTCCTTGTGTTCCAAGGATTTTTTTTTTGTATTTTCTTGGATTTTTTGGAGTTTGTTTGCTTTTTATTTTGCCTCATTTGAATTTTTTGTCTTTTCTAAATTCCGAAATCCTTTCCTTTTTTATTTTTCTTCATGCGCTGATTTGTTCCGGCCCACACCTTCCTTTCTCTCTTCTTGAAATGCCAACTTTGTTCCGCCTCTAGACCCGCATCCTCGCTCGCTTCCACCGCCTTGCCGGCTAGGCACTTTGGCGACCTTGGCGTCCGAGCCCTATACGCCTTGTCCTCCTCCTCCGTTGCGCCAACTCTTCGAAGCTCCCGAGCATCCGGCCATCATCGCCATCCCTTTCTTCTCCCTCTCTGGCCATGTTTGCCACTGCCAAAACGGTTCTTTCGCGTTCCCCGCCGCCTCGGTAAATCCCTCGCAATTTTGCCAGCGTCACATTGTGTTCCACCGCCGATCTACAATTCCCATCTCTTAATTTCCTGGTTATTCCCTCAAGCACCACGATTTCCTTCTTCTTCATCCTCTCTGACGCTGTCCTTCGTCGCCCTTTCCTCACTCCTCCAGTGAGTTCCGCCGCTCATCGACCCCCACCTTCTTCATATCGGCGCCGCGTTCTACCGATGCATGTTCCCTTTTCCACGAAACATTGCCGGAACCATCTCGCCACTGTGAACCGATCCGCGCCGCCACTTGGAGCTCACCGTCGGCCAACTCTGGCAACCTTCGGTCCCTGCACCCGTGTTGCCACATCTACCTTCACCTCATTTCCACAATGTCACATCTGCCTTCACCTCCTTTCCACGATGTGCCCATCAGCCGCGCCATCGTCGCCCAAATCGCTAGCTAGCCTTGGAGCTCCGTGCGCCACCGACAATGTCGTGCCATGTCACTGCCACATCGGAGCCACGTCACCCTCTCTGTCCTCTGTGGCCACTGCGGCGTCACCACGTGCACGCCACGTGAGCAACTCTGCCACCTAAGCTGCCACCCATGCACCACCCTAAACCCAAACCTCTGTGAACTTAGTTCACCGTGAGCCAACTCACTTACATACAGGTCCCGCATGTCAGTCAAACTTGGTCAACCCTAGCTGCATCAAACTGGTTCACCGTGAACCTCTCCCTTGCCATGGAGCTAGTCCATAGACCAACGACCCCACATGTCAGCCTCTTTTTTCCTTTTTCTGGAATTCTTTTAATCCATAAATTCCAGTGGGTCTCACATGTCATACACTCGGCCTATTTTCTGAATTTCTGAAAATAAATATTCTCAAGAATATTCCCTCAGTCCCACATGTCATATTCTCCCTCTCCTTCTCTTTTTTAGAATTTTCCTTCCCAATCAAACTTCTGAGAGCTCGTATGAACCCTGATTGAGCCCATTCAAGTTTCAAAATTCTTCTAAAATCAAGCCCTACCTTCCAGTACCATTCACTTTCAATTTGGATTTCATTTGATTTATCTTTTTGAGTTTTTTTTATTTTTGTGCTTTCTCTCTCGTTAGACATTGATGTTCCGGAATCGTTCAAAGGAGCTAAAGGTCAAGGTAGTAGAAGATTGAAGATAAATGAATAGAAACATTGTTATAGCAAGGCAAGTTGTACCTTTGACCATGTTAAACCAAGTTTTTCAAAAGTACTTTGATTCAAACTATTGCATGTTATTTCAAGTATTTAATTCTTTAAATGCTTTGGGACTAGCTATACACCTACTTGTTTATATCTACCTTGCTTATTGTATTACCTTGATCTTTTGTCACCCGAGCTTGGTATTACTAGTTGGTATCATTATAGCACCAACGTGAGTTGGTTAGACACGAATAGTCTGCTTAGCCACGCAATGGGTTATTGATATCATTTTGAGTTGCAAATCTAAACTTGACTAAGTGAATATGGAATACTTTGTGAAGAGTTGTGTGCAGTATGTTTTCACTTGTTGATGGCATGTGTTACACTTAACCAACAAGGTGGGAAAAGATTTAGAACGAGGCAAGTGGATGGAATTGTGATATGGTGGAGTTGTGTGCGTTTGGGAAAATATGAATGTGGTAATTGAAAGTAGATTGGCAGCCTTGACTTGGCCAATTAAGGACTCAGCTTTGTGCGTCATTGAATTGAGCCATAACTGTACGACCACATGCCTAGTATGGGACAAGTCTAACTTAGTAAGTTATGGATTATTGACATTGATTTGTTAGGCAGATAAGTTAGACTATGTGCTTGGGTGGAGGTGTGATTTGGTCTATGTGGTGAGTCGTATTTATGAGCGGTTTGCCGTGTCCAGGTCCAACGATGTGAGACAGGCCAACAACCTATGTGAGGGTCAATTGTTGAGATGAAGTTTCGGAAAGGTTTTTATTGTGATCATCTCCAATCAAGTTGATTGCATGTTGTAGGTAAAGTGTACAAACCTCTGCAGAGTGTTAACAATCTATTCGAATAGCCATGTCCGCGATCATGGATATGCTCGGGGATTTCACACGAGGGGTAGATTTTCATAAAACTATTGGGAGGGACAACTACGTGGTTTAACTCATGTGGCTATGTGAAAGAAATTAATTAGGCTTGGTGAGCTTTGTGAAAATACTTGTTAAATTATTATTGTTATTTGTTTTAAATTACGCTTTCAATCTATTATACATATTCAACTGCAACTGTTGTTTTTATGCAAAAGAACCATAGATGTCATATCCTTTGGAATAAGCTATCATCTATAATTGCATTCTATGGTGTAGCTTGCCGAATGCTTTATGTACTCATCTTGCTATAAACAATGTTGTTCAGTTGAAGAAGGCTACATCGGTTTATCGTTGGTCAACAAGGTCTACTTCGAGGATCGTGGAAAACTAGGTTGTGCTACCCCAGTCGATTGCCTGTGGGCATATGGATGGGCTTCACTGAAGTTATTTTGTTTTCTTCCGCTGTAGTTTATTGAGATATTCGTCTTCTGAGGCATTAATTATAAGCTTTGACCTTAAGGTTGTTACTCTGATAATTTATATTAATTGCTTATTTCTTAGTTATCTTGCATATGGAATGGTATTTCATCAATGTTGCCACTGTGTGCACTAGCGTGATCCTAGACTAGTGCAGTATACCCAGAGGGTCCAGATTTACATATTTGGGGCCTAACAGTGCAACACAAAATTAATGCGCCCAAAGATCGCAAAACTGTTTAAGGGCAATCCAAACAAAGGCCACGAGAGTTCCTACGTTACACAACTTAGGGCGTTTGTGCCTATGACATCACATGTTTTTTTTCTATGGTCCAATCAAACATCATTTGTTATATATTCATGTATGATTTAGCAAGACATGACATCCAATTCCTATGGTTTTCCTATTTTGTATTTCGCAATTCATGATCCTAAAGGTTTTGTTACATGTTGTCGTAACAACAGAACTAGACAGTAGAGAAAATAGGACCCTGGATATCCCACGGATGCGAAGGAGGAGACATGGGGATCCTTAACAGAGGGGACTGGTGTTAAGAGTGGGTTAATGCGTCTTTATTTCCTAAAAAATCCTCCCCTATTACATGGGAGGAAGAGCCTATTTATAGCCCCACAACTAGGGTACATGAGATTACAATTATACCCCTAGAAAGGTCATATGCCCGTAGGGGTTGCAGGGTCTTCTCCTCGTCCTAGAGACCTAGATGTAGCCTTCGGGTCATGGTGGACCCTCCTTGGCCAAGTCCATTGCGACTATGCTCCTGGTTCGCTGGTGGCCCTCTCCCTTCGCTGCATGCGAGGCAATCCCAGAGCGAAGGCTCCCGGATGCCCTTGCTTCATGCGAGGTAGTCTGGGGCAAGGGCCCTCGGGGCTCCATCGGTCTTGGGCGTATAGTATCCTTCTGACAGGGCTGCCTTTGGTAGTCTTCTTGTACCCTTCGGCTATGCGGAGGGGGAGCCTGGCACCCTCTCCTAGGCCAAGGCGTACCGCTGGATCGGTGCCCTGACAGTCTTCTTACACCCTTTAGCCCTCTGAAGGCGTACTTCGTACCCTTCGGAGGCGTTGGAGCATGCCTATGGCCTAACGCTCTAAGAGGTCTTCTTGGGTCTTCGCCAAGTCGTGAGGTCCTACGACACATGTCAAACCTACAAGCTCTAGTAAGTAGAATATGTACCATGTACATGCTACAAAGCAAGTCGGTAGGCCAAGAAAAAGATACGCTTTACTACTCGAGGCATGGACACCCTTCAAAATTTGCCATTTTTTTAAATAATATTATTTTAAAAGGAAATTAAAAAATAAATATTCATTTTTTTTTACAAAAATATGCTACTGACGATTTTTGAAATGGCGAAATTATCCTATCGCCATTCCAACTGGCGACAATAGCCTAGAACAGTGCAGAGAGGGTCATGTCGCCCCTTAGACCAGCGATATGACCCTATCACCATTCCAACCGGTGACAGGACCCTATCGCCATTTCAACTAGCGACAGGGATCCCCTCGGGTAAAAATTTTAATATTAAAATTTAGGAAAATCGTCATTTCAAATGACGACAGGGACAGGGATCCCACAAGTACCTGTCGCCATTCCAAGTGGCGACACAATATGCCCTATAAAAGACCCTAAAATTCTGGCATAACTCACTTTTATTCAAAAAAAGAGAAAGAGGGGAGAGAAGCTAGCGAAGCGCTGCCCGTCCAGTCGTCCATCATTTAAGTAATTTTTTTAACCGAATGGATTACATAGTTTTAGATGTACGGTTACATAGTGTAGTATGTTGTACGTAATCCTTTTCGGTGAGTAGTTTAGTTTTATATATGTGGTTAATCATGTAAATCTTGTTTACGGTGCAGTACGTCAAATATGTCGGATGCCACCTATTTCAAAATTTACTATGGTTAGAGGACTATTCTGGAGGGTCACGAGGGGATTGATTTGCGTTATTTCAAATCGGCAACTGTGACCCTAACAAGACCAAAGTAGCATACATGGGGCGCTGTGATGCGGTGGTTGTTTCACATATTTGATTTGGACCATGCTGTGTATGATTTGAGATTGAGTTGCCTTGCCAACTAAGCACCACAGAGCACATATTGGGAGTTAATGCAGCTCAAGGGAACAATGTCATGACAGTTATATGTACGCAGGGTGAGGGAGGAACGGTGAGATTTGGTCCTTCTGGCCCAGGCATATGCCAAGACCACAAACATCGTCAATTTGAACAAGCGAGGCCCACTCTGCATCGTAATTTGAACAAGCAGGGTGGTGATCTTTGAAGAAGAAGTGGGGCTGCACTCTGTGTTGGCGCACATAATGGCCAAAGGTCCAGGAGTTACTGATGTTATCTATGAAGACCGTGTGGAAGGAGCTCCTTCAGTCAGGCAAGCTAGTGGGATTGCTAACGAGGGTGAGGAGATAGAAGCCCTAGTCCAAAAGGATGGATCTTGAAGACCAGGACTACCAAGCATTGTCAAAAGATGAAGGATCTGATGACGAGGATGCTGTGGAACAGCAGGTGGTCCATCCGAGTGGAACACATACAAGTTTAACAATCTCGTTGTTAATGAAGGCTCTCGTCTGCTATGGGAGTACGACCAGAGCGAGGTCAGGCAAGGAGCCATGTACAAATGCAAGGAGGCCGTGCAAGTGGCAGTCAAATTCTTGGCCTTATCGGTGCAACGTATATTCACAGTCGTCTAGTCTAACCCAAGATGCTACGACGTGAAGTGTGAAATAGAGGGATGCCCTTGGCGAGTGCACTCATTTCAGCCTAAGTGGGACACCTAACTTGTCATCGGGCTTCATCGCGAACATCATGTACGGTGAGATCGTGTAAAATCTAGATTTTGAGTCACAATCCATCATTCGGGTGATTGAGGCAAGGTTCCAGTACACAATCAGCTATACCAAGGCGTGGAGGGCAAAACAGAAGGCATTGAAATCAAGGTTCGGTACGTTCAAAGACTCCTACCACAGTTTGCCTGGCCAACTCCGGGTCATAGAGGACAGGAATCCTAGTACTCATGTCGCCATTGAAGATTCCACGCATCCGAAGTGGGGCAATAAGACGGTACTGAAGTGAGCATTCTTCGCCTTTAGTCCATGCATCAATGCATTCTGGCACTGCCGTCCAATCTTATGCGTGGATGACACATTCCTGACTGGGAAGTACAAGGGCTAGATACTGACTGCAATAGCGACAAACAGGAACAATCAGGTTCTTCCCATGGCATTCGCATTCATTGAATGGGAGAACACGACCAACTGGTTGTGATTCCTAAGGAATTTGAGGATTTCTGTTGTATAGGGCCGTCCTAACGTATGTGTCATGATCGGCATGCGGGCATGCTGACTGCAATAACTCATCTACAACAAGGAGAGAACAAACCACTTCCATGGGTGGATCTGCAGAGCAGGTGGTGCATGAGGCACTTGGGTGCAAACTTCTACAAGCAGTTCCACAATAAGAATTTGATGAACCTGTTCAAGCGGCTGTGCAATCAGAACCAGCAGAAAAGTTTGACCCACTCTGGAAGATTCTAGATAAGTGGACCCGAACGCATAGAAGTGAGGCATTGAAAAAGGCCACTACAAGCACTGACCAGGCCCCCGAGGTATTGCCACAGTTACCCACAGATGGTCTTGGTGTGACGAGAAAGACGGGGGCGCAGGTGAAATGCTTCTCGGACTGGATTGAGCACGAGCCTAAAGAGAAGTGGTCGCTACTACATGACAGGGGTGGTGCTCAATATGATGTCATGACAACCAATCTAGCCGAGATGTACAATTAGGTCATGCGCGGCGTTAGGTGCCTCCCTTTGGTTGGTATTGTGGAGGCATTTGTCTGTGGTACCACAAATTACTTTGTTGACAAAAGCAACAACGCATCGCTCTTCATGACAAATGACAGAGTATTGTACTCCGCCATGATCACTAAGTACATAGAGGAGAAGAGCAAGAAGGGTGAGATACACTGGGCATTCAAGATGAACACAAGGGAGCTTCGTTTCGAGATACTGTGTAGGGATAAATGACGCCGCGGGACGAACTGCGAGAGGATCACCTACAAGTGCACGCTACACCGCGCTAGTTGCATATGCACTTGCAACAAGCCTCTTCTTCTGCATAGGGCCTGCTCACATGTTATGGTTGCATGTTCGACGGTGGCGCAGCATCCTTGCCAATACCTCTCTGATTATTTCAACAAGGAAGAGGTGATGTAAACCTGTAGTGCAGAGATGTATGGTTACGATGTGGCTGGTCATTTCACTGGCCATCTGACCTAGGAGCAACTTATCTAGGCCGTAGACATTGATAGACTAAAGGGAAAGGTTGGCCGGCGGCAAGTACGGCGTATCAGGAACGACATGGACGAAGCAGAAGATGGATGTCATACGAAGAAGTGCTCCATTTGTAGGGAGTCTGGGCACACCTTCAAGAAATGCCCTACGAGAAATGCACAGGATGAAGGAGACATTGGCAGTTCGAACGACGCCAGGGGATCTCATCCAACCGCCCTACTCAAGGCAGTTGACATGGCGGACGTTGAGGTCGCGGCTACGGAAAAGGTTTGTCTTGTTGAAATATGTGGTGTTCAATGCTTTGTAATATTATTTTGATTTGTCGAAAAACTAGGTGATGACGATGTGCTGAATGTTTTGTAATATCATTGTGATTTGACAACAAAATATGTGAGGACGTTGTGCTGAATGTTCTGTAATATCATTGTGATTTGTCGACAAATATGTGATGATGTTATGCTGAATGTTTTATAATATCATTGTGATTTGTCGACGAAATATGTGGTAAAAAATATACAGTAAAAAAACAGATAAAGGTTCATGTCGCCAGTTTAAATGGCGACATGGTCATGTCACCATTTGGAATGGCGATAGGGTCCTGTTGTCCTATCGCCATTTCACGTGGCGACAGGACCCTCTGTGCACTGTTCTAGGCTCCTATCGCCATTTCAAATGGCTACAGGACAATTTCGGCATTTCAAATGGTGACAGTAGTATATTTTTGTAAAAAAAAAAGAATATTCTTTTTTGTAATTTTTCTTTTAAAATAATATTATTTCAAAAAAAAAAATCCAAAATTTGCCATCAAAATTAGGAGCCAGCGCAGCAAAACATTACGTGTTTCCCATACACAGAACTGTAGATACACCAAGATTTCAAGGATTTTAACTCAAAAAAAGAAGAACGCATGTATCAACAATTCCATGTTCTCCCGAAAGCTCACTCTCTAACGGACACGGCGTACGGACCACCGTGTCCGCACCGCCGCTAGCTCTCCGCTGTTCTCCACGACGCGCCCACCGTTGGCGAGCTGACTATGGTCTTCTCCTGCCCGTGCGCGCCGCCGTCGCCTCCGCTGGTGCCCATGAGCGCCTCGTAGGCGTGGCCGAGGTTCCTGAGCCGGTTGAGCTCCGGCAGTATGACGGTGGCGAGGTCCGGCCGGTCCCTCCTCCGCATCTCGGTGCACTTGAGGGCGAGCTTGGCAAATCCGAGCGCATCCTCAAAGGGCCAGTCCTTGACGGTGACGTCGATCATCTGCGCGAAGGTGCCGGCCTCGATGGCCTTCTCGACGTGGTGCGTGAGCCCCATGGGCGGCCGCGCGGTGATCACCTGCAGCAGCAGCACGCCGAGGGAGTAGATGTCCGACTTGACGCCCAGCTTGCCCGTCTGCTGGTACTCGGGGTCGATGTAGCAGAAGGTGCCCGCCGTCGCCGTCAGCCGGTACTGCGTCACGCTGTCCGCCACCGCCGGGGGCACGAGGCGTGCCAGCCCGACGTCGCTGATCTTGCTCACGTAGTTGTGGTCCAGCAGGATGTTGGCCGGCTTGAGGTCCCGGTGCACCAGCGGCTCCGGCTTGGTCTGGTGCAGGAACAGCAGCGCCGTCGCGATCTCCGCCGAGATCTTGCACCGCTGGCTCCACGGGAGCGGCGGCGTGCCGCCGCGCCGGAACAGGCGGTCCTCGAGGCTGCCGTTGTGCATGTACTCGTAGACGATGCAGCCGTACTCCGGGCAGGCGCCGAGGAGGAGCACCATGTTGGGGTGGCGGATGCAGCTGAGCACCTCCACCTCCTGCTGGAACTGCTTCCTGCCTTGGTGGGCGTCCGGCCGGAGCACCTTGATGGCCACCGGGGTGTGGTCGAGGGAGGCGCGGTAGACGGGGCCGTAGCCGCCCTCGCCGATCTTGAGGGCCTCGGAGAAGCGCTCGGTGGCGACCTCGATCTCGTCGATGTGGTACTTGCGGTAGCGGATGTCGTGGCTGGCGATGGCGTCCAGGGCGCGCACCTTCTCCTCCGCCTCCCGGCGCGCGCGCACCTCGGCATTGCGGCGCAGCTGCGCCTCCAAGTCCGCCAGCCGCTGCGCCGCCTCGGTCGCCTCCATGGCGGCCCGGCACTTGGCCTTCTCCATCTCGGCCAGCGCCAGCGCCGCCTCCTCCCCCTGCCGGGCCTCCTCCAGCCGCCGCGCCTCCTCCAGCTTCATCAGCTGCATCTCCTTGGCCCGCTGCTTCGCGTTGATGGCCTCCTTGCACGCCGCGTTGTACATGTCCATCGTCTGCTTCAGCTCCAGCCGCAGCCGCCGCATCTCCGACTCCACCTCGCGCTGCGGCCGCACCTCGCACGTACGTACAGCCGTACATACATAAGCAATGGCAAACGGCAAATGGCAAGCGAGAATCAGGAAGATTCAAGAACTCACGCCGGAGAGGGGCGAGTTGGGCTCCCGGGGGCTTGCGGAGAGCGTGGAGACGTCGAGATTGTCGCCGAAGTCCATGGAGGGGAAGCGCATGCTCTGGCCGAAGTCGAGGTCGCCGCCCGAGAAGTCGTGAGAGATGGACCGCCGCGTTGAGCGGTACGACCCGTCGGCGCCGTCGGCCATCTTGCACGACAGGGTGGGCTTGGTCGACGACGCCGGGAGCGAACGCTCGCGGAACGGCGGCCTCGTGGTGAGCTCGGGTATGGTGCGGCTATCGATGGAGCGCCTGGAGGAGTCGGGCATCGCCGGCGGCAGCTGCCCCCTCGAGATCCTCCTCGTGTACGGCCCGCCGCCCTCTGATCCGTCGCCGGTGACGCCCGGCACGCCGCCCTTGGCGAGCCTGACGTTGACCGACTTGCCCTTAGCGACGACGTAGATGTTGCAGTAGTCCGCTGCGTCCTTCATTAGGTTCGACGGCACGTCCGGGTTCTTGAATTTCCTGATCGAGGCAGCAGCATCAAAATTTGCTTTTTTTAAGGATGGAATTAAGGATTGATCGATGTCGAGCAAAGCTAAAGATGGGGAAGGGTCAAGGATTTTAGTTAGATACTTGGTGAATGCATTTCTGTTGGATGCGCCGAGCGCAATGCTCTGGATCCTGTTTGCAGTGATGAACTCTATGATGGCCTTCGATACGTCCGCCTCTTCCAGTACAACCTCTGATACTTGCACCTGGAAATTGGTGCATATGATAATTCTGTCAATTATAGTATAAGATCGACGTGACATTTCTTCGATTATTATGTAAGGATTTGCTCTTCAAATTGCACTAGAAAATTGACTCCCCTGCATTTCCTTCGATTCTCTTGTACATACATTGCACGTCTAGCAGAGTATTTTGTTTTCCATACGACGGGTTATTTGATCTTGTGACATGTGCCATGGATGTTAAAACTTAAATTAGAATATGTGTGCATGCTAATAAAAGTAAGATAGTCGAACAAATACTCTTGTTTTGTTGATTAACAATTCCACATTGAACTTTAGAATTTTACAGGATGGCGGGTTTGCATTGCCATTACCCCATTCCGAGTGCATAATCCTCTGTAGGGGACAAAGATCTCCTTCATTTCAGCCTCCAGCGCGCCCTGCGTCGTCTCAGCCATGGCAAATCCATCTACACAACAACAAATCCACATCAATTCTTGCATTTTTGTCTCAAAGAATAGTTCAGTTCTTGCACAAGAACGAGACCGTCCAAATTCCAAAGATCGTATGCACGCATGCAGACGTCGATGGCTAGTTACGTACGGTTGGCTGCAGGGTGGTGGGCGGCGACGTGGAGGAGGATGATGTGGGAGGCGCCGGAGAGGAGGTGGTCGACGACCCACTTCACGGCCAGTTGGCTGTTCCGGTCCCGGTCGATGGCCACGACAATCGGCGACGCCGGCTGGTGCAGGCCCGACGGCGATGCAGCCCGGTCCTCTGGGCTGAGGGGCCCTCCTTGCATCGTGCCTTGCGGTCCGGTGAGTGGGCACGCCTGCCGCTGCCGCCGACCGAGATGGATGCCGGCGATGGATGGACTGAACCGGTCAGTGGATCATGCGATGGATGTAGGAAGGGGCCAAGAAGAGGAAGGGAGGCAGAGAGGTCGAGGGGGAGAGAGACGAGTCCCTTCTCTTCCTCCTCCCTCCCTTCCTTCCTAGCCTCCAACCTCTCTCCTCCTGGCCTCCTCCTTTCCCCTACTTCTTGCAGCTAAAAGCCATATCAATGGAACAAGGACAGCCTCATACTATTCTTGCACCATTTCTGTTCTTTTCTTTTCCATTCCTTTTTCTTTGCTGCTGAAAAATTCTTGACTGAACAACCTAAAATAAGGTGTTATTGGGCATGGAGAAAACCAGGGAAAGGTATAAATGGAAAGGAAGGAGAAACAAGGGAGAGAAGACCTAAAAATGGCCAATTCAGCTATACAAGATCCATGATCCGCACTTTATTCCCCTACTCGTTTATTCCAGCACGCATCATGTGTTCCCCTTCTGAATATTGTATCCCATTACCAGAGCATACATAAAACTTTGTGAAGGGTCTTGCTTTTCTAGCATGCCAAGTAACCCGAACATCCTCTCACTATGTTGTTATGTACAACTACAAAACTGTACACTTTCTAGTTTCTTGCAGGCTGGAGAAATGGCTTTACAAGGTCAGGTAGGTCTTGATCATTGTCGAGCCGGTCGAGTCAGAGAGGAGATGTCTGACAAGGTTCATTCGCAATTGATTTGGTGCGAGTGTGAACATGTAGAATGCAAAGAGTATGAGATCCACCGATGAAAGCGTCGAACCAAGGAATCCTCGCCACATCCTGTGGATGAAAATAATGGTGATGCAAGCATGCTGGAAAGTAATCTTCAGTACACAGTACACACCGAATTTTATCTGAAAACAAGCAACAAATGCTACACGAGTATAATTACCATTTGGGCAACCGGAAAAAGGTTTCGAAGAATGTTTGGATGCCTTCGTTGTTCAGTTGTATTATCAATGCCAGTCCAAAAAGGAAGAATGAGCGTTGACGTTTCCGTTCTTGAGGCCATAGTGTTCTCCAAGCTAGAACATCAGATAACAATTAGTAGTATAAAGCTTTGCTCAGTTCTCTGAAATTCTACAGAACTTCAGCTGAATTCAGTAAAGACCAGAAGAAAACTATACCGAGCATTGATGGACTGGAACTTTGAGAACTTGCAGGCAAATATTGTCCAGAATAGACACTGTTTCCTAATATATGGGATATCACAGAAGCATATCTTGGGGCTTCAGACAAAGATCTGACCACCGAGTATCCTATGAATTTTCCAAAACATTGTTAATACATGTAAATAAGAAGGAACGGTGAGTTCAAACTGAGGACTTGTTTGTACCGGTTGCAGGATGCACCATACTAGCTGCAGCACCAAATGCAAGGTTTTTTTGGTCTGTGTTCGGTAAGGACCCTCCAACAGGAATATAGGACCATTCCTGGAATCAAGGTTCAGCATTTCAATTGAATTGCAGGACACATCTGCAAGAGAAACGAATATGGATATCAACCCATAACTTGCTACCTCCTCGTATACTTCTAGGATACGAACTCCCATCGCATCCAACCGAGACATCAACCTCTTCTTAAGGAGATCAAAGGGCATTGCATCTTTGGAAGCTAAGCATGTTTCCTGTGATAAAGTATTTTTGTCAGCAACCTAAAAGTATCGAAAAATACCCGTTATGCAAACCACAGTGCTAAAATTTTCATATAGACCTCAAAGAAAACTCGTGTGGATGACATGGGCATAGCATAGAGAAAAGTGGGATTTGCTTCCTCAGGGTGTGAGAATTTCTCTTTGAAACAATCTCTGTAGTCCATGAAAACCATTAAGCCGGGATCATATGGATTGTTTTCCACCTGAAAATTTCAAATCGGGATCATATGGATTGTTTTCCACCTGAAAATTTCAAATCATTCTGAAAGAACAGCTAGTACACAAATAACATGTCGAAATTTCCAACTTGAAAGAATATGAACAAAATGTTCATCTGTAAATTATGAAATGAACGATGAATCGGAAGGGGCAGCTTCTACAGGGTTAGTGTGTACCTCCACTTCTACACCGTATGCAGTCTGCACACAAACACGCGGACCTCCAACCTCATACTCTAGAAGCCTACCAGAAGCCGCTCCAGATGCAACAATGGCAAGCCTGCAAAGTACCTTGCGGTCCATTTCACAACATACTACTCGATGTCCATCTGGAGATTCTATGATCTTGTCCACCTTTGAGTTGAGGTATGTAACACCAGCTTCATAGCATCTGCCGATGATTGAATTGTTTGTACTCATCAACAATCATATTATATCATGCTGTTTGATGCTTCTGAATCCCAAGATGGCTACGGGAAAATTTACCTTCTCAGCAACTCCTCATGCAGCAAGTCTCGGTGCACCCGGCCATATGCACGGCCAATCATTATTGGCTTGTTACTGTCTAGGTAGACAATAGTATCCTTCCAGACGTGCTCAATGCAGCTCTCTAGACCGAGATCTGGATAGCAAATGAGGAACACGTATCATCTTGTTTAATCCAGAGAAAAAAAATTCAGCGAAACTTCGGGGGTAACCGGGCTTACCGGTGGGGGCCAGTAAAACTACAAACCAGCCCCGAAATTTTTGGTTTGGATGAATTTTGTCCAAAAAATTGACTTTTCTTGAATTTTGTTCGAATTTGATTTTTTTTAAAATTTAAAATCCGAAAATTTCAAATTTAAAATCTGAAATTGGCCGAATTTTTTTCCTAAAAAAACAATTACCGCCGGTAACTAGACCTATCACTAGCCTCCGAATTTTTTTCCAACCAGTAGTGAAAACCCTGGTTTAATCACGTTGGTAAAGATGTTACGCAAAAAATGTTACGTTTTCATTCTTGCAAATAGTATGCTACCTTTGAATTCGTCCTCCCACACACCGTAGTTGTTTGTGAACGGAAGATCGGGGCCAATGAGGCCAACAGTGAGCCCTTTCTTTGCTGATTCTGCAGCTAAAGATAGGCCAGCAGGACCACAGCCAATGACAACCAAGTCAAGTACTGAATTTTCATCAGATATGGGCAACAGCTGCAAAGAAAGATTCAGAACAAATAATTAATTACTTGAAGCATATAAAGATTAGATTATTATCGATCTAGATTCTTTTGGCAGAGTGACAGTCATCATCGAAAATATAGATTGGCTAAATGGAGTGTAGTGTGCACGCCTAAAGAGATGGGCGGTTTAGGCATCTAAAACTTAGAAGTTAAAAACAAAGGTTTATTAGGGAAATGGTTGTTTAAGTTGCTTAACAAAGAAGGGGTTTGGCAATCTTTGTTAACAAGAAAATATATGGGCGAGAAGAGTCTTTCGCAGGTGGTTATCAAACCTGGAACTTCTCAGTTTTGGTCAGGTCTCATGAAAATTAAAGATCAATTTCTTCGTTTTGGTTCATTCCAGGTTAAAAACGGAATGCAAACTAGGTTTTGGGAAGATATTTGGTTAGGTGAGTACCCTTTGAAGAGCCAATATCCTAATCTTTATAATGTAGTGAGGAGAAAGAATGATAGTTTGGCAAAGATTCTTGGATCGAATACTTTACGGATTTCCTTTCGAAGACCAATTATTGGTCATAAGTTACATGCTTGGAATGAGTTAGTTTTGCGAATTTCAAATGTGCAATTGAACTCTCAACAAGATGTTCTCAGGTGGAATTTGAATTCTAATGGACTTTTCTCGGTTCAGTCTTTCTATATGGTTATAATTGGGAATACCCAAGTTACCAATAGGGATTTCTTTTGGAGCATTAAAATACCTTTAAAGGTGAAAATTTTTCTTTGGTATCTCAAAAGAGGAGTTCTGTTAACTAAAGATAATCTTTTAAAAAGAAATTAGAGGGGAAGCAAAAAATGTTGCTCTGTATTAAAGAGGAAACAATTCAACATTTATTTATTGAATGCCCCTTGGCAAGACTGGCATGGTGGGTTGTTCAATGTGCGTTTAATCTAACTCCTCCTGTGAGTACAGCAAACTTGTTTGGGAATTGGCTAGTCGGCACTCCAAAAATTTTAAAGTCGCATCTCCTCGTGGGAGCTAGTGTCTTATGCTGGTCTATTTGGCTATGCCGGAATGGGGTTATTTTTGACAAAAAAAATTATCACTAATCCCTTGCATGTACTCTTCTCGAGTGGTCATTGGCTGGGTATCTGGGCAAATTTGCAAAAATCAATTCAGAAGGAGGCTTTGCTGGCTGGGAGCGCCAGGTTGGAGCTTGTGGCGAAGCAAATTTTAAACTCCCATGGGTGGCTGTTTAGTCAAAGGATTAGCGATGGTTTAGTTTAAATTTAAATTTGAACCGTCCTTTGGTTGTAAGGCCTAAGGCCACTGTTAACTATCTTTGGTACTTTTGGTACTTTATTTTATTAATAAATAAGGCTGTGTGCATCCTCGATGCAGAGGCCAGGAGAGTATTTTGCTCTTCCATTATCTAAAAAAACGACTAAACACACAATCTTCTTTACGTCAATGCAATCTACTTTCGAACCTTATTTACTTTATCCTTGAAGGAAAATAATCTAAACAAAGTTTCAGTAAAACAAAAGCTCAAACATCCTTACTGCGGTTCATAGTTTACTATAAACATTTCAGTTAAAGTTGATTGCACTCTAGGAGGCTAGTAACTTACAACCTCCAGGTGCGTCCCAGTCCAGAACCTCAGGATCAGGTCACAGAAAAATGGCATGATTTTTGGGAAGTGCTTGTGTCTAGTACCCCACTTGATCACTTGGATTAATGACAATGGACTGGAGATGCCGTCAGTGTGCAACCCAACGAATTCAACGTCACTGTACGATGTGCAAACATGCACCGTTTTTTTTCCTACGGCGCAATTAATCAGCACAGTATGGTATTGTCATTTCCTAGTTAACACTTAACACCCTAGTACATGTACATGTGTGTGTGACTTATCTTGTTCTCTCATGTCACCCACGGAGAGGAGAATACTTCAAAGATATCTGTTATGACAGCATGGGCAGCCTGAGACTGTTCCTACTTTGATTCGTCAAAATAGGCGATAACGTGGTGGTATGATGTGCATTTACACTTTTTTTTAGAGGATGTGCATCTACACATGGGACGCTGCAGTAGTGAGATTGTTGAGATATTTTCAATTTCCTTGCAAACGCATTTTAGGATCTTTAGAAACATTTTTTATGGCAGCGTAATGTTGTGGATTTTATCTGCACTAAATCTCGGCTGATTACATGTTAGTATAACTCTAACTAGGGACGAAATCTCTTACGATGTTCAAGATCATGAGAACATGCATAGAAATTAACAATTAATACCAAAGAAAGAAAAAACAAAGCAAGAACGAAATACTGGATTAGTAGTGTAGGAAAGGAGGGATACAGGGTTTCGGCGAGCGGCAGGTATCACCTTGGAGGCGATCTTGGACTGGCTGTCCATGGCCTTGGTGGCCTGCATTTGCACGTAGAGCAGCTCGCCGCCGCCGCTCTTGATGTAGTCCTCCTCGTCGGCGAACTCCACCCCCAGCCCTGCCGCCGCCTTATCCTTGTGCTTCTCCGTGGCTACGCACCTCACCTTCCGGCTCCTCCAGTGCCCACCCATCCCCGCGCCCGGCCCCAGCCGCCTCCTCCTGCCGGCCGCCCCCTGCGGCCGCTGCCCGCCGCCGCGCCACGCCGGGCAGCCGAACGGCGCCGAGATAGTCGCCCCGGAGAACTCCATTGCGCCGGCGGGACCTTTTCCCCCCTTCCCGGACGGTGTGCTTCGCCGCGCAGGGAGAGCCGGGGTGGGGCGGGAGGAGGCGGAGACTAGCAGAGGAGGAGGTGCTGCTCGGCAGCTCCTGCCGTTGTGGAGGGAGCGGTTTGGAGAGGATATCCGGGATACGGCGCGTGGCACGCACTCATTGGTCGCGGTCCCACGCAGCATGGATATGGTTCGCTTTCCGGAAGGAGCCGAGGGCGTGACTCACCGCCTCCGTACCGGCCCCGCGTGTTAGTGACGTGGTGCCTTGCGAGACGGCCTAGGCTAGACTGCTAAGCCTAGGCTGGGCTGGACCAGGTATTGACCGGTATCGAGACGAGTATGTACTTCTATGAGTACGAAAAAGTATGTGTGTGTACTTTGAATATATATATATACCTTTAAAGAACAGTAACAGAAGTAGAATCAATAACACAATAGGTGAGACCCTCAGAAGATGCCCACAGACAATCGATTGGGTCTTGTGAACTAGTCATTTGTCTTTTCTTCTTCCAAATCGTATTGACTCATTTGAGCGCTCGTATAGTCTTTTTCTTCTATTATTGAGCGAGTGTAAGTACATAGCCGTACTCTGCGAGCCAACACACAGAGTGCAGTTATAATAGAAGCAAAGCTAATCAAAGAAAAGGCTTGAGATCTTTTTATTTGCATAAAGTCACAATTGAAATAGATTAAGTAGTAAACAATACATCAGACCTAGCATTTTAACTAAACCAGTTTTAATTAAATTGAGTAATTGTTCTATAATACTTGGCAAGGTTCCATCCACCTACGAACAGAGTATGGTTCCATCCATCATATGATATATTAGTCTTTAGGGTTCCATCCACCCATTAATATCCACTGGGTTCCATCTACCCAAGCCCAAATTCAAGGTTCCATCTACCCGATAGTTTTATCTCACCCACAACATGGCTTTTATAAATCAAAGACTAACCAGGCAAGTCCCATGCACCACCCATGACTGTGGGCACAGCTGTCCAGATATTTTTCACTTTGCAGAGCTTGCACAACTTTACTCATAAGAGACGATCATCTTATAATGTCAACACGCTACTGTAGGCGTGAGACTGAGAGAATCATCATAAGGCCTTTACAATGCACTACCCCAATGTAGTTCTGTCCGCTAAGGTTTCAACCGCATGGGAATTCCATCCACCCGAGCCGAAAGCCCCCTCTTGCGCCTATGGGGAAATGTCTCCCTTCAACACAGTTCCTGTATTCCATTGGATTGTGTGACCGACGCTAAGGCAATGTAAATTAATTAATCAGGTCGACACCATTATAGACTTGTGGTTGTACTATTAGTGCCCGAGAGGTCATCACAAGATTTTGCCCTTAGTTGGCTTGGCCGAAACTACCACATTACAAGCTCTTGTGCTTCATCCGCACCCGCCCCACTTACCATCCGTCGAAGTCTAAAACAATGTTTGAGTTTTTGTTTCGAAATTGTCCTCTAAGTTCACCATATTAGCCATCTCCATCCCATGGTTGCCCAAATCGAGTTTCGATGTTTGAATGATGTCGGGGCAAATTAATGCCACATCTCAATGTATCTAAGTAAGGCTAAGCATGGCACTTAGATATGAACTTAGTGACTAATTAAATTTACTATTATTCCTAGGGTGACAAAGACTAGTGTTCAAGATCAAGGAATGGAATTTACTGGCTCAATTAGCATTAAGGCATTAATTACAAGCTAATGACAACATTGCAATAAAAGTATAGCATGCAATTTCATAATTTAAAACAATATAATTTGCATTCAAACGTAGGAGCAATATGATCAAAGTGTTGACTCGCCTTGCTCAATTTTTTGATAATCTTGGTCTTGTTCTTTCTCTTGCTCAAATTGCTACTCTTCAGGACTTCGAATCCTAATTGTTCAGAATACGACCGAATTCAAGAACACCTGAAAATAACCAACTGAAACCAAATAAACTCAAAGGCACTTGAAGAAAAGGAAAAGACTTCAAACCAACATAAATAAATCCCCAAATTCATACATTTGGTATAAGGGTATATATTTGGATCTTAGATGAATTTAGGATAAGGAATTATTTGGTTCGGAGTTAGGATGAGTAAGATCGAGTGAGGACGGGCTTTCAGAAGATGTGCCAGAGAAGGAGAAAGAAGAGGGAAAAGGAATATTCATAGGAATATCCCTGATTATTTAATTGGGTACATTAGGCTGACCGATGGATATTATTGCATTTACTTTATTCAGGGTTATTCTACGACTAACAAATCCTAGTGTTTAATTTATGATTAATATGTAGGTTAAATAATCATCCTAATATTCTGGAGCACCTAAGCAATGCCTACTAGCTTAATTTTTAATTTTAAATAGCCAGCCACTAGCGAAGAGTCTACATGTAAATGTCTAACGGTCTATGGCCGAAACTATATGCCATGCTAATCCTTAACCTAGGATTAAACTAGTACAATGATTAACTCTAACCTCAATTCTCCCTGTTAACCCCTAATTTAATTATAGTGAGCCTTATTGCGATACCCCTCATTATTAATTAGCATCTAATTAACCATAGTACTATTTATTGATTATTCTATATGGGGTCTACCTATCATTGGTATTTTATGCAGAACCATGGCTTAGCAATTACTATTTGACTTGAATCCATCAATTAGTGACTCAGTATATAAACAATTTATGGGCAATAAAACTAAGGATGGAAGGGTCCACTTGTAAGTAGAACACTAACTAACTTAATTATGATCTATTAAGCAGGGCCAACTGATTCGTGAATAGTGCATTGTGTTCCATTTTAAAGGGTTTACTATTAACCACGAATCCACAGTTCAATTATACATTGACTAATATGGGAGGCGTTGTTAATGCAACATTAGCTAGACTTTATTAACATTTAACACTAATTAACTTATTTAAACCCTACTTATATAGAGCCTAGCTGTCACATAGGTTTTATAGTAAATTGCATTTTTAATTGGCCTACTAATGGCCTAGGCCCACTAGTCAATGACATGTTAACTAAATTAATTAATTAATTAATTATTGTTATTATTAGTATACTATATTTTTTTGTAGATAATGGAAGAGAATCTCTCTCCCAGCCTCTACATCCAGAATGCACATAGTATAAATTATTAAAGAGTTTAAAGCACCAAAGTAACCAAATTTGGTAAAAGTGGTTTGAAGCCCTACAAGCAAACAATGCTAAAATTTAAACTCAATCATTACAAATCATGTGACTAAACCGCCACCCATGAATGCTTAAAATTTGCTTCGCCACTATCTCCAACTTGTCACTCCCAGCTAACATAGACTCCTTTAGGGCCGGTTTCTGCAAATTTGCCCAAGCTCTTAGCTAGTGTCCACTCAAAAAGATAACCTGCAAGGGATTATTGACGATCTTTTTTGTCAAAAACAACATCATTCTGATATAGCCATATAGATCAACATAAGGTACTAGCTTCCACTAGGAGTTGTGACTTTAAAATCTTAGGAATACCAAATAACCAATTCCTAGACATGTTTGTTATACTCACAAGAGGAAATAAATTAAATGCACATTGAACAACCCACCATGCCAGACGTGCAAAAGGACATTCAATAAAAAGATGTTGAATTATTTCCTCTTTAATACAAAAACAGCACTTTGTGCTTCCCCTCCAATTTCTTTTGAGCAAATTATCTTTAGTTAACACTACCCCTCTTTTGAGATACCATAGGAATATTTTCACTTTTAATGGAATTTTAAGTATCCAAAAAAAGTTCCTACTAGGGACTTGAGAACTTCCAATTAGTGCCATATAGAAAGATACTGAAAAAAGCCCAGACTTATTCAAATTCCACCAATAAATATCTTTTTGAGAGATCAAATTTAAATTAGCAATTCTCAAAATTAACTCATTCCACGCTTGTAGTTTAGGCCCAATAATAGGTCTTCGAAAAGAGATATTTAAAGGAGCCGTTCTCAGAATATTCGCTACTGTATCATCCTTTCTCCTTACCACATTATAAAAGATTGGATATTGACTTTTCAATGAAGCGTCTCCTAACCAAGTATCTTCCCAAAACCTAGTTTGCATTCTGTGGATATCATAGGGATATACTCATGATCTTAGGATGATGATTCAATTGGCAATGACGCTGAAGGTTTGTCGAAACACTCGTTTTCGGTAAAGTTCAATTTCTTTCAGGCTCTAGGCGGTCAGACCGACCAAGGTGGCAGTCAGACCAGCCTGTGTGGTGGTCAGACCTGCCAAGGCTTTGGTCTAGTGGGTGGCGGTCTGACCGGCCATAAAGGAACTTTCGAATTTGGAGCCGAGCCAAAAATAGAGGGTGTACACAAGAGAGGGGATTCTTCTACACTTGGTCTCATAATTTTTGGAGCTTTAAGTCAAAAGTTCTATTCGTTTGAAATTTCCAAAGATGTTTCGGATTTCTAGGGAGAAAATTTGGCTAAGTCCCTTGCTGGGCGGTTAGACCGGCCAGGTGGCGGTCTGACCAGTTTTGACTTGTTTGCCGGCCAGCTTGGCGGCGATGTTTGTTGGTTAGGTCAAGTTCATGCGTTTCAGTGCATATGTGTTGCATGATGCATGTTTTGACTAATGTGGGTCAAGTTGCGAAGAACTTGTTCCCGGAATCGATTTCTTTGCCTATGGTTGTGCAGGAAGCTTGGAGGTCAACGACGGTCAACGGTGAGGATGATCAAGACTAGGCTTGGAGAGCTGAAGTTCGGAACGATCGAGGATGCCAGGTGAAGTCAGAAGGCTCAAGCATGGCGCAAAATGGACAAGGATGACCGAACGGGAAGTTCGGTGCGACAGGTTGCATCAAGCGGTGCGAGGGTCGGTGCAAGTGCCATAGTGGTTTCGATGGGAGCCGGATGAGAGAGACTTGCCGACATGAAGAGAGCCGTTGATCAATCTACACGTGGTGAAGCATGGGATTGCTTCATGAAGATTGGACTCGGTCTTCAAAGAAGGATCGAGAAGGGGTATTTTGGTAACTTCACCTAAATACCACCTTGATGGCTTTTGGCTAAACGCAGGAGAAGTGGTTTAGGTCAAGAGAAGATGAAGATGGCGCTTTGAAATACGTGCGTAAGTGAAACATGTTTGTGTGTGTGCTGAACGGGCGCCCATTAGGAATATCCTTCTAGAAGCTAGCCTCCACTATAAATAGGGGAGGGTGCTAGTTTTCCACCCCTCAACCCACATATCTAAAACCCTAGTTTGTGTTTTAGGGTTAGGAGAGAAAAGTGGAGAGGTTAGGGTTCTAGGGAGTTGGATTGATTGTGTGCTCAAGTGTTGAGCCTTTGTCCTCCTGCATGGAGTGGCTGTAAACAAACATCAATCTCAAATCAATCCAAGCAAGATTCCTCAAGATGAGTCTCTTCTTATTCTTGCTCTCTATTTTGTGATTTTGGGGCTTTCTTTGATCCGTTGATTTTTCTTTGGTTTCTGGTCTGGATATTGCTTGCTGTGACATGTGGAAATATATCTAGGATCATATTGATCATCATTTACCTATGAGCAAGTTTTTAGATTATATTTTGGTTTTGACTCGGTTTTGAAGCAACCGTCACTCAAACGACAAAAGGTCGGAACTTTGGCAATGATCTTTACAATCGTTGATTGCAATAGGTTCCTAACATCCTAAAGAAGGTATATTTTAAGTTTCGTGAAGTTTGGAGTTGTGGATCAAAAGTTAGATCAATTTGTGATTTTGAGTTCGGGCTGATTTTACTGTTCATTGGACTGGAGGTCAGACCACCCCTTTAGGAGAGGTCAAACGGCCCATGGTGAGAGGTCTAACCGCCCATGGTGAGAGGTCTGACCGCCCCTAGTGAGAGGTCTGACCACCCAACTCTTTATAAATTGAGTTTTTGATATTTTGGGTCGTTTTGCTTTGGGGTTTTGATTGGATTCAATACAAGTCTTCCGCTATGCTTGTACATTGATCTTCATAGCTCTCAAAGCTATTGGAGTGAAAATTGTATTGAATCTGATCAAGGTGAAAAAGAGACAGTACTCCTATTCACCCCCCTCTAGTCGCCTTTTCGGTCCAACAACTAGTATCAGAGCCCGGTTAGTTCAATCTTGATCTTAACCAGTCATTGAACTTGGTGATAGAGAAGTACTCCACCAAACCGCATATCTTCGATGGGCTCGACTATGCCTATTAGAAGAATCGCATGCGTGTCTTCCTTCAGAGCGAAGGTCAAGCCATATGGGAGGTTGTTCGAGCCCTTTCGTTTTGCGAGGGTCGCTCTGGCACGCCCGGCTGACCCTCTTGGCTAACAACCATAAGGCAAAGAATCTCCTATATGCGGGGCTTGGTTGACATGATTTGTAATCTTGAGACCGCGCCCGAGATTTGGCACACCCTCGAAACCTACCATGAGGGTTCATCCCAAATTAAGTAAGTACGCCAAATGGTCTTCAAGCGAGAATACAAAAAGTTCGAGATGCGTCCTGGAGAGAGCATCGATGATGTATTGACTCGCTTTAATAAGGTTATTAATCAATTGAGAGCAGTAGACTTCAAGTGTTCTCAGTCTGATAATGCTACCCATCTCTTGGCTGCAATCAACACCAAGGAGTGGGAGATGAAGGCTACTGTCATTGAGAAGAATGTCAATCTTTCTAATCTCTCTTTGGAGCTGCTCTATAGCAAGCTCAAGACTCATGAGATCAAGAGAGTTAGTTATCCTAAGAAGGAGAACATGGCTTTGGTGGCTGACCCTCTTAAAAGAACTTCTAATGATTCTTCTGAGTCTTACTCTGGATTTTCACTTGCATGTTTATCTGCAATCCATGAAGAGGAACTTGAGAGTATTTCTGGGGCTGAGTAAACCCTCCTAGCCAAAAAAATTCACACGGGCCTATAACAATGTAAGAAACAAGAAGAGAGGAGACCCTGTGATATGCTTTGAGTGTGGAGAGCTCTACCATATCCGGATGAACTACCCTAAGCTAAAAGTGAAGGGCAACCACAAGGAGAAGAAGGCAGCTTGGAGAAAACCTCAAGGGAACAAGTCCAAGTTTGATGCTGCCAAGCTCATGAAGGCCGCTTATCGGGTCCTTGTCACTTTTGGAGAGCAATCCATGAGCGGTGTGGACTCCGGGAGCGAGGAGGACAAGGAGGAAGAGCTCCCTCAAGACAAGAAGAAAGGAAAGGCAAAAGACTTCACCGGCATGGGCTTCATGGCTGGCTTCGTCAAGATTGATGACATCGATGAGGTACCTCCATCCTATGAAGTCCTCTCTGCTAGATGTGATACCATTTTTGAGCAACTGCTTAGCCAAGATAAGGCTTTAGATTTCACCATGGCTAGGAATAAGGACTTAGAGTCACAAGTTGATAATCTCACACTGGAACTTGTGAATGCTAAGAATCTTGATGTTGATGAATGTTCATCCTGTCATGCTTTACACTCTAACTTGTTAAATTGTAATATGCTCATGATGTTGCCTTGCACCAATTAGAAAATGCTAGGACTGAGTTAATTGAAGTTAAATCTGCTCCATGTGAAAAATGCTTAGAATCTAGTAAGTTGGTCGCTTCTGCTAAGGTTGAGTCTAGTACTTGCTCTTTCTGCTTAAAACGTGAACATGAAGTAAAAGACGTATTAGAAGCAATTAGAGCTAAATATGCCAAGCTTAAGGACAAAATTGATTCTGCTCCTTATGCTTCATGTGAAGCCCTTAAGCTTGAAGTTTCTATTCATAAGGAGAAGCATGCTAGAGCCATTAAGGCCAAAACTTATGAATCATGTTTTAACATTGGAAAAGAGAATGCTTATCTTAAGGATACATTATAAAAATTCTCTAAGAGTAAGAAACAGTTAAACATGATTCTTGACAAGTCAAAAACTTTTTATAAGAAACAAGGTTTAGGATACAACTTTGCCTAAGACAAGTCCAAGCCAAATATCATTCAATTCTTGGAAAATAGCTTAGTTGAGTTCAAAACCCAACCTGCAAAAGCCATTTTCAAATCTGTAGGTTTTGCCCAACCATCTTTTGATCCAAAAGGTGTTTCTCCCAGTGGTACCAAGTACCATTGCACCTATTGCAAGGAGGATGGGCATATACTTGAGTTCTGTTGGCGTAGGTTGAAAAATGTTAGGAATAATCTTACTAGAATTTTATCTTATCAACCTAGAGCCTTCATGAGATATGGTCATCTAGAAAAGAAACCTGGACTAGGATTTGTTTCACTTGCTCATCGTTATCATGTTCCTAGACAAGATGCTTCTCACGTTCGTGTAACCATTGCTCATGATAGAACCTCAAGTAGGATCAAGGATAGCAATTCTGCTTTGTATACTACTCGCAGATGTGTGTCTCAGTACTGGGTTCCCAAGTTATGTTTAACTAACCCCAGTATTGAGACACATAGATCTTCTGTGTCTTGATTTTCAGGATCGTCGCGGAAGGGGGGAGAACACGTGGTTCGTCGACTCCAACTGTTCACGCCATATGACTGGAGACTCAAGATGGTTCACTTCCTTCACGCAGTCGACGGGTGATGACTTCATCACCTTTGGAGATGATACACAAGGACGGATTGAAGGAACGGGATCGATAAGGGTGAACGACAAATTCATCCTGAAGGATATCGCTCTTGTGGACAAGCTAAGGTACAACTTGCTTTCTATCTCACAGCTTCTTGATGATGGCTATGAGACTAGATTTAAGAAAAATACTTGTCGTGTGCTTGATTCAGCTAGTGAGCTTGTTTTTCAGATTTCTAGAGTTGGTAGGATCTTTGGAGCTGACTTTTCTGAATCTCTTGCTGGATCTCTTAAGTTTTTTATTGCATCTTCTTCTAAGTTCTGGCTTTGGCACCGTCGTTTGGGGCACATTGGTTTTGATCATCTGACGCGAGTTAGCAGTCTTGATCTCACGAGAGGTTTGGCTAAACTCAAAGCCGTCAAGGATGTTGTATGTACGCCCTGTAGGCATGGCAAGCAAGTTGCCGCCTCACACCCTTCATTGACTATGGTCATGACTGACGAACCGGGACAGTTGCTTCACATGGATACTGTTGGTCTTGCTATGGTTCGGTCAGTCGATGGCAAATGGTATATTCTTGTCATAGTCGATGATTTTTCGAGATACTCTTGGGTGTTCTTTCTTGCTTCGAAGGATGAAGCTTTTGATCATTTTCATGATCTTGTTCTTCGCTTGGCTTCTGAACTCCCCGGTGCCTTGAGAGCAATTCGCAGTGATAATGGCACGGCCTCTTTTGCCTCTTTCTGTGCTAAGCGTGGTATTGAGCATCAATTCTCTTCTCCACACGTCCCTCAACAAAATGGTGTGGTGAAAAGGAAGAACAGAAGCTTACTTGAGATGGCTAGGACGATGCTAGATGAGTATAGCACTCTGAGGAGGTTTTGGGCCGAAGCTATTGCTACAGCTTGCTATATTGCTAATCGTGTCTTCTTGAGACCGTCTTTGGGCAAGACATCATATGAGCTTCGGTTTGGTAGAAAACCCTCTGTTTCTCATTTCTGAGCTTTTTGAGCTAAGTGTTTCATTCTCAAGATAGGAAACCTAGATAAATTTGAGTCAAGAACCTCTGATAGTTTATTTTTGGGTTATCCTGCACATTCGAGGGGTTTTCGGGTTTTTAATGTTGAGACTAACGTTGTCCAGAAGACATGCAATGCCACCTTTGATGAGACTAGCCCTAGTGATAGATCAGACGTTTCAAGTGATACACAGGCGACGGAGAGCATTTTTGTAGAGGAAGATGATGATGGAGTCGATGATGCTTTCCCACCTGCTGCTGACGCTCCTATTCCAGCTCAAGAACCTGCTTCAACTATTTCACCTCTAATTGAGTCTCCTGCTGCATCTTCATCATCAGCAGTACCTGCGGAAGTCGAAGAGATGCTATCTCCTCCGGGCGCTCCACTTCAAATTCAGAGACATCATCCTCCGGATCAGATCATTGGTCATCTTCATGAGCGAGTCACTCGCTCCAGGTATCACGATCTGAGCCTCTACTCCCATTCTGCATTTGTTGCTTCTTTCGAACCCCGCGATATATCACATACTTTATCTGATTTTAGCTGGGTTAATGCCATGCATGAGGAGTTAGAGAACTTTGAGAGGAACAACGTTTGGAACCTAGTAGAGCCTCCTAGATGTCATAATGTGATAGGAACCCGTTGGGTGTTCAAAAACAAACAAAATGAGAATGATTCTGTGGTTAGAAACAAGGCTAGATTAGTAGCTCAGGTTTTTAGCCAAATTGAGGGGTTAGACTTTGATGAAACTTTTGCTCCTGTTGCTAGATTAAAAGCCATTCGTGATTACGCTTGCATTTCTTTGTATCTAAGGGTTTTAAGGTCGCACGGTGGATGTCAAGAGTGCATTTCTGAATGGTTATATAGAGGAGGAAGTGTATGTTAGATAACTGTAACATCCCAAATGTATATTAGGGTTAATCAAGTATAATTATATGTGTAGAAATTAAAACTTTTTCTCATATCTTGAAAAACCCTAAAATCTTATGTAATTATTGTCCAAGAGTTGTGTAATTCAAAAACACAAAGCTCTTGTTGACCAAAAATCAACTCATTCTCCAATTATCTTAAATCTTGTGTCAAACATTTGGAATATATTTTTCCTTGGTCCCAAAAACTGATATGGGACCCCCTCTGAAACATATCATGAGTTATAACACTTGTTGATAATTTTTGGAGGCAAAACAATCCTTTAAACAACCTTAATAAATTTCCTGAGAAAAATGCATTGCATAATAACCTCTGGAAATTTTATGCAAGATTGGTCTCATTGTCAGCAAGCTCCAGTTAAAATTTCATCAAATTTGGAGTTCATTTGCTAGCCCAAACAATTTGGCAAAGTCTCATTTGTAGAAACAAAATTTAAAAACACCTTGCTGTTCCTTGGGCTAGCCATGTTCAAAGTTGGTCCGGCCCAACCATGTCTGCACCTCGTGAGACCTCATCTCTCCCTTGATCGGTCGTAGTTGTTGGATCTACATCCAACCGCCACGACCTCCTCTCAGTCAACCTTGCTTAGGACCTCCCACCTCCCGCGTTACTGGCGTAAGACCTCTCTTTGCATTTAGTTGAGGTCGTGGCGGTTGATTTACATCCATGACCACGACCTCCTCCTCAAGCGTTCTCGATTAAGACCTCCCACCTCATCGAGTCCACGGCCCGCTGGATCAAAGATCACGGTCATGACCTCCCTGTGCGTTAAATCCCAAAGACCTCGCTTGTTGAGGTCTTGGCCCTTGATTAAGATCCAACCGCCACGACCTCCCATGGTTATCAACCTCAAAACCACCTTCCACCTTGGCGAGGTCATCATTTGTTGATTTACATCCAACCGCTCGACCTCCTTTGTACTCACTTGAGGTCGTGGCGGTTGGATTTACATCCAAAGGCCACGACCTCCTCTGAAAAATATTACAACAAGGTCCTCCCCTTGATGAGGTCCATGCCCTTGGATTTGCATCCAAAGGCCATGACCTCCCCTCGATCTCTTATGTTCGCGTGCGGTTAAGTCCCAAGCGGAGGTCCGCACCGTTGGATGGAGATCAACGCTTTGGACCTCTGTCCATTTCCTCACGTCGTTTTCACGTTAAGGAGATCGGAGGCCACGACCTCCTCGCCCTTGATCGTGTGGTGGGACCTCCTCCCGGCCACTTAAAACTCTCTTGGTTCAAAATAGGATCCGATGGTTAGGACCTCTCCCGGAGTCTTATCCAACGGCCATAAAATCCTCCTGTTCTTCTCCTTCCTCTGGCGCGGGCAAACTACGGCGGCGCAATTAATGCGTGTCGACCTTGGGGTACACTTCATGACTCTTTCTTGACCCGCATTTAATCTGGTCGACTTTTAGCCTCTCGAGTCAAGCAGAGCACGCCCCTTGTCGGCCCCATGTCTTGTCCACCTCATGGACCGGCCAGTGGGCTAAGCTCACCATGGAGCTTAGCCCGACTCATCACCTTCAATCAGGTTATAAAGTACCCTTGAAGCCTCCTTGGCTTCCTTTGCACCTAATTGACCTCGGCCTTGCACTTTGTGCGTGGTGAGCTCCTCCTCCACTAACACTCACTCACCTCACTAGTGGTGCCATTGTTGATGTCCTTGGAGCTTCTCGGTAGCTCAAGGGTTCGATGGCTCCCTCTTCCACCCTCGTTCATTTGTGCTCCCCAAACCTCTGGAAGTTAACCCTAACTTAGTTTGTTTGGGCGCTTTTGAGAGGAGGACAAAGTCGGGCTTGAAGCTGGAGCTTTGGTAGTGGAGCCCTGTCTTCCCCAACTCGGCCACCACCTCCACGACCTCCCGGCACCTTAGGACCACCGGGTAAACCCCTGTTAGTCCTTTAGATCTTGGCACCCTTATGAATGATCTCGCGGAGCTTTTCTTGGCACAAGCTTGATTGTCGCTGTGAGCTCGTTTTTGCATTTTCGTATTGTGGCCGTGCGGGGCGTATTGGTCCTCTCGGCTCGCCCGGCGTTCAAGGCCGTCATTGCCGTTGAGAGGAGGTCCGTTGAGTGCGCATGGTTATTGCGAACCGCGGTACCATTGGATCTCGCCGCCGAGCTCTACATCGCCGGCGAGATCACTTCTTCACGCTTCGGGATTTTGTCGGATGTCGGCGTGTCATTGTCGTTTTAGGACATAAATTCGCCGTTTTAAATGCCCAATCGCCGCAATCATTGGCGTCTTAAGCGCCATTAACCTGTCCTTTTGCGGCGCATTAAAACCCTCGGCGGACCTCCTCGTGGTCCCGCGCATTAATGCCCTATCCAAACATGTGCGTCGCGCGAGCTGCAGGATGTCGGACCTCCTCCGGGAGATCCGGGCGTCCAAGACCTCCTTGGCGCAATCTTAGCCGTCCGAGACCTCCTGGAGGTGCAGCGGCGTTGAGACCTCCTCTGGGACCTCCTCGAGGTCATCTCCCGTTGAGGACCTCCCCTTTAGATCTGGTCCGTTCGGACCTCCCTTCCTGTTGTGGTCCGTTGGATCTCCCATCTACTGCCACGACCTCCCTCGCCTCGCGCATGTGCGTGGTTAGGAGGTCGAGACCTCTGGACCTCCCATGTGCGTGTGTGTTGTTCTCTTGGGAGGTCTGAGCCGTTAGATCTGTGATCTGTGGCTCACGACCTCCCATGTCTTTGTGAGTGTTGAAATGCGGTAAAGTCTTAATAATAAGCGAGAATAAGGTATAAACTTTAAAATTTCATATCTTTTTCTTCTTAAATCCAAATGAGGTCATTCAAGTTGTGTTAGCTCTATCTTGAACTTGACTTTAATCTAAAAATGATTATAAGTTGAGTTCAGCTCCAGAGCACTGATTAGCCACTAGATTTTAAAACTCCCTTTTAAATATACATTCAAATTAATGCTTAGCTTGTAAAATTCATAACTAATGCTCTATAGTTTATTTTTGGGTGAGACCAACTTTGTTGGTTTCCTCTCTTAGTGAACTCACTGTGAAAATTGGTTTTGAGCATGTTGCTGTTAGAAAAATGAGGACTTGTGCATTATAATTTTGTTCAAGTTCTTGTTTTTGAAAAATTATAGAAAGTGCATAATAGCTCCAAATGAGATGAACTCAATTGTGTTATTCATCTCATGAGGTGCTGGTTTTGCAGTAAAAATTTCAGCCTCACCACTGTTCTAGAAAATGTTGCCTCATAATTAAATTAGTGAATAGTGCAGTTTGGTATTTTTAGGGCTGAGCAGAATTGTTTTGCTCATATCTTTTGCATTAAGAATCCAAATCCATTGGTTCTTGTTGCAAAATCTCCTAAAATCACCCTCTTGCTGCTGTAGAAATTTCAAAGTATTTGGAGTTCTTTTGCTATGTTGTCTTTGTTGTCTTTAAATCGTTCTTATCGGTTCTTTATCGCTTTTCCGTTAGGTTTAGACATTTGTGGTGATCCAAAGTGACCCTCCGCAACAAAGTGACCAGCAACAAGGCAAGCAGTTTGACCATCTCCCATCATGTCCCATTACTTTAAAGCTTACTACTTTGTTTTACTTCTATGTATGCATGCTACTTTGTGTTAAATGTCGCTAGCTTTCCTATAGTTGCATAATCTGTAGGAATTGTTATCCTCTACTACCAATGAGCCTAGGTTATTAGCTGTGGTTTGAGCTCGTTGGATGAGCTCTTATCACTTAGTAGTTGCGTTTAAAACTGCTTAGACATGCTTAGCTATCGGTAGTAATGGCGATCATCGACATAGTCGATGGTCTTGATCACCAAGTATAATTATTCCTCCTATATGTCCAGCACTTGTGCTTTGATTAATTGTAAAATCAAAAACTGAAAATAAAATGTCGATTTAGACTTGGGCATATTGGATGGATGGTGCGGTTTTGGAATGTGGTGGTATGCCGGGTCCCTAAGGACCGAGTACTTGGGTCACTAAGCCAAGCGCTTTTGCGTGCTAACCACACGAGGGGATATGGGACCTCTCTTGACTAAGTACTTTGGGAGGTGTTAATTATGAGCTGGTTGGTGGGTATGTTTTAATAAAATCTGTGTGTGTGGTGTTGGGAGGGAGCATTGGCGGGACCGGTTAGGGTGTCTAATGTGTCTTGTCCCGTGGAGTTGCGGCTCGTAATTAGCATCGTCCATTGGAAATGTCTCGTAGGACTTAGCCGTCTTCAAGCACACCAAAGGTCGTGTGCCTAAAGGAAAAGCGATGCAGGCGTGTGGGTACATTGGTACACCCTGAGGATAAAACTATTGAATAGCCTCGTCCTAGGTTATGGACATGCTTGGTAAGGTCGTTCAAGACTAGTCTCAACCTTTTAATTAAAACTTGATGGGTTGGTATGAACGGGGAGTTCATGCTATTGTTGTGGTGACTAAGGGTTAGTCACTTCCAGGTTTGTTCTTGTTGTTGTTATTATGTTATTATCGCGTTGTATTTCAACAATTAAAAATGCTTTATCAAATTGCCTTCAATCTATTATGTTATTGCAAATGAAACTTGCTTTGTGCTAAAATGAGTCCAAAGCCTCATCCACTTAAATAAAGCTTGCATGTAGCTAAATTATAGTTCTGTTATCTTACGTCGTCAGTCTTGCGAGTACAATAAACAAGTTATTGTACTCATTTGCTTCTTAACAAATTTGTTGCAGAGGGCGGAGGTGAGCTCCAAGAGCCTTACTACGTGCCACGTGTTGCGTTTCTTGACGACTAGCTTGGCGGTCGGTCGAGATGCCTAGGGGTTAAGGCACACCGATTGGCTTTGTGTTATAGCCATCTTTATGGCACTTTTGCTTCATTGTTATCTTTTTATTTGTTGCTATTTGGCCTAAGGGCCTCTCTTTTGTAATAGCTATTCCATTTTAATATTAACTTCGGTTTGTTGCTTATGTACTATGTGTTGTATGGAATTGATATACTCTTTTGTCGTGAGGTATGTATCTTGCATTCAGGGAGTATACATTTCTCGAGACCGGTTTATTTGGTTGATAATACTAGGGTCAATTGGATGACTAAGTATTATGAGCCTAATAAACATCGGGGTCTCACAATAACCCCCAGGCTTTGAGAATCCCAAGCATCCACATCATGTCTTCAAGCTATCTAAAGCCTTGTATGGTCTTAAGCAAGCCCCTAGAGCCTGGTATGATAGACTTAAGATCTTCTTGCTTAAGAATAAATTTGATATGGGTAAGGTAGACAAGACTCTATCCATTCTTAAGCATGGCAATGACTTCTTGTTTAGATTTATGTAGATGATGTTATCTTTGGTGGTTCTTCTCATACTCTTGTTTCCAGTTTTTCTGAGACTATGTCCAGGGAATTTGAGATGAGTATGATGGGAGAACTCAACTACTTTCTGGGGCTTCAAATCAAGCAATGCAAGGAAGGGATCTTCATCCATTAGACGAAGTACACCAAGGATCTGCTCAAGCGCTTCGAGATGGGTGACTGCAAGACCATCACTACTCCTATGGTGACTTTGACTGTTTTGGATCCAGATGAGGAAGGAGAAACCGTAGATCAACGCGAGTACCACAGCATGATTGGCTCCCTCCTTTACCTGACAGCCTCAAGACTGGACATCCACTTTGCGGTCTACCTCTGTGCGAGGTTTCAGACATCTCCGAGGACTTCCCATCGCCAAGCCGTCAAGCGCATTTTCAGGTACCTTCACTCTACCCTCCAGTGTGGCATTTAGTATTCCTATTCTTCTTCCTTGTCAATTCGGGGGTTTTCTGATTCTGATTTTGTGAGCTGTCGGCTAGATAGGAAGAGTACCTCAAACACCTGTCACTTCTTAGGCACTTCTCTCGTCTCTTGGTCCTCTAGGAAGCAGTCCTCTGTTGCTCAATCCACTGTAGAAGCTGAATACACTACTACAGAAAAGGTATTCACAGACGGTTCAACGTCATCACGAGCGGTTTCGTAAGTAAGCGTCGAGTTTATGGGTCGATGATGACATGAGGTCATCCTGAGCGGTTTTGAATCGCTATGCGTGATGCATACTTTCCTGAGCGGTTATTAGCGAGAACAAATGCGTGATAAGTATATATCATGACGGTTTGTGGTTGAAAGCAAATGCGTGATAAGTACATATCACTGAGCGGTTTCATCCACAAGCCGTCGTGATATATACTATCACTGAACGACTTGTGGATGAAACAAATGCATGACAAGTACTTATCACGGATGGTTTTATCCACAAGCCGTCGTGATATGTACTTATCACTGAGCGGTTTGTGCATTTGAAACCGTCTGTGATGACTTTTCTCTATAAAGCCCCAGCGGTGGCTACTTGTGTCATTAAATCCGGCATCATATATATATATATATATATATATATTATATATATTGTTAAGTAGTCTCTCGGCCACTTTGGGGGATTGTCTACCTGACATGAGAAGGATGAGACAACGACCACGAGCAACCTCATTGAGCCCTACAAGTTTAAAAATATGGATCCTAAGAGGCGTTAGGACATCTAATTACACGGATGTTGTCGATGAGTAATTGGACCTAGGTTGAAATGCGATGGGCCATTTCTGGGTAATCGCTAGGAAGTGGCATCATGTATCGACCAACTAATCATTCTTGAGCATGTAATCGTCTTTAAACCTAACAAGAACACCAGAAACCATTCTTTGAATGGTGTTCTTGTTGGATTTAAAGACAATTATACTTCAAGAATTGATTCTTGATAGATGATCTAACGCCACTTTCGAACATAGCGACGATCAATTACCTATCGACAACATCCGTAATTGGATGTCCCGACGCCTCCTTGCATCCATACTTTTTAACTGCGAGGCTCAATGAGGTTGCCCGTGGATACCGCCTCATCCTTCTCATGTGCGTGGACGACTTCCAAAGTGGTCAGATCATTAATAATATATATATATATATATATATGATATCGGTTTTAATGGCACAAGCAGCAACTGCTTGGAGACTTTATAGAGAAGAGATTATGAATGGAATGGTAGGACGTACCTGGGACGCAAGAGGTAAGAGAACTTGACCGGTATGAGCAAGGGGACTATTAATATGAACTAATTATCAATTCAATTTCAGCATAAGACTATTGACATCATTACATCACAGAGCAAGGGGACTATTAATATGAACTAATTATCAATTCAATTTCAGCATAAGACTATTGACATCATTACATCACAGAGCAAGGGGACTATTAATATGAACTAATTATCAATTCAATTTTAGCATAAGACTATTAACATCATTGAGCAATTCATCAGTAAGACAACAGGACCAAGGGTGTCCAAACCCACCACACCAGTAGTAGCCCTCGACATCCATCGCAGAGCACTAGCCATTTTCATCACAGAGCAAGGGGGTAGAGACAGAGAGGGAGTAAGGTAGGATGATACCTCAGTACAGCGCAACCACGGTGGCGACCCCACCACCAACACAACCCTCATCCATCTCCTTCACCTTGCATAAATCACACAAACATCAGGACACAACTTAAGGCTCAAGCATAAAAATCAAACTCAACAAAATACATTAAGCTAACAGATCTAGAGGAGAATAGAGAGAGGATGGGGAAAGCAAAGCTCGCCAGGTCCGAAAGCCAGGAGGCCGAGCAGAGAACCAAGACATGGCGGTAGCGACCGCAGCGAGGGTGGCGGCGTCACCGTAGTTGTGGCACGACCACGACCTTTGCACAAGACACTACGACTATCGTGCGATCTTGTGCAAGTCGCGAGTGGTGTCACAACTGCGGCGACGACAACGGAAGTCAGCGGCGGCGTCGAGGTGGGGAGAGGAACGGGCGAGCAAATGTCTTGAGGAGCGAGTTAGAGGCGGCGCAAACCCTAGCGACCGGTCTCCTACTAATAAAGAGACTTATCACGAGCGGTTCTATTATAGAATAAATGCGTGATATAATTTCTCAAGTATATTTATCTTGTATATACACTTACATGACATGAAGAAATTACATGTTTATATTAAAAAAGTAGAAACCTATAATTAAACAAAGTTTTTCTAGTGGCAGAGGTAGGTGCTATCTCCATCTTCAATACTTCATAGGCGGCATTTGTCGGCAGACGGACGATTCACGATCATCGTGACGAAGCTCGAAATGCATCCACTGGCCGGCGTGCTCATTCGAAAGTGTCTCCGAAGACCCTCGGTTGTTGAACCAAGAAGAATTGAGCCCATAGGCTCTCTTCCCTTGCTTGAGGGTCTCGGCACAGTCGACTCGGTCACTGTCGCCTCGATTCGCTGATCCAAGTGACGGCAAGCCTCTGAAGGCGTGTAACGTCGTTTTGGAGAACCACGTCGATGACGCGTAAACTTCGTCGAAAGTGGGAGATCACTCGGAAGACACGGCGGAAGAGGATGTTAAGACGGCGGAAGGTGGTCGTCATCTGCTCCGGCAAATTATCGGTCGACGTAGGAGTGAAGACACTGTTGAAACAGTGTTCTTCTGCAAGCAGTTCAACGACGAGAGATGCTCGTGTCTGTCGCGGCCAGTAGGCCATCAATGCGGCGACAAGGGAAGGCGGCCATTTTTTTTTTTATAAGTATGTGGGGATGATCATCTTCGATGGCAGATGATCCTTTTTATAAAACAAGGTATAAATTCGGAGCGTGAGACACATCGGGGAGCCGAAGCAGATCGATGCGACAAAGAGACGCATCGGGGAGCCGAAGTGGATGGCGACGAAGAAGAAAACGCATTGGGCTGTAGCGATATTATCACAGATGATTATAACAAAAAATCGTCTGTGATATGTGGTAATATCACAGACGGTTATTGTTAAGAACCGTCTGTGATGTTTCATAGACGGTTCTTTATTGAAAACCATCTGTGATATGTAGAATTATCACAGACGGTCATTAACAAGAACCGTCTGTGATACTTCACAAACGGTTTTCAACATGAACCGTCTGTGATATTACCTCTTCACAGACGATTTTTAGTGCAGCCAGTAACACAAACGGTCTCTAAACCAAAACCGTCTGTGATTACATGTAATACTGTAGGACCGGAAAGGCGACTAGAGGGGGGGTGAATAGACGCTTTCTCTATTTTTCACCTCGATCGAACTCAACACTACTTTCACTCTAATAGCTATAAAAGCTATGAAGATCTGTATACAGGCACAGCGGATGACCTGTGTTGAATCTGATCAAACCCCGAAGCAAAAGACTAGAAACAACTCACAACTGCATGCACAAAATCCAAAACATCCTCTCACTATAGAGCACAAGCAAAAACCAAAAAGGTACTAACCAGTACCAAACTAATGACTAGAACAAAAACTAGAGGATGAAATAGAATGCATCAAGGTTCTAAAATCTCTGATCTCATCTCACGCACATCACAAAGGTCATCAAGCAGTTTTCCTCGGCCAACACAAACGCGCACAAAACTGCAGGTAAAAACAAGCTGTGCATGACTCCCATTGCTCAAACAGGCCGGCACAAGCATGCACAAACCACAGCTAAAAGCAATAAACAAAATCCACAGCCACCTGCAACAAGTATCAGCACTCACAGGAACGTGCCGCAGCGGTCCACACGCACACACACAGCAAGGGACGCAGCACATACGCACACCTGCAGCAGATCTCCACGCAAATAAAAACTCCAACATCAGTGCCGCTGCATCTTCGGTTTCTCTGACAGCGCGAGGCAAAAGCAAAGAAACCGACAGCTACAGCTGAATACTTGGAACAACTCAAAGCCAATATTCAATTCGGTCACAGTAGCAACATGATGGGCACAGCCAAGTAAAAGATCTTGAAACAGGGAACAGCTGGTCGTAGCATTGAGCAGTCAACACAATAAAGAAAACCAACTCAGCTAACCGACAGAACTTGGATCAACTGAAAACCACATCAACGAACTTCAACTCAGACAAAGAACCAGCGCAAGAGGTAAAATCCAGCTATCAACTATAGCGCTGCAGCGGTTCCTGTTTTCACAGGCAGCACAAGCCGCCACAGGGTCTGCTTTCCTGCAGGTGCGAGGCCGTCGCCTAGGAACTGGTTTTTGCCGGAGCAACAGGGTTCTACAAGTGCTACGCAATTTTTTCTGGGGGCAACAAGGCACAGATGCGGTTTTTGCGGGCAGCCACAGGGCACCGGTAGGAGCTCTACCAGCGTCTCACTCGCATCAGAAGGTAGCCAAATAAAATATTCTTGTCACAGCAATCAAGACACACAAGAGCCAAGCCGACCAACAACAACTCAATGTAACATCAAATCAATTCAACACATACACAGTAGGAAACAACTCCAAGAGAATAAAAAGCAAAACTCAAAACAAGGCTTCGGTTCATAACCCGATGGACAAAAAACAGCAGCCGCCCAGAGGATCTGATTCTCGGGAGAACATGGCAGCCGCCGCAGAATCCAGGTTTTTCGAGGCTACAGGTTCAACTTCCTACAGCCGCCGCCACGGGAATTACTTTTTGTGGGGCTTCAAGCGCACCCACGAATATCCCATCTCAATCCTTTTATATGACAGCCACCAACCCTAAAACCCTTTTAGAATTGGGGCTTCTAGAAGATTAAGCCTAATGGGCTTCCGTTAAGGCCCAACATGAACGGAACACACACGCACGTATTTTAAAGCGCCGTCTTCAATTCTCTTGACTTAATCCACTTCCTGACGCACCGTCTTGCGCCACGGGTTGGCATTAGGTCACCAAGGCGGTATTTGGTAAAATTACGAAAATACCCCTTCTCGATCTTTTCCGAAGACCGAGTCCAATCTGTTGAAGCAATCTTTGCCGCCACGTGTAGGTTGATCCGGCGGCTCTCATCGTGTCGACAAGTCTCTCCCATCCGGTTCCCACCGGACCACCTTAACACTTGCACCGACCCGCACCGCCGATCAACCGATCGACCGAGGCGCTCGTTCGGTCATCCTTGTCCATTCTGCGCCACGCTTGAGTCACTTGACCTCACCCGGCATCTATGATCGTTCTGGACCTCAGCTCTCCAAGCTTAGTCCCGATCCTCCTCGCCGTTGACCGTCATTGACCTGCAAGCCACCTGCACAGCAATAGACAAGCAAATACGAATCCGGGAACAAGTTCTTCACAACTTGACTCACGTTAGTTAAAACATGCAACATGCAACACATATGCACTATAGCCTATGAACTCAATCTATCCCAAAGCGAAATTCCGAAAATGGCCAAAGACCAGTCTTTTAACTTTGCCGAAAACGCGTGAAACTTCAAACCAAAAGCAACATTGCCAATTGTTTCATCATCCTAAGATCATGGGCATATCCCCATGATATCCACAACGTCCCCCTTGATGAACACATTGGCAATTTCTCAGAAAATGTAGTTTTGTGGTTTCAAAAGTAAAATACTTGCAGTTTTCGCGCAAAGGCACAACTTGGTCCAAATACAAGAAAAAACAAAGGAAATGACCAAGCTGACACCAGAATAGCATAAGCAAGTGAGATAAGGCAAAAGAAAGCACAAAAGCTTCAAGTTCCAGAAAATAGCCAAAAATCTCACTTAGGTCCATATGAAAGAACAATTGTTCTATTTGACCTTTGATCATTGAGATGAAAAGCTCTCCTCCTTCGACAATGGATTCATCAAGGTGCATGGAAGAAGATAGAGCATGAATGTAATGAAATGGCTGTAATTTTTAATTTTTAATTTTTTTTGTTTAATTTGAGCAAAAGGAACCATGAAGATTATCTATGAAGATTGTACAAGTATTACACCAAGCCATATTATGTGAAGAAGCTATGTTCAATTATGGCAAAACATGTACAGCAAAGCTAAGGCCAAAATAGCAATACACTAAGATTAAATGAATCGACAACATGACAAGGTGCTCAAGATCACAGTTTAACTAAAAGTATCCAAAAATGAGTCAGGCCATGTCTATAAGCAAAATGGAGCCAGAAGCTAGTAAAAGAGTCAATGTTGAGCATTTTGAGATCAATTGTGAATCAATTTGTTCAAGCATTTAGAATTTAGCATATTGAACACTTTGCTAAAAATGATTGGTTTTATCTTAGTAAAGCAAGTCCTGGACTAGGAGCCATCCACAACTGCCTTCTAAGCTTCAACCAATTGCCAATTTGATTTCTTAGCATTGTGCTAGATCTCAAGCCTCACTACGACCATCCCAAGCAACAAAAGCTTAAGAGAATAGTCTGGGTCATCTAAAACTCCCCCTGAGTTCATGCCTAGTGCAATGGCAAGCCGTCTCATAAGAAAGAATTGGTGAGATCAGTTTTTTTCGCACAGAAAAGCTCATTTTTTATTTGCTTGACTTAAGAATTATCATAGCTCAATTTAAAAACTCAGAATAAGTTCGAGACTCAATTAAGCCTATATGACATGGCATGAATCATGAGAGGATCACTAAAGCAAAACTAGTCACAAGATCCAACAAGTCACATTATGATTCAGTTTGCTCACAGATAATAAAGCTAGCATGGTAAAAGCTAAGCTATACATAAAAAGCCATAAAAGAAGCCTAGCAAACTAGCACAAGACATGGCAGGGTATAAAGTATGAAAACAAGTCATACAAGGATAATAATCAAAGCTCCACAAGGTTATATTACAATGCAAGTTGCTGAATTAAAAATGCATTATGATACAATGAATGCAAATGCAAAAAGACTTAAAAGCATAAAAAGATCAAAAGGATCCAAAGAAAATACCACTTGAAGACGATATCAGAAAAGATCCAGAAAAGAACCAACTCCCCCTCAAACCAACCCATAGGGATAAATTATCCCTAACTCACTTCTCAAGGTGGCAAACCTTGTTGGGTTTAAAAGATTTGAGAGGATATCTGCCAATTGAGCCTTGGACTCCGCAAAACTAGCACAAAGACTTCAAACTCCATAAAATCTCTAGAGAAAGCAACTCGTAAAGCTAGGGAGCGAAACACCATCACTAAAAAGACCTACAGGCAACTCAAAAACCTGCTAGGGACCAGTGACTGGGAGACAAGCTCGACCTAGGCTGTGAGAAGAGTGCATCCTAGAAAATCAAGGGATAAGAAGAGTGCCTAGAAAAGACACGTGCTAGAACAGAGCCTCCTATCTACCTTGAACACAACAAGCCCAACACCTGGCACAAAACAGATGCTATGCAAGGTAGACTAGGGATACCATACATAAATGAAAGGTATGGAAACTCGAACCTGAGTCGCACTGCTTGGCAGTGAGATGTAGTCATGATGGATGAAGATTCATTCCTTGAAGCTCCAGAAGGTAGTTGCGCTGACCCATCATCCTCATCTCAAATTCCTTTGTCTCCAAGAAGTGACAGCCGTCATTGAATGCACATATGAAGAAGAACCAAAAGTTTGAAATCATGAATCACATGTTCTTCTTCTCAACTGAAAAGACTACACCAAAGAGACAGAAAAGTCTATGCCTTGGTACTGGGTTAGTGAGACAAAATCTAGAGAAACAGTACCAAGACACATGACTAGCAAGAATAGCAGCAAATGATCCAAAGCTCATGAAAGCATATAATCAACAATTTAAAACAAGAGCATGGAGAGAGATAACTCAATTTCAGTACATGCTATCCAAGATATGACAAAACTCAACCTATCCTTAGTCCACAATAAGGCAAAGGAGCAAGCAAACACGCACATAGCATAACACACATCATATATTACAGTCAAAGGTAAAGCATGCTAGTGGGAGCTATGGCAAGACTCATGCATCCACAATTAACAGTAAGGCACAATAACCATGTAAGCATAAAACATGTTATAGAACAAGACATGGATAAAGAATGCTAACATGGATATCAAGTGAACATGTGGATACATACAGCAAACATCAACACGAGCAAGATAAATCATGTACACATAGCACAGGCTCATGAAGACAAGTCCAAGCTTATATACCCATGGAACTAGTGAATAACAATATAATACAAGGATATATAAACAAAATACACGCAAAGGCATGATGAAGAATATCATAAGAGAACACATGCCGATAAGATACAAATGAGCACAATGAAAAGCACAACACGCCAGGACTGAATAATCATAAAGATAAAGGCATGAAGGTGTAAGATAGCTCACAGTGCCCTTGGCTGTCATGGTCCTAGTAAAAACATCTCCAAATGTGATCCACTCGTTGTCGGATGCATGTGTGAGAGAGGAGAACCATCTAGAACCTCCAGTCATGTGTCAAGAACACCCAGAGTCAATCAAGCCATATGTCCTCCTTTCTCGCATGACGGACCTACAGGGCATAAGCAGGAAACATCTGTGCCTCGGTACTGGGGTTAAAATTCTGATGGCAAACACATTATAGGAAAGGGAAACCAAAAGGTTTCACAACGTCCCATCCGAATGGGGAAAAAAGAATAAAGTTACAAAGTTAAACTAGCTAGAAACCATCTATGCCTCCAAGCTCCTGAAGAACTCATCGGCTTCTTGGATTGGTCTTGTGAGCTCCTCTCTGTACCTCACCAGCATATCACAAGATATTCTTGCATGTCGTCAAGTTCGACTCAAGATCGTCAGCAAGGAGAAACGATTGAAAACCTCTGGCGACACTCCGACCTTAGGTAACACAAAATTAAGATAATTTTCTTTACAACAAACAGCCAACAAATTGTGTTGTTTTGGGGATGCACACGTACCTTCTGGCAGTCTGCCTCTTGCGGTAGACAAGGAGCTCCTCCGCATCCCTCCTCCTCGTCGTAGGCAGCTATGTCTCCTTGTTGAACCGCGACGGGGAATCGAGGGTGGTTGCCGGAGCTCGGCATGGGGAGGGGAGAGGGAGAGACTGATGGAAGACAAAGCTGGGGTGGCTATAATATATAAGGACATCGCCAAAATATTTTGCCTTCCGCGCACGCGTTCAAAATTTTTTGAAATCCCGCGCTGCGAATCACAGGCGATTTCATACAAAAATCATCTGTGACGACATATCACAGATGGTTCGTATCACGAACCGTCTGTGATAAGTATATCATCACACATGGTTCTTAATACGAACCATTTGTGATAAGTATCTCATCACAGACAGTTTGTATTAAAAATCGTCTATGACTTGAAATTTTATCATGGCTTAAAATCACTAACACTCTGATTTTAACTCTCTGATTTTACCATGGTGGTAGAGAATTAGGTGCCACGGTAGGGGCACGATAGAGGATTGGTATTTCAAGTCATGTTAAAATCAAAGAGTTAGTGATTTCAAGCATGGTAAAATCATAGACTTGGTGATTTCAAGCCAAGGTAAATTCAGAGAGTTAGTGATTTCAAGCCATGGTAAAACCAGAATACTTATCATAGAAGGTTTTTAATACAAACCGTCTGTGATGAGGACGGTAAGTCACAAACGGTTCGTGTTGAAAACCATCTGTGAAGTATCACAGACAGTTCTGAACAAGAACCGTTTGTTATATTTAGTAATATCACAGACGGTTCTGAATGGTTCTGATTCAGAACCGTCTATGATACTTCATAGACGGTTTTTAACACGAACCGTCTGTGATATTACTTCTTCACAAACAGTTTTTAGCATAGCCAATAACACAGACGGTCGCTAAACCAAAATCGTCTGTGATTGTATTTAATACATACGGTTTTGGTAAACCGTCTGTGATGAGGCATACAGTATTAGCCTTTTTGTAGTAGTGTTAGCTCTTGAATCTAGGATTGAATATTTTTTGAGCTTTTTGTTTCTCTGTGAATCTAAAACTGCTTTTGTGCAAAATGAAAAATCAAATTTCAAGATTCTCATGTGGTTAAATTGTGTCAAACTATTATCACGAGACTGCATGTGAAAGACATGAACTTGGAGATAGTTTGATGATCCAGACGATCTCATGTGGACTGCTTGTCAAAATTGACATGAATCTCAAGATTTGTCGCCCTGGTTGAAGCTTAGGAAGAGTTTGTGGATGGCTCCTAATCCAGGATCTTTTTCACTAAGATAGACCTTTAATCAACATCAATACTCATTGCAAATGAAAAATCTTGTAAAACAATTGGGTGATTAAGGTTCTTTGAGCAAAATGATTCGATTTAGGACTTTTTGTCTCTAGGATGGTCATTGTTAGCTTCTTGATCTCACATTGATATTCTGACATGGCCATTATCACTTTAGGATCCCTGTTGATGAACCTACTAATTTTGAAGCTTTGCTTAACTTGTTACAATTCATCGTTTTATCTTGAGCCTTCTAGCTTAGCTTTGGTATATATGTCTTAACATGATCTCGCTAGCGCTTTCAAGCTTGATATATATTGAGTAATAGTAAAAATGCTAGCTTGTTCTTTTGGGTAATCTCCAAAGCTTCTTGTACTATAAATTGAAAATTATATAAAAAAAATGAAGTCACTCCATTACATTTCATACATGCTCTTTCTTATGCTTTTTCCCTATTTCTGCATTTGTCATCTCTGGATGAGAGGAAGATGTGATTCCTTGATGACTCCATTGCCAAAGGGGGAGAAGATGTAACAAAAAAATATTAAAAAGGGGAGCTATTTGGAGAAAAAGAGAGAAAATAAAATTTAACAAAAATAATGATCATAGTGAGGGGGGCATTTAATTTGCATTCTTATGATCTTATTGACATTTCTGAACTTGAATTGCAATTCTTGGATCCTCACAATGATCAAAGGTCAAATTGAACAATTGTTCTTTCATGTGGACCTTAAGTGAGATTTTTTACTCTTCTCTGGAAATGAAGCTTTCTTGCTTTCTTTTACTCGATCTCACTTACCTATGCTAATCTAAAGCCAACTTAGTCATTTTCATTGTTTTCTCTTGCTTTTGGACCAAGTTGTACCTTTGCGCGAAAACGTGAGTATTTTCATTTTCAAACCTCAAACTTACATTTTTGAGAAATTGCCAATGTGTTCATCAAGGGGGAAATTGTGGATATCATGGGGATATGCTCACGCTATTAGGATGATGATACAATTGGCAATGGAGTTGAAGGTTTATCGAAACACTCATTTTCAGCAAAGTTCAGTTTATGTCAGGCTCCAAGTAGTCAAACCGGCCAAGGCTTTGGTCTAGTGGGTGGCGATCAGACCGGCCAATGGGCGGCGGTCTGACCGGCCATAAAGGAACTTTCGAATTTGGAGCCGGGCCAAAAATAGAGGGTGTAGGCAAGAGAGGGGGATTCTTCTACACTTGGTCTTAGAATTTTTGGAGCTTCGAATCAAAAGTTCTATTTGTTTGAAATTTCTAGAGATGTTTCGGATTTTCAAGGAGGAAATTTGGCTAAGTCCCTTGTTGGGCATCGACCACCTGTGTGGTCGAGGCCGATCGAGGCAGGGCCGGCCGACCGCCATGGGTGGCGGTCAATCCGTTTTGACTTGTTCACTAGTCAGCTTGGCGGCGATGTTTGTTGGTTAGGTCAAGTTCATGGGTTTCAGTGCATATGTGTTGCATGATGCATGTTTTGACTAATGTGGGTCAAGTTGCGAAGAACTTGTTCCCGAAATCGATTTCTTTATCTATTGTTGTGCAGGAAGCTTGGAGGTCAACGACGGTCAATGGCGAGGATGATCGGGACCAGGCTTGGAGAGCTGAGGTTCAGAACGATCGAGGATGCTAGGTGAAGTCAGAAGACTTAAGCATGGCGCAAAATACACAAGTATATGCTGAACGGGAAGTTCGGTGCGACGGGTTGCATCAAGCGGCGCGGGGGTCAGTGCAAGTGCCATGGTGGTTTCGGTGGGAGCCGGATGGGAGAGACTTGCCGACATGAAGAGAGCCGTTGATCAACCTACACGTGGCGAAGCATGAGATTGCTTCACGAAGATTGTACTCGGTCTTCGGAGAAGGATCGAAAAGGGGTACTTTGATAACTTCACCTAAATATCGCATTGATGGCTTTTGGCTAAACCGCGGCGCAAGACAGCGTAAGGAGAAGTGGTTTAGGTCAAGAGAAGATGAAGATAACGCTTTAAAATGCGTGCGTAAGTGAAAACCGTTTGTGTGTGGGCTTAACGAATGCCCATTAGGAATATCCTTCTAGAAGCTAGCCTCCACTATAAATAGGGGAGGGTGCTGGTTTTGCACCCCTCAACCCACATATCTAAAACCCTAGTTTGTGTTTTAGGGTTAGGAGAGAAAAGTGGAGAGGTTAGGGTTCTAGGGAGTTGGATTGATTGTGTGCTCAAGTGTTGAGCCTTTGTCCTCCTAGATGTAGTAGCTGTAAACTAACATCAATATCTAATCAATCCAAGCAAGCATGATGAGCCTCTTCTTGTTCTTGCTCTCTATTTTATGATTTTGGGGCTCTCTTTGATCTGTTGGTTTTCCTTTGGTTTCTAGCCTAAATATTGCTTGTTGTGACATGTGGGAATACATCTAGGATCATCTTGATCATCGTTTACCCACGAGCAAGTTTTTAGATCATATTTTGGTTTTGACTTGGTTTTGAAGCAACCGTCACTTAAACGGAAAAAGGTCAGAACTTTGGCAATGATCTTCATGATCGTTGATTAGAATATGTTCCTAACATCCTAAAGAAGGTATGTTTCAAGTTTTGTGAAGTTTGGAGTTGTGGATCAAAAATTAGATCAATTTGTGATTTTACTGTTCATTGGACTGGAGGTCAGACCGCCCCTTTAGGACAGGTCAAACCGCACATGGTGAGAGGTCAGACCGCCCCTGGTAAGAGGTCTGACCGCCCAACTCTTTATGAATTGAGTTTTTTTTATATATTTTTGGTCATTTTGCTTTGGAGTTTTGATTGGATTCAATACGAGTCTTCCGCTATGCTTGTACATTGATCTCCATAGCTCTCATAGCTATTGGAGTAAAAATCATGTTGAATCCGATCAAGGTGAAAAAGAGACAGTGCTCCTATTCACCCCCCTCTTGTCGCCTTTTCAGTCCAACACATTCCATTTTTAATGTGGAATGAACCAAAACGGAAAAAATGACATATTTTTTCCTTTCCAACTGCTAAGCTTCTTTTCAACTCTATCCTCAACCTCTTTCCAATCACAATTTCTTAATTTTCTGAAGTGAATCGGAATGCCTAAATACCTAAAAGGGAAGGCACCGACTTCATAACCAAATAACTGAGTATACTGTGATTCAACCTCTTTGGTAGAATCGAAACAAAAAAATCTCGCTCTTGTAGAAATTAATCTTTAAACCTAATAATTGTTCAAAGACACATACAATTAGTTTGGGATTTTTTGCTTGTTCTAAATCATTATTTAAGAAGAGGATAGTGTCATCAGCATACTGTAAAATCGACAACCCATGATCAATCAAGTGCGGAACTACTCCCGATAAAAGACCTTCTTCTTTTGCTCTAGAAATAAAAATACTATATACATATTGTGGGTAATTAAACACTAATTAATTTGATCACTCATCTAATTAAGTAGGGCCATATTGTCATTTAGACATTTCTAAATATAGACTATATTTTAGTAGTGCCGGAATTAAATTTGAACCTTAAAAATAAATATTAATGACCTAATAATAATTCTTAACTAACATCTAACACTATTCAATTTAATCACTATCAAATTAAGTGGGCCCAACCATTATTGAAATATTAGCAAAATTAATAGTTTTAATTTAAATTGCAATTGAAGCATTTAACTAAATGAATTATTTTAACTAAACACTAATTGATATGGCCTATTGATTATTTCAACATTATGTTTTATCAAGACACAACGTTTTGCTTTGATAGAATTTCTATTTAAATTAACATATTCATATAATAACATACAAATTAACTTAATCAATTATATTATTATTATTGCTAGTATTACCATTTTAGTAATGGCCTAGATCCTAGCAGGGTGTGCTGGTGCAGGCAGATAAGGTGGTGGTGCCACCTGAGGTGGTGCTGGCAGCTCTGGCTCCTCTAGCAGTGGTGCAAGTGGCTTCTTGGCGTATAGAGCTTCCTCGAGCTCTACGATCCTCTCCTTGGTGATCTGTAGGGTCTCGTAGGCTCCACGAAGCTCTTCTACTGTGGTCTCCATGGCCTATCCCTGGCAGCAACGAAATGTGCAAGGTGGACGACTATGGCATCTCCTTCCTTACCTGTGGTGGGGTAGTGAGCTGGATGATCCACACGGAGGCGTAGGGGTGAAGGCGAAAGACCATATCCTTCAACTCATCGACATGGGCATTGCACAGGCGTAGGATATCAAGATGGCAAGCCTCTTAGATCCCTTCCTCGAAGATGATCCTCTGTACAGTGATGTTCATGGGGCAGTTGGCCTTGGCTTCTTCTCGAGCATAGATCATTATTTTGCACAACACTCCATGTCTCCTACAATTCACTATCCAGTTGGTGCCTCGATAGAGTGACCTCTCATATCCTCCAAGTTCTTGTAGGATTCTCCACAACTCAGTAGCATAGCCTCCAGTGTGTTCACCGTAGGTGTGAAGTATCGGCATCTATTTAAGACAGTGCAAGAGTAAAGGTCAAATTAAACAAAGAAGAGAAGAAATGCAACAATGGGACGACTAAAGAGACACAAGACAAGTTAAGCATTTCTTTGATCTTGCAAGTCAATTTTTCTTTAGAAAATAGTTTTGAACTTCCTAAAGACATCCATTCTATCTAAGGTCAAGTCCTACAATCAGTATGACTCTGATACCATCTCTGTCGACGAGACTTGAATATACAAATCCAGACCCTCTGTGTATACTATACTAGTCCATGATCACGCTAGTGCACACAGTGGCAACATTGCTGAACATCATTCCATACACATCGAATTTAAGGATAAACATATTAAGTTTGATAAATAAATAATTGTTGTGTCCTTATGGTCAAGTTTACATTTATTCAGCCTCGCAGGGCTCAAGCACTAAATAAAGATATCAGCAACGAAACGAGAAAAACTTCAGCGGGACACATTGACTTGCCACAGGCAACCGACTGGAAACAAGACTTAACGATTGACCTCCTCGTAGTACTCCTCCAGAAAGGGTGTACTCAGAAAGTTGAACCACATAATGCAAATATACATGATGGCTTATTCCAAAGGATATGGCTAGTAAGGTTGCTTTTCATAAAGTGACATTTGCAATTGAATAGAATATGTATAGACCGAAAAGCATAGAGTGATACGACAATAATAAGTAAACAAGAGTTTGAACACAAAGCTTGCACATAGCCTAATCCATTTCATTCACATAGCCATCCTTCCTAGTTTTTATTTTTTTAACACTACCCCTTGTGTGAAATCTCCGAGCATGTCCATGACCGCGGACACAACTGTTCGAATAGAATTGATTAACACTCTGCAGAGGTTGTACAACTTTTCCCACAAGATATGACCAACGACATGGTTTTGACACGTTTCCATGGACGTGCGATCCGAAGGATCATAACAAAGCATTTCATAAACTTCGCCCCCAACAATTGGCCCTCCCGGTGACTTACCTACACCCTTATTCCATACACAGGGAATATCGCAACACAGTAAATGGGCATAAGGGTACACCGTTGGATTTCAGAATGGAACCGTCCATGATGTGGATCATAAACAGCACAACACAGCACACCACACCCTCCACCCTACACTCAATTTAGCCTACTTCTTGAGGAAGCCTACATTGAAACTCAGTAACTTACTAAGCCAGACTCTTCCCATTAGAGTATGTGGTTGTACAATTGTGGCTCAATTCAATGGCGCACAAAGTTAAGTCCTTAATTGTCTAGGGCATGACTACCCAATGCACTAATTTTACACATAGAAACATATAATTCAACACATAGTCCACCACACATAGTTTAACACTAAGCCTTGTCACTTACCCCAGTCTAAATCATTTTCCCACCCAGTTGATTATTGTGCAACACATGCCATCAATATGTGACAATACATGACACACCAAGATTCACAAAGACATTCCATAATCCATTAATTGGGTGTAGACTTGCATTTCAAAATGATATCAATAACCTGTTGCAAAGCTACGCATACTAGTCGTGTCTAACCAACCCCCGTTGATGCTATAATAATTACCAACTAGAATTATCCAATGTAGGGTGAAAAATGATCATGTCATACAATCGTCAAGGTGGTATAAAACAAAAATAGGTGACATAACTATCCCTTAGAAATAATAAACATTTGATAATTTAAAGTAGCATGCAATAGTTTGAAACATGGTAATATTGTAAAACTGGGTTCAATATGATCAATGTCCAACTTGCCTTGGAAAAGGTCCTGGTCCCTGTCTTGATCAACTTTGACTCCTTCATACGTTCCTGGTGTCTCAATGTCTACTCGCAAAAGACAACAGAAAGAAAATATATAAACAAACAGCAATGAAACAAACTCTAAAAATTATAATAAAAATCCATGAAGGTAGCGTTCAATTTTAAATGAACTTAGAAACTTAATCAAAGTTCGTATGAGGGAGAACAGGCTTTTAGAACTGGCTCGAGTGGCATAAATCGGGAAAACAACAAAGGGGGTAGAAAACAGAGACTAACATGTGGTGTCAAGGGATATTTTGAGAATCTTTGTTTTTGAAATTTCGGAAAAAAGCCAAGGGACTGACATGTGGAGTCCATGGTCTATAGGCCGGGTTCACGGTGAACTTTGACTACAGAATAGTACTTCTAATATGTGGGACCCACATGACATAGGCTTAGCTCACGGTGGACTATAGGTTTACACGGTTTGGATCTCGGGTCTGGGATGACGAGACTATTGATGCGGCGGTGGTCCTGACGCAGCGCACACGTGGCACTGAGGTGGCAAGGGTCGGCGCTGAGGTGGCGGCGATGGTTGGCTCCGGCAAGGGTAATGTGCAGTGACGCTCTCCAGCGAGGCAACGACGACGGTAGAAGACAGTGCAGATGCAGATCTGGAGCGACGGATCTAGATGAGCATGCACGAGCGAAGCGAACAGGGCACACATGGGGGACCAATGGTCATCGGAGATGACCGGCGGTGAGGAAGAAGTGGTGGCAACGTCACGGGTCTCAGCAAAGTCGACTATGTGACAGGCTTTGGTTGAATCTAAACGAACAACGAGGAAGTGGAGGACGAGATGGTCTCGTTGGTGGTAACGACGAAGGTGGGGCTCACCAACGGAGGTGGTGGACGGCAACGAAGAGCTCGGAGAGACAACAATGGCGGCAGCGTAGATCCGAAGCTTCGGTGGCCTAGGGCTTAGGGTTTCCGTAGCAGCGTATGCATCGGGTGTGATAGTCGAGAGCGGCGTCGCTTAAATATATAGGTAGGCGGTGGCGTGAGGCGCATGCTGAGGAGTCTGAGGCAGCGGCGGAGTCCAGCTCGGGTCCCAAGGCGGGGCGCGGGTGGACGCGTGTGGTACGCGGACGCAATGCGACGCCGAGCGTGGGCTGGGCTGGCTGGGTTGCGTCGGCGACAGCGGCTGGGCCAACTGGGCTGGAAAAAAGAGAGAAAGAAGTGGGCCGACAGAAGAATTCTGCCCACTTGGCCTTCTGGATTTTAAATAGATTTTCTATTTTTAAAAATATAGAAAAATAGAAATAGCCAATATGAGTAGCAAATACACTTGAAAAATGTGGAAAATACTTTTAAGCACAAGGGACTGAAATAAAATACTTTTGGATTTAATTGATGTTCAGATTAATCATATTAGATCATTTCATATTTGAAAAGTCTCAGTTAAGCAGTAATTAAGCGAGGAACATTGATGAAACTTTTTACGGATCCTAAAGATTTTGAAACTCGAAAAATCGGAATGTTACGTTGTCGGCACATGTGCAAACAAGCAATTTCGCACCCAGAAAAGAAAATGTCCGAGGCTGCAAGGTAAACTTTCCTGTGTCTAGTCTTATCAGGGCAGAGATGGTCGAGCATGTAAAAATCCCGATCAGGAGCTCCAAAGTAGCAAAGACCAATGTCCTCACGACAGAGGAGAGAGCAAAGATGGTCGAGCATATAAAAATCCATATCATGAGCTCCGAAGTACTCCTGACTTCCTGAGGCAAAGAGAACCCCATTCTTACACTTTTTGACGTATTTTCCGTAAAAAAAATGCATTTTACGAAATGATCTCTCTAGGTGGTTGTAGAATATTCGACTGGCCTATTCATTTAATTTTCATGATTTTCTATAGGGAAATGTGTGGATCCATGTATTAGATACCAACTTCTGAAATACAGATTAAATCCACAGTGAACCATCTATCAATGTGAGGATACATTGTGTTAATTGAATTTGATCTTAGAATTAACACTGTGTGGAGTTAATTTGGTGGTGCTATAACGGTAAGGGTTTTTTTTGTCCAAACACAATTAATGGAAGATAAGGGAGAGAAGTGCCATGTCGACAGCAACTTTTACATGGTCTCAAATGAAAAAAAAAAAGAAAAGGAACTCTTCTTTTACTGATCTGGAACGGATGGCTAGAGTTTGGGAATAAATGTGACATGATGCTATATATATATATGTATTTTCTATAACTATATACCAGAATAACCATGCAGTCAGCTATTTAGTCATGATCACCGGTTTATATTATCCAAACCAAGTAATTATTCATGGCACGAATAAAACTGAAAAAAAGAGAGAGGAAGTTGTCCTACCTATATATATACCCCTTTCAGCCCTCCATTTCTACCAAACACAACACCACATTCACTCTCCAATCAGTCACAATGTATACGCATGCATGATCAAAGACAAGCGACCGAGGAAGCAAGCCTATGCACAGTACAAAGGATCAAACTGCAGGCTTCATCCATGAAGATTCGACGCATGCATGGGAGGGAAGTATAATTTTTAACCAAGGATTTGGTATATACACGAAGGGTGACAGAAGAGAGTAAGCACGCGTGGTGGTTTCCTTGCATGCACGGGGCGTCGTGCTTGGTGCTGCGCGTGCTCACTTCTCTTCCTGTCACCTCTCTCTCTCTCATGCTAATCTTTTGGACTCCCTAATGCTACCTGTCTTAGTTATCACGAGTGTAATTCAGCTTCCATCATGTACGGAGTTTCACTAAACCGATGCAGGGTGGATCCAGAAAAATAAGTCAATAGGTTCATTGGGATCACCACTTATTAACCTCACTTGAGTTTATAGTATAACTTCTTGTATACATAGTGTACTACCATAGATTACATATAAGATCATCGGGGCTACATGAACCCGGTCACTGCACTTGGATCTACCGTATTGATTTGTTTTCATTAGTTCAAGGTAAGCAAGGGCGTCGGGGTTCAGGAGAACTTTCTAGAACTTCGTTTGGTTTCCTTCCTTTTTAGAAAATGGAAGTACAACGTCTGACCTCTGTACCAACTAGAGATACACATAGCCATTACACCACCATCAGCTAAAAGCTTAAAACAAAAAAACGATCAAAAGCTAAAAATGACAAACAAATTGTCATGCAAATACTAGCCTTTAAAAAACCACCTAACCCTGCCTCCGGAACCAACCAGGAGATTATCCACACGCGAACAGCAGCTGCACAGCAAAGAGGTGATGATTTGCTAGTATCCGTAGCGACGCCTCCAAGAAGAGATACGACTCACGTCGTCGTCGCCGGATCCAACCAACGAAGGTCAGATCAGGAGTTTTCACTCCGAAGATTAGGTACCAGTGCTCCAAAGCAACGCCTTCAAAAAGGTAACGCCGCTCAGGTCGGCGTTGTTGTCGGATCCAACCAGCGAAGGTCAGATGAAGAGTTTTCACCCCTGATCGAAGGTACCAGTGCTCCAAGACCACGCCACAGCACAACCTCGTCGGTGGATCCAACCAATGAAGGCCAGATCGCCAAGACGACGTTCACAATATCCCCACGGCCAACCGCCGCCCGCACCAAGGAAGGTGACGTCCACCGCAACACATGTCGACCGGTTAACAACCGTCCACCGGGGAGGAGTCGAGCGCCGCACAAGCCACCGCCGGGGAGGAGCCGAGCGCCGCACAAGCCACCACCACCGAGCCGTCACGATCTCTACCAACTGCATCAAATCTGGATCTGCACCGCGCCACCTACGTCATCATGCCATCGACGAAGCCGCGCCACCGGAAGAAGTCAGCGGAGAAGGGCTCCGGATCGCCACGCCTGAAGACGAGCCGGCGGAGAAGAGCCCCAGATCCAACCTTGACGAAAGTCCACGCTGTTTGAAATCGGTGGACAGACGTCGGGCGTCAGGAGCGCGATACAGATCAGCCGCCACCACCGAGACCAACGGCGGCGACAAGGATGAAGGAACGAGGAGAGGATGACTTGTTTGGTGGCGGCTAGGTTTTTTTTTTAGTTCCTTCCTGTTGATCGATCTAGTGGCTAGTTAATTTGTGGCTTCAAGCTTCACACATGCGTATGTGCATTTAGACCACAAACTTGTGGTTAGTCGCATATAGTTAATGCTGCAAGTAGCTAGGTTAATTAGCGCCAAGAGGCTAATCAAGGGTACTTAACTAAATATCATCCGCCAACGGATCGATGGCTAGTACGTCCAATCGGTGTGCCATCTCTGCAAACGTGTATTTTCTCGGGATTCGATTATTTTAGTGTTAGATTATGTGGCTAGATCTAGTATATTTTAGTTGATGAATAATTGATAATGTTGGGTACTGATATTAATTGAGGCGTGTGGTGTGTGGACTTATATCAGTCAAGTTGGGAAGAACTTGTGCCAGAAAAATATGTTGTTTTGGTCTTTGCATGTGCAGGGTAACTCGGAGACGTTCGTGGTTTACGTCGGTGACTGGGAGATGGCTTGGTGCGAAGTTATGGTTCAGAGGATCGGAGATATTGGAGGAGATGATCGAGCTCGAGTTGGGGCACGTGGAGATCAAAGATGAATAATACATGTTGGAGCTACGGAGGTGCAATTCGGAGGTTATGACATGTGACAATTTTTATATGTCTAAAATTGGATAATTTGTAACCAAGTGTTAAGTTCACGTATTAGGCCTAGGAATAGTGAGCCATACCTGAGTGATTATGTGTGAACGATGAAGGGTTTAGTGGCTGTAGCCTGTAGAGGCTATTTAGGTCCTCGTGTGAGGGGAATTAGTGGCGGCGGCTGTTCACGAAGAGCGCGCGGCTTCGAAGAAAATAGGGTCGGCGGCAGGATACTGGCCAGTGTTCTCGCCAGGAAATTGGCCAAGGGCTTGTAGCGGCTGTACAATACAGAATTCTGTACGTGACTTGGTAACTTGATTGCTGCCATGGCTGCTACAGGTTTGTATATTCTTTTACGTCAATGGCTTCGTGAGGCTGAATAGGAGCGGCGGCTGTAGACATGAGGAATGTTCCTGGTTCCTGGTTCCTGTTGATGTGAGGAAATAGGCTTTTGCATCGTGTGATCTGATCCCTGGAAGAATCACCTAGGAGCTTGGTGGATGTGCTGGTTGCTCGTACCGCGTACGTGAGATTTTTTAGGGCATTAGGTGAGAGAAAAAAAGGTGCGGCTGTTGCTAGTAGCGGCTTTGTTTTTTCTTCTTCTTGACGTTGATGTGTGCCAGCGGCGGCTTGTTGCTCACGGCTGTAAAAGGGGCTTGATCTTTTCAGCAGAGCCGCTGCCTGTTGCATGTGTACGTGTGGTGTTTGACGGCTGTACGTGATCACTAAGTATTTGTGATCGCTCTGATAAGAGAGGAGCGTTTGATTGATTCTAGGTGTGAAAAATCCCTCATAATCATTTATCTTTTCTCTGATTATCATTAACGATCCTATGGTTAGTGACCAGGTGCACCCTTTAATTTTGAGAGAAAAGATAGATATCACCCATGCATTAATATTTCATAGCCTACAGAGCACAGATTCTTCAGTTTGTTGTCGTATCTGTGTCGGACACAGTGTCCGACACGGACACATGTCGGCAGTGTGTTAGTCAATTAAACAATAATTTTTAATTTTTTAAATTTCCAACACGCGTCAGATACGGCTTGGACACGTATCCAACACGCCCAACCGGCCCACCTCATCCACCTCAGTGCATAACCCTAGCTCCTCTCGATTCCAATCCCCTATACCCCTGTCCCCTGTCCCTTGTCCCCTGTTCCCTGCACGCCGCCTCAGCTCCCTCACGCGCCCCGTTGCCCTTGTCCCACCGCCGACTTGCTGCGCCTCCTCCCTCTCTAGCGACCAGCAGACAGGAATGTGCCACCTCTTGCCAGCTCCTAGGTTAATATAATTTTGAATTTATGGCAATAGTATTTATATGATCAATTGAACATATCATGAACTAACTGAAAGAAGAATGAAGAGACGAGTGTTATCTTTAGAGGTACATAATCCTAGTTTACTTTACACTTTACATTATTTCAGTTTGACAAGCACGTAGAAAAATAAAAAAAAATAGATATGTGTATATTATTCTTATTATTTAAATATATATAGCTGTGTCGCCATATCGACATTTTTGGAAAAATGACAAATCCATGTATCAATGTTGTGTCATGTTGTGTCGACGTATCCATGTATGTGCATCATAGTTCATAGGTGGCGAAGCCGAGATTAGAACCCTTGCGGAATCAAGCGGTGAAACCTGTGAGGATCAATACCTTTTATTAAATCTTTATTTTTTCGAGGAAAACGGCAGAATGCCGCTAATGCATTAAAGATAGAAGCAAAGCAAAAACCAAAAACAACATTTAGGTTCAAACAAGCCGGAAAAAGGAAAGAGAACAAAACAAAACAAATACAAAACCAGGAAATACCTCTCCCCCTTTCTCCAAGAGCAGGAGAGGATCCTTCTATGCCTTTCCTACTACCGACCCTCACGATCAAATCACCTCGCCGCCATGGATGTAAGTCTCATGACACAGTCGCCCGCTTAGCATCTAATCCTTGGCTTCTTCTTTGATGATGGACAGTAACCCTGTTGGCACCTATCGGAGGTGCTGAAAAATCCTTCTATTTCTCTCTTTCCAAATGTTCCATAAGGTCAGAACAATTAGCGATGCCTCACCTTTTTTGTCATTTCCTTCCCCAGAGTGGAAGATGTCAATCCACCAGTCAACCATCTTCGGTCGAGAAGTCCAATGCGCCGAATTTAGGTTATCTCTTTGGACCCATGTAGCAACTAAGGACAAAATTTCTGCGGCATAGGGGCATTCCACGAAGAGGTGTATAGCAATTTTTGGAGTGTTTGTACAAAGGGGGCACCAGTGATCATTTTGAATATGCCGACAAGATAGGACATCCGCTGTCGGTACCCTATGTTGAACTAGCAACCATGCAAAATTTTTGCATTTTTGTGGTGCCCAAATATTCCAAAATAGTTTTTGGAAAGGAGCCTCTAACGCTCCCAAAAAATGTATCTCATAGGTAGACTTGGCTGATTAGCTACCTGAGGTTGTCCACTTCCAGGTTATATCATCTGGCACATTTTGGGCGAGAGTGACCTGACGGAGCATGCTATAAACTTTAACAAAATCCTACAATAAATGAATTGTAATTTCCCTCCTCAGGTCCGCTATCCATTTGCCTCCATGCATCGCCTCCCACACCGTTCGGTTTTTCCTTGCTGCAATACAAAAAAGTCCTGGAGCAAGTTCTTTCAGTGTCCTTTCTCCCAAACACTTATCTTTCCAGAAATTCACTTTTTCCCCATTTCCAATGGATATCACCATGGAAGCTCGAAAAAGGGCTTGATCCGCATCTGAAATCGGCAGGGACATCCCATTCCATTGTTTTTCCGGTGTTTCCATTGGTACCACAGCCACCGGAGGCAAAGAGCACGACTGAAAGGTACAAAACTCAAAACCCCTAGTCCACCGAACTTTTTAGGGCAACAAACTAGGCTCCAGTTGACCCAACACTTACCTCCAAAGCAGATGTCATTTCCGGCCCAAAACCACGCTCTTCGACGCTTGTCAATTTGCTTCAACACCCAAGCAGGCAATTCCGTGGTTGTTAAGTGATATGTAGGTATAGCTGTGATGACCGTATTCAGCAGCACAAGTCTCCCTGCTCGAGACAGCAAGTTCCTTTTGTAACCACTCAATCTAGTTTCTACCTTATCCAGAAGGGGTTGGAACAACGTCTTCCCCGGTTTTTTGCGCGAAAGTGGTAACCCCAGATATTTGCATGGCAGTTGCATTCACGTGGCTGGGAAATTTTGCAGTATATCATCTAGATTTAGCAATTGGCATTGGATTGGTATGACCGCGCTTTTGGATATATTTATGTTGAGCCCCGTTACTTCTCCAAATACCCGCAGGATCTCTTTAATGTTATCTACATCCTCCTTGACTGGCGAAAGGAAAATTATTGCATCATCAGCATACATCGACAGTCGTGCCTTCATTTCTACCCTACAAAGCAGCGATAGCCAAGCCTGCTGGTCTGCTATGCGGAGAATACAATGAAGCATGTCAATTGAGAGGATAAACAGATAGGGAGAGAGGCAATCCCCTTGTCGCACACCACATTGGTGCCTTATGCTTGGTCCCTGCACGCCATTCAGTACAATCCTCAGCGATGACGTGCGAAGCATCATTGCAATCCATGCTCTCCACCGGTTTCCGAACCCCCTATATTGCAGCATGTCGAGCAAAAAAGGCCACGAGACAGAGTCAAAAGCTTTGGCAATATCAAGCTTTAGCAAAAGCATTGGTGCCCTCAATCGGTGGTAGCCCCTGGCGAGGTTTTGCACATAAAGGAAGTTGTCTTGTATGGTCCGCTGTTTAACGAACGGGCTCTGACTTGCAGAAATCAGATCATCCATGTACCTCGAAAGCCTGAGGGAGAGCAGCTTGGAAAGGATCTTTACTATACTGTGAATCAGGCTAATCAGCCTAAAATCAGATATCTCAAGTGCCTGATCCTTTTTTAGGTAGAAGTATTATGCTTGCAGTGTTGATTTTCTTGAAATGTAAACTATTCAAGGCGTACACTTTTTGAAAAACGGTTAGCATGGCCTCCTTTATGGTTTCCCAACTTGCTCTGAAAAAGCAACCTGTGTACCCATCCGGACCAGGAGCACCGTCTGCAGTCATTTCAAATATGGTTGCCTTAATTTCCTGTTCTGTGAAGGGGTGTTCCAGAACGTCTAAGGCGTTGGTTAGCAGCACTTGCAACCCAAGAAGATCCTAAGGATGAGCTACCGGTTTTGCAGTGCCTAAAATTTCCATGAAATGTTTTACCAGCGCCTCCTCCTTCTCCGAATGAAGGGTGAAAGCGTTCCCCTTAAACTTCACGGTGTGGATTAGCTTTTTCCTTCTTCTTGAGTTTGCTTTGCAATGGAAATTTTTTGTGTTGGCATCTCCTAGACGTAACCAGTTGAGCCTAGATCGCTGCTTCCATTTCATCCTCTGAATGGCTGCTAGTCCCAGAATCCTTAGTTTAAGCGTGGCTCGAGAAGATCGTGTTCTGCCAGAGAGAGCTGACGCTGCTATTGCGCTCTGTCAAGCCGCAGAACCACCTCGAGGGCAAAGTGCAACTGAGCCTTATAATCCCCAATTTGTAATTTGCTCCAAGTTTTGAGAGCCCTCGCGGTGTTTTACAACTTGGCTAACAGCCTTTTTATTGGGTCAGCCTCTTGCACCGGTTGGGACCATGCCTCCTGAATCAACTCGTTGTACCTGGCCATTACTGGCCAAAATTTTTCAAAGGTGAACCTTCTGGGTGGTCTAACTCACTCCTCACCAGAGACTAGTAAGGGGCAGTGATCTGAAATTGACGATGACAGCGACTGCATACTGCAATCTGAGAAGCAACTGTCCCATTGCAAATTACAGAAGGCTTTGTCAATCCTTTCTAGAGTAGGATTTTGCTGGCCATTCGACCAAGTGAACCTACGATCTCTAAACCGTCTCATTAGCCTTGGATTCAGATTCAGATTGCTCTTATCAGAGGCTCTACAGATGAGATTAAAATCCCCAATTAATAGCCACGGCCCAACCATCCTGCCATGGATATGTTTAATCTCCTCAATAAAAGCTCACGCTGTGTTCGACACCAACTTCATGGACGATGGTTCTCGAGTCATGCGACATTGAGCCCCTTATGTTCCAATTCAAAATTTTGCAATTCATCATCAAACAACTAGGCAAAAACGCGTTATATATTTCATCATGCCTTTCCCATACAAAGCACACAGGAAACCTATAAAAGCTATGTACATCCCCGCCATACCACCATTGAAGTTTGAGAGCTAGCTGCATGCAACAAACAGGGGCTAGGCACTGCAGACAACCAAAGAGCAGGGAAACTACCAGCTTACCCCCTACTAGAAAAGGATCCCCAGGTGCTAACAACATGAAGAACCACAATACACATGCTCCTAAAAGTACTACAGATCATACGTGCGGCAATCATGCCGCCGCGATCTCCTGGACCAGCGCCGAGAGGTCCTCGCCAGTAAGTCCCATAGCTGGAAGGTCCACCTGTGCTTTGCCCTCAACACCTGCAAGGACCTTGATTGCTTGGATGACTTCAGGGTCTAGAGGTGAGCTGAAAATGTCGATGAGGTCTTCCTTCGCTGTCCCAGCCCCCTTGCTGGTTTCAGAGATCTTTGCAAACTTCTTTTGCAGCAAGAGAGAGGCCTGCTGTGCTCCTCCCACCACATGTTTACCTTTCATCTTCGCCACAAGACGGAGGCTGCGACGAGCTGAGGGATGCTCACTGATGGTCGACGCCGGGGTACCACACACTGAAGGAGGGCGAGGGTGAGCAAGGCTGGTAGGCAGCAAAGGTTGAGACTCCACCACGCTGCCTGCCTCCTTGCCAGCCCCCTAGAGGCCTTCCTATTGTAGCTCGGCAGTCCCCTGAAGGCCTTCCTGATGCAATTCGGCAGGTGGCGAATCAGCGGGACCTGGGACCACCTTCCCCTGATGCGATTCCATAAGCACGGGTTTAGGGGGAGGGGGTAACAGAAGCTGCCATCCCTTGGCTACCCCTGATGGAGCCACCAACGAGAGCTGCCTCCAGCAGCATGGGGTCCTCCCGCCGGCTCAGCACATCTCGGAGAGGCGGTAGATGCTCCAACTCAGCCTGCAATAGAAGTCCACAGAAAGCTGATGGTATCCCATCGAGATCGGGATCGCGGCGAGTCAGGCAGCCACCAAGAGGTGTTTTGCAAGCCTCCCGAGTCACTTGCTGTTTGGGGCGCAAATGAAGCCTCCGCGACGGCGACGTGGTGCGGCTACGGCTGTCAAGGCCATCACTGGGCCTCGAGCTCGATAAAGGCTCTGTCACCTAAACGGTGAACACGACACGCATTGGCGGTAGGACTCGGCCGAAGGCCCCATGAGCCGCCGGCGTCCCGACCAAGCGCACGGTCACGCTTTTTACGCATCAACCTGCCGCGCCCCGCCTTGTCGTCATGATCATCATCCCTGTCATCACGCCTAGGGTCGAGTCGAGAGTGAGCATCAGCTGTAGGTCTCCTTGAGCGGCGCTCAACACCATCAGGGATCCCCGTCGTCCAGAAGAAATGGTCCTGCTTGGGATAGTCTTCCTCAACGTCCACCGGGGCGCATTGAGGGAACTGGTAGGAGTGCGAATGCCCTACGGAGAGAAATCTTCCAGAATGCTTAAATGAATAAGAACCTGGTGCCGACGGCCTTCCCTTGAGACGCCAATGGGTGGAGATGAGTGGCCTTGCACCGCCCCGGACTCCACCACAGGATCAAGCAGTGTGAGGTGGGTGATCTTCGGGATGGCATCAGGATCTCGCACCCACACCCACACTGCCCAAAGGATGGCGCTACGCTCTCTTTCTCGAGCAACGTCATCCACCCTGTCAAATTGATAGTTACCCCCCGCCACGCGCTCGGCCACTAAGGGCCGCCAAGCGAAGAGCGGGATGCCCTCCATACAGAGGAGAGCATGGTACCTCCAGATGTTGCGGTGAGAGCCGGCAGTGTAATCCCAAGACTGGAATTGAAATTGATAGCCGTCCAGCGAGCACCCCTCTATCTCGAGTGCAACATCATGCTGACGCTTCGTGTCGAACTCAACAAGGAAATATTGAGGGAGACATCGCGAGACAAGAAAGTCTGTCAGAGGAATGCGGAGCCGCACTCGAATGGCTCTCGCCACCAAACCCGGCGGTGGGTTTTGGCGAGACCCCACCACCGAGACGAGGACCGCCGTGCCTCGGAGGCGCAGGAGTTCGTCTTCCATCTCCTGGGTGATGGCGTGGGCGTAAAATCCTTCGCCCGGCCTGTTGATTGCTTGTCCTGCGAGTAGTCCTCTATGGTGTAATGAGGTGATCCGCCAAAGGGCTTGGCCGCCTGCTGTTGTGGAACGGGGTGACAGGGGGTTGTTGGCGGCGGGTGCACGGGGGGAAGGCGAAAAGTGGATTTTTGATGGCAGTGACGAGCAAGGTGGACGCTTCGCCTACACTGGAGGCAGCGAATGGCAGACCTGCATTGGGCTCGCTTGTGACCTTTTTGCGAGGCACCTGAAACAGCAATCAGAGAAAGTAGAGAATAAACCAGCTTGCCTCTTCTGGTTGGTGCCGTCATTAAGGCGGCCAGCCTTGCGCGCGCGCTTTGTCCCGAGCCGCGGACGCCACCAATAGCGTGGCTTGACTGTGCGCCACTCCCCCTGTGCAGTGCCAGCATCATTCCGGGCGTCGCCTTGAATACCTGCAGTCTGCTCCCAACCACCTACAGCAGCGGTCTGAGAGTGCCAATTAAGAGCAGCCCGCCTCGCTGCTTGGACCCAAGCAGAGGATTGATGAGCTTCTTTGGGCTTCGGTAACAAAGAGGAGGAACTTGCCAAGACCTGTCCAACAGCTCGACCAGCATTACTGCCCTCACCCACTTCAGCTACGCTTGATGTGCCATGGACTGCTAGCAAGCTATCCTTGACAATAACTTCGTTAGAGTGACGAGACAACAGCCGGATTTGAGGTGGATTTCCCACACGGCTACTTATGAAAGGAGGGCTGCAATGCGGCGCCCTACTTCAGCCTAAGCAGCGAGAATGGCGGAGGAGTAGCTCCACACCTCGAGACCATCCCTAGCCGGAGGGTCTAGAGGTCAGCTGACCGCAGAACCATACTCGATGAGGAGGATTTACTGGAGCGGCCTGGATGCAAGCTGAGAGGCGAGCTACATACGACACCGGGCTATCATCACCCGAAGAGCCATAATCCAGGAGATCCAGGCCGGGGCTAGCGTCCTCGACCCCTAAGCGGGCACCATAGAACCAAAACAAACAGCAGAGATGGGACGAGGCGGAGGAAAAAAGGCAGGAGGTGGAAGGGGATTGTGGGGTCTTTTTTGGTGGTGGGTGGGGGGTGCGGAGGGAGACAACGATGAGGGGGGGGGGAGGTGGGGATGGAGTTTTGGACCTTGCCGATAAGGGTGAAGGTGGCTGCCGGTGCCGGAGTGGCACCGACGGAGAGCTTGGAGGGGATTCACGGGTCGCCTACGAGTCACCTACGAGCTGCTGAAAGGAATCTTTGAATCTTAAAGCACTAATACAAGGGTCTCTCTTGATTCAATGAATACATCTGTTTCATTGTACTACTACTATTCTACTATTATATTTTTGTTTGATCAGGGTGGCCTAACCAATCCGTGGGTGCGTTTGATAAAATTTAGGCAAAATTAGCTACAAACATTATAATTTCGTGTCATTAGCTATAGAACATCTAAATTTTATGTCTTCGTCAAAAGACACTGTAAAAATATATTTCTTTGCTCTAGAACACTCTACTTATTAAAATAATATATCTGTCTTGGAGAGTAGAGAGGTGGACGAAAAGATTATTTTGCACCCAGTTGGCTTGATTCAACCACGTTCATGGAACCGCTCCGTCGCCAGAGGCTATCGGCGGCGAGCATCTCCACCACGCCATGGAGGCCAACGTCACGAACGCTCCTCAGGCCGCCTCGCAAGACCCGCCTCAGCCTGAGCAACGCCGACACGTCATGCTTCTCGACTCCACCTCCATCTCCATCGGCGGCGGGGAGGCGGCGCCTTCACCTCGTCCGCGTCACGCCCTCCGCTGCTCCTGGACACCTCGCTGATCGAGGCGACTACCGACAGCGAGAGCAGCTCCTACGGCGACGCCGCCACCAATGTGGTCACCGGTCGTGAGCTTGTGCCCTCCTTCTCCACGAACGCCCACATGGATGCCACCCTCAGCATCGGGCAATACACCCCGACTGCGCTCGCCATCGAGCCGGCGCCGACATTCTTCCCAAGCCTCCGCTTGCTACAAGAGAACCTGAAGTTGACATTGCTCCTCTCCGGCGGTCTCTAGGCGGGTGTGTCGCCGCTGGGCGGCGGCCTCCACTGGCCATAGAGGAGCGTAAGGAGGATGCCCGAAAACAGCGTCGTCACGCTCTTTGTGTTCAGGAGGGTTTCAGATCGGGTACAGTAGGAAGAAGAAAAAGATGGAGGATGGATGGGGCAAACAGGACATTTCACACACTCTCTCACCTACTAAGCAGGATAATATTATTTTGATAACCTTAACGTCGTTCAGCATATAGCCATAAAAACTGTATTATCCTGTAATAACAGCACAAAAAAACTGATGTCATTGAACAAATGCCACAAAATTGCGCTGTTTTGTACCCAATTTTGCCTAAAATTTATCACGCCACAGAGGATATGCGGACATTGCTTGCGGAATGTGCATGTTTATTAAGATGCTGGTGTGAAAAATCGGGGCAAATTTGATGTGTGCTTGCCGAATGCTGATCAACGGTTGGGCTCTTACCGAGCTACAATCTGCAGGCCTGATCGAGCCTGGGATTCTATTCTAGCCCCATGCCCGACAGCCAGTACTACGTTGGGCCATACTGAATTGTTCACGTCAAGGCTTGTCCAAACCAACCTGGACCGTCAGGCCGAGACGATAGCCTGCCAATTTCTAGGCCTGAAATATGGGCACTTTTGGAGCCTCTTATATAAGGGGACATATCTCAAATGCATGCTTTATTTGGTGTAGCATATAAGCAACTTTGAGTTTAGGTATCAATTAGCGTAAAAATTCTGAAAAAAATTCAGATGTAATTTATGGTGTTTTGTTCCACTCTTTAAAATTTGAAGTTCAAACTCAATGTATGTTAGAAGAAACAAAAAAGAAATTCACTTGTGAATAGTAACATTTCTGTTTTCTCTTTCCTGTTTTCTCTTTCCATACTATTCACAGTGAATTTCTCTTTTTTGTTTCTTCTAACATACATTGAGTTTGAACTTCAAATTTTAAAGGGTGGAACAAAACACCATAAATTACATCTAGAATTTTTTTCAGAATTTTTTATGCTAATTTGATACCTAAACTCAAAGTGTTTTCATATGTGCACCAAATGGGCTATGTGCATGAGATATGCAGCCATAACCTTCTGGGCACTTCTGGTATTTTATTAAAATCTCTTGGTTGAGCGTCTCAAAAACAATCTCTTGGTTGAATTTTTTTAAACTGCAAATAGGCGGCCTTTGAAACTCTGGATTTCATCCGATATTACAAAGTCAAGTACAAATGTACAATCTCTTACCATTTAGTAGAGAAGCCCCTAAAAGAAAAGGAAAATTACAACAAGACCAGAGAGGGTACCACCAAGGTTATCAGGATCACAGCACGGGGTAGTCGGATCGTGCGATTCTATGATCCTACAACAGTTGGACAACACGGATCGGGTCATGGATCGAAATCTTGTAGTATCATAGTGGGATCGCGACTAAGCTCCAAAGTTGTCAGAATCGTGATCCTCAATCGAATAGGAGGTTCTTCAACAGGATCGTGAATTGTAAGATCGATGTAGAATCTACGATCCTATCTGATTCTACTAAAGAAGCATTTTTTTAATCTACCTTGTATTTTAACGTTTCTACATTTTGAAAACTATATTTTTAGAATTTTTGTTTACCAAAATGTAGTGCAAAGGAAAGATTGTTTCTTATTTATACAAATTATAATGGACATGAAAAAAATAAAAGTAAAAGTTTATGATGAAAAAGACATATGCAAATAATTATTTATAATAAATCACTAGAATCGGAGAGGATCGTATGAAAATTTTGATCATAGTCTTATAATTTTTTGTTAGAATCGTAATAATATTAAGATTCTATCAAATTAAGACTCTACCATAGGATCGATCGTGCGATCAATCTAGATCATATAAACGTATGATCATATTACTGGAATCGAGATTCCGGCTTAGCTCGTAAGATCGGTAGAATCGCGACACAATTGTGAATCTGCCCGATCCAAATTCTCGTGGCCCTCTTGTGACCTTAGCGCAGCTTTACTGCGACGCGGGTGCACAACAAAGTCGCTGGAGCCTTCAATCGCTATTTATGGGCTCCTCTGGCAAGCTCTCCGTCATGTCATCCTTCATCAGGACCGAGATCGATCAAGAAGAGAGAGAAAACGCAGAGATTAGGGAAAGTACGACTCCACCGTAGTCCTTCATGCCCTCTATTCAGATCTGTCGCTGGATGTTTGGATGGGAGAAGACGACGTCGCTGGGCTGGATGGGAGAAGAAGACGAGAGCAGAAGTGCTCCCATGGTCTTATGCCCTCATCGGTAGAAGACGAGAGCAGAGAGTAGCTTCTGGATGGGATAAGACAGAAGCGAAGATGTAAAAAATGTAAAAAAGAGCATGGATGGAATCTTATTAAGACTAAAAGAATGAAAGCTATTGTATGTCTGTACCTTCTTAAAAGAAGTTAAAAAAAAACTCAATTACAAGCAGTACTCGTGTATTTAATGTAGATACGGATCATATTTGTGCTTAGTAATAGGATTACTATGTTTTTCCTACATAAATTTTTATGAATTACCCTTGTGAATTAATACTATGCCATATGCAAATTTATTATACTCATTTTTTAAAAAAAAAACTCATATAATCGTGATCCTACGATTCGATCCTGTCCAACAAAAAATAATTCTGCCTGGGACCACGATCCTAACAACCTTAGATACCACGACGATGAGAGCTGCATACCCTAAGAAAATCTGAAGGATAGACACCATCAATCGCCAATAGAGACGTTGATCCCTAGCATTCACTGTAGTCTGGAAAACATTCCTAGAGCTTATTTTGTGGTATTTACACCCCGGTGAGTTATCTCAATTTGCAAAGTCCCCTCACCATTACTTTATTTACTACTCCTTTTTGTTAAAAAAAACAAGTCGTTTTGGAATACGTGCAGTCAAACTTCGAAAACTTTGGCTATTGATACGTTTTTAAATATTTAGATTAGATACATGAAAATCATATGTGTAGATTCGTCTCGAAAAGTACTTTCATAATATTATAAATTTATTAGATTTTACAAATATATTATAATAGTAAATAGTTGTCAAAGTTATATTTTAGGGACAATGTCGATGTCCAAAACGATTTTTTTTTGTAAACCGAATGAAGTATTTATAACAAAACCCTAAAATCTTATAAAATAGTCATTAAGATGATGGCCGGCATGTTTGTGAGCTGTGACTACAATTTTAAATAGAACTGTTACATTATATATCCTCGCTCTCACTTTCATAAATGGATGGATACATATGCTAACCACTATAACTTCACCTATTTCTAATGTTTTACGTTATGCTTGACACAAGAAAGTATAAACAAGAGGGAATTTACAAACGGGGGGGCTTGCGCAGGTGTGAATGCTAGCACAAAATCAAGCTACCAACTCGAGTAACAATTGGGATGTTCTCGCAATTTACTGCAGCAAACTGACTTTACATTCACTACACCCACACCATGTTATTATTAAGGACAATCAAAATGTCAGGAAAAACTGCGTTGAAAAGCAAATTATCTGTTAGGAATGTGTTTTCCCGGTACTTATTGCCTGCCTGGTAAAGTGCTATCGGGAAAGACATTCCCCGACAGATATCTGGATTCCCGGCACTTAATTGCCCTAGATAAGTTGTTTTTCCCAAACAATTAGTATTTCCCCGACAATTAGTTGTTTCCCAGTAGTTAACTACCCTTGATTCTCTGTTTCCCCCCTACAATTAGATGTATTTCCGGCAGTTAACTACCCTCGATTGTCTGTTTTTCCCTGGCAGTTAGATGTATTGCCGACAGTTAACTGTCCTCAATTGTCTTTTGCACCATTTAACCATAATTTAGAAAACATACAATTTTGGTAATTATACAACTCAAAAAAAACATGTCATATCAACGATCAAAGACAGTTACAACACAAAGAACAAATTCGGATTTTGCAAAATACATAAACAAGAAATGTGAAAGTTCTGATAGGCACAACAGTACATGTGCAGTACATACAGAGTGTATACAATTTCAGAATTATGAGCATTCAAATATAGCCATGACGATACAACCATCTGAAGTCTTGAAGAATCTAGACCCACCATTATGAGTTAATGGAGTATTTTGGTGATTAATGACAAATCTATATGTGAGACTAACACTTCTATTGATATATCTATTGTGTAGTCTTATTTTGAGGAAAAGGTGAAAAATCATGCAGGTATGCACTCGATATTATATTCTTATATTTTGTTGCATTCCTCGGATCCAAAATATAAGTTGAACTCCACTAAAAGTTTAACTTGAATATGTGCATATGTTTTTATTACACATTCGTGTATGCATATATTTAGGGGGAGTTCACTCTATGTTTTATGGTTTCATTAGTATTGATCCATATTTCTTTATTCACATATATTGGGGATCTCTACTTTGAAACATATTCTTTGAATATATAAAACTTGTGTAGTTCATATATACTTATGTTACTTTATATTCAATTATTTGCAATTGTGTTGTGGGACTAATGTGTATGCTAAGATGTTTTCAAGGCTTAATCCCGGAGTTTGAATGATGACATGAAAAGAAAAATGCAAAGATGATAAAAGATCGACATGGCTCAAAACAAATGTATCATGCATTGCATTTCGAAAAGCATCTGGAAGAATTTCAGTGGAAATCGGTATGACCGTATTTGGTAAGCAGTACTACCGATGTGCGGTAGTACTGGAGTTCATTGGACAGAACTACCGCGTAGCAGTATGACCGCAAATCCTGAGCGGAATTACCGCAACATGGTCTTTCCGAAAACTAGTCGGCGGTACGTTATTTACAGACAGGGTCTGTTATAGACCTCGAAAGGAAGCAGTCGTACCGCCCTTATGATCGGAAGTACCGGTGAGCGGAACTACCGCATGATCAACAGCGGTAGTACCGCACCTTTCTACAACGGCTTGTTAAGAAGCATTTGATGCAGGTATATCTTGGTAATTAATGTCAGTAACATTATAGGACTACCATTTTTCATGAGTTGGATGAATAGGTTACGTTCTATAGTAATGAAGACTTTGGATGTCATTATGAGTTGATCGTCATCAAGTCAAGGTTCAAGAAAAGGATGCATCATGTGTTGATGCATATCAAGATCTTGCAGAGGAGATGATCATGAGTTAGTCATCAAGTCAAGATAAGACCCATCATGTGTTAATGGAGGTCAAGTAAAGGATGCATCATGGGTTGATGCATACCAAGACGATGACCCGGACTTGAAGTGAAGATGTGCGCCATCAAACTTCAAGATGATGCTCAAGGCAAAGGTATGACTAGCTAGGGCTAAGGATATGTTCCTAGTCTTTTATCGATCTTGGTGTTTGGTTGAAAGATCGGATTGCTAGTATAAGTTTGTCGTACTATTAAGAGGGGTTTTGTCTAGTAGCTTGAGTCTCATCATGTGTTGATAGCTTAATCTCGTTTGCTCTAACTCTTCGTGGCATGATGCTATTATTTGCGAATGTGTTTTGCAAATAGTTGAGGCCCATGCATTTAATCCTTGTAGCATGTGACTATACTTTGCAAATGTGTTTTGCAAATAATTGAAATCCATGTACCTACTCCTTGTGGCATGATCTAAGTTTGCAAATGTGTTGTACAAATTGTTAGGATTCATGCATTTTTTTTCTTGGCATAGTCTAAGATTGCTTGTTACTATTTTTTTGGATTTAGACCATGGTATTAGCTCTTTGAAGTTGTGCTTTTTGATTTGATCAGATATGTTTGAGATCAATCAAATAGGTGGGTTGTGCAGCCCTCTAAATAAGCTTTCCATACAGTCTACGATCACTCAATTCCGATATCGGAGTCAAAAGTTAAGACTTTTTTTCGAGTGTAGTCTGTGTTGAAATTGGCCTATGGTAATACCGCCGGAGAAGGGTGGTACTATCACATAACTGTAGGACCGGCCTTTGTACTGCGGTACTACCGCACTAAAAACTTTAACAGCTAGTTTTTTAGCCTTTAATGCACCCTTTCCGACCGTTGAGCAAAAATCGTTAGTATGGTGCTTTCAACGGCGGTACTACCGTATTTTTGCTGAGTTTGTTGATTTCTGCTCCTAATGGCTAGTTTTTGTTGTGGGGGCTATAAATACCCACTTTGGCTAGTTGGGGGATAATATTTGGCATCCCATTTCACTCACTTGAGCTAGTGTAAGCCTCTCCTTTCAATTGTGCATGTATTGCACCTTGTGAGCAAGGAGAGAAATTTCTAGTTGCATTTGTTGCATCTAGAGGTGGATTTTGTATCCACTTGAGTTTGTACATTCGTTCCACGTGGTAAGAGTCAAGTAGGCTTGACTTATTACTCTTGTTGTTTGCCGACACCTAAACAGCGTGAAGGTGTCGTGGATCGGTGATCTTCTCAAGAAGGTTATGAGAAAGCCCGGCATATTGTGGAGGTTGGAGCTCACCTATTCAGAGCGAAAAAGAGCTACCACTAGTAAAATTGAGGTGTTTGGCTTAATTTTTTAAGCCGGTCCAATTAGTTTGAACTTACCTCAACATGGATTAGGGGAGACCAACAAGTCTCCGAACACCACGGTAAAACGTTCTTGTGTTATTGTAGTTTGCTCTCTTGCGATTTACTTTGTGCAATTTGCATTCCTAGAATTAAATTACTTATATGTCTTTGTATGCTTGCTATCATTATCAATAGTCTTATATTATTGGTGCACCTAGTCGAGACTAGTTGATTTATGTTTTAATTGAGTAAAACCGAATTGATTTATAATTCCGAATAAAACTCGATTTTAGCCAAAAGATTTTTAAAACCGCCTATTCACCCCCCCTCTAGTCGGCCTACTCGATCTTACAAATCTACTCAACCTAAAGAAATACTCTAACCCCTTCTACCACAATACTCCATCTTCTTCAGAAATTCTTCCACATTCGCTATCCCCTCTGAAAATGTTTTGTCAAGCTCAGACAAAGTAGCCTTCTCCTTCTTTCATGTTTAAAGGAGAGAGTCAGAGCACAGATCTTTCACAAATGAGAACTGTTTAAAAGGCAGTGAGTCATAGTAAATATCTTTAAAGAACGAGAAATGGAACAAGCCATCTACTTACTTAGCAGTTCATCCTACACAAGCAATTTCTTAGCAGTTTATCCTGCACAAGCAATTTCTCTTTTTCATACTCAAACTTTGAAAAAAGGTCTGCAGAACATGATACATGGATGATAAGTCAGTCGATAATGGGGGATAACTGATAACATCTATGTGGGAGGAACTCAGTGACTCAGGATACTGGCACAAGATAGGTACAGTTATGTGTGAATATCACCTGAAGATATTGGTCTAATTTTCAACAAAAAGATAGGTACAGTTATGTGTGAATATCACCTAAAGATATTGGTCCAATTTTTGACAAAAAGATATCTGGTATAGGTTATCTGCAACTAGCTAGTGGTAGTAGACCCGAGTCCACTCTTTCCCTTGATCTCATTTGTTGTGTATTGGGGTTTAAATAAGTACAGGTATCTATTCCCTTTCAGATGATTCACTCTATTCCCTAATACTGAAGGCATCATTTAAGGACTTACCTTCTATGCAAGGTGAGGACTCTGATAAATAACCGTGGCACATAGTGCTACATACTAGCCAGGAAAACATACAGATCACACATATGGAGACTGCTTGACAAAAGGTTGAACGGTCATATACGAAAACGATTTGTGCATCAAAATTGACTACACAACTTGATACCATGACTGAATGCTAACCATAGACCACAGGAATTGCTAAGGTTAGCTTTGTGCACTTTAGTTTAACGCTATGAACGACATGCTAGTATTGTGATATTATGGTCACAGGGGAAGTATCATTCAGACTTTGGTTTCTCTGTCCACTTTGGATGATCTGGGAGGAACGGAAAGATCTAAAATGCATACCTGTTTACATGCACAATCAGGTTGTCCCTTTATCTCCCATGTGAGACTTATAAGAGCCATCAAAATGGCTCAATAGTGATGACTTATCCACCTTAAGAATAAAAGCAACTTTAAGTTCTAAATGCACCAAAGAAACAGACAAAATCATGACAAGGAAAAAGTAGGCAGACAACATGTTATAAGTGGATAAATAGCTTTTGAACAACAGAATAGTTTTATCATCACCTATCTTCTGTATAAGATAACTTAAGGCTTCAGAACATCATTATGTTCCCTTGAAACGAGAGAGGAAAATATGGGTAAATACAAACATGCATAAACTAAACAACTTGAATCCACAACAGTCATAGTTTTCTCGAATGTGAGTAAATGCCAGAGCCTCATTATTCCTTACCAAGGACGGATATTACTTCCGTTAACTCGCAATATGTTCTCCCGCAAAGCTAAAGTTGCATAAAGGAACAACAGCCAAGCATGTTAAACATAACATAAGTTGAGCTGTCAGTTTATCTTTGGCATGGCATCAAACATGGCATTAGTTCATGCTGTTACTAAATTGCCATGAACAAGCATCACTGCATCAGATTGTAGATTGTACCTGGTATAGCTGAACTGGCAATGCTGGAAGGATCACGATCTAAGAAACAACAGAATCATCAGGAAACCAAGAAACAGTAAGGAAGTCCTATCCTGAAAAAATTGGGGAAAAAGAAGGATTATGAACATGACGAAATTGAAAGAAAGGGACTTGTACAGATTGTACAATTTCACTAAGATCAAAGGGCAAACTAAATTTCAAAAATCTCTATCTATTGGTGTAGCTCAAACAAAGATAGATACGCTTCATCTAGAGTCATCATTTTAGAAAGTCACCAAAACTGCGATTTTGCACATACCCTGTAGCTATTGTACTCCTCCTTCACCTTGAGCTGCACCTCCTTCCTCGCCCGAGAGGTCATGTGTTCAGCCTTCAGGTCTACCCTTTCGCGCCTCTCTCTCCTCTATTTTTTCACAAACGCGCTCAATGTTTTGTCCGCAGATACAAGGTCATGTGTTCATGTGTTCAGGACTTTATCACGCAAAATATTTCGCGAGCATATATGTTGACCTAGTTTACTTTTTTTAAGGTAAATGTGTTGTAGCTAATATAAAAATATAGTCGGCAGATAAGTTATTTTAGATAATAGTTATTTCCGGCAGATAGCGAGACCTGTAATATCTTGGACATTGCCGACACATGTTTTACCTATCATTCCATTTTTCTCTAACAGATTATTGTCTGTCTTTAATACTATGACATGGTGTAGTTTCGAAACACATCCTTTTCCTTTTCTTAGAGAGGAGAAATTTTTTTAATAATCAATTCTTTTTTTAATTTTATTTTAAAGTTAACCTCCAGCGTACTTTATTTCCAATTCTAACCCCTTTGGTCACGCCAACGTTGTCACGTCAGTCTGTATCTAGGGTAAACTCTTGTCACGCCACCACTAGTGGCGTAACAGTGTTGTTTGGTCACGTCACAACCAGTGGCATAACCAAAAGTGCTATATAGCGGACTTATCCTATGGGCGTGTGGCGTTGTTTTTATCACGCCACTACGGGTGGTAGCGTGTGGAAAGTTAAATTGGAAATAAAATACGCCGAGGGTTAACTTTAAAATAAAAATTAAAAAGAATTAAATAAAAAAAAGAGTTCTAGAGAGGAACGCGTATCTGCCTGTGCTTTTCATAGCTTTCAGTGGCATGGCACACGCAAATCATTGACAGCAGCAACGGCCATGGGGTCCCTCACGTTGGCGGCCATGAAAGACGTGCACCCGGACTTGGAAAAAAGGCCGCGTACATGCCACTTGGAAATAGGAGGGAGATATACGGCCACGAAAGACGCGCGTACGCTACACGCCCGGCCGCTTTATGCCTAGCCCATGACAAAATCTCGGTGGCTACTCACCCTCGACTCATGTAACTTCAATACCACGGCGGCCTACCAGAACAAGGCTGTGTGCAAGTAACTCAAAAGACAAGGATTTTATTTTATCTTAGCTGCATGACTGAAGAAAACTAATTGCATAATACATGTGGATCAATGATATAGAGCTGTTAGATAATGTTGTGTGGTTCCTGCAAGTGGTCAGAGTAAGGACTAAGAGCATGCGCCATGTGGGAATAAGAGGGGTCTAAAAACTAAAAAGAGAGAAGGGGATGGAACCGATACCAAACACTGCGGCAAAATTTGGAGGGGGTATCAAGAAAGGAACGGGACCAAGCGAGGAACCGGTGCTAGGGATTGAAAAAAAAGTCGTCGGGCCGGCCAATGTCAGATGGCGCACGCGCACTTGTCTCGTCGCGCCAGGAGGGCAGGCGTCAGCGACTCGGTGTGCCGACTGCCACCCCCAGATCCGGAGGTCTCCACCGCCAGATCTAGCCAGTGCAAGCCGCGCCACCGTCAGATCTGGCGGTCCTCCTCGCCGTGGCCACCACTAGATCGAGGAGAGGCGTCGCCGGTCCTTGGTGTCCGTCGCCGGGTGGTGCCTGTCGCCATCGGGCAGGTTGAGGAAGCCAAACCACCGGGGAGGTCAAGGAAGCCGCTCGCCGCTAGGACCCCTCACCGCCAGATCTGAGCACCCGTCACCGCTCAGTCGTCGCCACAATCTGAGATTGAGGAAGACGAGCCGTCGCCACAAGTGATGAGAGGGAGAGAGACGGCGCCGCGACGAATCGGCCGGTGGCCGCACCGGTGTTAATGAGAGAGATGGGGATGAGAGGAAGGGGATGAGAACGGGAGGGAGAGTGGAGGGCTGTCAGTGGCGGCCCGGGATTAAATTTTAAGTTGAGCGGCGTGGACAGTGGAATAATAGTGGAGGCCTAGCACTGGAAGCCACTCAACGTTGGGACCCCTCACCGCCAGATCCGAGCACCCATCACCTCTCTGTCATCGCCGCGGTTCGAGGTTGAGGAAGACGAGTCATCGCCACCGGAGACGAGAGGGAGAGAGACGGTGCTGCGATGAATCGGTCGGTGGCCGCGTCGGTGTTAACGAGAGAGAGAGAGAGAGAGAGAGAGATGGGGATGAGAGGAAGGGGACGAGAACGGGAGAGAGAATGGAGGCCTGGTGATTGTTAATTTCGTTTAATATGATTGTGGGACCGTTTGTGAGGTGAGAGGAGAGTTTTTGCTTAAATGACACTATTTGAGCTCGAGATAGCAAATGTAGCCTTCTCCGAAGAGAAAAGCTAAAAATAACATCGTGGACTGACCGGCAGGCGACATAGATGATATGTCATGTGGGGTACGTTAATCGGTCCAGAGAGTGTGTCACTGTGCGGAGAACGTAGGGAGATCGTTGAGTTGGCTGAGGTGCTTTAGTAAGCTAACTCTGGCCAAGCTGAGTCTGTTCAAACTCATTGTTGTCAAGCTGAGTCATGCCAAACTGGCTACCAGCTATAATCATATCAGTAATGAACGACTCCAGGAATCCGCCCTAGGGCCACGGCACCCCATGTACGATGTATGAATGGCCTTTGGTGTGGCGGAGCTCTGGCCGTGATGGTACGATGTACCAGTGGTCCCGGGTGTGGTGGAGCTCAGTCCTTGCTGGTACCCAATAGTTGTGTGCTCGCCGTGGTGCTACGATGTGTTGCCTTATTACGCGCCTCCGAACTGGTCACGGTACTGCTCACTGTAGACTAGGGGGCACCCTGAGTGGTACGATCTAAATCCGGGTATCATGTAACCCTCCATGGTAGTAACTAGGAAGACCACATCTTCATCAGTTGATGTGTTGTCACCCCACGCCTAACTAAAGGCTACAAGATGGAATGATGTTAGCACAACGTAAAGTGAAATAAATAATTAAGACGTAAATTGAACATAACTTACCTCCTCGATCCTCGGTGCATATGACCGACGGGGAGTGCTAGGACAACTGCTAGTCTCACTAGACTATGTAGTGTCTCCTCCATCCACGGGCGATCGTACGGACGTGGATCGCATCAGTGATGCATCCCAATGGACGTGTGGCTGGAAGATGGCATGATGTGAGCACAATCTAAGGCAAAATAAATAATCAGGACGTAAATTGAACATAACTTACCTCTTCGACCTATAGTGCGGATGACCGACAGTGAGTGCTAGGACAACAATCGGTCTCACTAGGCCGCTCTGACCTAGGTGAGGAGCTAGGTCGGTCCACTCGGTGAACAGCTTGAAGCACGTTGTCTCTCGTCGGACCTCAGCTCAAGTTCTTAATGATCTTCTTGACATCGTCATAGACGGACTTCAGCACACCGAGAAGCCCCCCCAACAGTGTGATCGCTCCTGCGGAGGGCGGATTGGGATGCACGTGTGATCCGCTGGGCCTGGGTCGAACTGAAGTGACATAGAAGAGTTGTTGAGTAACAAACAGTAAAAAATATCATGTTTGAAGCGAGCATAAGTTGTGAGTTTTTTACAGTGTCATCACGTCGCAAAGCTCTGTGCTGATCAAAGGAGTGTTGAAGCCTCTCTTGCTGCGTAACTTGCTCCGGATGCTCCGACGGAGTATAAATGAGTCTGGTGCGCACCCGTGGTACATACTCGGTACATACCACTCCATATACTCATGGTAAGTCCGAATGTCGTAAGGCCGCTGCCTATGTAGAATCTTGATGTGTGTTGTCTCCACACACGCTGTAGTCCATTGTTGCTGTACTGCCAGCCAGTTCTAAGCATGTCGGCCCTTCCTCGATTGCCTATATTCGAGAAGGATATATATGAGAATAATAGATGTAGGAGGCAATGGTAAACGTCACTCGGATGGAGCTGCACTCATAGGTGCCCAGCTCGCTGGAGCATCCTCCCGTTGGGGGGGGGGGCACAACCTGGTAAAGACCGAATTGTCACATTACACGCTGCGGCGTGTAAGGCTCCACTATATGCAAAAAACGAGGTGGCAAGTCATCGCCCACAACCCCGCGTCTTGTGTGCATTGCACGGATAGTCCGTGAGGCACTGCCGTCTGCACGAACTATGGGCTCCATGGAGACCATATAATGTTGTCATCGTGCAACATCTTGAACTCATTGTGGAACACGGGGTAACACCTCGTTGGTCTGTCTTTGGACCAATGTAACTTGCCAACAGTCCACCTGGTGCCCATGGTAAGCCCGTCTATCAGGTCGTGAACCTCGTCGCGCGGGTGCACTACAACCTCGAAGGTGGGCCACCCAACAGAGAAGTGCTCCCAACTCCACAACTGCAGCATCACGTAGCAGACGACAAGGATCGGTTTCTCAACCGTACCACGATGCGAGGCGTCACACAACCCCTTGTACGTGGCACAAAAGATAGATGACCCGAAGCTAAACTGGGGCATCACCCCGAGCTCGTCATCAACCAAATACTTGGCGATGTGGATGTAGCTAGGGTATACCCAATCACCCTATGTGTTGGGAAACAAGGCCTAACCGAAAAGAAACAACAGGTACGCGACGAGGTGCACCCTTACAACCTTGTCCGGTGTATCCTCCGGGCATTGGCTGAAATGCCTAAGCTACATATGAGGGACACCACAGGCCCTCTCTGGGATAGGTAGACCAAACTGATGCACCAATCAGTCCTCCCAGTCCACTGACCTAGGGGGTGGAACAAGTGCGGCTCCCGTTATCGGTAGACCGGTCAAGAAGGAGACATCATGGAGAGTGGTCGTCATCTCTCCCTACCAAAAGTGGAAGGTGTATGTCTCGGGTCTCCATTTGTCAACAAGTGCCGACATGAGACACCTGTCCAGTGTGAAGTAGTGGTCAACGTGGAGCAACCTCGCAAAAGGGCAACAAGCCCGTGTCCCGAAGGAGTGGGATGTTGTGAGGGTCAAGGGGCCAGTAATGCCTAGTTGACCTAAGGGTGAGGGGTAGAGGACCATCCCCAGTGATCCACAACTTGCTACGGTGATGTTCATCATAAAATGGCACTGTAGGCTCTGCCCCGGTCCCTCCCACCGTGGCATGCAAGAGATTAAATGTCGAAGCAGTAGATGGAAATGAAGCATTAAAACAAAATGATGTACAGAACGAACATACACAATATTACAACCAACGGACATTAAAGGAACAAATACTACAACACTACCCGTTACCATAATATGATGGCATTACCCTAAGTGCAAAGTTTAGAATTACAACATGCAAACATTGGAACTAAAACGATACAAATATGCACGTGGGTGGAGTCCTCCGTGACTATGGACTACGGACACCTAGACAAGCTCGATCTATTGGGGCAATCCTTCATGGAGTGGCTAAGGGTCTTGCATATCCGGCATTTCCTTGGGCGGCTCTAGCCCCCACAATGGCTGTCATCCGTGTCGTTTCGGAAGCACTGCGTCTACCGTCATCCCTTCCCAATTGCCTTCAAGGCTTTGTTAGTGCCCCATTTCACCATCTACGCCATACGAGTTGAACTAAGCACTCCATGCCCCGAAAGATGGTGCATGTCGTAGTACTCGTAGATGTACGACGTAGATATCTGCTTGACTTGCGCGCACGCCTTGTACACACGTGAGCATAGCTTGTGTAGGAGCTTCGACTCGTTGCAGGTGCATGTAGCCACATCACTAGGATGCAAGCATACTTCCTACGCCCCTGGCATGACTAGTCACATATTTATGCCTCAGCCGGATCTCGTATTTCCTCCTCAAGACATCGATCACCCAGATGCAGTGCATATGAGCTTTCTACATCTTCTTGTTCATATACATCCGCATGTTCTCGAACCACTGCTTCCCTTCATCTAGCTGCTGCCTCGCTGCGATGGCTCTATTTACGAAATAACCGACTGTGCGAGTCCAGGTCTCGTCAACGATCACAGTGATAGGGATGCAACGCACACCTTTTAGCACGCAGTTGTACACCTCGAACATGTTGGTTGTCATAATGTCATATAGCTATGACCATTTCTTCAACTCAGGAGCGTGGAGATTAATCCACTCGGAGAAACAGATGGGGCTCCTGGATGCCCCTCTCGTGCCCTGTTGTCCCTCCTGTGTCTCCAGAGGGGACTCCCTTATATGTCTCGTAATCTGCTCTTCAAGCTTTGTTCAGATGACCTCAAACTTCTGCCTTTGGTTTTTTGCATGTACAACTTCTTAAACATCTTCATTAGCTCCTAACTGTGGAACTGCCTGAAGAAGTTAGATGCAAGATTCCTTATGCACCACCAGTTTTTCATGTCGTTCCACTAGAAGGGGGGTTGCGTCCCATTCTTCATGGTGTTGAGAGCGGACAAGAACTCTGCATTGCGGTATGTGATAAGACATACGTTGGGTCGGGTTCCCACAACCGCTCGCTTGACATATGCGAGCAACCACAACCAACTGTCCATGTTCTCATTCTCTACCATGACAAATGCAACCGGAAGAAGCTGATCATTTGCATCAACCGCCACCGCAGTGAGAATGATGCCCTTGTACTTTCCGGTGAGGAAATTTCCATCCATCGTGAGCACCGAATGACATAACTTGAAGCCCTCTATAGCCTGAAAGAATGCCTAGAACACATGGCCTAGTGTGTAGTAGTTAGGGCCTCCATCAGGATATTCTCTTTCCATCTTATTTATATATGTGTCGGGGTTTACTTTGATAATCTGGTGATGCATCTTTGACATAAGTTTGTATGCCTCCTCATATGCCCGGTACATGGATTCGATCACTCTCTGCTTGGCTCGTCAAATCTTGCTGTAGCTAACTGGATAACTAACCAGATTGACGACTTCTGACAACGACATCTTAGGGGAGATAAAAACATCCTCCACAACTAGGAAGCTGATGAGGCTTGCTACATATGTAGAAGTCACATTCCGATGCTGCTACAGTAGCTCACTCAGCTTGCAAGTGTGGTCGATCATCGCTGTGACCATGAAGACCGTGCCATAGCCCTTCGCCTTGTGAGTGCTGACCTTACCAGGACAACCTTCGACTACACACTTTACTATGTAATGGCCTGCATTGGACCGGTGCACCCAAAACACACGGCTAATGGACACAGCATACCGTGTTATAGCTTGCTGACGACCACCTTGCTTAGGAAGTGTTGCCCAACTAACAGTGTCAACATCAAACCCCCACTGGGACTCGTTTTCCTGTGGCAGTACGAGCGATCGCACTGCGAGATTATCCAGTCTAGATGACACGTAAGGCATCTCCGATGACACAATTCTGCCGACCTGACCACCATCCTCTGCACCCTGGGGTGTGTCCTCCTTGCTACCATCTGAGTCTGGGTCGGCGTCCTCATCGGACTCTGACTTGGCCGGCTGGTTTGGCAAAAACTCGTGGTAGTCAATGCGGGCCGACGAGTCCACGGTGCCATTTTTGGCTTTTCACTTTATGGGAGACTATATTTGCTATTTCGAGCACAAATAGTGTTATTTAAGCAAAAACTTAACTAAACATTGGAGCAAAAGGTGCTAACATGCATCTGTTTATGTGGCGGTGCTGTGTTTATGTGACAGTGCTTAGTACCCCTAGGTACCATACATTGCGGATGCTCAAAGGAGCATGCATGCATGACTTTTAAAGTGGAATTCCTATAATTTCGGTTGCCATGTGGGCTAAAAAGTTAAAAGCATGTGACGAATGAATGGGACGGCACCATACTACCGGTCAACCACAGCCCACAGAACTATGATGGTGTGGTCAAAACAGTGGAAACATGTCCCATTTTCAAATGGGGGTGAAGTGTTGTCGTTGGAAGGAAATAATATTATTCCATCGAATTTTGCTTGGCACACTTGCGATTCACATATTTTTAGTATGCTATACATATTTTCGTAGCAGGAAGGGAATAATATTATTCCATTGAATCTATTTGCTTGGCACACTTGCGATTCACATATTTTTAGTATGCTATACATATTTTCGTAGCAGGATGTACGACAATATGATATACTACTCTCGTATGATCTCTCAGCTAGAAAACAGCAGCAGTGTGACCTACTGAATTGGCTCAGATCACGTTTTACTAGCCTCGTAACTAAAAGCGTCGTATGTGAAGCTTTTCTGTTTTCGTAGTAGTATGACATGTGATATAAATCCGTCATGTTAAACAAAACGACAGCACTATAAGAAAATTTTCACCCTTGTTTTTTTTAAATCTATCATAGTAGAACATGGTTTTGAGACCTACCCTATAACATCCCCTCGTCAATAACATAATAACATGATGACTTATTCATATTTGCAACGCATACACTATTCGTCCTATTCTCCGCCGCCTAAAATACGCACACTCTTTAAAAAGCAAATAATTCATGGAAACTTCTTGATCATTCCACATCATGCAACAGCCAACTCCAAGTACCAATATCCAGGCCATACGCGTGTACATAAGGTGGTGTACACCGAAGCAAAAGTGCACCCCTCTGAAATTCAACTGAAATAATAAAATGCAGAAAGAGCCATCAAGAAGAGATCAAGGCAAGGCTTCTAGAGACACTGGCCTCTGCTTTTGCCCCGTCTTGTGGGGCTCTTCGATGCTTTCTTCTCTTTAGCCATCTTCCATCCATGCAACAAGGAATCAAATCCTAATTTTTATTTCCTTGAAAGAATTCTCCTCTTTTTTTCCTTTCTTTGACCAAATTGGTATACTATTTTGACATATATACCCATGGGGCCGCCTCCTCAAGGGCTCTGCTTCTGTGCCCCCCGGGCATGGGGAATTGGAGAGCAGAGCATGTGCAATATATGGTGGATTGACATGATGGAGAAACTGGAGGGAGCAGAGGAAGGCGAGCATGGGGGAGCTGGCCTTAGATTCTCTCTCCGGTTTGATCCAAGAAAGCCGGGTTTTGATCGTACTCTGCTCAGCTTCCCTGTTTCTGCGCTGTTTAGCCGCCTTCTTGGATGGAGCAAGAACAGCAGCCTGAGGAGACCGCAGGGGTCCATGGTGATCACAGAAGGAGGTGGGGAGTCCGCTGCCGCCGTCGCCGTCGCGGCCACCGCTGCCGCTGCTGTTTACTTTGCTGTGCTCTTTGTGTCCGATCAGCAGCCTCACCGTCCACGCAGGCGGCGGCTGTCGGCGTCTGCACTGGCTAGGCCAAATTCAGGTGTGCAGTTCGACTTGTTTTGTTTTGTTCATACCCTTTGCTTCAATATATGTGATGTGATGTGATGGTTGTTTTGATTTCTTTTTATGGATTTGTCTGTAGCAGCAGCTAGGCCTCGTGCTCTGCCTGCACCAGATGGGCTACGAATTCTATCATTAAATGTAAGTAGTGATCCTAGGCCAGAACTCCGAATTTCCTGATCATGGCCAATTCATGACAGCAAACTAGGTCTAATTCTTTGTCCTTCGTATCAAGGATGAATATTTGGAAAACGTAATTCACGGCACGTCCATCGGCGTCGGGGAGGACGAGCCGGTTCTTGTGGCAAGAGTTAAGACCGACATGGCCGGAGCAAACGCCGACGGCGAAACGGTGCATGATCAAGCGGAGAAAGAGCGGGAGGAGGTCGAGCGGTTAAAGGAGCTGTGGCTGTCGCTCCTGGAGCGGGAGCAGAGGCTGGAGCTCCGGCTGTTGGAGCTCGACGGCCTCCAAGAGCAGGAGGCCGCCGTGCGGGAGCTCGAGAACCGCGTCAGTGTCGCCGCCGTGGAGGCGCGGCTCCTGGAGCTCAAGGTCTCCTCGCTGCAGGAGGAGAACCACACGCTCGAGGCGCAGGTGTCGGAGCTGGACGCCGTCCGGGTCAAGCTAGCGCGCGCCAAGGAGAAGCTGCGCGCGCTCAAGGCGCGGGTGCAGGGAGAGCAGGAGGAGGCGCAGCGCGAGACGACGGCGCTCCGGGAGAGGGTGACGGAGCTGGAGAGGGACGGCGAGGAGAGGTCCAGGGTGCTTGCGATGGAGGCGGTGGCGCTGCGGAAGGCAAACGCCGGGCTGGAGGAGGAGAACATGGAGCTTGCTCTGAGGCTGCAGGATGCAGAGCAGGTTGCCTCCTCTGTTCATCAGGTTCTTGAGGTAATTGACTTCCTAATTCTCGACTTCAATGCATTTTTTCTCACCATTTTTTCTTTGCATTTTAGGATTACTACATGATATTTTGTTGAGAAATATGTGTTGAATGGTTGATGATGACAGTTTATGACCTGCTTTACAGCTTTTGCCAAGTGATAAAAAATAACATGAGTAAATAAAAAAATATATATTTTAAGAACAAGTAAATAAAACAGTTTATTTCTCGAGGTGTTTGGACGATTGAAATTTACAATTCTTGCCTTAGGAATGGTCTTAAGATTGCTTGTTTTATGGTGGTTTGCAATTTTGTTGGTGATGTGGCCTTCGTCATCTCCTTTGGTTTGGAACAAATTGCGAGCTGAAATCTGTGCCAAGTTTTTTTGTCATGTCACTTTCACAACTTTAATTTGACTTAAGGTTGCTTTGTCAAATTAGCCTTCTCCATCTCTGATTAGTCATTCTAATGCTAAGGTCATGTTTAGAACCTTCTGCAATTGAATTATTGGTTGTTGTTTGTTCAGACTTTTCCGTGGTGCAATTAAACAAATGGCAAGTAAATAGTTTATGTTATGGTTCACAATTTGATCACCACGATCCAAATAGCAACATTTGGTCATCTTCACTTGTATGAAATATTTAATAGATAGATAACGCATGAACTTTTGACAAATTTGCCTTGTCATTTTGTGTATTGTTTTTCTTCTAACTTCGCATTGCTTAAAAAAATAGTTTTCTTTCTCCCTAATTTCATTGGCAATGCTATGTTCCCAACTAATGCATTGTTAAATCTTTGTTCAGTACCTTTCAAAAATCATCTAAAGGAAATAGTTCTTGCCATTCTTTTATGAAGCATATAGCTACCGAAATTTGGTCAAGCATCTCAAGCAAAAACTGGGGAATCACGTTTGTTGGTAAATTTTGTATAACAGATGTCACTTTTGCATCCTCTGAAAAAAAAATAGAGAGCAGAAGATGTCACCCTTTGCAGCAAACAGAACATTCCCTGCCTGCCAAATCTGAAATTTCCAAGTACACAATTTCACCAGAACTATCTGTAACTGTCAGAGAGTTCAGAGAACCGGCAATTCGTCACACCGAAGGCGTGCCACCGAAAGAAAGCTGCTCGTGTTCTAAAGCAACCATGATAGCGATAGCGATCCGATGCAGACTGCCTCTTTTAACTATTTTTAGGATCCGTTTAGTTTTCTTTCTTGTCATGTTAATCTTCTTGAAGTAGCAAGTATCCTCAGGCTAAAACTCTCTCTTTTTCCTTCTTTTTTTCCTTTTTGGCAAGTAGGAGGACAGCGTTGAGGAGGCTAACTACCTGAGGGAGACGAACGAGAGGCTGACGAGGCAGATCGAGCAGCTGCACAGCGACCACTGCGCGCACGTCGAGGAGCTCGTATACCTCAAGTGGGTCAACGCCTGCCTCCGCCACGAGCTTCGCAACCATGAGCACCACCCCTCCGCCGACGAACAAGACCACGACGCCAGCGGCATGTCGGCCATGGACCTGAGCAAGAGCATGAGCTACCGCTCCAGCGAGAAGGCCAAGCAGCTCATGCTCCAGTACGGCAACCTCGGCCTCGACGGCTTCGACCCCGCACTCTTCTCCCCGCTGCACGAGTCGCTCTACGGGGACGGCAACGACTACGACGACGAGCAGACGTGCGCACGCAAGGACGAGCCGAAGCGGAGCCCTGGTATGTCGGCGACGATGGCGGCCGCCACGGCGCCGACGAAACGGGCACGGCCAAGCAAGCTCAAGTTCTTGAAAAACATCAAGAAGCTGCTCGCGAGCAGCAGAAGGGGCGACGGCCACGGCAGGGGCAGCGGTCGCGGCGACCGCGAGAGCAAGAAGGCCCCAATCGACGAGCACCTTGAGAAGGCGATGCGGTGGCTGTCCAGCCACGGCGCGCTGGACGGCAACAACTCGTACGAGAGCACGCCGCTGTCGTCGTGCGAGCGGACGCCGCTGAGCAGTGTGACGACCGTGGACTCGCACGCCCTTGCCCGCGGCCGGGAGGCGGCAGAGGTGGCCGCGTCAAGGCTGGAGGCGGAGACGACGAGGTCGAAGAGCGATGTCGGCGCGTCCTACGGCCGGGAGGCGAGCCGGTACCACGCGCTACGGCCGGACCACCCGGCCGGGGTCGGGCCGGACGGGTTCCATTCGCCGGAGAAGTGCGAGCTGAGGAGGCACTCGGAGGAGTTGAGAAGCCCGGAGGCGGTGTACGTGAGAACAAGGGACGTGCATCATGCAGAGTGAGTTGCGTTTAATGTTACAGTTGACAGATTAACAGGAACTGGTGTGCAAAATGCAATGCAAGTTTTCTTTTTCACATTGTGTACATATACTTATGTTAAGGGATGTGGTTACATACTTGCATTGAGACGATGTCATGATAAGCAGGGCGGGGCTATGGTGGCGCCCGAAATGCACCGATATATCTAAAAAATTCCAAAACTCGTAGAGTGTATATAGATATTATAGTCAAATTATTTGTCTTCTTGAACTTTGGTGAGAATCATTGTACACAAGGGGCGGAGCTGGCTACGGGCCAAGCCTCGGGTCGGTTCACCGATTTTGGTCCAAAGTCATATTTCACTAATTTTTCAACGAATTTTACAAAAACTTTTAACCCTGGACCTCGGGCCATTGCCCCAGAGGCCTCAGGCCCAGCTCCACCCCTGATTGTACAAGATTTTAGACTTCTATGAAGTGTGCACTCTTATTGAAATTTTTCGAGCTCCACCACTGATGATAAGAGATTGTCGTAGGGGCGGCTTGTCGGGACCCAAATATGCAAATCTGGACTCTCTGTGTATAACACACTAGTTCAAAATCACGCTAGTGCACACAGTGTCAACATAGATGAATATCATTCCACACAAGATGAATATAATAATAAACGGCTAATTTGGTTAATAAATAACGATTGTGACCTTATGGTCGATTTTACATTTATTAAGCCACGCAGCGCTGACACTAAATAAAGAAATAACAGCGAAACGAAAACAACTCTAGTGGAAACCCATCAACTTGCCGCAGGCAACCGACTGGGATCAAGACCTAACGATCACCATCCTCGTAAAACTCCTCCTCGAAAGTAGGCGAAGACTCCTCCACTTTAGCTGAATGATTGTAGCAAGAATGAGTACTCTAAGTACTCAACAAGTTGTACCAAAGAATGCAATTATAAATAATGGCTTATTCCAAAGAAAATAGCTTCTATGGTTATTTTGCAATAAGCCAACATTTGCAATTAAATACAAGTAATAGACTTAAAGTGATATTTAAAACAAATAAACAATAATAGTTTAACAGTTATTTTCACAAAGACATGAAGCCTAATCCATTTCTTTAACACACCCATATGAGTTTAAATCACACAGTTGTCTTTTCTCAAATGTTTTATGAAAATCTACCCCTCGTGTGAAATCTCTGAGCATGTCCATGACTGCAGACGTGGCTATTCGAATAGATTTATTAACACTCTGCAGAGGTTTGTACACTTTACCCACAAGATATAACTAGTGTAGCTAGCACCAATCATAACAAAACTTTTCTGGAACTTCACCCTGACAATTGACCCTCCTGATATGTTTTACCGTTGTACCAACCCTAACGAAGTGCTTTGGTCCGACGCACACCGTTGGACGTGGAGACAACGAACCTCTCATAAGTGTGACCTGACACAGTAGTACACACCTCCACCCTGGCACACAGTCTAACCTACATGCCTGTGTAGTCAATACCAAGATTCTGTAGCTTACTAAGTTAGGTCTGTCCCATACCAGACATGTGGTCATACAATTATGGCTAAGTTCAATGGCGCACAAAGTTAAGTCCTTAATTGACCAAGGCGAGAGTACCAATTACTACCAACTATCACATTCATATTTTCGCAAGCACACAGTTCCACCACATCACAATTCTTTCCACTCGTCTCCGTCTAAATCTTTTTCCACCCTGTTGGTGTTGGAAATATGCCCTAGAGGCAATCATAGAGATGATTATATTTCATTATGTTCATAATATTGGATAATATGTTATCATGTTCCTTGAATAAATCATTGGTTATGAAGATTAACAAGTATGTGACTTGTTGGCGAAACTCTTAACTTATATGATGTTGTTCTAAATGAATCCCTAGTCGGATGTCAATGGTCGGAACACTATTGACTTTATCGGCCAGCACATTGTATTGATTGATGACCATGTTTCACCGGTCATGGGTATAGGGATATCGAATCAATAATGTGAACACATGTTAGAGAATATGGGGTTGGATTGATCCACCTTGAGACACTATTGAGATTGTTATGATTCTATGTGTCGTTAGTTGATCTCAAGCAATGATGAGGTATAATCCTTAGACCTGAGATCATCATGGTTTCCTACATGTGTAATAGCACTCTTACGGGTTGCCAATCGCTACTCGTAACTGGGTAGTTATAAAGGTAGCTTTCAGGTATGCTATGAAATATGCGGAGGAATATGACTGGTCGGATATAGGATTTGCCCCTCCTAACATAACAGGAGAGATGTCTCTCGGCCCCTCGTTGTGGTCGGATAAAGAAAGTGCATGGCCATGCCACTAGTGGTCGAAGTGTTCGACCACGTGAAGTTATCCGACACTCGATTGAGAAAGTATTGAACAGTCCATGGATGACACAACATCTCACCTGGAGTTCAACCAGACATCGTGAGGCAAAGAGGGAATACATGAGTAGGTCGCTTAGTTCGATCAGTTACGGACTGGTCGTATGGAGATATGAGCTGGTTGTAGATTGGTCGAACGTAATCACAAAGTGGTCGTAACCTGGTCGTAAGGAGTTACGAACTAGTCGTGACCAAATATGAACTGGTCGTATAGAGATAGGACCTGGTCGTAGATCATATTGCATTAAGGTTCATCCGATATAATTTGTGTGTATTCGGGAATCATTATGCCCTGCTAGGAACCGCTAACGACTCGTGGTCGGAAAGTGTTTCCGAGTCACAACCGATTACGCATGAACCTACAGGGTCACACACTTAACGGGTTGGAACAAACCAGTACGGATACAATTTGTCAAACGTGTTCGAATAGGATCGTCACGAGCACTATATAAGGAGATACATGAGGCTGTTGGGACGGTGGGTGAACATAATAGACAAGACATACGAAAATCTTGTTCCACCGAAATCCTAGCCGCCATCTTCCTGAGAGCTCTGCCATGCAACTTGGTGCTAGCACACCGGTGCATGGTTGTTCCTTCCCTAGACGTGTGGATACCATAGAGGCGCTATTGCGGTTGCTGTTGCGCTTGAGGACGATCCGCGATCTTCATAAGGAACTGCAGAGGTCGCTAGAGGAGACGATCGACCACGACCACCGAACCGACGTGCTCGACGCTGGACGATCGTCTGCGACCACTACATCGATGCGCTCTACGTTGGACCAGGCTGCTCCAACTGTTCTTCCGCTGCTCTGCGCGTCTGGTGGTAACGATCTGTGATCATCTACTTGCTTGGCTTCCTGATTTACGTGGTAGAAAATTTTGATTTGTTGCTATCGTAGCCTACCCGTACCCCAATAGTTGTTTTGGTGCAACACATACTATCAACGAGTAACAGCACACATCACATAGTTTTTACATAAAGTTCTATAATCACTTAATCAAGTTTATATTTTGCCACTCAAAATGATATCAATAACCAGTTACATGGCTAAGCAGACTATTCGTATCTAACCAACCCACATTGGTGCTAAGGTAATATCAACTATTAACTAACCAAGCTGGGGTGACAAAAGTTTATGATAATACAATATGCAAGGTGGATATAATCAAATGGGTGTATAACTAATCCCAAAACATTTAAAGAATTAAATAATTGAAGTAACATGCAATAATTTCAATCAAAGTAATTTTGGAAAACTGGGTTTAATATGGTCAAAGGTACAACTTGCTTTGAAACAAGTCTTGGTACTAGCCTTGAGCTTGATCAACTCCTCATCCCTCAAATGCTCCCAAAATATCAACGTCTACTTGTAAACGAAAGTGGAAAACCAAATAAATAAAAAATAGAACAACAAATAAACTCCAAAAATTAAATAAAAAACCCAAGAAGGTAGAACTTGAATTTATATAAATTTAGAAACTTGAATGGGTTCAATCGGAGTTCGTATGAGGAAGAATTCTCGGAAGATTTAAATTTAAGAAAACGAGAAAGAAAACACTATTTCGAATTTTCTTTCTAAAGGAAATTCCAAAATATTACATCAGCATGACGCCAGCAATGAATTTTCAAATTAAAAGAAAATCTAGAAAATAGAGAATAGAGGCTGACAGGTTGGACCCTTGGTCTATGGACCAAGTCCACGATTCTGGTCTATGGGTCTATGGAAAAGTGGGCTGACATGTGGGGTCCACGTGTTTGAGACATGGTCCACCGTGGACCAGGTCCACATGGCTATGGCTCGGGGTTGGATTTGGGTTTGCGTCGTGAGCTGCCACGCGATGTTGAAGAGGATAACACGTGGGCAAAGATGCTGAGGTGGCGGATGTGGTGGCGTGCCACAGTGGCTCAACGATAGTGGTGCAATAGGACCAAGGGACTCCGGCGAATGGCGGCTCGACGGTGATGATGAGAGTCGGGATCCAAGCAAAGCAGACATGAGGAACATGATGATGTGGTCGGTTTTCGCCGGAGATGATCACAGGAGTGGCGGTGAGGGGTTAAGCGGTGGAGCGGTGCAGCTTGCGGCGGCGACAGCGAAGTGGAGGGTCCCCGGAGACGAAGTGCGCATCGCGTAGAACACAAGAAGGCAATCTTGTTTTTTTTGCAATGAAGTGGGTGAAGGCTCACCGGCAGCGGCAAAATTCGATGAGGAAAGCTTCGGTGGCCGGAAGCTTCTTTGGCTCGATTTGGTGAGAAGATGACCTCGGGTTCGGCGGCTAAGGAAAACGGAAGAGGAGGGCGGTGGGGAAAAAGTGACGTGGGCGGCACACTTAAATAGGGACGGGGAGGGCGTATCCATGTAGAGGCCGGCGGCGAGGCGTGCGTGTGTGGGACTCGGAGACGGAGGCTAAAAGAGCAGTCTGGGCTACAGGTGGAGAAAGAATGGGCTGACTGGCGGGAAGATTTGGGCTGGGCAAAAGAAATACGGCTCGAAGGATTTCTGAGATTTCAAATAACTTTTCTATTTTAGAAATACCAGAAAATCCAAATGTTAAATTAAAAAGAGCAAATGAACTCGAAAAAATTCCAGAAAAATCTGGAAAATATTTCTAAGCACAAAGAACTCAAATAAAATAGTTTTTGAATTAACTAATGTTCATATTAGTCGCATTAAATTGTTTTGACATTTGAAAGTCTCATTTAAGCTTTATCAAATTCAAATAAATTTTGGTGAATTTTTCCAAGAGACTAAACTATTGAAAAGGTTCTAAAACTCAGAGAATTGGGATGTTACAAACCTCCCCCCTTAAAAGAATCTTGACCTCGAGATTTAGGCTAGCTAGAGAAAAGGCTAGAAAACTCGGCTTGCGGTTCTTCGTCACGCTCCCAAGTTGCTTCACTTTCTGAGTGACTACTCAGTAAACTTTGTAAAAATAGACAGTCTTACTTCTGGTTGAACGTTCTGCCACATCCAAAATTTTGACTAGTTGTTCCTTGTAAGTGAGATCTTCTTTCAACTCAATTGAATCCAAGGGGATTTGTTCTGTTGGCACACGAAGACACATCTTTAACTACAAGACATGAAAGATATCATGTACTCCTGCTAAAGACTGTGGCAGTTCAAGCTGGTAAGCAACTTGTCCCCGACGCTTCACAATCATGAAAGGGCTGACATACCTAGGGGCATGCTTCCCTTTTGCATGGAACCTTTTGACACATTTAAGAGGAGTAACTCGAAAATAAACAAAATCTTCTGGTTCAAAGCTTAGATCACAACGATGATTATCAGCATAACTCTTCTGCCTAGAATGAGCTATCTTTAATCTTTCTCTGATCATAGACACTTGGTCTTCTGCTTCTAGAATAATATCTGGTCCGAATACCAAACGTTCGGCTATTTCTTTCTAATTCAGAGGGGTTCTGCAGGTACGACCATACAAAGCTTCAAATGGTGACAATTACAGTCTAGCTTGATAACTATTGTTGTACAAGAATTATGCATAAGGTAAACACTTATCCCAACTAGTAGCATGAGTTAGAACACAAGCTCTTAACATGTCATCCAACACTTGATTTACTCTTTCAGTCTACCCATCCGTTTGAGGGTGATAAGTGTTGGAAATATGCCCTAGAGGCAATCATAGAGATGATTATATTTCATTATGTTCATGACATTGGATAATGTGTTATCTTGTTCTTAGAATAATATTGTTAATATTTATTATCAAGTATGTGACTTGGTTGTGAAACTCTATATTTCTGCGATAATTATTCTTACACGATCCCTGGTCGTAAACATATGAGGACACATATGAATAGACTAGCATATGTATTGGTTGATGACTATATTTCACGAGTCATAGATATGGAGATATCAAACCGATAATATGGACACATGTTAGAGAACATGATGTTGGATAAGACCCACCTTGAGACACTATTGAGATTGTTATGAATCTATGTGTCGTTAGTTGGTCTCAAGCAATGATGATGTATAATCCTTAGACACGAGATCAACATGGTTTCCTACATGTGTAAGAGCACTCTTAGGGGTTGCCAAACACTACAAATGAATCGGGTAGTTATAAAGGTAGCTTTGGGTATGCTCAAACATGGAGAGGAATGTGGTGGTGGGATATGGGATTTGCCCTCCTAACATAACAGAGAGATGTCTCTGGGCCCTCGTTGTGATCGGATAAAGAAAGTGCATGGCCATGCCACTAGTAGTCGAAGTGTTCGACCACGTAAAGTTTATCGACACTCGATCGAGAAAGTATTGAACAGTCCATGGATGACACAACATCTCACCGAGTTCAACCGGACATCGTGAGGCAAAGGGAGTATACACGAGTAGGTGCTTAGTTCGACAGATTCTAATCGGTCATTATATAGATCTGAGTGGTCGTAGATCGGTCGAACGTAGTCACAGAGTGGTCGTAACACGGTCGTAAGCAATTACGAATCGTCGTGACCAAATCTGAATCGGTCGATAAAGATAGGACCTAGTCGTAAGTGATGAGGACCTAGTCGTAGATCATATTGCATTAAGGTTCGTCCGATATAATTTGTGTGTATTAGGGAATCGATATGTTACGCTAGGAGTCGCTCGACTCGTGATCGGAAATGGTTTCGAGTCACAACCGAACTACACATGAACCTACAAGGTCACACACTTAACGGGTTGGAACAAACCAAGACGAATACGATTCATAAGCGTGTTGGATAGGATCCGTCCACGAGCACTATATAAGGAGGTGCATGAGGTCATTGGTGGCGTGAAACACCACCAAAAACCCTAGCCGCCATCTTCTTGAGAGCTCCACCGTGCGACTTGGTCGCACACCGGCGTTCGGTTGTTCCTTCCCGGGCGTGTGGATACCGTGAGAGGCGCTACTACGATTGTTGCGCTTGAGGACGATCCGCGATCTTCACAAGGAACCGCAGATGTTCTTTGGAGGAGACGATCGATTGCGACCCGTGCATCGACTTGTCGGGCGTTGGACGATCGACCACGACCACTACATCGACGCGCTTATTTGTTGGACCAGCTGCTCCAACCCTTCTTCCGCTGCTGGCGCTCGGTGGTAACGATCTATGATCATCTACTTGCATGGCTTCCTGGTTTGCGTGGTAGAAATTTTTGTTTGTAGCTATCGTAGCCTACCCGTGACCCTACAATAAGCAGTACTAAAATATAAATGAGTCCCCAAAGTCTAACGCAAACTTTGCCAAAATGTGAGGTAAACTGAGATCCTTAATCTGATACTATCTTTTTAGGCACACCATGCAAACTGGCAATTCTTTTCATATACAATTCTGCAAGGCAATCTCCTGAGTAAATGGTTTTGACTGGCAAGAAATGTACAACTTTCGTCAAACAATCTACTATTACCCAAATAGAATTGTAACTCGATTGAGTCCTGGGTAAACCGGTGATAAAATTCATTTCAATCTCTTCCCACTTCCATTCTGAAATTTTCAAGGGCTGTAACAGGCTTACTGGTGTCTGATGTTCTTCTTTTACTCTCTAACACACGTCACATAAGGCAACAAATTCTACGACTTCTCGCTTTAGATTTGGCCGCTAAAATTTATTCTTAACATCCTGATACATCTTAGAGCTTCCAGGGTGTAACATCCCAATTTTCGGGTCTTTTTGAAATTTTCAAAAAAAAAAGAACTAGTTGATTTTTTTCTTGATTTGTTCAAGCTTAATTTAAAATTTTAGAAAAAATAATTTAATATGAATAAAGCAAAATTTAATTAAATTCAAAAGTAGTTTATTTGATTTTCTCCAAGTCCTTTTGTAATTTCTTGGAGTTTGGTTTATTTATTTCTTTTTGCTTTTTCTAAAATTTCTTTTCTTTGTTGTAAAATTTAATTTAATTTAATTAATTTGAATTGTTGCATTTATTTTGAAGTTTTTGCAATTTATTGGATTAATTTAAAGATTAATTTGAAATTTTACAAAATCAAAAACATTTTAAATGATTAAAATAAACTTCAACTAAATTCAAAATTATTTTATTCTATCTATTCAGGTTCCAAGGATTTTTGTGTAATTTTTTTGAATTTTCTAAAATTTATTTTATTTTTTGGATTTTTCAGGATTTTCTTTCTTTTTCTCTCTTTTCCTTCATCTTCAACCTCTGGTTGTTGCTCCCTCTTCTATGTGATTGCACCAGAGCACCACCACCTTGGTTGTCGGCCTCCATGGCCGAGCCACCACCAACCGCTGATGCCTCTCCTCGACCGCACCGCCCCTAGCCTGGCCACCCATGCCACCACCCCTCCCTCCCCTTGCTTTCTTACCTTGCTGCCCCCTGCGCCAACCCGAGCTCCAGTAGCTCCCATGGCTAGCCTCCACCTCCATTCCATGTTCTTTGCACACGAAGCGTCAAATTCATTTTCGTTAAAGGCATTACAACCCTCTTTTCATCACCCACATCATGCCTCCATCAATTTTATGTTTCCTCCATCAATCGTAATCAATTTTTCGTTTCCCCATCGACATTCATTTGCAACCCAAAACTATTCTGTTTTTCCCGTGGTGTTCCCCATCGATTTGAGCACCGCCTTTACAATGTAAAGTGTGCACCATGTGTTCCCAACTCCCCCCTTTTCGATTCGCCCCAAGCCCCATCACCTAACTCCTCTCCGTTAGCTTAGAACGCTCGACACCACCCGTTGTCTTCTCGAAGTCCGACGACAACATCCCCGCTTTGATCTTCTTCTTCAACGATCCTCTAACAAAACAAACCATGTCACGTCGTGTTCCCGGTAATCCTCCTCCCATCCCCGGAGTTTCATCCCCTCACCTCTCTCCTCCTTGCTAGAATCGAGGTTTTCCTCTCGCCGGCCGAAGCTCCTTTCTTCTCCATTCCTGGCGCCATCGACCACTCTCTGCCACCTTCAACCCCACCACTAGCATCGCATCATCACGTTCTACCCCGTGCTCCCTTCCCTTTCTCTGGAGCACCGTCGGTTTGCCGACGCAACCACCTCCCCGTCGCCGTTTTGCGCGTCGCCGCCACACCGGACCTCCGCCGGTGATGCCACCACCACCCTTAGAACCGCCTTGCTTCTGGGAATCCATTTTGCCCATTCCTGCCGGCCTCCTCCTTGCCCCTCATCGACATCGACGATGTGCCCGAGCCCCTATTCTTCTACCTGGAAGCCAAGTACTAGGTGAAAGGGGTCAATGAGACCATTGTTATCAACGTAGACACAGACGGACTTCAAAAGGGCCCCTTGTTCAAGAGATTGGTCCGCAAACCTATCTACATTGTGGTGAAGCTCTTCGACAAGATGGAAGAATATGCCCGGGCGGAGGAAGATAGCACCCGAAGGGTCGAGGTCTAGGCGATGGCCACCCTGGCGCTGCCACCGTGCAGTCTGCACGGGAAGGAGGACCCCATGGCCACCACCACAGAGGCAGCTACCAAACCATGGGCCAACGACTACTGCCGAAAGGGGCGAGGTGTCTACCACGTGGATAGCGAACAAGCCCCCAAAGGGGGAGGCGAGGAGGCCATGGCCGTGGCCGCGGGCGCAGTGGGGGCCACCAATCGGATGCCAGGACCAGTGCTGAAGGCCTCCCGCTATTTTGCGATCTCCACAGCAAAGGATCACACGCGACCTAGGATTGTTGCACCATCGCGGCCATGCAAGACTACGTGAACCGCGACCAACAGTTGGCCGAACATGAAGACAGGCGGAGGCCGAGTAACCAGCTGCTCGCCCTATCGCAGAGACCCCACATAGAGGGGGACCGCGGGGAGCACCCCCAAAGGGCCATCAACATGATCGCTGGAGGATCCTTGTTCATCATAACGTCAAAGAGACAACAGCATGCGTACGCCCGACAAATACACCACGTCGTGACGTACCCCACCACAAGCCCACCTCACTACGTTGAGATACCGATCACCTTCGGCCCCGAGGATGCCATAGGCCTGTACTTCCCCCACCAGGACCCCCCTCGTCATTTCAGCTAACATCGCGGATTTTGAGGTCAGACATGTCCTCGTGGACGGAGGAAGCTCCGTAGATCTACTCTTCGTGGATGCCTTTGACAAAATGATGATCCCCAGGGACTACCTATTGCCCCCAGACATACCCCTGGCAGGCTTCGGGGGAAGACCGCTGATGGGCTTAGGCCAAATAGACTTAGCCGTCACATTCAGTGATGACTTCATGTCACAGACTGAGGTCATCACCTTCGACGTCGTCCAGATGTTTTATCAATACAACGCTATCCTCGGCCATGCCACACTAAATGCCTTCGACGCAATCACGCACCACAATATCTGTGCATGAAAATCCTTGCACCTGAGGGCATAATTACGGTGCACGGGGACAGGGACCTGGCAAGGCAAACGGAATTCCAATCGATCGCTTCGGCCCACCACGTCCACGCTGTCGAACTGGATATAAGCACGCAAGAGGACACCCCTTCGGCAAAGCGGGCACGAAGGCCAAGCCGGAGGGGCAGCTCCGAAGGGTCTCCCTGAGAGAAGCCTCCCCGGAGAAGACGGTGGCCCTCGAAGCTGACCTCTAGCTGGAAGCACATGACACCATCATCGAGGTACTCCACAGCAACACGAACATCTTCACATGGGGCCACGAATATTTTCCTGGGGTAGACCAAGAAACCATTGAGCACCGCCTAGCCATAAAAAATGAGGTGTCCCCTAAGAAGGAAATAGCCAAGTTGCTAAAGGCACAGGTCATTTGGGAGATCAAGCACTCCGAATGATTGGCCAACCCAGTTCTGGTGCAGAAGAACACCGGCAAGTGGCGCATGTGCGTCGTTTTCACCGATCTCAACAAAGCATACCCAAAGGATGATTCCCCCTACCCAGCATTGACCAACTGGTGGACGCTACCTAGGGCTGTCAGCTGATGAGCTTTCTCGATGCCTACTTTGGCTATCATCAGATATTCATGGCCAAGGAGGATGAATTGAAGATCGCCTTCATCACCCCGATCGACACCTACTACTTCACCAGAATGCCCTTCGGCCCCAAGAATGCAAGGGCAACCTTCACCTGGCTCATGACGAAAGTGCTGGCCAAACAAATTGGTGGCAACATCGAGGCATACGTCGATGACATCATGGTGAAGAGTATGCTCACAGGCTCCCACACAGTGGACCTGTAGGAAACCTTAGCCAGCTTCTGGGCGGAGTGAGTAAATCTGAACCCAAAAAAATGTGCCTTCGGCGTAAAGGTGGGCAAGCTCCTAGGATTCCTCATATCCAATAGAGGCATCGAGGCCAACCCCGAGAAAATAAAAGCCATCCAAGAAATAGAGCCCTCGCAGCGCCTGGGAGGTGCAAAGGTTAACGGGACGCCTCGCAGCACTCAATCAATTTTTATCCCACTCCACAGAGTGGGCCTTGCCCTTTTTAAAAACGCTCTAGGGATCAGAGCCTTTCTGATGGACAGAAGACTACCAGAAGTCACTCGAAGAACTTAAGCAATACCTAGCCCAGTTGTCGAGCCTGGTCAGCCTGAAGCCAAACACAAACTTGTAGCTATACCTCGCTGCGTGCTTAACGGCGGTAAGCGCGGTCCTCATCCAAGAGCACAACGGTGGACAACGCCCCGTGTATTATGTATCGGAGGCCCTATAGGGGGCCAAAGTCAGGTACACTGTAACATCCCAATTTTCTAAGTTTCACAAACCTTTTGAGTAGTTTAGTTTCTCAGGAAAATTCACCAAAATTTATTTGAATTTAATTAAGCTTAATTTGGACTTTCAAAAGCCAAAACAATTTAATGTGACTAATCTCAACATCAATTAATTCTAAAACTATTTTATTCGAGTTCTTTGTGCTAGAAAATATTTTCTAGTTTTTCTGGAATTTTTCCGAGTTCATTTGCTATTTTTCTTTTGCTATTTGGATTTACTGAAATTTCTAAAATGCAAAAACCAATGAAAATCTCAAAAATCCTGTTCGGCCGAATCTCCCTTGACCCAGCTCAATCCTGTGCCTTTTAGGCCAACTCCCACGCGGCCCACCTTCTCTCTTTCTCCGTGCTCGCGCCACACTGGCCCCACCTGCCAGTTTCACACGCGTCGTTTGCCACGCGGTTTCTCCTGAGCTTGTGTCGCTGACTTGTGGGCCCCACTGAGCTACTTTTTATCTTCCCCGATTTAGTTGCGAATCAAACCCTCCACCGTGTGGGCCTCATCGGCGTGCGCGCTCCGGACTCTCCCGGCCACCCACGTATAAAGGGATGGGAAGCCCTTGTTCCCCGCATCTCAACCATAGCCACCACAGCCTGGGAGCGAAACTTTAGCCGCCGGAGATCGCCGAAGAAGCAGAGTGCTGCCGGAGCACCTCAAGCCTCACCGTTGCCACCATCGGGTTCGCAAGGACCTGATCTACATCCTTGACACCTTCTCTTCATCAGAGAGTCACCGGTGCGTCGATCCCGTCGAGGCCGAACCTTCGCCGCCGCTTCAATGGTTCCATTGCGTCCGTGAGTGCGCCAATGTGATCCCCGTTGCGTCCTCTGCCTATTGCGCTACTTCGCTATCACTGTAAAGCCGCCATTCACTAGATATCCTCGGGCCTAGAGCCTCACTGTCACTGAGGTGACGTGGTCACCACGTGTTTGCCGCATGTACGCCACATCAGCACCAACTCAGCGCATGTGCTTGCGTTTCAGCCGAGTCATCGCCACATCAACGCACGCGTGTAAAAACCAGATCCAAAACCCTAAACCTAAAATAGTAGATCGAGTCCACCGTGAGCCATCTCTATGACATGGAGGTCCCACCTGTCGTATCTTCTGTGCTATAGACCCATGTGCCATAGACTCGAGAGCCAACTCTATAAACTCGGTCCATAGACCCCTGGTCCCACCTCTTAGTATATGTTCCTATTTCCTGGATTTTCTTTTAATATGAAAATCATTGCTGACGTTAGGATGACACAATAATTCAGAATTTCCAGTGGAAGGATAATTTGGGAAATTCGAAACAGTAAACCCTTTTTGTTTTTCTTAGGTTTAGATCTTCCAAAAGTTCGTTCTTCCTCATACGAACTCCGATTGAGCTCATTCAAATTTCTAAATTTAATCTCTACCTTCCTGAGATTTTTATTTAATTTTTGGAGTTTGTTTACCTCTCTGTTTTGTATTTATTTGTTTATTTGCTTTCGCTTGCGAGTAGACATTGATACCTTGGGAGTTTTTGAGGAAGGAGGAGTTGATCCAGCCTAAGATCAGTACCAAGACTTGTTCCAAGGCAAGTTGTACCTTTAACCATGGCGAACACAATTTTCCAAAATTACCTTGATTCAAATTATTGTATTTTACTTTAAGTATTTACTCAAATGTTTCGGGATTAGTTATATACCAATTTGATTATATCCATCTTGTCTATTGTATTATCGTGATCTTTTATCACCCTAACTTGGTTAATTACTAGTTGGTAATATCATAGCACCAACGTGAGTTGGTTAGTTACGAATAGTTTGCTTAGCCATGCAGCGAGTCATTTATATCATTGAGTTGCAAATATAAACTTGACTAAGTGATTTTAGATCTTGTGTAAAATTGTGTGCTGCATGTTGTTACTTATTGATGGCATGTGTTGCACTTAACCAACAGGGTGAAAAAAGATTTAGATCGAGGCGAGTGGATGGAACTGTGTGATGTGGTGAAACTGTGTGATTGGGAAGGAAATGAATATGATAGTTGTAGTAATTGGAAATCTCGTCTTGGTCAATTAAGGACTTAACTTTGTGCGTCATTGAACTGAGCCATAACTGTACGATGACATGCCTGGTATGGGGCGGGCCTAACTTAGTAAGTTATGTAATCTTAGCATTGACTACCCATGCATGTAGGATAGACTGTGTGCCAAGGTGGAGGTGTGTACCGCTGTGGTAGGGTCACATTTATGAGCAGTTCGCTATCTTCAGGTCCAACGGTATGCATCGTACCAAAGCGCTGTGGTAGGGTTGATATGACGGTAAAACAAATCGGGAGGGTCAATCATCAAGGTGAAGTTTTGGAAAGGTTTTGTTGTGATCAGCTTTGATCCAATTGATTGCATCTTGTGGGTAAAGTGTACTATCTCTGCAGACTATTAATCAATCTATTCGAATAGCTGCATCCGCAGTCATGGACATGCTTAGGGATTTCACACGAGGGATAGATTTTCATAAAATAATTGGGAAGGGACAGCTGTGTGAGATAACTTATGCAGCTGTGTAAAAGAAATTGATTAGGCTTATGTAGGGACCCCGGATCTCTGGATCCAGGACCCTCTATGTATAACTGCACTATTCCCTAGATCAGTAGCTAGTGCACACAGTTGCAACATTGGTGTAATCAAAACTGAACACCAAACTAAAGATGAAGCAAACAAATTAATATTTAATAGCAAAAGAGAGCTTGCAGCGGAAACCGAACATCCGGTGGAGGTCACCCAATATGCCCACAAGCAATCGAGTGAATGACGCGACCTAATTCGCATAGTCTTCAAAGAAGTCTTCCTCGTAGAACTCGGTGCTTCCAGGTCCTTCTTTAGTGACTGATTAACCAGAGGGCATAAAGCCGTGAGTACTTTGAATGTACTCAGCAAGTCATAGGGAAATGTATGCAAATAATATTCATGCAAGGTTTGGCAAGGATAGCTTTATGGCTATTTTGCAGAAAGCAATATTTGACATTTAAATACAGTAAGTAGATTGCAAAGCACAATTTAAAAGATTAATACATAAGTAAGCAATTTTCTTGAAACAACTAGTGAACACCCTGTTCACTGCCCAACCATCAACCACAACCATTTACTAGCTTCGAACAACCCATTCCAACATTTTGACAGAAGTCTACCCCTTGCGTGAAATCACCAGGCATGACCATAACCGAGGCCGCGGCTATTCGAATAGATCTTACACTCTGCAGAGGTTGCGCACTTTACCCACAAGAGGTGATCGCTTGATATGACACACGTTTCCTTGGACGTGTGAATCAAGTAGAGACCACCACCAGGTCTTCACAAAGGTCCACTTGACTTGGTTCTGCTCTCGCTAAGGTTTCGCTTCCGTTGGGCTATACCCCCCCGGCCCCCAGATTCGTGCTCCCTCTTGCGCCATTCCCATCAACACAGAACCGCCTCAGGCTTCTCTAATTATTACACCCGGTCCACCCCATCTTGGACATGTGGTTGCATGAGATGACCCAGATCAATGGTTCAAGGTTAAGTCCTTAGTGGTTGCTCAGACGAGACATTTCCGCATTCCAAATGTGCTTCCCGCACCCTCCTTTACCACTGCCCACTCGTCCGAGCATAAGTCATTTTCATTCAACCCGGCCAAATGACAACCCTTGCCACGGCACAACAAATTTTAATCACAACGGCATCGCACCATAATTGACACAACTGTGATCTCGCACTTGCAGCTTGCACTGTGAAGGGTATCGCACCATAATTCCATATCTCATTAAGTCAAGTTCAATCATTCTTTGAGTAAGTGATCGTGAATCTATCGTATAACTAAAACATTGGCTAAGCATAATACGATACCCAAGTTGGTAGTACAATAATGTCCAACTAAAATAATCCATCCTAGAGTGTCCAAGGATTTATGTCATTCAAGGATACATGTCATTCACAACTTATCAAGGAGGCGTAATGGCAATTAGGTAATTAACTAATTCCCGAAACCATTTATTATAAAACTAGCAATGCATGTTTATATCAAACAATATACTTTTATAAATATGGGTTCAATATGTTCAAAGGTCTACGCCTTGCCTTCGTTGAAGAGTAGAGGTGCTTAAATCGAATTCTGAAGTTGTCCAAACACTAGAATCTATACGAGCGAACAAAGCTAAATAAATAAAACAACTCCAAATAAAATTCAAATAAATACCAAATAAATACTAATAGGAAGATAATGAATTTAGATGAATTTATAAATTTGAATTACTCGAATCGGAGTTCGAATGAGGAAGTTATGGCCAAAGGAAGATAGGAAATCGCATAAAATCAAGAAAAAGGGATTTTCCTGATTTTTGGAATTATTTTTCAAAAGGAAAATCGATTTCTCGCGCCGGTGACGTCGACCGAGGTTTTATTTCCGGCGAATTATTTTTCAACGGAAAAGATTGAAAAGCCACGCCAAGAATGACCGGATCGCCACATCGACAAAAAGGCTAACGTGGCACGACCGGCTCCAGAGTGGCGGCCATGTCACGCCGGCGAGGAAGCGGCGCACGGGTCCCCAAGGTCGTCGGCGCTACGCGCCACGGCGACGAGCGAGGGTGGTACCAAAAGAACAAGGGAGACAAGGGGGTTCTAGTGCGCACGGCCTCGAGGACGCGGCGACACGGGGAGGCCGGCGGTGAGCGAGGAAGGCGGCAGCGGCGATAGTTGAACGCGGCGGCGGGCCCGGCTGGCTCCAGAGGTCGGGAGGTGCAGACTGGTGCGCCATGACGAGGCGGTGGTGGGGTCGACGGCGCCGTAGGAGGCTTGACGGTGGTGGCGGAGCGAAGCTCGGCGGCGGCGGCGAAAACCCGAATTGCGGCCGAGCTAGAGTGAGGGAGAGAGAGGAGGTAGAGGGGAAAGAGAGAGGAGTGAGAGGCGCGGCCGATGCTCTCTTAAATAGACCTTGGGGAGGCCCAGAGGAGGAGGAGGAGGAGGAGAGGTGTCGCCGGCTTTAATGGCGAGCGAGGGGGGTCCGGCTTGATCTCGCGGAGAAGACGGGAAAGTGGGCGCACAGGCGGCGGAGATGGGACAGGCGGCCAGACCAAAAGGGACAGGTAGGGCTAGGTCCTAGCGAGGAGCGGGCGGCTCGGCGAAAATTGCGAGGAGTAGAGCAGGCGTGGCCGGAGGTTGAAGACGACCCAGAGGGCAAGCACGACAGGCGGGTCCCACCCCAATGTGAGAGAGAGTTAAGACCGTCCGTCCGATCCAGACGGACGCGATGGAGGGGTTGCAGATTATCATGGCAAATTGGGCAAGGTGGGCATGGTGAACAGGAATGGGTAGGAGGAAATCGGGCCAAGAGCCAAGGGAGATTTTAAGGATTTTCGACTTTAGAAAATACCAGAAAAGCAAAAGCATTTTAGAAAATATCTTAAGTCAGTCAAAAATTCTAGGAAAATTCACGTAAATCCCTTGAATTATTTAGAACTTAGTAAAAACATTTTCAGCTTAACTATTGCTTTTAATTTTTGCAATTAATTATTTTTAACATAAGGCAAAAGGAAAAACCAACTTAAAATCCAACAAAACTCAACTAAACCAACTTGCATTAGTTGAAGTTTTAATTAATTCAAATTAAATTACTTTTAAAATTCTAAATTACAAATTAAGCTTTAGCGAATTAATAAAACCAAATGGTTAGTTTTTAAAGTTTTCAAAATTTTCAAAAACTCAGGAAATTTAGGATGTTACAACTTAGTGTATTTGTGAAAGCAATTGTTCAAATTTATTATTGTTTATTTGTTTTGAACTACGCTTTCAATCTATTATTTGTATTCAATTGCAAATGCTGCTTTATTTCAAAATAGCCACTTAAGCCATTTCCTTTGGAAAAATAGTGGATGCTTGGACTTCAACTATTTTCAAATTATAGTCACATGCTATAAAACTTAGATGCATGAACCTCAACTATTTGTAAAACACATTCGCTAAAAATAGCATCATGACATGGGCAGTTAAAGCAAGCGGGGTTGAGCTATCAACACATGATGAGACTCAAATTACTAGACAAGACCTCCTCTTAATAGTACTACAACATATACTAGTAATCCGATCTTCCAACTAAACACTAAGACCGATAAAAAGCTTGTAACACATCCTTAGCTTATGCTAGTTATACTTTTGTCTTGCGTATCCACTTGGAGCTTTCGCTTGATGGTGATCATCTCATCTCCAAGTCCAAGTCCATGTTCTTGTCTTGTTCATCAACTCGTGATGATATCCTCCGCTTCGAGATCTTGTCTTGATGCTTATCAACACATAACGACAGCCTTCATCAAGAACCTTGACTTGGTGACAATCAACATGTGATGTCATCCAAAATCTTTATCATCAACCAGGACTAAACCTATTTCACCAACTCATGGAGAATATTAGTCCAACACATCCGGTTGCCACTAATCACCAAAACATACCATTAACATATAATAGAGGGTCTAGACCGTTCAAAAACACCCTTTTTGGTGATTCGTGACAACCTGATTACAAATTATTGAATTTAAATCATCATGAGTATATTTCAACTACGAAAGCTTTATATACTCAAGATATGTGTTCCAAAGTAAAGGTCCTCAATATATGTGTATAAAAGAAATGGATCAATACTAGTGAAACCTCAAGATATAGAATGAACTCTCTTTAAATGTGTGCATACAAGAATGTGTATGAAAAACATATGCACATATTCAAGTTGAAACTTTGGTGGAGTTAACCCTATATTCTGATCCGAGAAATGCAACAAGATATAATAATACGATATCGAGTGCACACCTTCGAAGATTTTTATCTTTCTATCCAAATAAGACTAAACAATAGCACATCAACAAAAATGTTAGTATCACATTTAGATTTATCATTAATCACTAAAATCAAATTAATGGAGCTTGAAGTTACAAAGACACTGCAACCGAAAATATTTGCCACATGAAATTGCGCTAGTATTGTCGTGATGCGGTTTGAAATGACTTTTTGCGAGGAAACAAAAAACCGACTCAACCAAGAGTGGATATTTGGATATATTCACCAAAGATGCGTTCCAAACGGTGCATATGCACAAGTTTCTCTTTTATCTTTTTTAAGGAAATCGGTTTAAAAATTTTACTAGGGCCCACCGATAATTTCGAATTTCATGAAAACCAGAATTTTTTTGGTAAATTTTGTTCAAATTTATTTAATTAAATTTGTATCTTTTTTGGAACAAAAAAATGCAAAAATACTTGAAGGTTTGAGGAACCGAACCTACGATGCAGCTGCAAACAAAGGTTGGTTGGCTAGGGCTACAACAAATTTCTTTTATATCTTAACTAATAAAATAAGGGGTTTACCCCGTGCAGCAGGACGATAATCTCACACTCTCATACGAAAAACAGTCCAATGAATCTGAACTGCTCGTGAGTCCTTCGCCCATCCCAACCGCTCCTTTCCCCTTCCAACCGCCTACCACTTCTCCTCCCCAACCTCACCCCCTGACCTCGCTTCCGCCCCACATCTCTGGTCAGGCACCACCGTCGCCATCGACGCCCAGAGGTGCCAGTGGGGAAGGGAGATGGAGGCGATGGCGGGTCTAGAGGAGAGTGGGGAGGGAGGCGAGGGGTATGGGAATGGAGAGGGTGGCGACGGAGAGAAGGGGAGGGGGCCGGGAGGTGGAGGCTCGTCGCGCCGGCCCACATCGACAGTGGCTCGAGCCTTGACCTCTCTTCCGCTCTATATCTCCGGTCGGCCACCACCGTCGCCATCGACGCTCTCGCTAGAAATTGTTATTTATTGCACAGTTTAGGATCCTATCTACTGGTACATCTCACCTTCTTTTAAGATTCTATTGTAACGCACATGTACCCTCCTAGTTTAGATCTGTTTTTTTTTTGTCCAGCATACATTTCTACCGATGGGTACCGGTAAGTTCGGTTTTTGCCCAATTTGGCTGGTTTTCGGCCGGTAAATTAGACCGTGTTAGTGCGTAGGAAACAATTCAACAGACCCCAAAAGTTATCATCAGCCTAGTACGTAGCGACAAAAAGGAGAGCCACACCGAGTCAGATGAGTCAAGGACCGCTGCAAGAATGGCGGGCGATGTAGGACGGAGTGCCTGCCCAATCAGTGAGGGTGTGTTTTATTAGGTGTATAAGTTTGGTCAGACGCCTTAGATATAGAATCTTTTTGGTTTTATTTGTTTGGATGGCTACGCGCATAAAGCAATATGGCTAAACAGATGTAAAAGAAGTCTTTAGGCCAAGCTGAGCAGAAATGCCTAATTTCTCCGTTTCTCTAGATGCAGGCTCTGCTAATGACATTATTAAAAGGTGATCAGTGCATATTAGGTAGTATTAGAGTGGGTTAAGGTGAAATGAGGGCTATTAGAATATATTAAGACAAAATTAAAGCCATGCTAACATTTTCTTTCCATCATCTCTTGCATCTACACTTGCGGTCAACGTTCTTATGCACCCAAACAAACAACATCTCAGCACAGTCTGGTTCAACTGTAAGGACCCGGAATATTGGAGGTTTATACCGAATTAAAAATCATACCACCAGCATAATTGTTAATCAAGAACAACCTGTCCTTAATTAAAATCATACTAGAAGCATAATTCTTAATTAGATACAAATCCAACATTCAGGTTCCCGGATATATGTCTCATGTTAGCTCCCAGAATCAGCTGCTAACATACACATATCCTTACAACATTATATCACAAGCATGCACGATTAGAATATGCATACACAGCTAGCATATATATATACATCGGTAAAAGTTTGACAGCGGAAACATTTAGTAAACCAGAAATGGAAGAAGAAATAAGAAAATAAACTTTCCAGTGGAGCGCCACAACCCAAGGGCAACTTGACTGGGATTAAAGCCGAAGAACCAACGCAATCGTCTCAACTTGAAATATTAATAAGAACGTCTTCACTTGCAACAAGTGGACAATTTCCACTGAGTACAGAAGGTACTCAACAAGACTTACACAAACTATTAAAATGAAGTATTTGATAGAACCTATACAAAGGATTAGAATTGATATATGCCTAAGGTGAACAACAGGAAGGTTATAAGGGTTCAATTTTTGCGTAAAGAAATACAACTTAACCTACCATTGCTAAATTTTCACAAAGCAATTTAATAAATCAATTTGGACTAAAACAGTAAGTAAATGAAAAATAATCATAAACAATAACCAATAATGAAGTGGTGTTACACCACCAACACACCAGTACATATTTAACCATTGAACCGAAATCCCATCCACCAAATAAAATTGGAATGTCAAATCTATACAAAGCGCTAATCAAATTCAAGCATTGTCCATAACCGTGGACACGGCTATTCGAATAGTTTTAAACCCTGCAGGGGTGTACATCTTTACCCACACGACTTAGTTAGCCCGTAGCCCCTAGGATAATAGCACACTGCCTTTGGTATGCCGGCCGGGTAAACTAAGATTTGGTATTTTTCAACAAGTTGACACTATTGAGTTGGACAACCCATGTGAGGCCGATCCCGCTTAAACAACGATCGATAGCATCTCGCTCAACCGGGTCCACATGTTGTGCCGGAATGCCGATCCGATCAAAGAAATGCGAATCGTGCTCACTACACATATTAGACCGATCAGGCCTCGAAGTATGCGTACATGCGATGGAACACATATACGCCCTCACCCTTCTAGGAACATCTGATATCGATATAAAATTCACATGGCATAAGACACGGCCCGAAGACTTAAGCATCTATGCCATATGAGATCAATACACATGTCCCTACTCTCCTGTTTCCAACTCAATAGCATTAACCCTTTACTTAACCAAACAGCGCCCATACACCGCGTGTGGAAGTACGTTGGGGCTTGAATCATCCAGCCGATGTTCAGTCCTTAATCAATCCAGACAAGACAACCACATTTCCCAATTCTCGTGCACTACGGCACCACCACTAGCATCCACTTGTCCAGATTTGAAATCAGATTAGCAAGAAGGGTTTAAACTCATTTCTGATTTAAAGAGACTAACAAAGAAACAAATACTGGAAATTCATTTGTGGTTCCCATGTTTGACAAGATAAGCTTGCCAAACACTACCGTTCTAAAGACTGCATGGCTAAGCAATTTCTAGCCTAAGTATTTTTAATACAAACAATACCTTAGTTTGAGTGTATGATCAAATTTAAGGTAAGCCACAAGTTATGGGTTGTAACTAGATACTACACATGTCACAATTAATTTTTAAGGAATTGGCATGCAACAGTGGTTATCACTGTATTTTGCAAATCTACAGTTCCAAAATTGGGATCAATATGGTGCAGAGAGGATGCTTGCCTTGGTAGAAGTCCACTTGTTCACTCTTGTAGGCGTAAATGTTCACTCCGTGTAATTTATAATCTAGAGAGAAAATGCGATAGCGAATAAACACCAATAACATCGAGAAAGCCAAAATGTTAAAAAATGCATGATAATTATATATATTAATGAAGTTATGATTCTACATGCATTTAGGTATAGATTTTAGTTTAATTGGAGTTCAACTTCTTATGAATTTGTTAAAGTTAATTCAATTTCTGGGGTAATCATAATAACCGGCGATACTTAGAGTTTAGATGATATTGTTTTCTTAACAGACACCTAGTACTCACAAACACTCTCTCTAGGCATTCTATGTATACATCCACGATGATCATACAGTCAAAATCAATCCTCTTATATGTTCTCTTATCAATTAATCTTCTAAAATCTTAAAAGTATTCAAAAGAACAGCTTATTTACTATCTTACTAACTACTAAGACACTATTCACGCAAATGGAAAGACAACAGCGTCCTGAGTTTTAACTTGGCTACACCTGTTTTGGTTAACCAAACTAATGCTTATTCTTTAGATGATTAGCCTTAGTTAGTTTAAGGACTAAAGCTCAATTAGCCCAAAAGACTACTAAGGTCAAAATTTAGAAATGCCTTATGTTTACTATCATTTGGCCAAAAGTCAGACAACAAGATTAATTTTAGCTAAACTCCAATTATTTAGCTAATTTAAACACCTTAAATGATTTACTAATCACTAAGCTATTTAGCTTCCTAATTTGACTACATTACATATTAGAATGCTGCTTACTAGGTGATGATCAAAAGATCAATTAAGATTATTAACACCTCTAACTATTGGATTAACATTGCCATTTGTCTATCAACAAAACTTGATTCTTTTCAGATTAGCTAATTTAGTGGAATGACCTTTAAAGTTAAACACAATATAAAGCATTAAATCTTTCTTTACTATTTATGTTTCACAACAGGTGAGTTAATTGACTTGTTATGGTTTCGACAATTCAATTTCAACATGAGTTTTCATATTTGGTTTTCAAATTTGATTACTTCTATTAAATAGTTTAAGTACTCAAAAGACTAAATAAATTAGATAAATTTCTAATTATTGAATTAACCATGTTATAGTCTTATTGACAAAATTAATATCTTTAGATTACTATTCATGCATATATGTAACAAGAGTTTTTCGAATTTAAATTCTATTAGCTAAGCTTCTTTCAATTTAAACTTTCAATTTATTAACTCAATAGATATTCACAAAATTAGCTAGAAGAAGGAAGAGTGGGTTTTGTAATTAGTTTAATGACAAAATAACATTTTCATCTCATTACTATTCATTCTCTATTCATTTATTTTAACCAAGTGTCACTCTGATTCGATAATTAGCTATTCTATTAAATCAAACATTATTTGTTAATTATCTGCAGTTCTTGTTCAAGCACTAAAATGCCAATCTAGACTCCTATCAACTCAAACTTCTAGTAGCTGATTTAATTATCTATATGTTAATTGAATTTTTAGTGATCAAATAATTAAGCACAATACTTAGCAAAAAGGATTAGTCATTTTACTCGATTCGGGCATTCTACAACAGGACATTTCCTAAATTGAGCGACTACCATCTAATTCATATTAATTCAATCCTTCAACTTTTTGCTAGATCATTTAGGTGACCTAACAACATTTACAAGATTTACCATTATAGGTTGGTTTGACAAAAGAGTTGTACTAACAATTCAGATTTTCATCAAAACCTTCGCCTGTTTAATTTCAGAAAGTGCATTTTACTGATGTATCAACTTGAGATGCTTCAGTTAGCTAAAAAGCTAAAAAAAAACAATAACCTTACGGATCTGATTTCAAAATTGACAACAGCTCACTGCCAAATTCTAAAATTCTATAGATTGTAGTTCATACACCTACAACAGCAAGCTTTTAAAAACTAAAGTTGTATTAACTAAACTCCCTTTAATCTCAATTATCAACTTTGCTAGTACACTTGAATGGCCTAGCTAACATTCACAATACTTGTTAGAATAGGATAATAGGTTTAGCAATTTGGTTCCCCAGACAATTTGGATTTCACCCAAAACACCATCTCTTCTCTGTCCAAAACTTCATCAACATGAGTTCTCGTAGATTTTCTGAAAATTCACATCCAACTATCTATTTCTTGCTAACCCAGTTCATCAAGCTTCACAGAAAGGAGCAAGACTCCAGTTTTTGGTCGGTTTGACCAACAAAATCAGCAAAGTCACAGATTGATTTCTTTTTGCTAAAGGAGAAACATACTAAACAAAAGATCTAACTTGGAGCTACAGCTGATCTTACTGGTGGTTCCAATTTTTCAGAGTGAAGGATGAACACAGAGAGGAAGAACAGGCCGTTGCCGACGGCTTGGGGCGGCTCATGTCGCCGATATCTGAACGGCGAGGAGTAGCTTGCAGAAGTACCAGTGGACGTCCTCGCCGTCGGAGAGGCTCTAGGTGCGGGCGAGGTACTTGCGGCGGGCCGCACAGTGCTCGATCGCGTCCTCCAGTCTCGCGATGTTGGACGGCGTGTTCCGCAGCGAGTCCGGCGACGAGTCCTCCGCCCGGGGGTCCGCGTAGCTGGTGGACGCCTCAGACGTCGACGAAGCCGAGGAGTCCTCCGGGCGTGAAGAGGGAGGCAGGGAGGCGGCGCAGACAACCATGGCGCAATGCCAGAGCGGTGGCGAGGCGCTGGCCGGAGGGAGGAGCACAGGGTTGGTGGCGCTGGAGTCTTGAGACGGGGCGGCAGCGGCACCGGTGAAGCCATATGGGCGGGAACCGGAGGAGGGCGGTCAGACGGCGAGGTGGTGAGCCCCATCGGCGGCGTTCACGCCGAGGACGACAGTGGCCGGACGGTGAGGGTCTGACGGGAGCGGGGAAGAAGATGAAGGGCGGTTTGTTGGTGGCGCTTGGCACGGTGTCATGCGGAGGGGAGCTGCAGTGGTGGCGCAGATCTGAAGTCTGGCAATGCTAAGCCGAGGCCGGTGGAGTGGAGGCTGGGAGCGAGGAGGCGGCGGGGTAAGGCGGCGAGGCCGAGGGCGGCGCCATGGAGCAGGAGGAGGGATGGGGTGGCGAGGGGCGGCGGCATGGGGAAGGCCGATGGTGGGGAGGCGCCAAGGGAGAGGGCGGCGGTGCCATGGAATTGGGGAAGGAGAAGAAGGCGGTTGGGGAAGAATTGGAAAAAGAAGACCGCTGGTGGTGTTGACCGAATAGGGGTAGAAGAAAAAAGTGAAACGTCTTCTTTGCTAGAGATGAGTCAAGAAGCTTCAAGACGGCGGCGTGGCGTGGCATGCTTCAGTTCACTGACAAGAACAGCGACGCTGCGCCCCCAGGTCTTTATGCAAGTGAGGGATGCGTGGCGTCGAAAGCTCTGGAGAAGAAGGCAACCAACGAAGGAGTGGGGCCCGTGGGTCGATGGAAGAAAAGGGTGGTGCAATCGGTTGGGTTCGAGTTAAGCGGTGAGTGGTCGGTGCGGTTTAATTTGGACCGCCTGATCGGAATGGACGGTTGAGATTACGTGGGCCGTTCGGACCATCCGATCAGAATGGGATTTGAGCCGTTGATCTTCAATCTAACGGTCCTCACGCTACCGAGTGCGGTCGGTACACTTAGTTGACTCGGTCGAGTCAATTAGTCGGGTGGACTCAAGCCTAACGACAAGTACCATGAGTTTGGGTCAAGGCTTTTGACTAAGATTTAAATTCGATTCCTACTTTGACCAAGGGTTTAAAATAGAAATAAAATTTGTAAAATTCTGAAATAAGTTAGGTGGGTTCCTGGGATAGTCTAGTGTTTATAAAAATTATTAAAACTTACTGTTCATATAATATTTTGTAAAATATAAATTCAAACTTAGTGTGTGTTATAGATGTGTGTTTGAATTTTCTATGGTTTGAATTTAGTCCCAAAATTTTGGGAAAAATTATATTAATTCATGATAATTATTCTAGTATTTAAATAAATTATTTTCCAGAGATCTTATGAACATTTATTTAAAATTTCTTTTGTGGCTTTAGTTTGAATTTAGAGGTTTACATTTGATTTTAAGATTTACTTTTGATTTTAAAATTTTCTAATGCATAATTTATGCACATGCTCTAAAAATAACAAATATGATATAAAAATGCATATAATTACTGTTTATTAAAATTGGGTTGTTACACCAACAGAAACAGCCAACCAAACAACTCATATTGTATCCACACAATCTGGCTCGCTTCAGCCTGGATGACCCATATAGGCCAGGCTAGGTGTATGCAGGGAACCAAACACTCCCTGAGTGTGTGGCTCGACGGCCACCTCTGAGGACACGACGTCTGTGATATCCTCGCCTTGAGTTGGACGACCTATGCAGCGTCGGCGTGTGGGACGGAGTGCCTGCCCAATCAGTGAGTGTGCGGCTCGGCGGCCACCTATAGGGACACGCACGTATGCAGTATCACTCCCACCAGGTTTACAATTTTGGCGAAATTTTTGAATTTTAGGTCCTTTCGTTACCCTCCGAAAGAAATTCAATTCGTTTAAATATTTTCGGTTGGTTTGAATTTGGAGGAAATTTAGAGGGTTAAAGTGAGTAAACACTAGTATAGAAAGATCAAGCCGAAGATAGCTCGGTGGCAAGGCTTGAATCCCACTCAAGTCATTAATTTTTGTCATTATTTTAAATTTTAAATTCAAATTTGATTTAAACCAGTTTGAAAACCCACCGTCGATTTTTTTTTTCAAAAACAAAATTTGTTTCCTGCTCCCGCCTGGCGTTTCTCCCCGCGCGCGATAGTGATCCCAGTTTTGTTTCCCTAGTGCTTGATTGGGCTGAGGTTAGTTACATGCATGTCAACTGTCAAAAAAAGACGTTCAAACGGGTCTCTAGTCAGTGGTGGACTCAGGACTAAATCTTAGGTATAGCGGCTTGTCGCCGTATTGTCGGGTGCCGCTTCCTTAATGGGCGTACTGGCCGCCGCTGCCTCCCCGCACGCCACTAGAGCTTGGTCACTAGGCCCTCGCTCGATGGCTCCATGCAGTGTGTCACTCAATGAATTAATAATAAGTTCAACTAACCTCTTTTTCCAGAGAACAAGTGCTCAATGAACTAATAAAATGGATCATTTTGGAATATACAAACATCCTAGATGCCTTAAGCACTCATGTTAGTATGTTACTCCATCAAGTAGAAATTTCACTAGCCTACCTCTATGTTTGTTCTCTGAAAAAATAAACACAATTTCTAGTACCTTAACTCGCTTGGACACTGCTGCAAACTCTAAATCCATCTACTGATCTTGCGATGGTACGGCATTTCCTCAAAGTAACAAGAACAAATCACACAAGAGGAAACTGAAGCACAAGAACAAATCACATAAGGAAAAACTGAAGCATATCACGAGCGATTAGTTACCAAATAGGGAGAGCACGTGGGAGACGAGCAACACAAGATTGGGCCTCACGAACCGTCGGACCCCAGACGCCGCCCCCTGCCGGGTGCCGGCCCAGGAGCAGAGTCCAGCTAGGCGTCGGCCGCGCTAGCACTACTGCGCTAGGGAGGAGGTGGCGATGTCGCCACGCTTGGGTCGCGGAGCGAGCTTGCCCATTGCCCCTTTGCACCGGCCCCTGCGCCATCACGTACCCAACCGCGAGCCACGCACGCCGCCGACGACCGCCCGCTTGCCGCCCACCTTGCGCTGTGCTCGGGCTCCATCGCTCGCGCCTCGCCTCGCTCGCGCTCGTCGGCCGCCCGCTCGCCCAGCCAGCGTTGCAGCGCTCCGTCGGCCGCCGTGTACTGCGCCCAAGCTCGCCGCCTCACCTCGCTGCGCTCGTCATTGCCTAGGGTTAGGGTTGAGAGAGAGTGGGGATTGGCTCTACCGATCGCCTGATCTAGAAGGCCAGAGTGGAGGCAGAGATACTCGGTTGGGCTGGGCACTTGGGCTGGGTGGGCTGTGATTCAGTGAAAATAGCCCATAGCCTCCTCCGTCGCTAGATCGAGCTGCTATCTTTAGTGGCTCACTACCGTCGCCGCTCGGGAGAGGAGGGGGGTGGGGGGGTTCCGTCGGCGCCACCTAATTGGGGCGGCCGCCCAACCTTGCCCTATTGCTAGAACCGCCCCTGACCGTATTTATGCTGGTCAAGTTCTCCTCCCTTGCGTCCCAAGTACGTATACATCCTACCGTTCTATTCCTGATCTCTTCTTTATAAAGTCTCAGCAAGGATTTGCTTGTGCCTTTAAAACCCACTTCATATATATATATATATATATATATATATATATATATATATATATATATATATATATATATATATATATATATATATATATATATATATATATATATGTTTGTAGTCCCCATCCACTTTGGAGGTCGTGAGGAGGATGAGGCTGCATGACCACGGGTAACCTCATCGAGCTGCAAGTTCAAGCATGGTCGCTTGATGTCGTGGACATAAAATTATCTAGATAGGTAATGGGTATGTGGACTTGACATCAAGAAATGGTTGAGTTGAACTTGATATATGAAGCCACTTCGGTTGGAGTACATGCGTCATCCGGCCACAACCTCCTCAAAGTGGCCAGGACTACAAACAATATTATATATATATATATATATATACATATATATATATATACATATATATATATATACATACATATATATATATATATATGAAACTGGTTTTAAAGGCACAAATAGCCACTACTTAGAGGTTTTATAGAGAATATATATCACAGACAGTTCTAAACACGAACCGTCTGTGATAATCAGCTATCATAGATGGTTCTGAGTTAATAACCGTCTATGATGACCTCATGTCATCACTGACCCATAAACTCAGACGGCTCCAGAAACCGTCTGTGAAGACTTTTTCTGTATTAGTGAAGTCTTACATCTGTAGGGACTAGATAAAGTCCTACAATGTAAGGACCCCATCCTAACGAAGATGGGGAAAGAGTGTGTCATCGACGGGTGAACACTCCGCAATACCGATATCAGTTGATGAGATGCATATGAGCATGAGCATGATGGTGCATTCGCATATATGGGCAATAAAATGAGCAAATGAGCATGTAGAATAATGATGCATTACACTAATGGAGAGTTAATGATGAAATGGTTATGTTATGTTTGTGAGGCAATGCTTATCGATCTATTATGTGCTTGCCGAGTCTTCGGACTCACTCTTGCTTATTTTGGTGTTTAGGTGATCAACGAAGATGACAGGCATCGGGACGGGAAAATAGTTCATCCACGTCACATGTAGTTAGTAATGCAAACCATCCTTCCTAGATATCCCACTTTTGTTGTATTATGTCTAGTTGTTAAATTAGCTATGTAAAGTTTGTAATGAATAATGTGTGGTGGTAGCATTCCGGGCCCAGGTAACGGGTCGGAGTGTTATAGAATCTGCACTTTCTGCAACTTCTTCCACTTCCGGAATTTGATTAACTACAGGCTGTTGTACATAATCACCAAGTGTCTCAAGTTCCTCCCGATTATAGATGACATTGAACACATCCTCATATGATTGTGCGTCTGTCGGTATCGTATCCTTCCAGTCCCAAGCTTTGTCTTCTTCAAATATTATATCACGCGTTACGCAAACCCTCTTGGAGACTAGATCATAAACGCGGTAAGCTTTTGAACCGCCCTCATATCTGATAAACACTATAGGGGAGCTTCGATCATCCAACTTGCTGATGTGGCCGCCTATCTTCTTTACATGAGCAACACAGCCAACAGTGTGAAGGTGATGAACTGCCGGTTTTCTCTTGTACCAAGCTTCATACGGTGGCATACCAACGACACACTTGGTTGGTGCACAATTCAACAAATATACCGCAGTTTTCACAACTTTGCCCCAAAAGAAACTTGGCATGTTCATACCTTTTAACATGCTTCATGCCATGGCAACCATAGTTTGGTTTCTTCGCTCCACCACCCCGTTCTGCTGAGGGGAATAGGGAGCAGTCATAAACCTCCTGATGCCCATTTCTTCACAGAATGTTGTGAATTCATTTGATGTAAATTCACCTCCCCTATCTATACATAGAGCTTTTAGCTTCATATTCATTTCAACTTCAGCAACTATTTTGATCTTCTTAAAAGCTTGGAATGCCTCAGCTTTAGATTTTAGTAGCACAATCCACATAAACCTACTATAATCATCAACCATTAAAAGGAAGAACTTGTTACCAGACGGAGTTAAGGGTGTAATGGGTCCACATAAGTCAGCATGTATAAGTTCCAACACACTGCTTGCCCTGAAACTCGCCTCCTGTGGAAAAGATGTGCAACGTTGTTTTCCAGCCAAACAACCATCACAGACTTGTTCCACATGATGCACTAGTGGGAGACCAAGAACTAGGCCCTCCTAGCCTAATTTCCGTAGAGCATGGAAGTTTAGATGTCCAAACCGTGCATGCCACCTCCAAGCATCATCATTGAGTCGAGTCAACAAGCATACTGGCTGCACAAGGTCAATATTCAGAACGTAGAGTCTATTCTTTGTTCTCTGGACTCTTACAAGTAATTGTCCCTCTCGATCAAATATGCGCAAGAGACGATCCTCCAGAATGACCTTGCAACCTCCTTCTTCAAGTTGTCCTAGACTGATGACATTGCTCGTTAGCTTCGGGATATACAGTACATCCGACAATATCTTGTGTTCACCCGTGCGACCTTCAATCAGCACTAACCCTCGACCGCCAATGGTAACCGTCGAGTCATCTCTGAATTTCACAGATCCCTTGATTGAAGTATCCAGTTGGGTGAAGAGCTCACTACAACCTGACATATGGTTGCTTGCTCTAGTATCAAGGTACCATGTATTCCCCTTGGCTTTCTCGTTTACTCGTGATTGGAGTTGAATATTTTCTTCTACAATCGCTATTGTATCAGGAAGTTCCTTTTGAGTCTTCATCAATTCACAGGTTTCCAGCATCAATAGAGCTGGTTCATCATCTCCCTTGTCTGACTTATGTGATTTTGCTTTCTTCGATCACCGACACTCTGAGGCAAAATGACCAAAAATACCACAATTATAACATTTGATCTTCTTTTTATCAAATTTGGGCTTGGGTTGAGTATTGTGTCCTTCATCTCCTTGACCGGTACCTTGCCAACCCCCTTTGTTCTGACCATGAGTGTTTTTGTGTCAATTTCCCTTCTTGATATAGCTTTTAGAATTATCACTTGTTTTCTTGCCCTGAGTTGAAAGAGCCTCCCATTGCGAACGAAAGAGCATCAAGTGTTCGCCTTCCTTTGGATCACCGAAGCTACTCCTTACTCATTCATTGTAAGCTTTGTACCGGCCAACCAAATCTTCAACTGTCGGACCCGTATTTTGCAATCCCAAATCCTCTGTGAAAGACACCGTGCTATTCCCTGGATCAGTAGATAGCACTCACAGACACATTGCTGAATCATTTCATGAATGGCATAAAACCATACCATTCATTAATTTAACACACCAGAGTTTACAAAGATCGCATCGGGTCAATTTTTACAATAAGGGCCGAACAGACCAAACTGATTACATTACAAAAGTAGCAGAAACGACAACAGAAGCAAAAGAGGTGAGAGCACATCTCTTCACAGGCAAGCGACTGGGGAAACTAGTGTGCGTCCGATATTAACCAAGGACTCAGACAATATAGGATGCACGCATGCACCAACAGAGTCAGCTAGACTGGGGTGAGACTAGAATAGCTAAAGACTAAACTACACTTCATCATCTCCTGGCCCTCCAACTTCTGGATCCTCGTAGTAGTCATAATCTTCAGGATTTCCTGCTTCTGAGGGTTTTGGGGGAGAGAGCGAGAATGAGCACAACTTCTGTGCTCGCGAGCTAATACACACAATGCAATATTATACATGCAAGGCTAAACAAGGATGGCTCGGGTTCTTTTATTTGCTAAAGCAATGTTTTCAATTACCATAATTACAAATTCCTATCACTTAGCATTTTAACCAAATTGCATTTTATTAAAGAGAGTAATTGTGAAATATTTAATAACACGAGAGGTTACCTCCAACTTATGCTTATTTTGATTGGAGCTACCTCCATTTATTAACACCACTGAGTCTGAAACCCAGGAAAAATCCAATCTCAGGGCTAGGTGGGCCCACCATATTTTTCATACCACCCACAAAAGTTTTTGAAATAGAACTAACTCTAGTAAGGTTCCCATGTCCGCCTTTGACCGTAGGCACGGCTGTTCGAACAGTTTATTACTCTGCAGAGACTGTACACTTTACCCACAAGAGATAATCGTCTTGATATGTACACATGTTTCCTTAGACATGTGAATCAAGGGGAGATCACCACAAGGCCTTTACAATGCCTCCCTTAGTATTAGTTACACCCTCTAAGGTTTCGCCTGATAAGGGTTACGTTCTTGTAGACCCGTTAACCCTTACCCAGACCCTCTCTTGCGCCATCGTAACGACTTTCGTCATGCACCCTGACCCCCTTCGCCACAAAGGCTTACGGCGTCGTGGGTCATCTACCTGGTGCAACTCGTACTGGTGGATACAAATTATTCAGCCAGGTTGTACTTTATAGACTTGTGGTTGCACTATTTTACATTGGGAGGTTATCACAGGATAAGTCCTTAGAGTTATCTAGGTGGTTCATTCCACATACCATCCACCTTAGGCTGCATTAGCACCCATCAACATGCCATGCGTCATACCATCTGCTCAGACAGTAACAGCAAGTTATTAGGGTTTTTGAGGAGTAAAAACACATTAACTCAATCATCTCAGTCATTTACCCCCAATGACTGCCCATAACCATTTTCATGTTTAAAAGATAATGATTGGGACATTTAATATCCCAGTACTTAAGCAAGACTAGCATGTCGTTTAAGTACAACCAATAACTAGTATTTACTATATAGTTACTATGGTGACATGGAATAATGGATTCAATTATCAAAGGATGGTATTATAATTACTTAATCATCAAATGAGTATTTAACTACCTTAAGCTTTAATATACATTTGATTAAAGAATTAAAGCATGCAATTTTGGTAATTTAAATGAATATAATTTACATAAATGTAGACTCAATATGATCAAAGCATTGACTCACCTTAGTTAAAGGCAAGAGAATCTTGATAGTCTTATGCTTGATCAAGTTGGAGGTCTCCCGCGTCTTCAAATCCTATTCGGACGAACGTACCGAAAAAAGGCACAAACAAGCAAGAGAGCAAATAAATACAAAAGGAATAACAAATGAACTCTAAATTAAACAAGACCTATGCCATTAGTAAGATCTTGAATTTACAAATTTTTAGAAATAAATTTCATAATTTTTGGAGTTACGACGAGGGAGAATGAGACTTCCAAAGTTTGAACTTAGAATTAAATCAAAAGAATAAAGAGAAGAGAGAGAATTGGTGCACCCAACAGTGCATGGACTAAGTCTGTGCGCTCCGGTCCATGGGTTCATGGGAGCTTGCACTATGCATGAACTTCCGAGCTCACTTGGAAGGGAGACAAGGGGAGAGAGGAGGCCAATGACAGGTGGGGGCCACTCAAGGCAAAACCCATTCAATTCCCATTCGATTTCTCTTCGGTTCACAGAGAGAAGAGAGTAGAGGGAGGGGCGGGTAGTAGGGAGCGGTGGCGGCGCCGACATGCGGTGGCGCGGGGAGGCAGGTTAGCCAATGAAATGGGTTCCCTCGAGGTCGGGGACCCCATGGGCGGAGACGGCGACGTTGGAGAGGGGCGAGTGTGGCGGAGGCAAGGCCCGAGGCGGCAGCGGGTGCCACGGGCTGGAGGCGTGGGCAAGTCGGTGGTGCTGGGAAGGAGACGACATGCATGTGTGGTGCCTGGACGTGAGGAAGCCGGCGGTGGGGTCGGAGCGGCTGAGGCGGTCCGGTGGCGGCGGCCGGGGCGGAAGAGCATCTCGACGGCGAGGAGGGAGCATGGGGAGGTGGGGGATGGAATCCTCGGCTCCGGTGGCACCTCGTGACAGGGGCGGCGACGCGATGGTGGCGCTGGAGAGGCTGAATGGCATGGAGGTAGCGCGGCCACGGCGGGAGCGGGAGCTTCGGTTCTTACACGTGGTGGGAGAAGGGGCATGGCGCCGGTGGGGAGGGGAGGCAAGGGGAGGCGCCGGGCTTCTTGTAGCCGAGGGAGAGGGCGAGGAGCCGTTGGAGGGCCTTGTGGTAGCGTGGTGTCCAGAGGAGCGGCGTCATGGGCCCATTGGCACGGGTAGCATCACGGTGGTGACTTGGGCGGCCACAGCGGGTGGGCGAGGACGGCATGGCAGGTGCAGGTGATGGGACGGCAAAGGCTCCGTGATGATGCGGGCGCGTGTGCGAGTGTCGGCGCCGGTGGCGGCGACAGGCGGCAATGAGTGCGGTGGGCCAAAGTCCATCGCTGGTGGAGTGGCAGCGCCGCAAGGTCCCGAGGCGACAGAGGAGCGGCGGCAACTTTGGCGGCCTGGGGCATGTGCGAAGCAGGCGGCAACGTGGGGTGGCAGAGGCGGGGTGAGGCTACAGTGGGTGTGGTGCTCGGCTGGCTTGGCCAGGGAAGAAGAAAGGGGCAAGGGGAAGAGCTGATGGCAGCGGTGGCGACTTTGGCGCCCTAGGCAGGTGGTGGAGGGGACGAAGCAGCAGGGAGCCAGAGGCGGCGTGGGTATGGCAGGGTGCTCGTGGCTGGCTCAGGTGGCAGGGGGATGACTCGGCTGGGGGAAGAAGAAGACAGGAGGGTGGGGGTTGGGCCATGGAGGACATGGGCCGAAAGGAGGGAATGGGCCAGCCAAAAAGGAAGGGAGGTGGGCCGGGGTCCAAGGAGAATGGGGGCCGGGGTCCAAGGAGAATGGGGGTCGGGCCCAAGCAAAAATGGAAAGGCCAAATTTGAGAAATGGCTCAAATTTGAAAAGACGAATTCAAATTGAATTTTGAATTCAGAGATTTGCGAAGAGGTTTGAAACACAAACCCGAGCTTGATAGAAGCTAGAAGATTTTAGAAGACACATTAATTTGAAATACATTTTGAAAATCAAGAACCAAATGGAATTACTATTCACCATTTGAAAACGGGACGTTACAAATATAGTGCAGCAATAGTGCAACAATGAGCACAAGCCAGCACTATACTATACATGTGTTTCAGAACTTACTTGCATGCCATCTTTCTCCTGAATTTTAGACATAACATCTCAGCAAAATATGTACAATATAGTGCAACAAACTGAATTCTGAACTCAATACATCCGAAATTATGTACTCATTTGGTTCACTTGAAGACACTCAACATTCTAGTAGCAGCCAGCCTGGTACTAGCTTGCAAAAAGACACATAATTTTCAGTTGCTTGAACTCAAACATCACATAACAAATTATTTACAATACTATGTAGGAATCGAAACATTCTCAGTTTCAACTATTCTAGTGCAACCTGATACTATTGCTTGTGGTCCATCCATGTAAAACCAATCAGGTGTGCTCCCAGGTGCAGTATGAGGTACATGACCATAGCAAAAAATTCCAGGCTGCAAGTTCAAAGAATTAATCAAGGAAGAAATGTGTGACTTGATACTATTGATTGGACATGCAAGAGCATCAACTATACAGTTTTAATTTCCAGTACATGACCTGGCACATGACCATCAGGACCATGCTTCCATTCATACAATCTAAAGAATTTTGCAAACCATATGAAAAACACAACCATGGCACACAAAAAGCAAATGTGCCTGCTTACACATTCACTTCTATTCACAAATGCTTAACACACAGGAAAAAGCATCACCTGGAAAGAAGTAACAGAACCAAACTTCATAAATGTGCCTGAATGTTGTGTATACTTGTCTGAACTATCCACTGTCCACATGCTATCTGATTTTTTTTTCAGATTTGTGAATCCAGAGAACAACTTCAGAATGTACACAAAATATATTCACACAAGACAACATTTTAGAATGTACACAACATTTCAGATTTCAGAAATCAAAATTGAGGCAACTACATTTCAGCAACACCAAAATGTCCAACAGTTGTGAATCCATAATCCATACATCCATTTGTGAGTCCAGACAACATTTGAGATTATAGATTTGTGAATCCAGACAACATTTCACAATGTAGACAAACTTTGTGAATCCAAACAACCTTTCATATTTCAGATTTGTGAATACAGAGAACAACTTCAGAATGTACACAAAAATATGTTCACATAAGACAACATTTTAGAATGTACACAACATTTCAGATTTCAAAAATCAAAATTGAGACAACTACATTTCAGCAACACCGAGTGTGCCTCCGTGCGATCCATCTTCTTCTCCATTGAGATATTACAACATGTAAACTTGCAACATCCTTACAACATAGTTCACCAAATTTTTTTCAATGGGCACTACTGGCATCAACTTAGTACTATCAAGACTACCAACTGCCCTCAAACATTTCAAGCATCAGGATGTTGCTTCCGATGCTTTTCCGCCCGAAATCACAATGTTGCTTCCATTGCCTCCAATGAAATCTGCCACACACACTGCCATGATTTCAATTTCAGACATTTCAAGAATTGAAATCATACCAGAATTGAAATCTGGCAGCTCATTCACTCATACAAGAATTGAAATCGTACAAGAATTTAATTCAAACGGACCTCGATGGGGAACTTGATCAGAGGCGCAGGAGGCGTGCTTGTCGGCTCGGTGTGGGGGTGGAGAGTGCAGGAGGCCTTGGCGCGAGACGCAAGGGGCGGCGTGGGGCGGAGGCGCAGGAGACGGCGTCGTTGGCTCGGCGTAGAGGGGCGGAGGCGCAGGAGACGGCGTCGTTGGCTCGACGTAGAGGGGCAGAGGCACAGGCCGCGGCGTAGGTGCAGAGGCGCAACCCTAGAAGTGCGAGTTGGTGCTGGAGGATGAGGACCGCGGTGTAGGTGCGAAGGAGCAGGGGCGGAACCCTAGCTGCGTAGGGAGGTGCTGGAGGATGAGGATGATTCGATGGGGAGAAATGAGAAGCAATGTTTTGGGCAGGTGGTTTCGCAAAAATGGTAGACCCGCGCTCACTCGCGCTCGCCCGCCCTGTGCCACCAATTTCAGGATGGACCGTCAGAATGGCTCATGTGCATATGTGCATAGAATCACCCATATCCACCAGATATGCCGCCCTAGTAGGGTGCCGCAAGGCACACCAAAAATTCTAGTGAAATTAATAACCGAACCTATACGTCAGTGTGAAATCCAAGTTGTATCAGTGAGGTGATTAAAACAAGAGAATTGCTAGAAATCTGTCGACTGAAAATTTCTTGGAAATCAGTCAATTTTTAGGCCGTTGGATGCGCTTTGTGATTGGTGAGAAAGAGGGAGAGGCCGTCCGATGCGCTCTGTGATTGGTGAGAGAGAGGGAGAGAGGGTGGGAAGTGAGATTGGATTGAGGATATAGAGGGGGGTGATATCTGGGGCATTGGATCTCCATCCGATGGTTTAAAAAGTGACTGATTTCTAAGAAAAAATCAGTCGAATGTTGTATAAACGCACCCTTAAAACAAACACGGCACTATGGCATGGCATGGATGCTCCTTCAGAAGCAACCCCCATATATTGAAATGCTCCTTCAGAAGTAACTGCAAGATCACCAATTGATCGAGAGCATAGTTGAATAATCAACAGATGAGACCTGAGGGCAGCATAGAGCAATTTTTATTTATAAGCTGAACCAATATCCTTTTTACTAATTAATATCAGAGGGCAATACATGAATGAATGATGGACCCTGCACATTACATTTTGCATCCTTCAATGAGCAAAAATGAATCGGCACATAATGCAAGCTAATGGTTTACTTCTTGACCTCCAACCCAACAGCCGTTGCACATATGGACTCAGGTATCAGCAGAGTCTCATCTGTGCCCTCCCCAAACCAGATCAATCGAATCTAGAGGATCAGAACCCTTTCCCACACCTACAGAGTCCTAATATTTTCTTCCCTGCAAATTCTTAAGTATTCAATCTAAGATACAACTAATTTCTGTAACTTCTGACCACCCGTGTGTCACGGTTACTGTGACTTTCACCTCTTGCCAGAAGGTTGATAAACTGCAACCTGTGCACAAACCAAGAGCCTGTATGGACTATGACACATTCAAGGTGGAGATGAAATGAGAGCTACTATGTTTGCGGTTCAACCGCATGTAGCCTCAACAACAGCCCTTTTCATTGTCCCAGGGCATGGATCTCCACCAAATACCTCTGGAACCACGCTTACCCCACAGCGTTCTTGACCAATGCAGTTCTGCAAAAAGCGTCAGTGTGAATAACATAGATTGTAGGTATAAACACGATTATGTATTAAGAGTTTGGCTCTACTCAACGCAGTGATTTCAAATCCTTTACCTTCCAAAATATGTCATATGACTTGTGTGCATGACAGCCTCCTTCAGAGTAGCTCCCGCAGGAGCCCTGTGGTGTGCCAAAGCTAGCAAATTTTATTTCAGTTATCTTCCGTCCATGATCACACTGGAGGTGGACATTTGCTTTCTCGTAGTCTTTTGTGCGCCAATTCTTCATTGATGGCTGCCATTCAGACACATCAGCGCAGACGCTTCCGGTGGTTCTTTTCACCATCGAGATTCCGGTCGGGTCACCACCCCACTCCTCGAATATCACCATAAGGTTCCCTGTGGGATTAAGCCATGAACGAGGAACATGGTACCTGAAATACCATGACATTAGATGCAAGAGCTTCAGTAGTAAACATAGGCATGTTATCGTAGTGATAGATGTGAGAGCTTCACTAGTAAACATAGACATGTTATCATAGTGATACTTTTATTGAGTGCCTACCATCTCTGAGAAGAGTCACCGCAGTTGGTTTGACACTTTGTCTCATCGTATTCACCACGGTAATCACAGTATCCACAAGTTCCAGAGGCCTTGTAGCCAGGCCAATATCGACCAATACCTTGTCCATTTATCCAGATCTGCCCCTTCCCCATGCTACTCATGTCCAAAGCTAATGGTTCATCACCATCTGGCGCATTGAAAAAAGCCTGAAGAGAGGAAATTACAGAATAAATCTTCTGAGAAACAATGGTTCTCTCACAGGGATAGCAATTAATCATGTGTTAAGTTTCTTCATTACCTTGTACCATGTTAGAGGCTGCTTCTGCACAGGTTCTCCCCACTCTACCGATGAGCTTCCACTAAGTGAATGAAGACTCAAACCCTCACCTTTCAGCCCAACCTTTACAAATACAGTAAGTCACTAAGTTGTTTAGGTCAAGTGTACAGCACGTTACTCGTAATGTTGATAACAATACATAACAATGATATATGTAACCTGATAGGTCCATTTCTGCCACGTGAGATCTCTTCTTCCCTCATTCAGGCCATCCAATGTAACCGGACCAAGGATTCCAGCATTCCAAGTCTCAAAATGTTCACCCACATTCTACAATAGAGGAAAATGAAAACTGACTCTTGGAAGGCTCGATAGCGCATTACAAAGAGTACTATCTGCTGCTGAACAAAACATCCACTTACCGGGAGACCAACTGCTATACTTAAGCAGGAAACGGTGTTGCTGCCTGCCCATAGTTTCACATTTCCTGTATATGTCAATTTTGGGTTTTCTACGCTGCCATATACAGTTCCTGCCAATGAAGTGGAGAGCATATTGAAGATCAATTGACGCGCGTGCGCAGAGAGAGAGAGATTCTCATGTTTTACCTGTTAGTTGTCCATTAATAAAAATATGCAAAGCATGACCAGCCGACATCACAGTGAGCATGGGATCCTTCCCATTACTGAGGAACTGCTCATCCTGGGCAACATCAACACTGAAAGTGATATTTTTAGTACTCTGAATTTTAAAGAGGGAAGAATCATTTATTCAAATTTGCTGTGGAGTTAGGCTACTTACTATGTTGTGTACCATAAGTAATCTGTGTTATCCCTCGTCACGTTTATCTGTTCCAGTAATCCTACTGTTGTAAATGGTTCATCACCAAAGGAATTTATCTCCTCATTGTACGACTGCCACGTGAATCCTCCAGCCCATTCCATTTTCATTTGTGAAATCTGACTTCCAACCTGCATAAACATATCATTTCAATTTGATGAGTTCAGAAATCATAAAAAAAGGTCCAAGTTCAGATCGGATGTGAAGTAAATTTATAAAAAATCGTATATTAATTTAGAATAACAGTAGTAGTACAAAGGAAATGCTACATGAATTAAATTGAAAGGAATAAATACCCAACTTAAGCAAGCAATTCAATTACATTCAGATGGAAAGCAAGTTGTAGCACGAACCAAAAATAACTCAAGTGCCTGCACTCACCCTAGCGGTGTTGAAGACTGTTGTTTTGCAGTCTGGAAGAAAACTTATGGACCAAGGAGGCAGGTCATAATGCATTCCATTGAATGCTATCCTTGCATAAGATACTTTATCCTTGTTCTCAAGGAAAGCCGCACAAGCTCCTGTGCTCGATCTAAAAATGGATGACTAAACAGAAACTTACCAGAAGTCAGTTCTGAACAAAATATTGTAGGTCTGAAGGGCTGGAGAGAACATAATGTCATAACAACCTGTTGAGCATTTCCAAGTGATGTTACAATAGGGTCTCCTGCAACCAAGGCTGGTTCGCAGAGCTTGATGGCTTTATGTAACTCCTTCAAGTGGCCCCATTTTGGTTCTCTCAACAAGCCTGAGGAAGTGAAGGCGGGAAACTCAGATCAACTTGGTAAATGGAAGGAGTATATAATGTATATTGTATAATATTGGAAATGGTAGAAAAATAACAATTTCTTTTCATTTAGCACCAAATGTCACCATTACATAGTAACTCTTATCCCATCAAAGGATCTTAGATAACATATGTTACATTGTTACATGTCCTTTTTGTTTAGACTTCAGACAAACAATTTCTTTTCAAACTGCATCTTATAATGGATAAGAACCTTACATTAAATCAAGCATTAGCATTCCATGGATGAAATTTTTTCTTCAACTTGCAGACTAGGGAATGTGAATTTGAATACTACACTGTGGACATTACCATATTGCTTTGTACTGTCAAGGGAGAAAGCTCTCAGAAAATACCTACACCTTTGTTTCACTGAAGTTCACTAGAAAGGAACATTCACCTCAGACAATAAATCAAGAGGAAAAATCAACCTTTAAGCATTTAAGGAAAAATGTGTACTAAATGTTGCTTCAGACCAAAAATAAACATGTAGCAGCAACCATTGCATGACAGGAAATAGGTGCAAACTATATATCTCTTGCCAAAGTACAGCATACATCTCAGGTGAACTAAACAACCATATGCAAGACATGGAGGGAGGGTGCTCAACTCACCATATTCATCAATAGGAGCATCATAGTCGTAGCTAGTTGCAATGAATGGGCCACCAGCCGTGCGCCCAAAGTTTGTTCCTCCATGATACTGAAAAGTGGCGTCACAACTTCAGACTACTCAATATTTTGATGACTTGATAAGCCTCAGCTAAATAGCAAGGATCGATGGGACCTACCATGTAATAATTAACAAAAGAGCCACCCTTCTGGATAAACTTGGCAACACCATATGCTAGATCCTCGACAGGTCTATGTGGTACTGGAATACCAAAGCCTGTATACCTGCATTTAAGAGAAGAGAAGAAAGATATATAAGGAGAAAGATAACCATATGATAATCATCTGGCCTTTAGAGAGAGAAAAGGGGGAAATTACCAAGCAGTCCAAGCTTCAGTCCACATGGTGGGCTTATGATGTTTATTTGGGGAGAACCAGTCACAGTAAAATCCATTGCACGTATTAATCTGCCACCGGTAAATCACAGTAAGATCTAGCTGAGTGAAAAACTTCCAGCCCAATTTAAATGCACTGTGTGAGATGTGTATCATGTAAGAGTGGAAGATATTTTATTTTATTTTATTTTTTAGAAAAACGAAAGGCTTAGCAAATCATTCATTGTGTGATTGATCATTTTCTTTCCTTTCTTGGACAATGGCCACAAAGGTCAGCAACCCCAGCACATTAAAGAAACGAGGAACTGCTGCCCATGGTACCTGTATTAAAGAGAAGGAAGTACAGTACATACAATTGGATCCGGGGCATCATCTTCTTTGCACATGACCCATGGAACACCGGTGTTGAGCGCAATTGCCATGTTCGCTGCCCATGATGCATAGGCCTTGGCGGGCTCGCCCTGATCCCACTCCAAGGGCCCAAACTCATTCTCGATCTGCAGGGACAATGAGGATCCGAAGGTAGGTTGCATTGAAGAGAATGCCAATATGCCATCAACACAGATCAAGAATGGACCAACTGCAAGCATACCTGGGAGAGGATTATTGGCCCTCCTTGCCATTCAAAGAGCCCTTCCGACTTCATCGTGTCGATGATCTTCGTGGTGAACTTCTGCATCTCAGCCTGTTTGAAGAATCACCAAAAAGTCAAGTAAAAAGTTACAGAGATTGTAAATTTTTTAAAAAGGAGCTAAAGATGAAAAGTGGGGCTGTCAAAACGATTCTTGCCTTGAACGGCTCGTTATCAGTCCTAAAGCTGATGCCGGGGACATACTTGAGCCAAACAGGGAACCCACTGCGGCCAAAAGGGGGGAAAGGGAACATAATTTAGCATATTTCAAATCAACTCGACATCAAGAGTTCTATTTTAATTATTCTTCACTAGCAAAATTGAACCCACAAATCTAAATGATTTTACACGAACAGTCACTATCAGCTACAACATCATCAAAACTACATTAAAAAAGCAGATTAGCAACTAAAAAAACTTGATTTTTGCCACTTCCTCGCCACCCAAACTCAAACAGTAATGGCTACCGCAAGAGCGTCAGAGCCACCAAAGTATTTCGCAGAAAAATAACAACAAAAAAAAAAAGATCTTCAGAGCAATGCAAGGGAAGCCAGGCTAGGCTAGTAGTTGTTACCCGAAGTTCCACTCGGCGCAGACGTACGGGCCAATGCGGAGATGCACGTAGAGGCCGGCCTGCTTCACCAGTTTGATGAAGTGCACCAGATCATACCTCCCCTCGAAGTAGTACTGCCCAATCAACCACCACATCAAGAACAGCAAGAAAAAAATCTAACTGTTTTGCAGGTAATTCTTGCGCCGGCGTAGGCTCTTCGCGCTGGTAACTGCCTACCTGGCCGGGGGAGGGCTCGTGGCCGTTCCAGAACACGTACGTCTGCACCACGTCGAGGCCGCCGTCCTTGGCCTTCTGTATCAGATCCGGCCACATCTGCACGCACAAGAAAACAAGCACGCCGGCCAGAGAGTCACGCCATGAGCTTACGCGGCGGCCGCCACCGACCCGGCATTCCCGGGGAGGAGAGCGAGGCGTCGGAAAAGGAGAAGGAGGTGGAGGAGGAGCAAGAAGCGAAGGGCGCGCACCTCGGGGACGCTCCTCGGGTAGTGGATGGAGCCGGAGAGCAGGATCCGGCGCTGCCCGTTCACCACCACGGCCTTGCGGTCGTAGGTCACGGCCGCCGACGCCGCCGCGGCCAGGACGGCCACCGCGACGGCGAGGGCGAGGGCGGCCGGACCCGGCGGCGAGGCCATGGGAAGGAAGAAAGGGAGGGAAGTGAGATGAAAAAAAAGAAAGCGAAAAGGCCGCCCCTTTCGGTGCTTTTCCCTCCACTGAAAGGGGGTGCGAAACTGCGGACGAAGTGAGGCGCTCTCACTGAGCGCACAAGAGGACAGCGAGGGAGGTATCACACTGTCTCTTCTCTCTTCTGGGTTTTGTGGTGTAGTTCCCTGGTGCTCCGCCCCTCACAGCTGGAGTTGGCTACACCTACATAGGGTGGGGACTGGAGTGAGGAAGGTGTATTTATATGGGATAGGAAATTTTGGTGGGAGTTGGGGGTGGCGGGTGGTGGGGCCTACATGGCCTTTTTGCTTCTCTTTGGTGTGGGCCCTCCCATGCTTACGTGGAGTGTCCGTCAACCAGGCTCTACGGCTACGCCCTCTTTAATTTATTTATTTGGAACATTTTAATTTGCTGGAGATATGTGTTATCGAGTTTGCTGGAGCCTGGAGATATGGGGCGAGCTGCATTCAAAGCAACATCCTCATTTTAATTCATTTCCGTTTTTTTCCTGAGAATTTTCATGTTCTTCATTTCTGTCACCGACAGAAAAAAAAATGTAGCACATTAAGTAACTACTAAAAGCAGCAAACCAAGCTGGAACTGTACCAGCATGTGTTCGCCACTCCATGTCATCACAGAGACAAATCGGATCACTAATAAAATATTAGCAGTAACATCACTGAAGACTGTAGCTCCAGATCATTTCTGCTGATTAATTAATTTGGACAGTCCCTGACAGGTAGATCGAACTTATCTACGCGACTCGATAGGATAGGCAGATGATAGTAGCTATTTTTTACCCTTCACTAATTTACTACTACGATTACGTATTACGGCCGGCTTTCATTTGACTCAAGTGCATGCGTGGCATCACGTGCAGGTCGATCGATGTGCTCGGTCATGTCCTGTTCAATACTAACACAGGGCTTTACGAATACGAAAGCTCTGCCGTAACCAACATCTAGGTGCATGCCAACTTCGATACACACACACCTGCTCCTGATGGTACCAGGCAAATCAAGATTCAGGAATGTACAAACGCGGCAATATATCACTACATCACTGTACAAGCACGTACATGTTGGTGCATCTCAGGCATGCAGAGCTTACTGAAAGTAAGGTGCGCGTGCGTGTGTTATATACATATATATATATATAAATGGTATGGTACTCATAGAAGTAGGTACTTCCACTTCTCATATACCACTTAAATCGAGTTCTATGAAAAATTTCATTAAGACACACTTTTTAAAGCAAAATCTGTGTATATACTTCTTTTATATATGAAAAAAGGTATATAACAAAAATAAAAGGCTCGAATGAAATTTTTTTAGTTAGATCGCATTGGAGTATCTTATAATTGGTATTTAAGTATACTGAAAGTGATAAAAAAAATGATAATATGTTCGTTTAAGTGGTATATTGGAAATAAGAGTATATACTCCTGGTAGTACGAAACGGGCGTGTTATAGACGTCCATTTCGTACTCTTGAGAGTATGTACTCTCACTTTCAATATACCACTTAAACGAACATATTATACTTCTTTATCACTTTTTATAATACTTAAATACCAATTATAAGATACTCCAATGTGACTTGATTGGGAAAAAAAAATTGGAGCCTTTTATTTTTTTCTATATACCCTTTTTCATATATAAAAAAGTATATACATAAAGTTTGCTATAAAAAGTGAACTTTAATGAAATTTTTCATGGAACTCACGTTAGAGTATCATATAATCATTATTGGAGTATGCTCAAATTGACAAAGAGGTATCATCATACGGCTTAAGTGGTATATGAAAGGTGGGAGTACGTGACTCCCAAGAGTACCATGCCATTTTCATATATATATATATATATATATATATATATATATATATATATAGAGAGAGAGAGAGAGAGAGAGAGAGAGTATTTTGTAGCTAGTTATTCTATGTCTAGGCAGCCCACCGCACGCGACGCAGGCCAGACGTGACGCGCGGGCGTGCAATTAGCATACGGCGGCCCACCAACTACAATCTGCGGTCTAGAAATGCCCACACTGTGCGCGGGGTTAGAATTTGACGGTAAATAACACGAGACGTGACAGTAATTCGTGAATCAGTTTATTGCCTTTTTGCGACATGCGATTTTTTTTCGAGCTCATTTGTTTGATAGTAAAACATAACGGGTAAGACAGTAAAGTTATTATCTGTTTTACTATCTTTCATGCGGCATGCAATTTTTATTCGAGCACATATATATTTGATAGTAAAAACACAACGGTAAGACAATAAAGTTATAATTTGTTTTACTACCGATAATATCCTTATAAGTCGTAGTGGGGGAGACGAAGAGACGCATCGGGTAGCTTGAGCCACATTGTACGATTCGTTTTTTTTTTTTTTGAAAACGAGGGTTTGGTTTTGATTTGGTACCATGTTTTCAGCTATGCACACACGGACATACAAAACAAATGAGTGCGAAGGTAGTAGAGTAAAATGTAGGCCACAATGTACTAAAACATGACATGTGTGCGGTAATTACAAACAAAATAGAAGCTTAGTAATTGCTTTCGCATTTTACAGTAAAGAGCTATCACATTTTTTTGTAGTATCACATTTTTTTATAGTAAATGTTCAGCGGGCAGTACAACGAAAAGGTAGTATGACAGTAAAAGCACATGTAGGAAGAGGTAAACGATCATTTATAAAGTAGTAAATATGTATTTTATCATGTTTTTATTTTTACCATATCCTTTTTTTTGTGTGTTCCGCCAGTAAACCAAAAGAATACATTGCAGTAATGTTGTATGTACATAAAAGTAAAGAACAGAAGATAAAAAAATTAAATATTATTTGGCCAAAATAGCGTGGTCAGACGCATTTTTCTTCTTGTTTACATTGCCCGATAATAACAAGAGAAGGGAAGAAGGAGGGGGGAGACCCTAGTGGCCAAGGCAGGACCCTATCGCAGCCCTCAATCGTTTGTAAGCCCGTTCGTGGAGTTCACCGATGGCTGGATCAAGGAATACGTGGAGATATGCCTCCACTTGCTCCTTCACGACGACGAGCCGAGCTTGGCACCGATTGAGCGAAGAAAGCCTGTCGACGAGTGTCCAAATTAGGACGTTCGTCTCTTCCATGGTCTCGGCATCATCGATCTTTTCATTTTGCTGGCCAATGTAGTCTTCGATCCTCTAGATGGATGCTTTTACTCGCACGTAGTTCGTGAGAACGATCTCTAGGACGAAGTTGGCTCACTAGACGTCGGACACAAGTACATTGGTCTGGCTTAGTAGAAGACGGAGAGTACGGATGATTGTAGCCACCCTCTCCGGTAGACACGGTGGCGGGGCATGGAGGAGGTCGCGGACATAATCATGGTCTACAACCTTGATCAGGCTCCGCCAAGACAGCTGGTCGTATATGAGTGCTAGGTAGGTTAGAACTATAGTTTGTAGTGGAGCGGAAGAAGAGCTTGGAGTCATTTTTGTTCTTTTTTGCTTGTACTATGCTTTTTTTTTTTAGTTTTACTGCGGGGGAAGGCTTTTTTTTGGGGCATCTCACGTATGCAATGCTTCGCAAGCTGATGATATATTTATAAGTCATCTAGGTAGGAGACGAAGAGGCGCATCGGGGAGACGAGCAGCAGTATGTACGTTTTAAAAGTCAAGTCTTTTTTTACGCATGCAGTAATTCAATATTAAAAATATACGTCAATAATGTTATTGGTGTCGTACAGTAAAACAACCACCACATGTTAGTAGAACGAAGATGACCAATTGATCGTTGTGTTCTTTTAGCCAAAAAAAAAGCAGTAACCAATACACAGAAGATAGTAATTCATTATGGTGCGAATACCATGTGATATTTGTAGTAAGAGAGTTCGAATATACAGTAAAACCTACCAGGCGAGCCGAATAGCGAGTTTTGTTTTCCAGTTAGCAAACGCACCACAGTAGCACACATACGACAATGCAGTAAATGGTCAACTGAAATGTAAGTAAAGAACACGGCTATTCAGCACGTATCGCTGTCATCCGACCCTGTGGGAAGACAGTCGTCAGCATCTCCATCTTCTGTTTCGTCCCCATGAATCAGCTGGCAGCATGTATCGGACCTTCCTCTTCCTCGCCCCTCCTCCCTTTCCCCTCTCCTTGCCGCTGCCATCACCACTCCTGCCCACTCGCCCTTTGTTTTGGGGTAGGGTTCGGCAGGTAGCACTGTTGTGACCGGCTTTCAGGCTGCATATGCTGCACGCCCTTGTCATCTTCTTCCCCACCAATGCAAAACTTTGCTCTGGTTCATCATTGGTTGGTTTGCGACCTTTGGTCTGTGACAGAGGAGGCACTGATGGGTTGATCGTATCGTCGTCCGCTTGATCGGGCTCAGCGGTCTCCTCAGTCACTACGCCAATGTCGTTGGGTACGGTATCAAGCTGCATGTGAAGCGCCTTAAGGACCTCCATGGCTCTATCGTACGCAAGACTTAATCTGCACCATGACCTCACCACACCCATAGCTTCCTTCAGTAAGGTGTGTGACGATACATCTCAGTCGTTCCATCAGGTCCGACCTGCATGAGGTCGTGTCTGTCGTATGGCACATCCACCCTAGCATTCCTAGTGTACCTACAAAGCACGTAGCGGTTGGGGATACTCTTGACCTGCAAGTGGTTGAACGCCCGTACCAGATGCATGCAGAACAGCCCTACGGATGGTAAACTAAAGATGGATTAACAGTAAATAACGCATCGACGATAGTAAACTGACTATACACTGCACAGTAAAAGTATAATAAATTGAACGGTGTCTACTAGCCGAGAGACAATAAAAGTACTTGTGTACTCCCAGCATTTGTATTCACAGCTGTATGTACCCGTTTCCTCTTCAGGCACTACCTTGAAATCGTGCTGTGACCACGCGAACGTCATAGACTGTTTCCCGTGAGACCCGAGGAATAGGCCATCTTGGATTGTGTCCGCCCTTATGCGGAAGGTTGTACTGGAGAAGTAGGTCTCCTTGTACTCTTTGAACACCGCAGGCGTGTACACCCTGCTCAGCTGCTCCTCGAATGGGAACAAAGTGGCTCACACCGGTTGGCTCTGATAGCATGCAAAACTATATATGTCACGAAGGAGGTACATAAAGGACAAGAAGTAATGACATACATGGATTGCAGTAAAAAGAAAGAGGGGTGAGAGACGTAGTAAAATAAGACAGCTAACAGTAAATCATGGAAGAAATCGAAGTAAATGCTTATGTAAGTCACAATAAACCTTTTTTTTATCCATGTACCGTGGAACAGTGCGTTTCTTGAGCCTCGAAGTGCTTCCTCTTCTACAGCACATTGTGCATCTTCCGTGCAAATTAGTGGAGCGAAGTCATGTTATCCACGAAGTCCACGCTCCTTCTCTAGCATATAGAAGGCATGTTTCCCCTCTAGAGTGCAACAGAACTCCTTGACCATCTTCCTGCTCCTTTTTTTCTGACGCCAAAACTAACATGTCGCTCATACCGACAGTAGAACTAGTAAGCAATACCCTCATTATCGAACTTCATGCAGACCTGGGGCACCATACGGTCGGGAACATCCTCGTCCTGACATCAGCAAATACAATTAACTTAGTAACATGTAATAGAAAACAAGTAAATGATATTGGATAGGACAGTAAAATATTGAGGGGGTGTAAACTCAGTAAATGGAACGTCACACTGGTAGTAAAAATGTGCGCAAAGAACCGTAAAACACACATACGTGAGTGTACGTCCAATCGGTGTCGGGTGTCCTCATCTCGCTTAGAGAAACAACGGGGGTGGCGTGAGGACCGAGGTGTGGAGGAGAGGATCCCGGTTGTCGGCGGGGAGGGCTTACAGCCAAGGGTACAGCGTTAACCGGTGGTGTAGCCGTCTGCATAGAGAAACTCGGGGAGCCTGCCATTCTGCCGGGCATGGCAGTAAACGACAGGGAATCTACATGCGTTGGGGGAAGATCTGACCGACACTGGCGACGAAGAACGAGCACCACTGAGCGGGGTTCCTCCATGCCTACAGGGGGAGGGGGATGTCCAGTAGTCATTGTCGCTGCGATTCGTGAGAAAGGAGTCGTCGGAAGGGGATGCTGGGAGGGGTGGATGGGAGAAGTGATAATGATTGGGCAAACGTGGGAGGGGTGTGCGGATTTTTATGTTCGGTTACGTGGGAGCGCGTTTAGTGGGATGCATGGGATCGCTCACCTTTTTTATTGTTGGAGCCGCGGGAGGACATGCGGGAGTGTGTTTTTTGTTCGAACGAACGGTGATTGAGTGGTCATATCGAGAAGTTTTGTCGTATAGTAAAAATCATTCTAGCGTCAAGTAAAACGCTTTAATAGGAACAACAATTAGATACATACTCACGGCAGTAACAATTCATGACAATTCTGATGTCTGACTAATAGAATAAGCGATAAACGCCACACACGAAGATATCTGGCGAGGGACAAAACAGGTGTCATAGAGGATGCCCGTTTCGTACTCCTAGGAGTACATACTCTCACTTACAATATACCACTTAAACGAACATATTATACTTCTTTATCACTTTTAGTGTACTTAAATACCAATTATAAGATACTCCAATGGGATTTGACTAAAAAAATTTCTTTCGAGCCTTTTATTTTTGCTATATACCTTTTTTCATATATAAAAAGTATATACATAAATTTCACTATAAAAAGTGGACTAAATAAATTTTTCAAGAAACTCACTTTGGGGTATCTTATAATCATTATGTGAGTATGCTCAAATTGATAAAGATGTATTATTATATGATTTAAATGGTATATGAGAAGTGGGAGTACCTTACCATTTTCATATATATGTATATATATATATAGGACGCATGTTCCGTACTTCCGGGAGTACATACTCCCACTTCGAATATACCACTTAAACGCATATGTTATACTTCTTTATTATTTTCAGTATACTTAAATACCAATTATAAGATACTCCAATGCGACTTGATTGAAAAGTTTTCAATGGAGCTCTTTGTTTTTTTGTTATATACCCTTTTTCATATATAAAAGAAGTATATACACAGATTTTGCTCTAAAAAGTGGATTTTAATGAAATTTTTCATGGAACTCACTTTGGAGTATCTTATAATCATTATTGGAGTATGCTCACATAGATAAAGAGGTATCATCATACGATTCAAGTGGTATATGAGAAGCGAGAGTACGTACTCCCAAGAGTACCATACCATTTTCATATATATATATATATATATAATTACGTTATATATTGAACGAAAGAGGGGTCATTATTCATTTTATTAAGATAGAGGGTAAAAACGGTATAAAGAAAGAAATAAATAGGAAAAATTGTACAAGGCGAAGCCCAGATGAGGAATTAATGGACAACAACAACACAACACACAGAAATAACTCCATCTAAAACACCTAGCTCATCACTAACACCCAAACTAACTCGAGCTCAACAACGCGGATCTCGCCCGTCGCTATACTGAGGTTGGCATATATAAACAGCACACCCATGCACGCACGTATTGTGAATTACTAATTGATAGAACGACGTGGTTGTAGTGGCCCATCAATTAATTTCATTCATACTATATAGCTGGTGAACTAGTACATGTGAATGCTATTTTCGAGAATAAGTACATGACTGTTACTATAGTACTACTAAACTTAGTTTGCATGTAGATAAGATAAGATGTCTCGAGTGTAATAAGTACATGACTGTTATTATTCGTACCAGCTCAATCAATTGCAATCACAGGCACCCATGTTAGCAACATATATCGATACTTTGTGATGGAAAATGTTTGGAATGTAATGGAATGTGCTGTTAACCTGATGGTTTCGTTTATAGTAAAATGGAACCGGAGTTGACCTGCTTATGATTCTAAAAAGGAATTACCGAAGATTTACCATTTGAACGGGTGTATTTGAGTATTAACTTCTCAATGTCTTATTGACATATGACTTCATATTCCACAGGTTCGACTTAATTTTCTCCAATAGTGTGCGATATATATGCCTATGCCCACAGATGGTATTGGCCATGCTTCAGCATGTAGCTTCCTTAAAATCATTGCATGGGATTGTGGGAAACACTTCGTGTCAACGACAGATTAAGCTAGCTAGGTGTCCCGTTGCACGTCGTGTCCCTGTCGCCCTTGTGTCGCTTCATGGTCGGCTGAGTGCTTTCCTGCGGCTATAAAATCCATCACGCGTCGCTCTCATCCTCCACACCAGTCATTTCGCTCGGCGCAGAGAGACAGAGAGGATCGAGCGAGCGAGAGGTAGTACGATCGACCGAAATTAGTTCCGATTTCGCTATCGATTTGTGAGCATTTAGAGCAGTGTTTAGCGGTCTTATTAGTAGAGAAAGTTCTGCATCAAGCGAAGATCTTCTGGAAGATGTCATTTTTTCCACATGCATTATGTTTATTAACTGTGTAATTAGTGTTAAATTTATTATTTGTAATTACTTAATAGTCATTAATTTAGTCATAAAAAATTAGTCATAATTAAGTAGTCCTAATTAATTTAGTTATAATTAATAAGTCATAATTAACAAGGCGTAATTAATTAGTCGTACTTAATCAGTCGTAGTTAATTAGTTGTAGTTAATCAGTCGTAATTAATTAGTCGTAATAACATAGTCGTAATTAATTAATCATAATTAGTTAGTCGTAGTTAATTAGTCGTACGGATTAGTCATAACATTCATATGAAGTGTATTGGGTTGTTGTGGCTTTAGGTAATATCCAAAATGCAAGACTTGCTTGTGTTTTATGGCGATGGACTCGTACGGGATGGACCTGGTAGTTTGGACATATCAAGATGCCAGTTCAAGATGGTTTGGGTGGAGGGTTTGGATGCGATGAATATTCACAAGCTGCGGACCTACATTTGGAGGAAGTTCGATACGAAGACGTACAACAACGAAGAAGCTTGTTATTGAGGCGATCACCTGCGCGATTAGGGGGGGGTGGACAGAGTGTATAGGAGTTACATAAGGTGAATAGTAGCGTTGCATGGTGCTAGTTCATGCAGATCGCTGTGAAGCCTGAGGCGGCAATATATGAGAAACCGATGGTGTACGTGAATTTCGTGCATAGGGTGCCAACAAACCTTGATTATGCTGGTGCTAGTGGGAGCGGAAAAGCGCAGGCAGTGCGTGAAAATGGGAGCACAGAGTGTGTTGTTTTGGAGGAAGATTGTGAAGGAAGACTTGCGGAGAATTTTGTGCAAAATGATAGGGTAGGACAATGGTGGTCGACCCACATTGATTGCCACAAGTTTGCGCTGACCCAGCCGGCCGAGTCAAAGTCCGGTGAGGATGTCGACCTGTGACGACCCACCCTGTGATATACCGCAAGAGGTTCGGGAGGACCATTTTTTTTGGCGCTGTGGTGCCACCACAGAGAGGAGTGGTAGCACCACTCGGTGCATTCCCGAGGAGATCCACTAGGACCTCCCAGGAGGTCTTCAGGACCTCCTGGAGGTCTTGGCCTGCAACGGACCTCCCAGGAGGTTTTTGAGACCTCCTGGAGGTCTTTGCTTGCAACCCTTCGGTAGCACCTCCAGGTATATCACTAGAGAGGTCCGATAGGACCTCCCAGGCTAAGTCTCGTAGGACCTCCTGGAGGTCCTGCCCCTGTGCATCCGAGCTAGTCCCAGACAACAGCAGCTAGCTCTCACACAGGAACACAAGCTAATATCACAACCACGAGGTCACACAAAGATGAAGCAGACAAATTAAACTTAATAAAAGACAGGACCTTATGGTCAAGCTTGTTAACAAGAGGTCTGCCACTGAGGGCTTACAAAACCAACAAGGACTTACAACTGGCAACAAAGAGCTCTAAAGCTCCAACACCAAAAGCACGCAGAAGCCATCCAACAAGCCCTACAGGCTGTCGGGTGGAGGACGCCCTAAGGCGGTGGATCGTCAAGAACTCCTCCTCAAAGAGGTGCCTTTGACCGACAAGACTTGGTCATCTTCGTAATCTGCTTTGACATAGGGCTTAAATCCATGAGTACTTTGAATGTACTCAGCAAGTCGCAGGGAGCATTTATGCAATAATATTCATGCAAGGGCTTACCAAATGAGAGCTGTATGGTTAGTTTGCGCAAAGCCAGGTTTTGACAATAATAACAATAATAGATTGAAAAGCAACAAGGTAAAACAATAGCACATAATACATTTGATGCTTGAAAAAGTGGAGTGAGCACCAACTCACATCCACAACAAAATGGGGAGGTCTGGTCACACCAAAGGCTGTGTCCTCACCCAAAACCACTCTAGAGCACCCACCCAGAGGTCAGAACAAGCCCATGGACCACTACCCGAGCCAACCCCGACCCTCCTGAGCCGGCCAAGGTCTCTTGAGGCAAAGCCAAGGCATCTCATTTGAAGTGTCCGATGGCACAAACTTTTGAAACAACTACCCCTTGCACCATTTTCATGAGCATGTCCATGACCAAGGACTTGGCTATTGAATAGATTTTACACTCTGCAGAGGTGTACAACTTTACCCACAATCCACGATCTCTCTAGCGGGATCGGGTTCCGGCCACCCTTGCTCACTTCGAAGGTGGCGATCTAGAGAGCGTGGCAAGACCTTTACAAAGCTTTGAACTGCGGCTCGAGTCTGCTCGCTAAGGTTTTGCAATTCCCCTTTGGTCTAGAAGTCCGCAGGTTATGGGGTGCCCCTCTTGCGCCAACGAATCACACGCCAACCACAACAAACCCCAAGCCATCTCATTGCTAATTATTCAGCCAGCACCATTCCTATAAAATGATCTTGTGGTTGCTTTGTTTGGCCCAGATCAACAGACACAAAGTTAAGTCCTTAATTGTGCTAAGGCAAGGCTTTCACAAACCCAGATGTGCATAGCACCCACTACTCACTCCCGCCTTCTTGCCTCAAGCAAAACCTTTTGTAATTACCCTTGCCAAAAGACCACCCGTCTTGGCACAATTTCTAACAAAAGTGGCCTCACACCACGATCAACACAACTTAGGCATCCCGCCATAGTCGCTAACAAATGGCACCACCACAAGTTCCATAGCGCATTAGTCAAGATTATTAGGAATGAAACATGATTCACAGTCCCACGATTTCTAGAGCGAAGCAATACATAACCTACGGCCCCATGTTGGCAAATAACAAGGAATACCAACTAAATACCCAGCCTAAGGCTTACAAGGTGAACATGTCAATATGATTGGGACAAGGTATAAAGGAGGCATAACAGCAAGTAGGAGAGTAACTACAGCCCAAACATTTTCTTATAAATATAGCCATGCATGATAAAGTAAAACCAAAATATATTTGCAAAACTAGGTTCAAAATGATCAAAAGGAGGTCTGTAGCTTGCCTTGGTCAAGTAGTGGAGAACCTTCGGCTGGAAGAGCTGGATCCAAGAACTCCTCGAACTCGTGATCTACACGTTCGCAAAAGTCAAATAAGCAAATCTACACTAGGCCAAAGAACTTCAAAAGAAGACTAAAAAGAGCTTAAACAAAACTCAACCAAAGCCAGCCAAATGGGCAGCCCAAAACGAGAAGGGAGGTCCAAGGCAAGAGAGGGTGGTCTTTAAGCAAAAGACCAGCAAATATCCGTAAGGAGGTCTTCCAGAGAAGATGCCAACTCCTGCAGCTAACTCTTGGTGAAGCTCCGAGCACAAGCCTGGAGCGAACAAGGCAGGAGCAAGGTTGGCAAGTGAGCAAAAGGTTACAAGGGTTTGCCCACCCAGGCTATATATAGCCAGAGTTGGTGGAGTGCACCAAGAAAGAGGTTCAATGGCGTGTTGGCAACGGGGCTAGAGGCGTGGCTTGCCCTTAAAGAATTAAAATAAGGTACTCGAGATGTGGCGCATTTAATGTGACCCGACACCTATTAAATGCGCACAGAGTTCTGAGGCAAGAGCAATAATAACAAGGTTGAGTGAGGCTGGCATGTGGGGCCAGTCAAAAGGGTGCACCACCGGTCAAAGAGGTGGCCCCACCGCAAGGGTCGTCTCCGCAAAAGACCACTGGGAGGTCCTGGACAGGAGGTCCAAAATACTCAAGGGGGAGGTCCTGGAGGGAAGGTCCTAGAGGGGAGGTCCAAGGACTCAAGAGGAGGTCTTGACACTCAGATCTTCACAAGGGAGGTCTAACGGTCAAGATCTCAAAGGGGAGGACCTTAACGGTCCAGATCAAAAGGGTGCAGGGAGGTCCTGATGGTTAGATCTCCAAAAGGGAGGTCTAACGGTCAAGATCTCAAAGAGGAGGACCTTAACAGTCCAGATTAAAAGGGTGCAGGGAGGTCCTGATGGTTAAATCTCCAAAAGGGAGGTCTAACGGTCAAGATCTCAAAGAGGAGGACCTTAACGGTCCAGATCAAAAGGGTGCAGGGAGGTCCTGACCAACAGGGATACTCTGGGTTAGGAGGGTGGTCTTTACAAAAGACCGGCAAGGATCGAGGAGGTGGTCCTACCAAAAACAACCAGAGGAGGTCTTGGGAACAAAGGAAAACGCAAGAAGAAAGCAGAGCCGCTCGATTGAATCGGGCGGTCCAGAAGGAAAGGAACGTTCGACCATCCAAACGTTACCTCACAGCTTGAGCCGTCGATCAAGATCGAATGGCGCCAAAACAAAGGGGCCGTTCGGACCGAGCGAAACAGTTAACGAGACTAGGCCGTCTGATTTAAATCGGACGGCTAGGAGGGAAAGGGGACGTTTGGACCAAGCGAACATACCCTTAGGATCGGGCCATCCGAACAACATCGGACGGTCCTTAGGTGAGGAAGGCAAAGCCTTAAGCGGTATGACCGCAGGAGCCAACGGTGGGTTCAAGTGCTAAGGAGGTCTTGGACCTAAGAAGGTCGGTATCTTTAGATCCAAACAAAAGGAAGGACCTGGATAGCTAAGATCTCCAAAGGGAGATTCTATGACGGTCGAGAACAAAGGGAGGTGCGGCGGTTAAGATCTCAGAGAGGAGGTCCTAACGGCCAGATCTCAACAAGGGGAGGTCGGCGGTTAAGATCTCAGAGAGGAGGTCCTAACACCAGATCTCAACAAGGGGAGGTCTAGCGGTTAAGATCTCCAGAGAGGAGGTCCTAACGGCGAGATCTCAACAAGGGGAGGTGCGAGCGGTTAAGATCTCCAGAGAGGAGGTCCTAACGGCGAGATCTCAACAAGGAGAGGTCGAGCGGTTAAGATCTCCAGAGAGGAGGTCCTAACGGCAGATCTCAACAAGGGGAGGTCTCGAGCGGTTAAGATCTCCAGAGAGGAGGTCCTAACGGCCAGATCTCAACAAGGGAGAGGTCCTAAAGGACGTAGAAAGGGTCCAAAGGAGTTCCATATGGATACAAGGAGGTCCATACGGGAACGGGGAAGCCTAGAGGGACTTGGGACGCCCCAAAGAACTCAGGGGTTACAAATGAACGTGGAGAGGTCCAAAGGGAACAAAGCTAAGCTTGGCTTTGAGAGATCAAAGGGGTTTTGAAACACAAACCAGAGCTGGATCCCCAGCAGGAAAACCAAAGCAAGGGGAGGTCTGTTGGAACACGGGGAAGATCCAAATAGGCAAGGAGAGGTCCTAACGGACACAGAGGAGGTCCGTAGGACAAAGGGAGTTCAAGGAAGGTTGCAAAAGGGCACTGGGAGGTCCAAAGGGAACTCTGGAACGCCCAAGTGAACTCAGGAGGGGTTCAAAAGAGAGGTGAGAGGTCCACGGGAAGGTCAAAAACAGAGTGGGAGAACGAGAAAGGAGTTCCAGTCACAAAAGAGGTCTGGAAAGGAGAAACCAAACACAAGGGCACACAGAGCCGGAAGAGGGAGAACGGGAAAACTCAAATTAAACAGCAAAGGCACCGAACAGATTTAGTTCAAGTTTGGTTTAATCAATTAAAGCTCTTTTGAAAACTCAAGTTAAGCTTTGAACTCTCATCAAAACCAAATGGTTATTTTTATTTTGAAAACAGGGCAAGAACCTAGGAGAAACGGGACGTTACATGACCCAGGCTCGGATGGTAGCGATTAGGACACACCCTAGGGTCCAGGGGATGGTCCGGTCGGCAGAATTGTGTCGACGGAGGTGCCTTACATGTTATCCAAACTGGATGATCTCGCAGTGCGGTCACTCGTACTGCCACAAGAAGATGGGTTCCAATGGGGGTTTGATGCCGACACCCTGTTAGTTGGACAACAATCCCCAAGCAAGGTGGTCGTGCAGTAAGCTATAACACAGTACACCGTGTCCATTAGCCGTGTGTACCGGGTGCACCGGTCAACCCAGCCCATTACATAGTAAAGTGTGTAGTGGAAGGCTGCCCCGGCAAGCTCAGCGCTCACAAGGCGAAGGGCTATGTCATGGTCTTCATGATCACGGCGGTGCTCGACCACACTTGCGAGCTAAGTGAGCCGCTATAGAAGCATATGTGGCAAGCCTTATCAGCCACATTGTTGTGGAGGATGTGTCCGTCTCCCTCAAGATGTTGTCAGAAATTACCAATCTGGTTGGTTATCTAGTCAACTCTAGCTGCTGAATGAGTGGACCGACCTAACTCCCTGTCTAGGTCGGCACGGCCTAGTGAGACCAGCGGCCGTCGTAGTGCTCCTCTTCGGTCATCAGCACTACGGATCGAAGAGGTAAGATATGTTCAATTTACATCCTGATTTTTTATTTTGCCTTAGGTTGTGCTAACATCATGCCATCTTCCAGCCACACATCCGTCGGGATGCATCGCTAGTGCGATCAACATCCGTACGATCGCCTGCGGATGGAGGAGACATTGCACGACCTAGTGAGACTAGTGGCCATCCTAGCCCCCCTGGTCGGTCATCCACACTGCGGATCGAGGAGGTAAGTTATGTTCAATTTATGTCCTGATTATTGATTTTGCTTTACATTGTGCTAACATCAATCCATCTTGCACCCTTTAGTCGGACGTGGGGGTGATGACGAATCAACCTATAAAGATGTCATCTTATCGGCTACTACCATGGTTGGGTACAACATACCCAGATTTGGATTGTACCACCTAGGGTGCCCCCCTAGCCTACGATCAGAAGTACCATGACCAGTTCGAATGCACATACCAAGGCAACACACCACAGCACCACAGCGAGCATGCAACTACCGGGTACCAGCACGGACAGAGATCCACCACACATAGGGCCATTGGTACATCGTACTGTCACGGCCAAAGCTCTGCCGCACCCTCAACCATTCGTACATCGTACCTGGGGGGCGTGGCTCCAGGGGCGGATTCATGCAGTCGTTCATTACTGATTTGATTGCAGGTTGGAGCCAATTTGGCATGAGTCAGCTTTACGACACTGAGCTTGGACAGACATGGCTTGGCCAGAGTCAGCTTGCTGAAGCACCTTAGCTAACCCAACGGTATCCCTATGTTCTTCGCACAGAGACGCAACGAGCACAGAATGACTCAGACAAGTGAGCCATATTGTAGCCCGTAGTGTTCCATATTTGTATGAATTGCAAGAGTCTTTAACTTTTAGCAACTAGATTTTTATCCACATAACATGATACAGGACAATTGCATTACAATATTCAACATAGACCCAGAACATTACACTACAATAATACAACAACAACCTGAGTACAAGTACCATATTTTCCATAACATTACAATGTCAAAATTAACATGACAATGCCATTACACATTTTCACACCACTTTTCTCAGAAAGAATTGACCACACCCTGCCATGACACTTTTCCAGACCAAAATGACAACTCGAATCAGCTTTTCGCAGTGAGTAGACACCACTCACCAGCCATGTCACCTTTTTAGAGCGAATAGACCACACACTGCCACACCACCCTTTCAGAAAAAATTGATCGTACACTGCCAAGACACCTTTTTCAGATCGAATTGAAACCAGGACCAACTTTTCGCAATGAGTGGACAACACTCACCAGCTATCCTACCTTTTCAGACCGAATTGACCACACACTACCAAGACACCTTAATTTTCAGGCCGAATTGACAAACTGGACCAGCTTTTCACAGTGAGTAGACATGACTCATCAGCCATCCCACCCTGACATTCATCATAATTTCCACCCTCAGCACTACACCCTATTTGCTTATAAAATAAGGGAGAAGAGAGCTAGAGCATAACACCACACCACCACAGCCAACACTTCACTCCAACTTGTTTCGCACAACAGAGAGGAAGGAGGAGAATATTAGGTCAACCTTGGAGATGTTGGGCTATGCGGAGATGGTGTGGAAGCGCAAGTTTCTTGCTGGGAAGGCGAAAACCTACCAGAATTATTCGATGAAGCATGCGCCGATACCACAGGAGTTTCCACGCCTGTAGTGTGACTACGAGAATCCAACTTGGATCATTCAATCTATACACCCGGCGACTGTGATAACCCTAAACCTAAATATTTTTTTATCATTTCCGCTACGGAGGGAGCTATTTTTTTTCTACTATGACGCCAAACAACGCCAAATAAGCCAAAAACTCACATTCCAAATCGAGCGCATGAAATCATACACTTTACTTGTATGCTTGACTTTCTATGCATTATCACATGTACAAAAAAATGGTCCAATCCACACTATTTTTGCTGTATATTTTCTTGTATAGCTTATACACACTGTACTCCATTTATATGCGCAAATTAGTCAACGACACTCGTGTGGAATCCAAGGGGTAACGAAGCGATCGGGCGATGGGGCACATGGAGAATCTGTGCCCCTTGCGCGCGGAGGAGGGAGGTCCGGGCCACGAGCACGCTGACGAGCTGCGTCCGACCGTCTAGCGCCGGAATGAGGCAGGTTCGGCTGCCTAGCGCGCAGATGATGGGAGTCCGGGTGCCCATGGCGCGGCACCTGCCGGCTAGTTCGCGGTGCCATTTTTGACTTTGATGTCCGGAGGAGGCTAGATCGATTTGCTATTTCGAGTGTAAACAGTGTCATTTAAGCCAAAAAAAAACTCACATTAATATTGGTGGGGGGTTGGGGTGGGGGGGGTGTTAAATGAAACTCAAAAAGGAGAACTAGCACATTCTTACTTTTTCCTGGCTGGCTGAAGTATGGACATACTCTCAAAAGAGCTCAAGTATGGGCATGCATGATTGCTATCGTTAGTCTGATCTACACAAGCTAGTGAAGCAACTCGAGAAAGCAAGCAAGCGGCCCTTCAATTCTCAGGTGTCCATCACTAGCTGACAAATCTTTACAGTTTGCGAATGGTATAATTCTGTGTTTTTTTTGGAGTGTGAATGATATATGTTTGTGGGATGAATCAATCATGCGTGCATCTTTCACAATGGGGGAGGGTGTTAGCCGACCTGAAAGTGGAAAAGAAATTGAAGTGCTTGCCCACATGTTATCAGTGGAGCCCATCCAATGCAAAAGTACCTGGCCAACAATTTCCGTAACTAATTGGTGTCCCATTTTTCGCGCTGATAATCATTCACGCCCAGATATAATTGGTACCATGCATAGAGCGAGACAGGTTGCATTATTGGAGCTAGCAATGCATGAGTCTTGACAATGCTGAATTGCTGAAAAACTAGTAGTACTTTGCTAGAACTAGCTAGCTACTTCTTTTTTAATAAATGACGTTCACATACAGAGATAACACATGCATATATATAGATAACACATGCATGACGTCAAATAAACTAAAACGGACGGAGTACAATTCAGCGGAGGAACTGCCTCAACAGCCAATACGTACAATATACTCGCAGTAGACAGCACGAACCAACCGTACAATTAAGTTTTTTTAGACCAACAGTACAGTTAAGTTTTTTAAGACCCCGAGGGTTTATTTGGAATGCAGAAATTTCGCAGGAATAGTTACAATTGACCCTGCAGGAATTGAAAAAGATCTCGTGCGCAATCTAAATGAGGCCTGAATCATAGGTGTCTCAAATATAGAGTTTTTTTTTTCTAAGATGGTACTCTTGCGTGGTGAGATAGAAAAAAATAACCCATCCGTAAGCGAATTGATAAAAATAGAGTTTTTGGTTAACCTGCCCATATCACCTATCGCTCAGTGGGCACGCCCGCCGAATGGGAGCCCATCACGTGGCCCTACCATGCGGTGGGTGCGCAGTAGGTCCCTACCGTGGCTTTTGAGCGCGACACATATGCTATTTTTGTCAATTCGTTCGCAGAAGGCTATCGCAGACTCAACTATACCCTCTTCTTACAGCAGTAACTTCTACGGAATCTGCTGCTATCACATAGCTTCGCTTTCTACTCCTATTCTAGGTGCTTGTGTCAATCCTTGCCTATCGGTACATACAATAGTGTCTGATTTATATCTTTCTTTCTGTTATGTGGTGCTTATGTCCCTGTATAGTTATACTCTTAAAACTTCTCTTCTTTGTGATCTCTCCTACACTGATGCTAAACTTCACACATTCCAAGTCACATGAAATCATGAAGCCCTAATTTCCGAAACATAAAACCCTAATTTTCGAGACCTAAACCCTTAATTTTTTTAGACATTTTCAGAACATATGAAATTCTAAAAAAATATTACACAATCAAGTCCACTATATCAGGAGCCTTTAAAAAAATCCGTAATGTTTGGACCTCATTTTATATATTAAACAATTCCTACAAACAATATACTTCAATGAATTTTTGAGAAAAATTCAGAACAGATAATTTTTTAAAAAAAAATTACACAAGCAAGTACACTATGTTAGTAGGCTCCACAAAACATTTCATAATTTTTGGAGCTAATTTGCTATATTTAAAAATTCATACAAAAAGTATATTTAAATGATTTTTTAAAAAAAAGAAAAAGAAAAAAGAAAGGAAAAAAAGGTTGCAGTTGCTGCCGCACGGTGGCCGTACGACAAGTGTTTTTTTAAGAAAAAAAACTGCAGCAAGTGTTTATTTAAAAAAAGAAAGAAAAAAACATGTGGCGGTCAGTGGCGCCACCGAATAATGACTACCGCGCAGAGAGGGCTACATCGCGGTAGGGAAGAAGACGCATTGCGGCAAGATATCTGGCTATTTTTGCCAAAAAAAAAATTTGAAGACGGCTACTTCTGTAAATACGAGTTCAAAAGGTGATAATATTGCCAACAATTCTAAGCAAGGCGGCCCCTGTATAAAAGCAAGGTAACGCCGTATAATACGCGATAAATACTGGTACATACGTACATACTCCGCTAGAATCAAGATTTTTTTAAAAATTTGGCCTCATGCTGCCACCGTAAATGCAAAAATAGCCCCCTCGGTATCGTATTTGCAAAGCTACCCCCTCCCGAGCGCAGAATGACCAGATATTGACACATGTCTCTTTTCGCGCTCGAGAGTGTGGAAACACGACGGCCAGCAGGAGCGAGTTCAACGCCGCGGAAGGTTGTGAGGCCGACTACCTTCCGCGGTGCTCCAGCGCGGAAAGGGCAATGCCCATTTCCCGCAGAAGGGCAGCACGGAATGCCATTAAATGGCATGCAGCAATGCATTAACATGCATTAAACTAATGCTTGGCATTTAATGAGGCTTGTGTGTGCTTGCCCAATTGCCATGGCAGATGAGCGCGGAAGGAACCTTCCACGGTCTGGCAACGCGGAAGGATTCCGAGTCTGTCACTTTTCGCGGCGAACACTCGTTTCTGTGCCGGGTGAAAATGTCGCGCTGGTCACCGTGTTTCCGCGCTTCTCGAGCGCAGAAAGAGACACATGTAAATATCCGGTTATTCCGCACTCAGGAGGAAGCCATATTTACAATTACGATACCGAGAGAATTATTTTTGTATTTACGGCGACAGGACGAGGCCAAATTAAAAAAAAAACTCTAGAATCGATCGACGATCGGCTGGCACATGCATGACGCCTGGACTGCTGTCGCGCGTCCCAGTCGCTGTCAAATACATACTAGTACTAGTACTGCTATATAGGAATTTTTTGCTTATTTAGCCCTGTAGCGTTCGGAAATTGCAAAACTAACCCTCATACGGCCGTATTTGCAAATCTAGACCCCTGACGAGCGCGGGAGTGCTGAGCGGGTGACGCGTGTCCCATTCCGCGCTCCGTGAGCGCTGAACGTAAACCGGGCGCGGAAAGACCAGCGCGGGCGCGGGAGCGTGGGGGTAGCCCACATACCGCGGTGGAGGAGGGCGGAAGGTGGTGGCTGGGAATTAGGGTTAGTGCGTTTTTAGGGTTTGTGTATTTTTCGGTTTTTTTTTTCGATTAGGGTTTGGGGATTACCAGCGATATAGATTTGTAATAGGATTAGGGTTTTTAGTAGGATGATTAGAGTTTTACAGGGCTAGGATATTGTTCCGGTTAGCACTTTTAGGAATATGAAATTTTTTCAGTCATTTTAGTTAGGGTTTTAACGAGTATTTCCCCGAATTTGTAAGATAAACATTATAAAGGAAATTGGGCACGGAGGTTTGTAAATGAGGGTTTAGTTTTCTCGAAAATCGTGGTTAAATCGTGAATTCAGTATTGTTTGTAGTAATTTAGAAATATAGCAAATGAGTTTAAAAAATTACGAAACTTTTTGTTGAGCCGCCTCCGGTCACAGTGTTAAGAGAAAGGATGATTGATAAGCATGTTAGACGATGTATGACCTTGAGGATATTGTGGAAGCAAAGTTTGTGTGGTGAAACACTTATTGTCTTATTGAAGTGGGATAAAAATGCAGGAGTACTATTGGAGTATGTCCTGGATGAAGTCGTCTGAACATTTACGCGTATATAGCAATGTACTTCAAGAAGCTCATGTAGAATGCAAATGAAGGGCCTGAGAACGCTCGTTGTGATTATGAAGATACCCTAAAACATCGAGGATTCCACTAGAAGAGGCATACTTGCAATATAGGCTAGCTTTGATGGCTCAACGGAGGCACGAAACAAAACGTACATTAGACAGAAGCACGTTACACGTGGTTACATGGCATGATGGTTCGGCTAATTGCTTTAGTCATCGTCGCTACTACTACGGTACATTGTGACAGAATCATCCGGACCATGTATAGATGCCTTTAGGGGATAGTAAAAACCAAGGCCAGTAGGGGGACTACTACAGAATGGTAGGACCTACTGCGTTGACCGGGGCCACTTTCCCTTCCTTGCTAGCTCAGCGTTGAACTCCTCGCCGGCCTCTTTGGCCTTGGCCGCCATTTCCCTCTTTCTCTCGCGCTCCCTCTCGCGAGCCTCGCGTCCTCGCTGCGCTGCGACGCCGAGATGAGCTTGTGTCTCCCGCCGGATACGCTCGTTGTGCTCGTCGTTGCGGCGTTGCTCCTCCCGGATCTCGCGGCCTCTTTTGTCATCCCACTCATCGAAGTCGAGAGACCACTGGTCATGTGGGTGGATCTTTATGTCGATCCACTTGCGGTAGCCGCATAGCGGATCCGGGGACTACAGGTAGACGGGAGAGGTCGTTAGTGCGAACTTTGAAAGAGAAATAATAGGGGAACACATTATAACTGGTCCTTACCGGCTGCCGATAGCTGCTTGTGTCCCAACGTCGGTCGGGATAGTCACTGGAGTAGTTCGCGCAACCCCAGTAACGCATTCCGAGGCTAATGCGGTCCTTGGATTTGAAGAACTTGCATGGGTCTCTGCACCAACAGAGGGGGGGCGTCTCCCCCTCTGGCGGGTGTTGCGGCGAACGCTCCGTAGGAACGTTCTGGAAGACGCTGCTGCTACGGGGGGCCTCATTGCGGAGACCTTCAAGCCAAGCACGCGTCTCTTGTTTGACCCGGGCCGCAGCAGCCCTTGCTCGCTCTTCCCGGGCACCAGCAGCCCTTGCTAGTTCGCGGATCCGGTCCCATTGCCTCTGTCTGTCGTCCATCCCGAGTGGTGAATGCTCTGGTGTAGTGTTGGGTTTGTTTTTCTGAGAGATCTCTTCCACCTCCTTTTATAAGGGAAAGGGTTGGCATGGAGTGTTGTCCTTTGGTTTTATCACTACGCAAAGCTGCCCCGTCTGGTCTTGTCACTGCGCAAAGCTGCCCCGTCTGGTCTTGTCACTGCATAAAGCTGCCATGTCTGGTCTTGTCACTGCGCAAAGCTGCCATGTCTGGTCTTGTCCTTCGCAAGAAAGTCGCCATGTCCGGTCTTGTCCTTTGCATAAAGTCGCCCGTCGATCTTGTCTGCGCCAAAGTTGCCATATCGATCTTATCTTTAAAATCAGCGCTTTATCTGGTCTTGTCACTGTGCAAAGCAGTGATAAGACCAAAGGACTCAACTTTTGCGATGACAAGACCGCATATACCGATTTTGCGTAGTGATAAGACCAAAGGAGTCGGCCAGATTCGTCGCCCGGCGAATCCGTATGGACGACGTGAGTTATGAACAATTTACATCCTTCTTACGATTTTCACTATACGGTGCACTTACATCATGGAATCGCAGGACATGGACGACTTCGTCACACCACCCCGCCGTGGACAGTCCCGCGACAAGGGCAAGGGAAAGGCTCGATACGGAGTGACCGGATACGCTATGGCGGCAACAAGACATAATAGTACAACACAGTAGAACAAGACATAATAGTACAACACAGTAGAACAAGACATAATAGTACAATACACTAGAACAAGACATAATAGTACAGCACACTACAACTCATGGTCGCTGCCTCCGCCGCCTGCCCCGACGCTGTAGCTGCTCCGAAGGGAATGTGAACCTGTCAGGGGAGTGGCGTGCCTCTCGAAAGTCATACTGGGACTGCTGCGTGGGAGGCGGTGTGACATACAACTCATTGTATGGAGCCGGGTGAGACTGGAGCATATCATCCACCCACTCGTCCTGCCGAGTCGGAAGTGCAGAGTGCGATCCTTGGCCTTCATGTCCGAACTGGTCTCTCTCTCGCTCTCTTCTCTGCCTCTTTGCCTCCGTTGAACAAATGAAGATGAGTGAAAATTTTCACTCGTTTTAAAGCTCGAGAGGAATCACTCCCGTGAAGACATAGCGACCAGGTGTCTGCGCGCAGCACACGGCCCGGGCGAGCGCAGCTCCGCGTGGCAGGGGAACGAGCTTCCTGCGGTCGTCCACCGCGGAAAGAAAGAAGGCACGCACACTGAGGCGGGGTCGGCAACATAATGCGGTCGCTGACCGCGGAAAGTGGGCTCGGACATAATGCGGTCTCTGACCGCGGAAAGTGGGCTCGGTCCCACCGCTTCCAGCTCCGCGCCGATTCAGCGCGGCTGGCCTCCGCGGTGGAACACTACATTCGCTGCCGCTAAGCGCAGACTGAGACACGCTGTCGCCCATCCGCATTTCCGCTCGTCTCGGTCTACAAATGCAAATACGCCGCAACGGGGTCCATATTTGCAAATACGGCGCGCTACAGGGTCAGATTAAAAAAATTTCGCTATATAGTGCTGGTATTGGATCTTATGCTGGTACTAGTTAGTAGAGTTGGAAGCCACTAGCTCGGACGTAAGCTTTTCACCGTATGTTCCAGCGCAATATTTATAAACAATATTTGTAATAATTTTAATCTATATATGTAACAAAATATACAAATAACAAATACAATGAAAAGAAAAAAATTAGGGGAAAATCATATTCTCACTGAAATTGCATGAAACCATCGATATAAAACCTAGCTGCACTTTTAAAAACTAATTCAACTATCACAAACAAACATATTTCGATGTTACCATATTGCAACATTTGAAAATAACAGTGGAAACATCCGAAAATAAATGTTGCAATATTTTTAGAACAATGATGCAACAATCAAATAGTAAATGAGGTTGCAATAAAAAGTTTACTCTTGTCCAACAAATCAAAAACACCATTAAGAAAAAAATACCTCTTGCCGCAATATTTGATGTCTTGTGCTGCAACATTCGAAAATAATATTTGCAACATTGTGCAACCAAGGATTCAACACCAGAAAACAACAATCACAACACCTGGGACATCTTGCAACGAAAGGAGAAAAGAGGTTGCAACAAAGAAAAGAAATACATGCAACAACTTTACCAGAGCTAAACTCACGAGAGGACGAGGATGGTGATGGACGCCCACACCACTACCTCATCGTCGGTCAGCCCAGATCTAGCAAGGGCGAGGCCGGCCTGAAATCACTACCTCGTCGTCCACTGACTGTGTTATCCTCCGCTCCTCGTCACGCCAACTACTTTGACCTCGCCATCGCCAGATCTGGCGAGTTCTGACGGCAGCAGTGGCGGCAACAGAGCCGACAAGATCCATCCACCCTTGGAAGGGGAGACCTCCGTGTGACGCCCTATCCTTCTAGTCTAGAGAGAGAAGGGGAGGCGTGTGGCTGCAGTGGTGGCTGGTTGTGGACACCAACGACCAGCAAGCCACCTGAGAGTGAGGAGAAGAAATGGAGGTTGTTCGGAAGGGAGAGGCGCAGATGCGACTTGGGTTTGAGCGAAACATCTGATTTTTTGCATTCTTTTATGAGAGAGCGTGTGGTTTGAGTAGGCTAAAGTGGGCTCGAGTGAGCGTCCGATACATCGGACATCTAGGCCATAACGTTATCTAGTAGAGTTTTTGGCTCATTTAGTATCTTTTGAAATGAAATAGGAAATATAGTTTCCAAACCAAAATGACAAAAATAGTACCGCGGGGTTAGACAGGCAACACATGCCCGCTACCAAACTCTTCGTGCATGGTAGCCGCCTTCCACGATCCCCGTGTATAGTAGACCACCTGTCGCGCTCCTAGTCTGCGATAGGGAGGCGAGCGTGCGGGCACTACAAGAAAACCCTTCCTAGAGACGTTTTTTTAGAAGAGCTTTTCAATTTGTCTCTAAGACAAGGAGTTCTATCTAGACGTATTTTTAGACACTTTAAAACTCACTCCAAAATTTTGTATTCTAGAGACGGTTTTGAGACGTTTTCGAGACACATATAAAATTTGATCTTGTAAAGACGTTTTTTAGACGTTCTTTAATTCGCCAAAAGTTTATGTTGTGTAAAGACATTTTTTAGATGCTTTCCAACTCTGTAGAGACGTTTTTTGGTGATTTATATGTGTTAAAAAACTACATATAAATATTGCAACACACAACCAAACACGTGAGGTTGTGAGGTTGATGTGGCTAGTACGACAAGTCTAAAAGAAGTATCTCCCATGAGATCTATAGTTCAAGTACCAACCTTCGCAATAGTCCACATTTTATATTATTATATGTGTTGAGCTGTAGTGCAACGTCTCTACATAAAGTCGCATCCCCCATAGAGACGCTTTAAAAAACGCTACTACTGTTATAGCAACCATGCATGGGAAGACGTTTATGAGGTGTTTTCGGAACGCCTCTATAACCGCCTAGAGGCAGGAAAAAGTGCATCTACTATACAAAGAAATCGTATCTACGAGCCAGTTCTGTTGTAGTGGTGAGGACCGCAAGCAGACACGTTCCTATTGTGGACTGGGAGCACGGCAGATGGGTGCCGCGTATGGAAACGCGGTAGGAGAGGTGCTATGTACGAAGAGTGTGACAGGGATGCTATTTTTATGACTTGGAGCACGGGTGAACTAGATTTACTATTCCGTTATAAGAAAAAGCCAAATAAGCCCATAACTATAGTTAGCAATAGTTCGTACGTGTGGAGCAATTAATAAGCAAGCCGCCTTCCTTCCCATCGTGCTCGTGCATGGCATGGCAGAGGCACATGGTGTGCACCATGTACAGTAGAACATATGCCGTGCATGTGAGATGAATCCGTCCGTCCGGGGTGCTGCTGTGTCTAATAAGGGCATTACTTCTAAGAGCCATGGTACCTTCATGAAGCATCAATAGCTAGACGCGGTCGAAAAAGGGCTACGGTTGCTTCACGAAGCATCCGCTGGTGCATGGATCCTAACTCAGGCCCCGTTTTGAAACAAAGGAATTTTACAGAAAACAGTCCAATTCTCGAAAGAATCTGAAATTTTCGAGCGTTTGAAGCCCACTTTGGAGATTGAAACAGTTGGTGAGCAAGCATGTACCGTGACCAATTGAAACAGAAGAATATAAATGCTCCAGAATTGAGTCTATGTCTGGACCAGTGAAACACAATTATATATACCGCACTCAAGTGGCTGCAGGCTGGAATGCTGGATGGATGGATCTGGCCTGGTATGCAATGCAAACTGCAGGAAGTCAGCTTACAATAACAAACAGAATTCAACATCTGAGAACCAAAATAACTTCTAGACTTACAAAAAGAACAGAACTAATCAAAACTCAATCTAGCCTATTACGGATGATCAGAACTATTTAGAGCGCAAAAGTCTTTAATCCAATCTTCAAAAGTCGATAAGAAACACCTCATCTGCTCTTTGTCAACCCTTTTGATGAGAATACTCCAGTACTACAAACAAGCTAGAAAACTGAAAATCACATCCAATAGTTGCTTAGGGAAATTCTTATCAAATGCCATTTTGTTCCTATATTTCTATATATTCCAAGCTGATGCTGCAAAACTAAACAGGACAAGATTATAATCATTAGCTCCCCCTCTTATCCAACCAATTCAGTTGGAAATCATCTAAAGGACTTGGAATACGATCCCAGCTTAACACCTCTTTAATACAACACCAAAAAAGCTTTGCCAGAATGTAAGAGAAAAGAACATGATCAAGATTTTCTTCAAGAACCATACAAAATGCATTTATTCTACCCTTTCCACCTCTTTTTCATAAGTTGATCTAAAGTCTAAACTCTATCATGATAGCACATCCACATAAATATTTTGACTTTCAAATGAAGTTTACTTTTCCATAGCTTCTGTATTTTTCTGCAAGTAACCCCCCAAAAACCAGCTGTCTGTAAAGAGATTTAACAGAAAAAACCCCAGACTTCTCAAAACACCACACCACTTTGTCCATTTCATCACTGAGGTCAACATCCATGATAGAATTTTTTAAATTTTCCCACTGGGAAGTCTCCTCCTCCCCAAAGCTCCTGTTAAAAGTGATATTGTACACATCCCCCAACAAACTCTTTGCAACACAAAGATTAGGAGCCTGACAAATGTTAAACAGATTATTATATTTGACCTTCAAAGGACACTGTAATACCTCAGCCCAACATAGAGCCTAGGATGCTACTAAACTACTCTACTGAACCATTTTATTCCAACTGCTTAACAACTTTCAGCAAAACATTCAACCGAATAACACATTACTAAACATTATGATCTAGCATCAAAAACAAATAACCAATAAAAAGAATGACATCTATCAAAGATAATTAATCTAAGAATAGATATTTCCCATTATCATCCAAGTCCAAAGCAACATACTAAGCTACACAATGGGAGCAAATATTTAACAATTAAATCTAAAACATTATGAACCATCAGAATTACGAGGATGTAAGTCTAATCCAACCAATCCAGTTATTTGATCCAATATAATCAATTGAACCAAAACCGAGGTTTAGAAGCTTAAACAATTCAACCATGAGCACAAATGAATCAACCACCACAAAGGATGGACACAGTCCGAACTAAAAGAATTATCATAAACTTGAAGTTTAGTTAAATGAACTAATTTATTTGCCATGGATAGTGTAAGTATGATGTGCATCAAGACTACCCCTTCCCATGCATGTCGCTGCCTCAAGAGGTACCTAGAAAGAATAACACAACAAGAGTGAGTCCACGACTCAGCAAGTACAACAGAATAATACGGAAAATACTGGAACAAGAACATAACATTCATAATATTCGAATACGTATGTAGAATGGCCGAAATCTTATGCAAGAATGAAATACATGCTCTTCTCTTCTACTTATACCGGTATAGCCAGTGAACACCCGTCGATGTTCACTCATGCATGCCTGCATTATTCAAAATATGGGGATCCAAGTTCTGTTTGAAGAAACATTCAAAACGGGGATCCAAATTGCCCATATTGGAATGATGGGTCTTACTTGCCCATATTGGAATAATGAAACTTTACTTCCCACTCCCGTGGGCGAATCATGAACGAACGAATGAATGAATAAATACATTGATATGGAAGACATCATCTCAAGAAGCATGGATTAACATCCACGGAAAGAAACAAGAATTATTGGAGTTTACTCGCAGTCCATAAAATTTAATCATAGCATGGCATCAAGCACTACGAATAAATAACAGTCAATACAATCAACAATGTACTTGCCTCAACTGCTCACCACCACCTGGCAACTGTAAAGTATACTAAGTATACCAATCAAAAGTGCACAGCAAAGCAATGGAACAAAACGAAATCATTTATTCCTAATCGAAACCCAAAAATTAACCGATACACTCCCAAATCCCAATCTGTCCAAACTAACAGCTATCAAAGAAAAATCCATAACTTTTGAGTAAAAACTCCAAAAGTCATGAATCAAATTTTCCTGGAGTCTACACAAGCATAGCTATCTCATTTAAGCCTTTGTTTTTAACCCCAAAAACCATTCTGTCATCTTCAGTATTACTGACTTGGGAATTTCGTCACTTTTATTTGGTACATCCAAACCCATTGTTCTAAAACTCTCTGGAAACTAAAGAAAACTAGCTTTCTCAATAAATTTATCACAATTACCCCCACTGTGCAGCAAAGGTTGCAAACAACCAAGTCTTTCTCTGTTGTCCACAGCAGAAGGACAAACTACATCATTAACTTCAAAAATTCATAAATTTCGTTCTAACTATCCAAAATTTATGCACTTTATCTTCCGGGAATCATCATAAAATTATCTACATAACTCATGGAGATCATTTGACCAAATTCGGCCATCTCCAAACCCTAATTTATAGAACTACATTCACTGCCCAAATCTTGAGACTGATTAAGCACCCCGACTTGCAAAATTCATAACTAATTCATCATTCAACCAAAAATTACGAATTAATACTTTCTGGAAATCCCACGCAAAACCCCACATAAGTCTAGGAGACACTAAATGCTGGATCCACTTGGATCTTTCTCAAATTCGCGCGTCAACAGATCAGCAGAATCAATTGATTTACACAGCAGCTACAATCTAGCTATTGGAGGCGTTTTGCATAAGAACGATCTAGCAAAACTAATGGAAAATGTGAAATTACCCACAAGAACAATGCTGGAGATCCCCTATGAAGAATTCCTCCTTCCCCGTCCCCTTCCTTTCACCTTTGATGAGCACAACCACAACCTCTCCCTTCTTCCGCAGGCTTGGACAACAGCGAGGAGGCACCTCCAAGAGGGAAGGGAACAACAACGGAGTGCAAGGGGGATGGTGTTTCTATAGCAGAGGTACTGTAGCAGCAGTGCTACTGTAGCGGGCTAGGGTTTTCCCCTCCTTTTATTGGTGGCCAGCCCCTCATGGGGACCCAAGTTGCCGAAGAACTGCAGAAATGAAAGCATCTAGGCCCCTAAAAATTGTTTTGGTAATTAATGATAATATGTGAATATGGGATTAACGTGTTTATTGAGTATTTACAAAGTTAAATCCCATTGGTGAACGTATTGATGCAAAGTGGCATGCAAATGGACTACACGAAGATCTTTTGACTCAAAGACAAGGTACAAGTAGTCTAGGTTCCCTTTTTCTATTTTACCGGTCTTAGGAGCTTTGGTTGGAAGACTGGATTATAGGATAAATGTCGTACTATTAAGAGAGATCATGGCTAGTAGCTTGATAGCATGTTCTTGTGCCATATGGATCAATTTAGGATCATGCATGCATTTGAATTTAAACTTGAAATTGAACTTGAAAAGCATTAAGTGCTTCTGTCCAAAATCGGTAGTCTGCTTGATTATAATTGCGGTCGCATGCGCTTGGTGTGATATGATCGGACTTTATTTGGCGGTAGTCCGTATTTTGAAGGGAACAACCAATCGGCGCACATGCGAACGATCGCTACTTGAGCGGTTGTCGCATATGCGGTCATTCCAATTTTAGTTGGCGGTTCAAGAAAACCGAAGCGATGCAATTTGCCTCTCAAAATCTCTCAGGAAAATGGGTCGTACCCCGCGTGACAATCGGTCGCACCGAAATTTGTGAGGCGGTTCAATAAAAACAGAACAAGTGTGAATCTGCTCAAAAACTCATTTTGGAAATTGGACGTTCTGCGCGTAGAAACGGTTGTACCACTCTGCGGTCATTCCGATTTTTACATGGCGGTATGAAATTTCCAGAACGCTTGTAATCTTCAGTAAATTGTCAAACCCTACTTTCGGTCGTCTGCTTCGTAAATCTTGAACGATCGGGCGTTCAGACGTCTCGCTCGTTAACCTGCGGTCGTTCCGACTGCGACTTCCAACGGCTACTTTGTTTATTTTTAGTAACTGTTCTAGCCATTGACTGTGCTCAAACCGAAGTGCGATCGTACCGCCCTTTGCACTACGCGTCGTTCCAATTTTCACTAAGAAGTTGGGGTTTCGTCCCCAACGGTCATATTTGTTGGTAGGGGTTATAAATATCCCCCAACTGCTCAAGTAAAGGCTGCTAGTGCTCATTTAACATCTATAGAGCCTTGAGAGCTTGGTGCATTCACTCAACACTCAAAAGCATTCTTGTGCATTCATTGTGAGCTTGTTGAGATTCATTCAAGTGCATACATACTCCTAGTTGATCCATTTGCACTTGAGTGCCGTCAAGTGAAGACCGTTGGTCTATTACTCTTGGAGTGTTGCCGCACTCCTAGACGGTTTGGTGGTAGAGCACGGTGATCTCTTCAAAGAAGATTGTGAAAAGGCCCGGTGCAAGCTTGTGAGTGGTTCGGTGTTCACCATCTCCGGAGCGGAGGAAAAACAACCATAGTGAATCGAGGGAAGGCTTAATTCGTGGAGCCGGCTTGAGGTGTCAAGCTTCCTCAACATGGACTAGTGAAGACCGGCAAGTCTTCGATACCACGGGAAAAAACATCGTCGTGTCATTGTTGTTATTTCTAGTCTTTACTTTCCGCATTTGTATTTCTAGCTTGTTTATTGTGATTAAATTGCTTAACTAGAAGTGTAACTTGTTTAGACTAAGTTTTAAATTGGCTAAAATTGTTAAATTGTTAAAATTTTAAAAACCTCCTATTCACCCCCTCTAGTCGGTTATCCTTGATCCTACAAGAAACCCCCTTTTTCTTATGTCCAATTTCTCTTTTGAACGCTTTCTTTCTTAGAATAAATCGGAGTATTACATTCTCCCAACCAAACATCACCCCTAAAAGAAGTGCTACAACCATTCCCAATCTTATATCTAACTCCCATATTAAACAAGTTTTTCACTTTCAACACAGTTTTCCAAAACTGTGAGCCATTTAAAGTTTTAGCTTCCCTAAAAAGACCCCTGGGAAAATATTTGGCTTTAAGAATCTTAAACCAAAGATCATTATTAGCTGATTAAAATTTCTAGATCTATTTAGCTAAAAGACAATCATTCATAACCCTTGTATTAACAATCTCTAACCCCCCAAAGTCCTTGGGCCTCCAGACCGTCTTCCAATTCACCATGTGGTACTTAAACTTACCGCTAGCGCCCCTCCAAACAAATTTAGATCTTATATAATGCATCTTATTATGAACCTCCTCACTGAATCTATAGAAACCCATAGTGTAAATAGGGAGGCTACTCAATCTACTATTGACCAAAATTAATCTTCCTTCGAAAGAAAGCAAGTTGTTTCTCCAAATATCTAACCTTTTGTTCAATTTGTCAATCACTTTATCTGAAGCTTTCATACCAACATGTTTATCCCCAACCACAATGCCCAAATAGGTCATGGGTAACTGAGCAAAATTGCAGTTGAAAATATTTGCTACTTTGGAAGCTTCCTCCTTATCCACCCCCAGGACATAAACTTCACTCTTGTGATAATTAATTTTCAAACCAGACATCCATTCAAAACAGTATAACAAGAATTTAAGATGCAGGAAGTACTCATCCTCACATTCCACCATAATCATAGTGTCATCTGCATATTGCAGGATAGGCACCCCTCTAGGAACCAAATGAGATATCACCTCTTTCACCAATCCTTTATCCTGAGCTATATTAATAATCTCTGCTAGAGCATCAGCAGCTAAATTGAATAGAAGAGGAGAAAGAGGGTCCCCTTGTCTTAACCCTCTGTAGGTTTTAAAATAAGGACCAACTTCCTAATTGATGGTTAGAGGGTTTTAAAATAAAGACCAACCTCCTAATTGATATTAATTCTAACCCTCCCCCCAACCGAACTCATAACCAAATTGATCCAATTATCAAAGAAGCCTTTTCTCACCATCACTTCCTCCAAAAAAAATCCCAATGTATCTTATCACAGGCTTTTTCAAAATCAAGCTTCAAGATCGCCCCTTTCCTCTTAGAACATCTGATCTCATGAACAATCTCATGTAGGGCCACGACCCCATCCAGAATATTCCTACCTTTAATAAAAAGCTGATTGACTATCATTAATAATTTTATCAGCAATCACCCCCGGCCTATTAGCTAAAAGCTATGTCAGGATCTTAAAACTGTCATTTAACAAACAAATAGGTCTATATTGCTTGATGCTGTTAGCCTCTTTGAGTTTAGGAATTAAAGTAATTACCCCAAAGTTCAATCTCTTCAGATCCAGATCCCCCTTGAAAAAGTCTTTAACCAAATCAAGGAAATTATTCTTAATTAACCCCCAAAAATTCCTTGTAAAAAAGATTAGGGAAACCATCAGGCCCAAGGGCTGAATTCACTTGCAACTCTTTAATAATCTTCCACACTTCCTCCTTAGTGAAATCTTGAAGCAGAAACAGATTGCCATTTTCTGACACTCTAAGTTTATTACTCCAAATCTCATTAGTCAACCTCACATCCTCACCTTTTTCAGATAAAAAAATATTCTTATAAAACCCATAAATGTGATCTCTCAACTCATTCTTGCTTCTCAAATTGACCCCTTCATGTTCCAAACTAAAAATATTTTTTTTTATTTTCCTCCCATTGGCACAAGTATGAAAATAACCAGTATTAGCATCCCTGAGTTAACCAATCCACACTACCCCTTTACTGCCAATGCTTTTCTTCCACTTCATAAACCTTTTTCAACTCAACTTCCAGAGCATATTGCTGAATCCACACATCAGTACTAAGGCCCTTCACATCTATAATTGAATCCAAAACTTTAAGTTGATCCAGAATTCTCTTCTTCTTCAGCTTGTATTCACCATTCAAATTAGCACCCTAACCTCTCAAAAAACACCTTAAGGCAGCCATACAACCATTCCACCTATCCAGAGAGTAAAACTCATTAGAGGATCTCTTCTCAATATCCATCCATTTAATCTACAACAAACTCCTAAAGTTTTCGTGACAAATCTACTTTTTTTTTAAAAGAACCTCCCCTTCTTAACAATCTCTCCCTCCATATAATCTAACAGGACAGGATTGTGGTCAGAGCCCACTCTAACTAGACTCTGCACCTGACAAAGAGGGAAATTTGCTTCTCAATCAAGGGACACTAAAACCCTGTCTAGATTCACTATAACTGGGCACTTTTGCTTGTTGGACCAAGTCTATTTGACACCCCCTTTTTTTTTATCTCAAGTAACCTATTATCAGAAATAAACTCATTGAAAAGGTTCATAAGATTGCAGTTCAAGTTTTTGGAATTTTTATCCCCTATCCCCCTCATCAAATTAAAATCACCCCCAAAACTAAAGGCAGGATAGTCGTCTTACATTTTCTGTCCAACTCCTCTAAGAAAACTGAAGAAAATTTATGCTGAGCAGGCCCATAAACTACCACCAACTCCCATTTGAAATTGGTCACCTTGTTCCTAACCCCCATACTTACAAAAAAAATCTACCTGAATCATAGGCTTCCATTTCCAAAAAAATCATCTTTGACCCCCAACAAAATGCCACATGAATGCCCCACAGCAGGAATCCAGTTCCAACTAAAAGGTAAATCCCCAACCAAATTCTTGAGATCTCCATCAGAAAAATTATCCTTAATAGTTTCCTGCACCCCCACAACATCTAAACCTTCTGAGTAAACGAACTCCTTGAGCTGTCTTCTCCTAGCAACCCTCCTTAGTCCTCTAATATTCCAGAATAGTACTTTCATGATTTAGAAAAAAAAAAATCTGTATCACCCCCTTTTTATGCTTACTGCCCCTTTTCCTATTTATTTTGAAACCATCATCACCCCTTTTCTCATTGTCGGTTGTGTTCAAAATATCACCCCTTTCAGCTATGTCTTCTCTAACATCCTGAGCCTCAACTTCCTTTTTTTCTAGTTTTTTCTTTTTCAGCTCTAGCCAAAGCAGCTCTAACAAGCTCTTGAGCCTGCATGGCTGAAATAATCTTACTCACACTTTGGGACTTTGCCCCTAAACTAATATATGTGTACCTGATTTTTCGGGAACCCCTTGTTGAATCTCTTGGATCCGATGCTTCTGCTCTTGTTAACGATGTAGTTTATCTCGCAGCCCGTCTTCCACCAACAGATCATCATCATTCATCCATTCGTCGGGAGCATTCCGCTTCCCCCCGACCCAATGGCGGTCACCCCCTCCAACACGATGAGAAAACCTTCCCCTTCCCCGGTCCATCTCCTCCCCCGCACCACTTCAGCAAAGGAGCGATTGAGCGGTGGAGGATCTCGAATATGCTTAACAAGCCGAGCTTGCGACCCCAGGCGGCGCACTTCGCGACTGCTAGTGGAAAACGCTAGCTCACCTAAGCACGCACGCCTGGGAATCTAACGCCACAACGAGCTAGGTATATGACGCCAGGATTGGTCAAAAAGATCTACGAGCATAGTACCATAGCGATGGGCCAGCCCAACTAGACGCGCAGCGACCTGAACCTCGCTCAGAGTATCTTCCGTGGGCCAGAGATCACTCCCACGTTGTCTCGACATGTCTTCGCCATGGGGAGACGAACGATGGATCGGACCTCCAGCGACACTTCTCCGAGAGGACTCCTCAACGTCATCAACATAGCTACCCGCACTCCTCACTGAAGATTGTTTGCAAATTGGTCATGCTTACTTTTGCCGTCGTCATCGCTCAAGACGATATTTTCGTCAGAGCAGCAGTTTATGCATGTGCACCTGTGCAGGCAGCCAGCTAGGCAAGGAGCGACATTCTCGCATTTCGATCGCTGCTTTTCAACTCTGATCCTACATCTATCGGGATTCAGGACTATGGAGGAGGGTTCGATAGCTGCATGCAGCGATAAGCGACTCTGATTACTTGGGGACATGGGATCACATATGATTGTCCTTTTTATAAGAACAGATGATCAAAGGAGCTAAGGACATACCTCCTACAAAGTAATTGCGTCACTATCCTCTTAAAATCAAAATCATGACCAAAGGATAAGCTAGCTATATAATGTAAAATCATTGTAAGTTTAACACACAAACACATAAGAGATTACAAAAACATCTAGAACCAGATGTATCAAACCTAGGACCTAACATACACGATCTTTTGAGTAAACACGAAGTCCTTCAATAATTATTTCCATAACGACATAATCTTAGTACAGGCGAAAAAAGGGAGCATCATCAACTCAATTTCAGAGGGAAAGTGGCTCTACATTGAACCGCAATCTATGGCAAAGGCAATATATTTGCTAGGCCGAAAGCATCCAAAGCAGTAAAACACCTAGCAACCAAGTCCTAATGTTCAAATCATGGACAAAGGATAAGCTAGCTATCTCTTCAGTAAATATGAAGTTCTTCAGTATTTCTTTTCATCACTGCATAAATTTAGTAAAGGCGAAAAAGGGAGCATCATCCACTAAACTTCAGAGGGAAAACGGTTCTCCATTGAAACATCAATTATAGCAAACACACTATATTCGCTAGGTCGAAAGCACAGAAAGTAGTAAAACATCTAGCAACTGAGTTTTCAGGTGCAGATCATGGGTGAAGGATAAGCTAGCTATATAGTATAAAATCACTGCTAATCTAACACACACAAACACATAAGAGATTATTACTGATGATGCACCCAAAGCTAACAAAGTTCCCACAATTAGGTTTTACATGTGAGTGCCATCTGAAAAGGAGTGCCTTTTACCTACAACATTCCATGTAGTAGTTAGGTAATAAGCTCATCTTGAGAAACCTTTTTCTGAATATGCACATTTTCACAAACTAAGTTAGTGCACATTTTCACAAACTAAGTTAGTGCACATTTTGTTCAACTCTCACTGTGGCTATGAAAAATTCAGTTCTACACTAACACCTAAACTTTTCAGTCGAATGCATCTCTTTGCTTCTTAATTAAATTGCACAACACAACATTTAGAATGCATATTTGTTTCCACTAAATGCAGACCTACAGGTATGCTGCTTACATGCCCATCTTTAGAAAAAGAAGGAAAACATCAACGGGTTCTGAAAACAAAGCATGGCTGCAAATTGAGAAGTCAAATGTTAGTCAACTAATTCACCTGGCCATGCTGATATTCCAATATGTTGCAGTATAGGATGAATAGGCATGTCTCCATCAATAGCTAAGATACATTCCCCAGCATCACGATGAAAAATTGGGGCAGGTGGTGACTGCGTGATTCGTTTGATAGACCTAACTACCCTAAACAATATCATTGATGCTTCTCTTAGTATCTCTTATTGAATCAACCACAGATTCCTAGCATAAAGCACTACCAATATTATACCAGCTCTACCATAAAACACCTACCGCTGTGCAACTCCAGATGTAGAGAGCAGGGAGTTGGTCTGTTGAACTAAATGCCATCACCGCTTCAATCACTACAACTAAAAGATAATCATGCATTAACTCAATAAAGAACAATAGAGAAGGAACCTGACGAACCCGGATTGTCAGAACGGCAAGCAGATGCACCATACTTGAGAAGGGACCTAAGAAGGAATACCGCAACAAGACAACAGAGATGAATCAGACTTCTTTCCATAAGGTTTGAGTTCAGGGAGGAGGAAACCGGACCTGGGCTACCACCCCCAAGTCCAACAGGCCAAGCACCAGGGGAGCTAGAGGCGCGGCACAGGAGGAGTCGAGCCGAGGGCAGTGGGAGGAAGCCTTGAGTCATGCATGCGCCCAGGAGACGCAGGAGGCCGAGTAGAGCCGAGTCTGGCGAAAGTCTGTGTCTGGCGGGACCGAGCCAAAGCAGGATAGAGTCGGAGGAGCGAGATCGGGCAGACCCTGGGGAGCGAGGAGGCCGAGCCAGGGCGGCGGGCGGGCGAGTGGTCGAGCGATGTCAAGCGGAGTCGGAAGCGGTGGCGCCATGAGTCAGCCGAAATAGAGAGGCAGAGCCATGTCAAGCGGAGCCGGAAGCGGTGGCGCCATGAGTCGGCCGAAATAGAGAGGCAGAGCCATGGCCGAGAGGGTGGGAGGGAGGAAGAGGGAGCAGTAGCTGGGTAGGGAGGAAGAGGGGGCTGGACGGAGGAAGAGGGAGGCGTCTGCGGCGGCGGGTGAGGGAGATCGGGGAGGGCACAGGAGGAAGAGGAAAGGGCGAGATGCGGGATTGCGGGAGATGCGGGAGAATAGGAAAGGGGAGATGCGGGAGGATAACGCGAGAGAGGAGCTCGAGGCGACGTGGGCACACGAGGTCCATGCGTTCCCAGCGACCGCACAGCGTCGGATCGAAGGGCGCGGAGGCGAGCACGCACACGATCGAAGGGCTGAAGAAATCCAAGCGACATGACCACACGTTTGGGGGCGATTCCCACCGACTGTTAAATAGGTTAATGTGAGGATGTGAGGTTGTCTGCTCCCCCGATTGCCAATATATCACTCGTCGTCAAAACAACTAATTATATTGCCAAGGGTAAATTTGTACTTGAAATACAGAGTCGTACAAATGGGGAGACAAACTAAACGATGGAAACTCGATGCATTGTCATTCATTGAGCGGGTAGGAAGAAGCTGCAAGGGATCACTGCTTACATGTGAGTGTGACAGACGGTTGCGTCTCTCTCCCCTCACGCAAAAGTATGCTTCGTCTCCACACATCATTAACGCTTTCTCGTATTCATGTCTATCTGTCTTTTCGGTCTTTAACCTCCTCCCAGATCATCTGTATTGAAGTTGTCGATACGGAGAATGTACAATAGCATAGTATTAGAAACTATCTTTACGGTTCGATCGAAAATCGGCAGTCCAGATCTCATGTTACAGTGTTTTGCTACAGTAAAAACTGCTATATACATATTTTCAGCTGTTGCTGCAATTTTTTTTTGTGTTATACTGCATACACTGTTTACACATGAACGCAGACCCACTACCAACTAATATATGTCTCCTGTAGTATTTCGTATGAAGTACATTGCATGCCCAGCTCTACAGGCGTACAACAGATCGAGGGCAAATGCACCACCGTCGCATGCAAACGTGCATATCAAATGTCAACAAAAATACCAGCTACTACTTAATACAACTTGAAATAATAGCAACGTAGGAGAGAATCCTACAAAATAAATCTCTACGTACGTACGAGAGGAGGAAGTTGTTTTTTTTAATAAGAAGGAAACATTATCTAAAAAAAGAAATGGAAAGAAAAGAAAAGCAACACACACATGCAAACGAACGGTAGATGATGATCTGCCGCTATCTAGCTAGGATCATTCATGTGTAGCGGGTGACGGCTAGGCGCATTATATTGGGTCGTCGTCAAAGTTAATTAGCCTTCGTACGTAGTAAATAATGCTGACCAGTGAGACACAGACAATGATGCTGTCCAATGGAAAACATTATCCTAGCAGGTAAGAACATGCGCCTGGTCAATGCTAGCTGAAGAGTTATCGGCTCGTTTGGCCCTTTACGAAACGCAAAATTAGCCCACGACAAAAATAGCTATCATGTCATGCTATTTTATCGTGGAATCGATATTCTTCTCTCCTAGATCGAAGATGGAAGGGGAGCACGGCAGGTGGTCTGCCGTGGTCTGAGCACATGGTAGGACTTCTGTCATGATCTGGGTACGTGATAGGATGTCTGCCGCGATCTAGGAGAGAGGAATGTCGGTTCCATGACAAAATAACATGATAGAGATGTTATTTTTGTTATTTCGTTTGCGATTTACTAGTCTTCCTATTTTGTTTCACAGACTTATCATTTCCACCAAACACTCCTAGCAGCATGGACCTTAAAGAAAGAAAAAATGCTGCTGGGGACCCAGATGCAAGGCCAGCCAATCGTCAGCCTCCCTAAAAGCTGCTTCAGCTAGCTTGCCTCATATTCCCTATTAGCTCATCAATGGCGATCGGAAATGTTGAAATCTCTCTCTCTCTGTACCTATTTGTTGTACGTGCCGTGCCGGCACCACATGGCCGGGTGATGGCTCCAATAATATTCTCGGACATCCCATGCAGATGAATAGGATAGATAGATCGATAGACATCGACCATGCTTATTAATTCCTCTCGATAGATTGACGCGTCACTTCACACTGACCAAATTGAGTTGGAGATCGAATCTATGGAATCTATCTTATTGTGCCGTCCTATTTGTCCATCGAGCATCATGGGCGAAAATACATGTGACATGTTGGTGCGTCAGAGTTCTGATCCAGCGTAATAGTGAAACGTGTAAATAATACATGTAGCTTTTGCTATATGCTAATCAGGCTTCAGACCTGACTGCAGTCTGTCGATAAAAGAGATGCCTGTTAAGAACGGCCAAGAGAATAAACCGTTCCTAGTGGTTTTTTTTTATCCTTATGGGTTATAAATATAAAGACTCTATGTACAGATGATATACACGTAGATGAAGAAAGAATTATATCTCATCTATACATTGTGTCTCTCTTGGTGTTCATGTGTGATTGAGTTGATTGTCTCCAAACTACGGCATCGATTATTTAACCGTTATCAATATAAATCGTTCTTTCGGTAAATCGGTGTCGTTCGGGATGATTCCCTCTTTTCCAATCCTTAGTTTGCTATTAGATTAATCCGGTAGATTAATTTGTGAATCTAAGATTAGATCGGCTAATCACATGTTTTTCATCGTCTTTTAGCGATTACTGTTCATGCACAGAAAAAAAAACATCTACGTCGGCCAGACGCCGTCCTCTACCAGTGATAGCCCGAAGCCGTACGCCGCTGCCGTGCACAGCTACCGCACGCTGCGCTACACGAGGACGACCGCATGCTTCTGCACTGCCCTCGCCCGTGCGCTGTGCCGCCGCACCACTCCTCTATGCGCCCACCGCGTGCCGTGCCCATCGAGCCGCCGCTGCCCGTCGCGCCGCCGCCATGCCCCGTGCCATGCCAGCCGCCGTCGACACTGGTTCTAGAGAAACCCTATCACCTCATGGCCGGGTGATGGCTCCAATAATATTCTAGGACATCCCATGCAGATGGATAGATGGATAGACATCGACCAAGCTTATTAATTCCTCTCGATAGATTGACGCGTCACTTCACACTGACCAAATTAAGTTGGAGATCGAATGGAATCTATCTTATTGTGCCGTCCTATTTGTCCATCGAGCATCAAGGGCAAAAATACATGTGACATGTTGGTGCGTCAGAGTTCTGATCCAGCGTAACAGAGAAACGTGTAAATAATACATGTAGCTATTGCTATATGCTAATCAGGCTTCAGACCTGACTGCAGTCTGTCGATAAAAGAGATGCCTATTACGAACGGCCAAAAGAATAAACCGTTCCAGGTTTTTTTTTTATCCTTATAGACTATAAATATAAAGACTCTATGTACAGGTGACATACACATGATAAAGAAAGAATTAGATCTCTTTTATACATTGTCACGGTCGGACCCGGGATTACTATCCCAAATCATCTATGCATAACCGAGCTAGTTCCAAGATCAGCGGCTAGCTCACACAGTAACCAAATGTGGTAAGAACCATTAACGCAAACTTTATTAATAAACAACAGAGTTGATTACAAGAACGGCTTATGGGCTGATAAAACCAAACACAACGAAAGACAAAAGCAAGTAGATCACACGATTCGCCATAGGCAATCGTCTGGAGAGCGTAGCCTAGTCGTCCTGGTCCTCAGGCTCCTCATAGACCTCTTTTCCTGCTCAATTATTCAATTAAGCAGAGTGAGAACAACAACCGTACTCGTAAGTCACATCCGTCAAGTAACAGATTACAATGCATGTAAGGATATCTCGAAGGAATGCTTATAGAATTGATTTGCATAAAGTCATGTTTCTTTCCAAATACTTGTACTAAGTTCCAAAACAGTTATACAATAACTAAAATTCATTTTTTAAATCTCAGTTTTATAGTCAGATAACATTCATCAACAAGTAGTGAATGATACCCTCCTATCACAAGGCTATCCGCCCAAAAACCCATCTGGATAGACATCCAAAACCATTTCATAAAGTCTTTTGAAAATAAAACCAAAATCTAACTTAGAGCAGCTTTGCTAGCATGTCCATGACCGTGGATATGGCTATTCGAATAGTTTTACACTCTGTAAAGGTGTACAGCTTTACCCACACGACACGACTTCTCTAGTTTGTTTGGCATCCGTCGATACCAGCGCTCACTACCGTAGGTAAGCGGTCTAGAGCACGTGACAAGACCTTTACAGAGTGCCATTCCATCGCAGTCCCCCCTCGTTAAGGTTTCGCCCCCTTTGGACTAACCATCCGCCGGGTTCAGGCCCCCTCTTGCGCCAGGTGGGAATACATAAAAGTAGGTCGTCAAGACACCCACACAACCGAATGGAACAACTACAGTGAAACGTTGCAAATTAGTTAGCCAGGTTCTGCCCATTCAGAACATATGGTAGTACGGTAGGGCGTAGCAAAATACACTCGAAGATCGGTCCTTAACTGACTTGGGCGACTTCCAACAGAACCCTAAGCCTCGATCATAGAAATGAATCGATCCCGTGCATGAATATGCACCCTTCAAAACAACCAATTCGCCCAAGTCCAAACCAATTTTCCTTTTGCTTTGCTTTTCAAAAATATTTGCAAACTTCCACGACAACCCAATATCATGGTTAAAACATTTCAACAACATTGGTCTTTGGCAGTAAATTCTCCAAATCAAGATTTTTGGGTCTAAGTTTGACTAAGCATAGAGTTTTACAACATGTGCTAATTCATACTAATGTACAGACTAGCTCTTTACTGTGGTAACAAGGGGTGGAATCAATAATCAAGTTTGGATGTACAAAGGAATTAGGAATAACTATAAAGTTAAAACAGAGATTTAAATTACTTGAATTTAAATAAGCATGCAATAATAATTTGAATAGAACTTAAATAATTTGAGATATTGGGATTCAATATGATCAAGTGTGTAACTTGCCTTACTCGAAAGCTTGAGGGTCTACTTCTTCGGAGTACTCGGGCTCTCCGGAGTCGTCGAAATCTACACATGAGAATGAAGCAAATTCAAATAAAGACCAAATAAAATCCAAATGAACTCCAAAATAAACCGAACTAGAACCAACAGTAAGGTACTGAATTAGATGAAATAAGAACGGGCTCTCGGGAGGAGGCTCGGCTAGTCAGGAGGAGGTCCAACGAGTCGGGAGGAGGTCCAACTGGGAGGGTGGTCGAGGGAGGTCCTAAGGAGATCAAAGGAGGTCCTGAGGAGATCCTGGAGGTCCTGAGGAGGTCAAGGGAGGTCCTGAGGTCCAACGACCTGGTCGAAGAGGTTCGACTGGTCGGACGGAGGTCCAATGAAGGATACGACTACTCAACGTGGTCGTACAAAGAATACAAAAGTGATACGACTACTCAATGTGATCGTAAGAGGGATACAGGAAAAATATGACTACTCAACGTGGTCATACGAACAAGGGAATAGAACATGGCATAGAGAAACTCACCAGGGCCGAGAGAGAGACTGAAGGGGGAGGGGGAGTCGGTGGACGGCGGGCGGCGGTCGAAGACAGCGTGGGTGCTCCGGTGTAACCTTCGGCAACGAGGTGGTTGAAGACGGCGTAGGCTACAACGGACTCCTTGGCAACGAGGAGGCGACGACGCAGGCTTCAGCGGACTCCTTGGCGATGGGGAGGCGACGGCATAGGCTCCAGCGGACTCCTTGGCGATAGGGAGGCGACGGCGCAGGCACCAGCCGGTGGTGGCGAAACTTGAAGCACGGAGGAACTAAGCAAGAGCAAGAGAGTTGGGTGCAGAAAAAGGCGATGAAAGAGGGCTGCTCAGGCTTTTATAGCCAGGGGAGACGGGGAGAGTCGCTAAAAGACTCGGAGGCACACGCGTTCAAGGGTAGGTGGAGGAGATGGGGGCAGGTAGGGGAGGAGACAAAAGGGGGAACGGGTACTACAGAAGTGATAGCATTTAATGCGATACAACGGTATTTAATGTGCGAAGACTTTTGCGTTAGCAGTGACGCGACGGGAGGAAAAGGAAGGTGAGCAGGGCTGACAGGTGGGGCTAGTCAAAACTCGGGAGGGTGGTCCAACCAAAGGGGGTGGTCGTGACCAATTTGAGGTCGTGATCGGTCTCCAGGACCACCAGGAAGTCTTCCAAGACCACCCGGGAGGTCTCTAGGACCACCCGGAGGTCTTCCAAGACCACCCGGAGATCTTGGACTGAGAGGGAGGTCCAGACACTACAACACAAAAGCCCTGTAGAGACGCCTATTTTATGGGTTAAAAGCGTTTTCAATCATCTCTATAGCGTCGTAGAGTCGTTTTTGTAAAGTGTCTCTAGAGCGTCTTCCTACGTACCGTGTCAAAGATCGTAGAGATATATTGTTAAGCGCGTCTATAATGATATGAGTTGTTTAGATTGCATCTCTACAAACTTAGAGACGCTTTCATATATGCATTTCCATATCGTCTCTACTCTCCCTAGCGACGCTTTATTGCGTGCCAAGAAACATAGATACGCAATCATAGAAATATTTAGATTGAGCTAGAGACCTCCATTTTTATTCTGTTCTGTAGAAATATTTTATTGCTAGTTAAACTACAATGATTCAGAGGATATAGTATCACATATTTTCATAAGAAGTTTTGGATCTTAGGTAAAGTCATTTGAAACGTAGAATTACATTGTCGATATATATAAAAAAACATAGACACTCCGTTGCGGATTGAATCGAGTTAACAACTGAATCTAGCATCCACATACAAAGGTGCAAACACACCAAAAATATTTTCTACAAATCCTACAACTGAATCAGGCGACGAGTGGCTAGAGGGTAGTGGCAGCGGCGGCGTCTTCAGGAACAAATAGCCTAATCCACCTCCAAATCACAGAGCCTGATACCTGTTCAGTGATAAACTTGTTTATTATGTACAAGCACATGTATTTGCGAAATCCAAATAAAAAACAATATAGGACTAATCCAAGACTAATACAAAGAATATGACTACTAAGTTATTAACTATATCTTAACAGAACGAATGCTGCTCACAAGAAAAAATATTGACCTCATCAATATCCTTATTACAATAAATATTGTATTTAAAAGCCTGGCTCAAATTGCTAGCAAGCGCAGCCACATCATAGTCCCTATCTCGAAAGTCTTCATCGTCGCTGTCCCTACCTCGATCCTGCAGTGATGTTGGTCGACTATGACTGGAGAAACAACACCGATTCAGCAGATGATTTTCCCCCATGAAATGCAGGACGCAAAGCAAAGCAAGATAAGTAGCTGAAGTCTAGAGTAACTTATATGAAGATGAATGACATAATAGTCTGATTTTTTTTAAGTATTTAAAAATTCACATAGGTTAAAGCTATGGCATCATTGTCTGATGGAAGTGGAAGTACAGCGTATAACGGTTCCTTCAAAATGGGGAAAACTCCATCATGTGCAACTTAATTTATTAAATTATGTTCAGGCAATAGTACCATGGAGAAAATTTCGCTGGACTAGTAGCATCGCTAATAAGTTTCAATTTATAAATTAATCATAAACAATGGTCATTTGTCCATTCATAAAACTTAGAAATTTCATAGTAAGGCTGACTATACAGTATATGCTATGGAGTAAAAATTGACGAGTTGGAGCTCAACAGAAATTATATCATTCATCATTGATGGCATACGGTGGTAATGGTCCAATGATTGTTTGCATGCAACATTATCAATTTGGGAAACCTAATTGTTTGAAAACACAACATCATTGGCCATAGTTCCTTTTGACAAAAGGGAGTAAATCACATACAAGAAGTCAATGAATATGCATACTATACTTTTAGATATCAAAGCAGCACTGATAAGTTAAACACATGTGTAATCACGTTCTCAAAGCAATCATACTGACTTTTACCCTTTCCTTCAGCAGAGTGCAGTCAATTTGATTCACAAAGAAGCAGCTGGAATAAAATGAAAATTTAAAGAGGAAATCATGGTTATTAAGGCGGTAAGGCGAGGCGAGGCGACCTACCCCCTCACACCTTTTAAACGGTAAGGCGTAAGGCGAGGCGACGCTTTACTCTCATCCTAAGGCGCTAAGGCAGCGAATAAAATGAACATTTTAGCAGCACATGTACCTTGTTGTCGCCAATTCTTGAGCTCATGTAGCACCCATCCCCCTTTCCAATTGCTCTTCTCTCATGTAGCATCCATCCCCCTTGCAAGTTTCAATATATAGATTGTTATAAATGTAATAGGTACAAATTGTATTCTAATTAATTGAGTAAATACGGATTGAGTGACATACCTTGTTGACAATCTCTCTCTCTTCTCTTCTCCCAAGCAACAATGTACATGACTAATGAGCAACATAAGTCCACAATAACAATTAAGTGAATCCGAGAATTAAATATGAGCAACATAACAATTAACAAGTACGACATAAATGACATAAGTCCACACAAATAACATAGGTGATAAGTCCACAAACTTATAGTAGTCTAATGTCATAATTAATAGTAGTCCACATTCCACAACACAAAAGTAGCATAGTCCAACTCTCTCATCTCTCAATATCCATCATCGAACTCGTTGGAATTGTTATTAGAATCCAAGTTTTCTCCACCATCTTCGGTAGCATTGGGAGCTTCGTCACAATCGCTCACATCCGCATCATCATGTGGATATTTTTCCTTATCTTCTTCATTGCTCGAATCCGAGTCTTGCCCTTGCTCATCTAAGCCATCTTCTTCAACCACTATTGTTGTATATCTTGGACGCCTTTGGAAGGTCGCAGGCTCACCAGGAGTATACCTATTAACTTGCCTTGGAAGATTGCGACCTCAAAGAGAGCGTGATGCACCAATAGCTTCATCAACATCATCCCATGTAAGGTCACACTCACGACCACCTTGAGGTGGTACAACCAATAAGTCGGTCCATTCATCGTCCCAATCAAAATCCTCAATGACCAAAGGGTCATAGTTTTTGCCCGCTTTCTCCCGCCTCTTTTGAAACCTTGTTTTCATCTTCCAGTTGTATGCAACAAAGACCAAATCATTCAATCTCTTGTGTAGTAACCGGTTCCTTTTCTTTGTATGCATCTACAAAAGCACAAAATGGCAAGCAAAGCAAACAAAATGAATAAATAACTTGCTGAAATTAATAAGCACATATAAGCTACAAATTGAGTAGATGAAAATAAACACAAAGAAGCTACAAATTGACTCACAAATTCAAAGGTACTCCAATTTCGCTCACAACCAGATGATGAAGCACAAAGACTAACAACACGCTTAGCAAACCTTTGTAGGTCAATGGCTCGCCCACCATATGAACGCCACCAATCAACTAGAATGACAAATACACGCATATATTAGGAATTAGGAATGAAATAAACATGCTGAAATTAACAACACTTACTAGGGCTCCTTGACTCTAAATTTTCAATTGCCAATTTGTTTGAAAAGACATCTCCTCGTTGGTCCTCATAATACATGGCTTGTTCATCAATCTTGTTCCGAATATTCTCATCTTGTACCATTCTTGCAAGTACATCATTGAAGCAACTCCTTAGCTCCCCAACATAGGTATCATCTCCACTCTTTTGGATGGCAAAGAATTTCCCTGGGTTCAAATAGAGTGCAACCCCATACAATGGATGATCCATTTGTTTCACCCAACGTCACTCAATAATGTTAATGATCTTCTTGAGCAAACGTTGCTTGTTTTGGGTAGAGAAGCTAAGCTTGATCTTCTCCTTTGCATGAGTCATTAATGCTGCAACCTCTAGCATTGCGGGCTTCTCATCACCATCAACCACCCTAAGCACGATAAGAAGTGGAAATTTGAAGCTCTAAGGCAATCTTCAATTGAATTCAGAACTCCTTAGAGAGCACAATGTCTGTCACATGCATGTCGGCCTCCGTCTTTGACAATTTGATCCTAGTCCATGATTCACTCACAAATAGACACTTCAAAGCATCCTTGTGCTTGTGCATGCTCTTCAAAGTAAGGAAGGCTGTGGCAAACCGAGTGGTTGCGATTCTCACAAGATCCATCCCGCCTGTCTTCTCCCTCATTGCACTAAGAAGCCTCCCATGCCTATAAATGAATGTGGTGACACGCCTGGCACGTGCAATAGGCTTCTTAAATTCCTTCAACTTCACCGCTGCCTTGTAGTTAGCACCATTATCAGTGACAACTTGAACAACCTTGTCTTTTCCAATGGCCTCAATTCTCTGCTCTAGCAAATTAGCTATCATAGTTGCATCATGCTGTTCACTTGATGCATCAACGGACTCCAAGAAGAAAGTCCCCTCTGGGCTGTTGACAAGGAAGTTAATCAAGTGGCATCCCCTCCTATCAAACCATCCATCCGACATAAGTGTGCAACCATATTGCTTCCATGCCCGCTCATGCTCCTCTCTCAAAGTAGTTGTCACCTTGACGCAATCCCGAATCAATGGCTCCCTCAGCTCATGGAAACTAGGAGGCTTATACCCGGAACCATACTGCACACTGGCCTCACAAGCAATCTCAAACTGCCTTGAGTTTGAGGCATTAAATGGTATGCCACACTCATAGAACCACAAGGCCCATTGCTAATTCACATAATGCCTGTCATCCTTAGTCCTTGTGTTGGCTTCCATGGTGCTTTGAAAAGACCCAGAATCTCTTTGATCTACAACTTCTTCGGGTGTTCTTCGAAGCATACTAGCAACTGACTTGGTCTCCTTTGCCTTGGCCTTGCTTGATGGTAGAACCTTGAATGAAAAGGCAGCACGCCTTCTTTTGGGGGATGTCCCTGAACTTGGCTTCACAATGGAGTCTTGGGTCTCGATGCCATGTGCTACCACCTCTACATCTTGATCTCCCCCTTCATCCTCATCATCTAGGAAGATTGGTCTACTCCTCTTTTTTTTCCAAATAATCTCCCATCTCCTTCCTGATTTCTGTGGTAGTATTGGGACACATTACCACATCTGAGTAGCCACCTGCAAGATGCTCCTTCAACCTTTTAATCCCTCTTGAACTTGGGGTGTTACAAAGGATACACATCACCTTATCTCGATTGCCAATTTTCGGCCAATAGCCATACTTCCATCCTGGATCATTTGACTTTGCCTTCCATTTTGGATCGATCTTTGGATCATACACGGTGTCGGAGGATGCAATACTTGCACTTGCACTTGCCATTTTTTTTCCGGCTCTTGCATTACATAGAAGTAAAGCAATGCTTCAATCAAGTAGCACAGTAGCAGATATGATTCATGAATATACGATTGAAATTTGAAGCACAGTAGCAGATATGAATAATTGAATAATCGATTGAAATTCACAGTAGCATCGCCAGCAAAGTAGCAGATATCATATAAATAATCCATTGAAATTAAAAGTAGCATCGCCAAGACCTGATGTGAGCGAAGAGAGCATAAAGATTCTCGGCCTCCCTCCTCACAAAGACAAAGTAGCAAAGAGCTCGCTTCAATGCTTGGCCTTGATCGCATTAGCGAAGAGAGCGGAAGGGAGGCGGGGACGCCGGGATGCGGGGAGAAGGCCGGGAGGGAGGGGGAGTCCGGGTCACCGTCGGGAGAAGGGAGGGAGGGGGAGGCCAAGAGGAGGGGAGATCACAGTGAAACCGAGACAGCAGGGGAGGAGGAGCAGCGGAGGAGGGTCAAGGGTGTACCTTGCTGCCTTGCTGGGCAACGGGCGATGGGGAGAGGGCGACGCCGAGACAGCAGCGGCGAGATGGAGGCGACGCCGTGACAGGGGCGACCGGAGGATGCTCGCCGAGACGGGAGCGGCGAGATGTAGGTGCCGCCGCCGCGGGTTCCAGCTTCAGCTTCAGGTGAGTCTTTCTCTTTGGCTCTTCCCCTTCTGGCCTTCTCTCTCTCTCTGATTCGCGCCGCTCTTCCTCTGATTCGCGCACTTTAGGGTTCAGCTGCCTTTTCATTCGCGCGCTTCTCCTCTGATTCGTGCGCTCTTCCTCTGCAAGGCGTCCCCTTGAGGCTTCCCGACGCCACAGCTCGCCTTTGCGACGCCTTGGAGACGCCTTAGCGCTGAGGTGGACGCCATGCGCGAGCCCGGCAAGGCGAGTCGATGCCTTGATCTACGCGCAAACCTTGTCGCCTAGGCATCGCCTTAAGGACGCCTCAATAACCATGGAGGAAATTACCATTCTGTGACAACCATGAAAATAATCAAACATCGTATGAATGATTTGAGGTATAAGGCACTATGGCAAACAACTAGCCATGTGAATATTAAAGACCTTTGCTACTAAGAAGTCAGTCAAAATTCCATTTTCATCCAGCAATTCTCGACTAAGAGAGGCCACCTCATGAGCCCTTCTGGAAGTCCAAGACTAAATGTGACAGCCGGGAATAAAATGTTATAATCACTAATGTATCAAAGCAACACATGGGAGTAGTTTAAAGGAAGAGAGCCTTCACCAGCTAAGTGGCAAACCTTTCCTAAACTAGCATGGCCTGGTGTCATTTTCCCCGACTCATAAAGCTTGCACAGACACCAGCCAACAAGAAGCATAGGTTGGATGCTACCAAGCATCCAAACAAGTTTTCTTGGTTAAATTTGAAAAATTTGCTAGAGGAACTTTAATTTGTTTCCTTTCTTTCAAATACCTATTTCAATTTATGCTTAAAAGGTGAAATACATATCATGTGGCATAAAGAAGTGTAAAATGATAAGGTGATCCATACAGATGGCACACATCAAACACCCCCATTGATATGCCAATTGGTTGCCATGCCACCATAATACGTGAAATAGCAAGGACCTGTTTGGGCAGTTACAAGCCAGTACCAAAACTGGATTACTCCACAGAACAACATATGATTTAGCAAAACTAGAAAAATGCGATCAGTACCTTGCTTATATCCTAAAATGAATTGACTCCTGGCAATCGGTCTTCCTCACAGACAAAACACTTTCTTAAAAACTATATCACCATTCTGAACCATTGAGGCCAATTTTGTTTTCAATCTTTGTAGCTTTCAAACCAGGAGCTCCTTTCCTCATTTAGTTGTCTTGTATCTGCATTCCTAGCTAATACCACGAGCACATCTGCAAAAGTATTGTTACCTATCCAACGCTTTTGTCCATCTATATGCCAACCACCAGGTACCTGTTCCATAATAAGCCACAACATTTATGGTACACACTATTGCTTACCCATTAAAAACTCAAATAATCCACGAATATCCCAAAAAATACCTCAGGACTATTCAATTTTAGATTTGTACAATTACCGCAATGGGGGAGCTGTAGTTCTCAAGGAGCTTGCGTCACTTCCATGATTTTGCTTCGTCCATGGCTACAGAAAGAATATATTGTTTTAGGTGGAGACTCTGTCATTTAATCATTTGTATGAATCGCTGAGCTTCAGAATGGATATTTCAACTCACCCAGCAACCAATAGTAGTAAGTTGAGCAAGGGATGGCAGGTACTTCTGCTTCTGAACCTCAGATCCACAGAGAGTTGTTCTTCAGACAAAACAGAGAAAAGCAAGGATAGCTCAACTAGAGCATAATTTATTTTGGTAAAACTTCACAGCACAGGATAGTAACAATGAAAAAAATTGTAGCTTTTTTACCTATTGTGACCACTAAAAAAGAAGAGTGAACCAGAATAAATGTGGAGCAGCTTGCATCTACCCATGCAATTTCTGCCATAGTAACAGCACAGGAGGGAGCAGCGGAGCTGCTGAGCCAAGTTGTCCATCCATAGGACTGTAGCCACTAGCCAGAAATGTACAAATGAGCATACTGAAAGTCTGAAATCACAACATTGACCAGAGCTAGCTAGTGATTGATGATATTTGAAGATACCAATCGATTAATAACCTGTAGAAAAGAAGCAACCAGAGTAGCGCTCTAGCCTGAAGAAGAGCTCCAGCTGAGACGATGAATGTAGGTGAATAAAGGCCAAAAGTCAGACGGCCAGCAGCCAGTGTACTCTGCAATGTCTAGCAATGTCTGAACGTTAGCTGAAACTTTGAGGCCATGAAACCGTAATGAATAGAGCAGGAATATTTTGTTGGCGGAGATCGAATTCGTGGTGATTTCGCTTACGACAACACCGGCCACACCATATATCGCCATTGATCCACCAACTCCGGTGACGCCAAGCACAGGCGTCATAACACTCTTTATGAGCACAACCCTGATTAGAAATCCAAAACATCTTCAGAAAAATTGCATATAACTATATAAGTAATTGATGCAAGTGAGGAATTGACCGTTGATGGATACCAGAAATGTGAGCACTGAGCTGATCTACTCACCATACAAATGCCTTTTGTAGACCATAGTATGCGATGAGAGGAGCAATCAGGAGCATCTTGCAGTTCATCGCTAGGTGGCGCCGCGGCGGAGAGGAGGCGGGGGGCAGCCGGTGGCGGAGAGGAGCGCTAGGGGAAGGGCGGAAGGCCGAAGGCAGCTACTCGGCTAGGGCTAGGGCTGGTCGCTCGCCTGTTCGACGGTCGTGCTTGGGTGCTTCCCCTCTTGGGTCTTGGGCGCTTCTTTCTCGGGTTCTTGGGAATAGGGTGGCCGAGGGAGCTGGTGGACGCTGCCCGCCCGGCCGAGGAGGGAGGCGGCCTGGGCGTGGAGGGAGGGCATGGAGGGAGGGCGGACGGAGAGCGCGAGGCGGCGGTGGGGCGGCGGCGGCAAGCAAGGTCACGACTTCGCGAGGGTGCGGAGCTGAAGTGTGGGAGGAGGGCGCGAGCTGCAAGCGTGGAGGCGAGGGCGCGGCATGAAGTGGAGGAGGCGGCGGCCGGGCGTGGAGGCGAGAGCGCGTCTTGGGAGTAGAGGAGAACACGGACGGATGGCGTGAGGGTCAAGGCGGATAAAGACCACCAAAGCCAACACATTGCATTTCTGTTGGGAGGTTGAAGAAGTGGGGAGGTGGAGAGATGGAGGCGTGGGTGGGGGAGGTGGAGAGATGCCGTAGAGATTTTGTGGTGTTATATAAAATGTCTTGAGAGACGTCTTTACATACGAGTTGTTTCTTAGCGTAGGGACGGATATAAAAACGTCAAAACAAAAACGTATTTACATGATGGTTTTGTTGTAGTGAGATGAGAGGGAGGTCTGGACAGAGGGGGAGGTCTAAACGAGAGGGAGGTCTAGACAAGAAAGAGTTGGGCCGAGGGGAAAATGGAACGAACAGAGAAAGGGAATTTCAACACCAGAGAACTCCAACAAACTCAAAATAAACCAAACTTTTGGATTAGTTGAAGTTCGATTAAGTCATTTAAATCACTTTTAATTCCAAAATCTCAAGTTAAGCTTTAGAACTTCAATAAAACCAAATGGTAATTTTTATTTTGAAAATTTTCAAAAAGGCCTGAAAATCGGGATGTTACATACATTGTGTCTCTCTTAGTGTTCATTGTGTGATTGGGTTGATTGTCTCTAAACTACGGTATCGATTATTTAACATGTTATCAGTACAAATCGTTCTTTCGGCAAATCGGTATGTCGTTCGGGATTCCCTCTTTTCCAATCCCTAGTTTGCTATTAGATTAATCCAGTAGATTAATTTGTGAACCTGAGATTAGATCGGCTAATCACATGTTGTTCGTCGTCTTTTAGCGATTACTATTCATACACAGAAAAAATACATCTGAGTCGACCAGATGTCGTCCTCTACCGGTGCCAGCCCGAAGCCGTGTGCCGTCAGCTACCACCGTGCGTAGCCGTCGCATGCTGCGCTACACGAGGACGACCGCGTGCCTCTGCATCTCCCGCGCCCATGCGCTGCACCACCGCACCACTCCTCTATGGCCGCACGTGCCCACCACACGCCGTGCCCGTCGAGCCGCCACGAGCTCGATCATTGCCGTCGCCACACATGCCATGCCGTGCCATGCCGGTACATTGCACGACAACGGCTCTAGAAACCCTAGCACCCCGTTGTAAAGGCGGGTTGGGTCGTGTTGGGCGGAGAGAAATGGGTCTTCCTAGGGTTTTTTCTCCGAAAAGAAAAGAAAAGAAATCTCGACAATCTTGCAAAAAGGCCCTCGGATTCCTAGAAAATCACGAGGGCATTTCTGGATTAAAGGTTTCTTGCAAAAACAACCTTGTATTTTTGGGATTTAAGCCATTATTGCGGAAAAGACCTTCGGGTTTTCCGGTTTTGTGCTAGATCAGTGAGCCCTGAGGCTCTTTTGCAACTTAGACCTTGTGGTTTAGGTTAGTTATTTAATTATTTAGAAATTCTACAAATTTCATTTAATTCTAGAAACTTAATTTCTAAGGTATGTGAGCTTCCATAAATTGTGAAACTTAGACCTAGTACACCTTGGAAGCATCATATTTTTATGGTTTATTTTCCCTGGTATTGTGTGTTTTTGGAAATTAATTAATGGGTTTAGTAATTCTAACAATTGCTCCCATACCTTAAAAAACTATTAGAAAATCCCAAAAATACTAGGAAAATTATGAGAAATGTATAGAATTATCTACTGAATAGATAAAATTAACCTTTACTATTTTGCACTCATTTCATGCATTTAAAATGTTTTACCAGCTATGAACATATAGAAAATTGCATAAATTATGTGGGATATGTTATACTTCGCTAAATGAAATTTGCTTGCCCTGGATGGCAGCAACTATATCACCTTGGTTTATCTCCATGTTATACCATTGCTGAGCCTGCCACTAGCACACCTGAACCTGTTGCCACTGAAAAGGGAAAGGCTTTGCCATTTATGAGGTTCCACCTCTACTCTACCATCAAGAATGAATACTAGGGTGACTAAGTGTGATCCGTTAGCTCTATGGTTTTCTCCACAAGAACACCTGTAATTGAGCTCGTGCAAACACACGTACCTAGGACTAGAAGTTCGTAAAAGGCAACAATAAGCCTATGGTATGTTCTACGGAGATCTGTAGAAATCTCCTACTTGTCCATTAACTTTGTAAAGATGTCCCTTTCCTGCACGAGTCGCATTAGTAGTATAGATTCAGCTTCTGTCGAGGTTGGTCCTGCTCATGATGAGTATCTCTTATTTTTTGCTTTAGGTTGAAACCTTATGCATCACATTGTTTTTCCCAGATGCCATAAATAAAATAATGGTCTATTTTGTTCTATTAAAGTCTTATCTACCGCTGAATAGTTGATTAAATCTGCTTAATAGAACATATTGCCAGTAGCATACCTTACCTGTAGTAAATTAATCTTGCATGGAATAATTTTGTAAACAGTATGCCTAAAAATTAAAAATATGTTGTCATGCCTTGCTAACAAAATATTGGACATGTAGTCTTGATATCTGATAAGTCTCAATTCACTAGCTTGTAGTGCACGGATACCTAGATGGCAAAAAAGCAAATTATTATTTTCTCAGTGGCACCAGAACAAGCCTAATCATATCTTGATCTCTGATGGACCACTTTGGCTAGAAAACACCATATTCCTCAAATAAGTATAGAATAATTTAAGCCCTAAGACTTAGAGTCTATATAACACTATCCTTCACCACACATATTTCTTAATTAAAGAACCTTACAAGTAGAATATTACATAGTATATATTGGTTTCACGCCAACAAAATTGTACTCCTGTTGGAGTATGATTGCAAATCTTTAACTTCGATCTGATTTCAAGCAATTGCCTGATGCACACGCCATTACTTGGGATTTTTATAGTTGGCATGAAAAGAAGGATATTGGGGCTTGTGTGGAATGTTGGAACCTAAGAGGCATAGAAAAATATTCAAAACAAGAGTCTTGGTTGGCACAGTGGCATATCCTAGGTCAAAGTTAGAAGCAAATTAGAAGCAATAAATTAATCTAGTTTATTTTGGAAGATAATTAAAGTAAATTGCATGACGGTTATCCTTATCCAGTTGATATGAAAAATGACATGTACGCCATTGCAAATATCCATGATGTTGGCAACCACAATCATTGCTAACCATGAAGGGCAATTGATTTGTGTCTTCAGCAATATGTTAACCACCAGCGTGTGGGAATACACACGGCAAATCGACGGCCGCTTGACGTAGTCGCACATATGCCATGTTTGGCTATGCACCATAACGTGCCATACTCATTCGAAATGATACATGCATAAATTGGTAAGTGCAATCTGCAACTGCTTCACCACCATAAGCCATATCACCTACTTGAAGCAAATATAGCTCTCGAAACAAAATATAATGACCTATTGGATTTTGTTGATCCTGAATGATCTAAATTTGGTCATGTTAATTCTGGCATTACAAATTAAAATCAAGTATAAAGTTTATCACTCTTAATTAAATATGGTGTTCCTATTGAACAAAAAATATTTTTGTTGAATAGTTATACTATTTGGGTGATTCAACTAGATTTGCAGTCCAGAAGAAAATCCAGTTTTTTTCGTGCAGATTAACAATGGTCAAATATTTTATGTTCCAGTAATATATTTATGTTCCTGGAGAGCATCCTGTAGTTTTATGCTGTTAGAACATACTGCTTATGACCATAAGAAAATATGTTGCGTGATTATAAACTTGAAGTTTAGTGATCCAAATTATTTAAAATATGGTATGAGTAATTGGATCAAAACATGGGCAAATAATAAAGAAGCTAGTCTATAGAATAAGTCAACCAACTCTCGAACCCCCGTATGGGACCTTCGTCGCAGATTAATAACCAACCAGAAGTTAGAATATCCTACAGAATATTAGGATCACGTAGTTTTTTTTGCCACTGCACTGATAAAAGTCTAGCTCACTGCATATAATCATCAAACCCCTTATTGAAATAAGTACATGTTGGAGGAATCAAACATTTCCCATATGTTTTCATCACTATAGAATACACCTTTGGGCCACCACTAGTTGTTGGAGATCATGTTGGATATAAAATTCAATCAATCATGTGTCCATGATAGGAGAATTTTGTGGTATGCTATTAATAAATATTGAATCTCGGCATTAGGGGGAGAGAAATGCCCAAAAAATTCAAATGTTGTCGTATTTTTCAGAAGGAAAAGATCTTTAGTACTAAGATACACATACTAGTCAAGCCAAACTTAAGGTTTAGTTTATACTCCTGTGCACTAGAAGCGGGGAGCCCGCCAAATACTTTCCAATTATAGAGGAGTTACCACAGTGTTTACTTGTAGTAAATACGTCGCTAAGAGTGGAATAGCCCGGGTTGAATAGTATATCCACCTATGCGAAACTGACTTATTGGTCCTTGATCTAAAATCTATAGGGACTTCTGCGGGTCTAAGATCTAATGACACTAGTCAAAATAATTATTAATCACTCCTTGAACTCTCTTGAAGAGAACCCACATTGAAGGTGAAATACCTCATAAAGAGGTTCATCATGAAGATGAAAGCCCCAGCAACTCGATATGCACATATTCCAATGCTAGGAATGCGTAACGACCAAGAATCTTTTGTTTGGGAAATGACAAAGATCTAGTTAACACTGAGATACCCTCAAGATAGAGGATACGGGAGAAAAGTTGTCAATAACCACTTTACCTCCGCAATTGCTAAAGTTTCTCTTATGAGAACACGGATCTGGAACCAAAGTCCATGGCCGAGTGCATGAAGCATTCATATCGGGTCACATAATGAAAGCATATGAGGCTGAACCATAATTGCTAAATAAAAGTCTTGGAACCAGATAGTTTAGACTTGATGGGTCATTATGAATATAATGAAGTGGTGAAAGCTATGGTTCAAATGTCCCTGTAGAGACCGTTACTCTCCTATTATGAATGATATAATGTTCTGTTGCATTATAATTCTGGCAAATGGCATGAACGAATAAATTAAATATGCAGTCAATGGGTTTTGAAAATCCTTGATGAGATCCTCGGAGGACTCAAAATTCCTAGTAAGAAAGGAAATATAATCGCAATATATATAAAACTCACCAAGTAGCCTTTTACCTCTAGTAAGAGCATCTCCCTAAAGGAAAATTATCTTACCAGTCAATCTCTTAATCACGCTAATGATTATATGATCCCTATAAGTGGACAAGGACCCATCAAGACCCAAAAGAATGAAATAAGGAACCTAAAGACCAGAAGCGCACCACACAAGCACTCATAAAGTGCATCTTCTACCATAAGTTAGTGGAATGGTGGTTTCCTCTAGTACCATGAAGGCATGATATACATTGGTGATATTGGCAATTAATCCACTAAACGCCAAAACAAAGACCGGTTATATTTTACTCTAGAATGGTACAATCATACTTTGTAGTTCTGCAGAACAGACTATTGGTTGTAACTTTAACCACCCAGAGATAGTTACAAAATATTAAGATCCTGATAGGTTTTGATAAATCATATCCAGAAGGCATGTGACTTTGCAACTAGTACTACCCCCATATACTCTACAAGGATAATCTACTTGTATTGCACAATCGAATAGTGATATTTGATAAGTTAAGCAAGTTACACCCGAATAGTGTTTATCCCAAAATCTCCAGTTGAGTAATAGCATATTTGTTTGTAAGACTCTACATTGTGGTAATCTGGTTGATTTGATAATAATATACTTGCCTATATTCATTTTCAAAAAATATATGAAAGGCATTAGAGCAACAAGACTTGTCGGTTTTTTTAGAACCAAACTTACGTAAAGATTGTTTGATTCAGGGGGTCTCCAAGACTCAAATCACGCAGAGAGAGGCAACACGGGATTTTTATACAGGTTCGGGACTTCTCTGGGGAGAATAACAACCCTACTCCTGTGTTTATGTATTGAGTATGCTGGATTACAGGATCAAGAGAAAGACTCAAATGAGGCATCTTGTGCTCCTGATTCCTCTCTAGTCCCTCTCTCCTTCTGATGATCCTGCCTTTTATACAGTACTCAGAGCGTGCTGCTGTTCCTCCAGTCCAAAGGGCACCTTAATACTTCAAATGATGGAGCCGTTACTGGAGATTATTGTGAGAGCAGTAACGTTCCCATGTCGCGAGGTGGTTATCACCATGACAGGGAGTTAAATCGTGCAATTATTCCAGAGAATGACTGAAGAATCTTGACCCACCATTATGAGTTAATGGAGTATTTCAGTGATTAATGACCAATCTATTTGTGAGACTAACACTTCTGTTGTTATACCCATTGCTTAGTCTAAATTGCATAAAAAGGTGAAAATCAAAGAGGTATGCATTCGATATCATAATCTTATATCTTGTTGCATTCCTCGGATCCAAAATATAGGTTGAACTCTACTAAAAGTTTAACTTGAATATGCGCATATGTTTTTATTATACATTCGTGTATGCACACATCTAGGGGGAGTTGACTCTATGTTTTGTGGTTTCATGAGTATTGATCCATGTTCCTTTTTCCACATATATTAAGGATCTTTACTTTGAAACATATCATATGAGTATAGAAAACTTGTGTAGTTTATATACACTCATATAACTTAACATTCAATTATTTGCAATTGTGATGGTTGTCATCAATTACCAAAGAGGGAAAGATTGGAGTACCTTGTCCCAACATTATGAGTTAATGGTATGTTTCAGTAATTAATGACAATCATTTTGTGGAACTAACATTTTCCATGAGTTGGATGATTAGGTTATGTTCCATAAGGTTGGAGACTTTGGGTGACATCATGAGTTGATCGTCATCAAGTCAAGAGCTTGGAGTAAAGGATGCATCATGTGTTGATGGATATCAAGAACTTGAAGAAAAAGAAATCATCGTGTGACGATGATGTTCAAGAAGAGGAGATGATCATGAGTTGATCATCAAGTCAAAAGAGTGCATCATGGGATGATGCATATTCAAGTCAAGAACCCGGACTTGAAGTAAAGATGTGCATCATCAAGCTTTAAGTATTTGTGCAAGGCAAAGTTATGACTAGCTAGGGCTAAGGATTTGTTCCTAGTCTTTTACCGGTCTTGGTGTTTAGTTGGAAGATCGGATTGCTAGTATAGGTTGCCCTACTATTAAGAGGGGTCGTGACTAGTAGCTTGAGTTATTCATGTGTTGATAGCTCATTGTGCTTGCTCTAGCTCTCGTTAGCATGTTGCCAATATTTGTGAATATGTTTTGCAAATAGTTGAGACTCACGCATAATCCTTGTAGCATGTAACTTTAGTTTGCGAATGTGTTTTGCAAATGATTTAAGTCCATGTATCTTATTCCTTGTGGCATTGATTCTAAAAGTTGGCAAATGTGTTTTGCAACTTATTGAAAATCTTGCCTTTAACCCGTGTTTGCACCGTGCATATTGGCATATGTGGTTTACAAATTGATTTAAAAGCCAAGTGCAAAAGCTCTCTGTAAACTAGTGGTCTGACCGCCAGTAGCTACCAGTCTGACCGGTGGGGAGTCTGGTCTGACCACCATGTGTTGGCTGGTCTGACCGGTCCCTGGCCAGCGGTATGACCGCGTTTGTTCAGCGGTACTACCGGTGTGCGGTAGTTCCGGATTTTATTTGGCGGTATGTTTATTCCAGTGAGGTACTTTTTCTGGAATTTGGTTGCTCTTTTGTGGAGCGGTCTGACCGCCCCCCTTGGTGGTCTAATCGGTAAGGTCCGGTCTGACCGGCCATTAGTTGGCGGTCAGACCGACAGTGAGTCCAACAGCTAGTTTTATAGCCGTTGGAGCTAGGGCAGTCTGACCGGCCATTAGTTGGCGGTCAGACCGGTTTTTCCCTGATTCTCCGGAATCTTTCCCCCAACAGCTAGTTTTTGTGTGTGGGCTATAAATACCCACCTTAGCAAGTTGTGGGACAATTGCTGGTGCCATATTCATTTCTATTGAACTAAGAGTAAGCCCTCTATACTCTTTTGTACATGTGTTGCACTTAGTGAGCTTTGAGAGGAAAACCCTAATTGCATGTGTTGCATTGGGTAGTGGATTGTGTATCCACTTGAGCTTAGACACTTGATTAGTTCAAGTGAGAGTCATCGACTTGTTACTCTTGGTGTTTGCTGACACCTAGACGTCGTGGAGGCGTCGTGGTTCGGTGATCTTCACAAAGAAGGTTGTGAGAAGACCCGGGCATTTGTGAGTGGCTTGGTGCTCGCCATCTCCTGAGTGGAGGAAGAGCAACCCCTAGTGGATCGATGTGTTGGTTCTTGCTGGAACCGGTCCAAGTGGTTGGACTTACCTCGGAGGTGTTTGGCTTAATTTGTGGAGCCGGTCCAATTGATTTTGGGCTTACCTCAACATGGATTAGGGGAGACTGGCAAGTCTCCGATCACCACGGTAAAACATCGTTGTGTCATAGTAGTTTGCATTCTTGTGCTTTACTATAATGCAATTTACATTCCCTGTATTAAATTGCTTACTTGTATGTGTATGATTGTTATCTTCTATATAGTCTCATATTGTTGGTGCACTTAGTAAAGACTAGTTGATTTAGGCTTTAATTGTGCAAAACCGAATTGATTTACAATTTCGCATAAAACTCGGTTTTAGCCAAAGAGGTTTCTAAAACCGCTTATTCACCCCTCTCTAGTCGGCCTCCTCGATCTTACAAGTGGTATCAGAGCTTGGTCTCTTATTTTATTAGACTTAACCGTCTAGAGAGTAAAGAATGACGACTAGTAATTTAGTGCACCTTGGTGAGACACCTTTATTTGATGGCACAAATTATGCTTGTTGGAAAATCTGCACGTCATGTTATTTCAAGGCTATGAGCCTTAAAATATGGTGAATTATAGATGTGGGCTTTTCTCCTCCAACAGATCCTCTTGCTCAAACAATTGAGGAAGAGAAATGCTCACATCTCGACGCTCAAGCAACTAACGCTTTATTTAGTACTTTGAGTATAAAGGTGTTCGATGTCATATGCAGCCTCAAGAGCACTCATGAGATGTGGACACAACTTCAAGATCATTATGAAACGTCCACCTCTACGAATGAGGATTGCATACAAGAATGGATGTCGGGAGAAGAATGCTCAACTTCTAGCTCCGACAATGAGGACTCCTCAACTTCATCCACATCACCTCATTGCTTCATGGCAAAAGGTAATAAGAAGGTAAATGATGATGATGAGCCTTCATATGATGAGTTGATGGATATGCTTGAGGAGCTTAATGAGTATTTAAGAAAGGAGGTTTCAAAATTCAAGGTTTTGAAGAAAGAGTATGCCTTACTTCAAAATAATTATGTTGTTCTAAAAAATGAACACGAAACACTCCTTCTAAATGAGCTCAATAAGCCCAAGGTGGATATAGGCATCACATGTAGTTTATTAGATGATATGCTATGTATAGCTCCTAGCTTATGCATCTCATCTAAGGTTAGCATATCCACCTCGTGTGATGATTTGCTTGATATGTCTTGTTGCTCAAAATTAGATGCCTCTATTTCCTCTACGCTTGTTGAGACTAACATTATAGAGGAAAATAAAGAGCTCAAGGCCCAAGTCACGAAATTAAAAAATGACTTGGAAAGAAACTTCAAAGGGAAAGCCACTCTCGATGAGATATTGAGCAAGCAAAGATGCTTGCAAGATAAGAGTGGAATTGGCTTCACTCCAAAAAAGAAGGAAAATAGTAAGACAAGCCACAATATAAGACACACAAAGAAATATATCAAATGTCTTGGATGCAATGAGAAGGGCCACAAAGCCTCGGTGTACCCAAATCAAATAGATGTCAAGTCAAGACATTCAAAGAAAAGGCAAACCAGTAAGGAGCAAGAAAAGAAGACAAGTAAGGAAAATAAAAGCCCAACTTGCTACAATTGCCGGGAAAAGGGACACATTGGTAAACAATGTCCCAAAGGTATCTCTCCTAAGCCTATTCTTTATAATGATCATTATTTGCTTAAGAATGATAAATATAGCAATGTGTTTGCTAGGATTGTTAGCTCACCTAAGATTATTGTTAGGGCCATTTGGGTGCCCAAATCTATTGTGACTAATATTCAAGGACTCAACCGAGTTTGGGTACCAAAAGGTACTTAAATGATAAATAGGTACTTGGAGAAGCATTGGAGGTTTGGCTCACTCATGAAGAGGTGGATTCCATCATATACAAAATATGGAGCCAAGCTTGAGGAAGATCAATTCATATCATAAACCAATGCTATCTCGGTAACAAGTATTTACATTGAAGTATCTAGCCCTTTATGACTTGTGTAGGTTGCATTTCATGAAAATCTTAAAAGGGTGTTCTTGCTCTTGTTCGTAATCTTCATTATTAAAATCTTGATCAATATAGTAAGTGGCACATTAAGGGGGAGTGCTAAATCATGAACATGTATATCACATCCCTAGGTGTGCCCAAATAAATTAAGTGCTAGTAATGTTTATTAAAATTGAGCATTTGAGCCAAAATTCAAAAATTTCATAACTATTAATAATCCTTTGAAAAAATAGTTGCAAAATGTATACAAAGTTTTTGGCCTAAGAAAAATCTATTTAACGTGAAAATGAATTTCTAGCCAAATTTCTAGATAATAGTATCTTGTTTTCGACATAAACTAGATTTGTGTGTAAAATCTATTCTAAAAGGAATTTGAAAATGGTCTCAAAAGGAAAATCCTAGAGTTGGTTATCTTAAACATTTTTGGTATTCACAAGATTTCCAAAAGGCCAACCTAGAAAAAGCTATTTGATTTCGAAACTCGTCCAAAATCCTAGTTTGACCTAAGTGGTCACTTTCTAGCACTTAAGTGAGTTTTGCCATTTGATCCTAATTTATTCACATGAATAGGTCCTTGATGGTATTAATGACTCATACATACAATTGGATGCTCAAAATTTGATCATATGCTCAATTTGGATCTTTTGGAGAAGTTTTTTGAAAATAAGATTTATTTGCAAAAATAAAAGATTAATTCATAAAAACTATTTAAGATTTAGATTTTAAAGGGCTATATAAGTTGAAAATGCTCCAAATATATTTGCTTGATTGATTGTGTGAAGATTTGGAGCAAAATACAACAATTCTTTCTATTCTCATATCTAGTATTGAATCTGTTGTCAGATTCAGACTTAACCGGTCTGACCGGCCACCCTTGGCGGTCTGACCGCCAGCTCTTCCGGTCTAACCGCCACTTGCCCAGCGGTCTGACCGGTTTTGTGTGAAGGTCTTGTAACCCTTCACCCGAACAGTTACTCTCTCACTTCTTCTTCTTCCTCAAACCGAAAAACACCTTGCTCTCTCTCCCACCGGCTACCTTCATCCTCTCCGGCTCCAGATCTCCCTCTCTAGCCAGTGGTTTTGTGCCCAATGGTATTCTAGGGTTCTCCTTCACCTCCTCTACTCTTTCCTCTAATTGGTTTGCATTTTGATTGACTTATCTCATCAAAATATACAACCCTAAGTGAGGGAATTATTTTATCATCCGGCTATTTGGTTCTCAAATTCCTTCAAGGCTTCATCTCCTTTGATTCCTCACTTCATCAAGCTGGTAATCCCTCATTCCTCTACTTGCAATCTTGCCTCATTGTAAATTTCTCCAAAATCTAGGGTTTGACATGAATATGCCCAAACTCTTTCAAATTGGTGGAAATCCTTGTCATGCAAGTAGATTATTATTGTATTAACAACTATTCACTATGCCATTACACTAATATTGCAAAATTTTGGTTCTTCCCAAAATCAGATTGCTCTTTCATCCTTTGGCGGTCGAGGTTGCAACCCGACGATCGACCGACCATGGCAATGATCACCGCTGAGACAGAAAGAACCGATAGAAATGGCATTTTTAAATAATTTGTTAATTCATTCCAAACAGAAAGAACTGATAGAAATGGCATTTTTGAATAATTTGCTAATTCATTCCTTGAATTTCTTTGACATTCTTGCAATATTTTCTCAGAGAAAATGCCGCACAAGACGACAGTGATTCGCTCTGCAGTTCCCACTTCTTCAAAGGAAAAGGAACCTGCTGAGGACGAACATATGGAAGATGTTGAAGAGGAAGGAGAGGCGACTGATAGCAGTGACAGCGGCAGCATCAGCCCTCTGAAGAAGAGGGCTCATCCCATGTGGAGGTATTCAGGGTCGCAAGACCCAACCAGAGATTACGAGGAGGGTAAGTAAACTTCCAGTCTTAGCCTTCTTTCTGTTAATTTTGAACTTGGCTTATTGAAAATTTCCTTGCTCCTACAGACCTCTCACAAGAGGAAATTGACATTCCAGTCAAACTTATTTGTGAGAAATCCCCGTCACCGAATATGGTGGCTCCTCAAATCATGGCGGTCATGTCCGCAGAGGACAAGATGGAGCGCCTAAAGGAAATCAAGAATTGATTTCATCTTTAGGATCTTGTAGTCATAGAAAAACTTACGACTAGGTACTGGTCATAGAAAAACTTACGACCAGGGGGTTGTCATAGAAAAGCTTACGACAATGTGATGGTCGTAGAAAAACTTACGACTGCTTTGTAATATCTCTCTTTCTGATTTCTACAGAAAGTAGGCATAGAAAATCGTCGGGACGACGAAGAAGTTGCACTGATGGTTGTTGGCATGGCAGCGGAGCAATTTGATGCTCCTCCGGACAAAAAACGTCGACTCGTGCAAGTCGCCGACAAGGGAGGCGCAAGTTCAAGCTCTGCTACTTCGATTGCGTCCTTTGCGAAATTTGCTGCGGACATGGCTGCCGTAGAAGAGGCAAGGGCGATCGAAGCGGGCATCAATGCTCTCAAACCTAGAGCCCCCAAGATCAAGGTACCCTTCTATTATGACAATAAGACTTTTACAGTTTCTGCCTCCCGTGGCTTTGTCAAGCGACTAGAAAAGGAGAACTAAAAGAGTTTTATGTCTTTTGTGAAGGAAACTGATGCACCAGTAGTACCTGTGGTCGAGGGCAGTGCTGCCTTTGAGGTGGTCGAGACAGCTCTCGACCATCCAGAGAGCTAGAAGGCTCAAGGAACGGTGGCGCTCATTCGGGACCCACGACCAAACGTGGTCGTGGATGTTCCCATTCCTCAACTCAAGTCTCGACCAGACGTGGTTGAGAAGAAGTCGAAGAAATCTTCCTTAGGGAAGGTTTCTTCTAAATTCAAGATCAATTCTAGCACACGAAGGTATGTAGAAAGATAAAAGTGTAAGAATAACATTTACCTTTTGCTGTTTACCATCTGACATGTTTTATTTTTATGATCTTAGCCTGACTCCTCTAACCATCAAGGACGTTCCTGTCGAGGAACCTACTTCCATCTCTCCAGCAGTTGGAGAAATGACAGTGGCGATGGTTAAGGGGTCGTCCACCGTCCGAGTGCTGGAAGGTGTCGTTTTTGCTGAAGCGGCTATGACCATTGAGGTGGTCGTGGAGCCATAAGCGAAGATGACAAAGGTAGCGGCGAAAGCATTCGGCCATGGGGGTGAAGCATCCAATCGTCGCGCCGGGAAGAAAATCGTTGTGGATGATCCTCTCAGCCCCCAAGGTCAAGCTTCTGATGCCGCTATCACCGAAGAAGAGGAAGGATCCGATTTCTTCAACCATTCCTTCGGGTTCTTCGTTCCTGCTACCGTCGTGGGATCTCGTGCGTTCAGATCTTGTACTCGCGTTCCTCACCCTAAGAACATTCCCAACAGAGGGGATGTTTTCGACGACGAACATCTCGAAAAGGTGTGGTCAGATCGAGTTCAAGAGATCAATGAACTGAAGAACCACATGAGGGCATTATCTTCGTTTGCTCAAACCACTATGAATATAAGTACTTGTCATTCGGTATTCACATACATGTCTTTTCTCACTTCTTACTGTCTTTCTTTATACAGAAAGCTTTGGAACAAATTGTCACTGTTGTTGAGTACAACAGACAACTTGTTTAGCAACGACAGGAGAAGGTGGTACTCTGCGAGCTGGCAGAGAGATGGTAAGCAACTGGTATTTGTATTCGTTTTATGTTTCGACCACATACACAGTACTTATTTGGATTATCGTGGAAGATCTTATGACTAGGTACTGATCGTAGGATGACTTACGACCAGGGTATTGTCGTAGAAAAACTTATGACTAGGTTCCGGTTGTAGAAGAACTTATGACCGCTTGTTTTATGCTGATGTCTACTCTTTTCCTCTGTAGGTGCAAGAGCGACGAGAAGACCTTAGCTGATTCGCTCGACTTTGAGAAAGCTGAGACGAAAAAGCTAAGCAGGAAGAATGAAGACCTCCTGAATAAGCTTCAGGAGGCAAACTCTGCAATCCAAAGGTTGCAGGGACAAATAAACGGTAAGTGCTAAACTTAAAACCGCTTACGACCTTCTTTTCTTTTTCTAACTCTTATTCCTTTTCAGAAAAAGAGGTCGAAGTGGTGAATTTCAAAACTGAGGTAAAAAAAGACCTTGGTTCTTAACAAGATAACCCGCATTGCCAAAGAAAAAGATCGAGTGGTCCAATCGTGGGAGAAGCGTTACATGAAGAGCACTGCCTCTCACCACGATGAAGTCAAGAAGTTAGATTCTCGACTAGCAGGTAAGCAAGTCTTTACCTATGATTGGTTTTGTTTTCCTTTCGAGGTCATCTTATCTGACTGGTCTTATTCTTTTCAAAGCAAGCAGTCGAAATAAAACGACTTCGTGAGGCTTCGACTTGTAATCAGGAGGAGATGAAGTCGATGAAGGTCAACCTTCAAGATAACATTTCCCTCCTGAACAATATACTCGGTGGGCTTTATGCTGAGCGGATCACTCCTCGTGAAGACACGATGATTGCTCACTCGAGTACCATTGGTAATCAAGTCGGAACTTTGCAAGAGTTGGTGACCACTCTAAAGACGAACCAAGCTGATTCAATAAAGGAGGCGGTCAAAGAGGGAATATGTTTTATTTTGGCAAAACTTAAAGCTCATGACCACAACCTTAATCTACAACCCATCAAAGCCGACTTCGACTGCTCTGAAGCAGAAGTGGAGCAATTGATGAAAGAAATGCAGTCGATCAGCAAGGATGTCACGGAGGAGATGCAAATAGGATCTCCCTCATCAAAGTAGTATGTACTTGAATCCTGTAAAGACAAGTTTTTTGCTGTTGATATATATAATCCTTTCTTCTTCTTGCAAATCATCTTGGCGAGTAGTTAGTAACTCACAAGATAATGAATGGAAAAAGAGATTAAGACTAAGAATTGAAGTCATATTAATAACTTTATCCTAACCCCCGACTATTTGCTTGGTTTATTTAGATAAACCAAGTAAATAGTGTGAAATGGGTTTTCTTAAAAAGAGAGGTTTATCTAACTTGCAGTTTTTTGATCTCGATCGTCTCGCACTGGTCGAAAGTGTAGGAACGAGTCGATACTAGGAAGTTCCTTCTAGTGGGCAGGACCACGTGCGGAAAGAAAAGATTTCGACTAGGTGATGTTACCTTCTCCGACCAGTTTAATCAAATCAAGAACAGTCAACTTGAGTTAGAAAAACGTCTGGAGTACCTTAAAAAATCGTTCAACTTATTTCAGTGCACTCAGTAGGTTCGCTCTAGTAGCAAGAGTTAGAAACAGGCGACGCTAGAAAGTTCCTTCTAGTGGGCAGGACCATGTGTAGAGAGAAAAGTCTTCGACTAGGTGTTGTCTCTTCCTCCGACCAGTTGAAACAAAACGAGTTTACCAAAAGTAGTTGAACAAATTGGAAAAATGTACTCTGCTTAGTTTATTTTTCAAAAATGAATGAAGAAATAATCTAAGATACTAAGAGATTGGCTTGAAAATATTTCGACCATATGTATTGAACCCAAGTTCTTTGTGTTAGAAGCAAAATGGAGGAACAAGTCGACACTAGGAAGTTCGTTCTAGTGGGTAGGACCACGTGCAGAAAGAAAAGGCTTCAACTAGGTGATGTCACCATCCTGTCGACTACTGTAAAGAAAGTTTGGGTACTGGTCGTAGAAGAACTTACGACCAAGTAATGATCGAAAAATTATCTATGCGCTACTCAAAGTAAGACAATAAAGATAGAAAGAACCTGATACTTTATAGTAGGGTTGGTCGGTTTACACATAAAATTTGCGTAACTGGTCGATGTTCCAAGAATCGGAGAGAATTCTGCCATCTCCCATTGCTAGTCCTACCGAACCTAGTCGCATAACTTCGACCACTGTATAAGGACATTCCCACTTGGGGGAAAGCTTGTTCCAATTAGACTTGGACTGAATTTTTCTCAATACAAAGTCACCTACAGCAAGGCTACGAGGTTGGACCTTACGATTGTAGTATTTGCGCAGGGCTTGCTGGTAGACTGCTGAATGGATTAAGGCTTGATTTCTCTTCTGTTCGAGCAGGTTAATGTCATCCGCTCGAAGTTTTTCTTAGATTGATTGGTTGAAAGTTTCGACCCTTGTTGATTTGATCTTTAGTTCTGGTGGAAACATGGCTTCACCACCAAAAACTAGGAAAAATGTGTTTCACCTGTAGCCCGACTAGCAGTTGTACGAACTGCTATAATGCTGAGGGTAATTCTTGTACCCAAGCCCCCGAGCGCTTGACAAGTTGGTCGAAGACTCGAGTTTTGATTCCCTGCATTATTTGGCCATTCGCTCTTTCGACTGCCCCATTGCTTTGGGGATGGGCAACAGAGGCATAACATAACTTAGTACCCAACTCGTCGCAAAATTCTTGGAATTTTGCGCTCGAAAATTGCTTACCATTGTCTGTGATTATTCGACTTGGGACCCCAAACCGAGTGATCACACTTCTCATCATGAACCGTTTTGCCACTTCCATTGTTATCCCAGTTACAGGTTCGGCTTCGATCCATTTTGTGAACGTATCAATAGCCACAAAAAGGAACTCGAAGCCTCCTGGAGCTTTTGGAAACGGTCCTAGGATATCGAGACCCCAAGTCGCAAAAGGCCAAGATAGAGGATTTGTTTGCAATGCCTAAGCCGGTTGGTGTATTTGTTTGCTATGAAACTGGCATTGTACACACTTCTTAACCAGCTCTTTGGCATCACAGAGGGCTGTTGGCCAATAAAATCCTTGTCGAAAGGCTTTTCCAACCAGCGTTCTGTAGGAAGCATGAATTCCATAAATGCCCCCATGTATGTCATGACAGAGGTTTAGTCATTCTCTCTGCGATATGCATCGCAAGAGTATCCCTTGAGTGCCTCGTTTGTAGAGGACTCCTTCGACCAAAGTATACATTTTGGCCTTTTGGGATAAGCAATCTGCCTTGAGATCATCGTCGGGTATGGTACCCGTTTGAAGATACTCATTGATGGGATTCATCCAGGTATCCTCGTATTCTAGAGAAACTGTCTCAATAGGAGTTGTCTCTGGTGTTTCAACTAGAGACGACTTTTGGAGCTGTTCCAAGAAGACTCCTTTTGTTACTTGTGATCGGGAAGAAGCTATACGAGCAAGCTGGTCTGCGAGGAAATTATCCTTTCGAGGGATAAATTGTACATCGAAACCGAAGAAATGCTTTTCAAGCTTTCGAAACTTCGATAAATGCCGAGACATGGTTGTATTAGAGCACTGGTACTCTTTTCCGACTTGATTCACGACTAGTTGAGAGTCTCCTCTCACGAGTAGTCATCGAATGACGAGTGCTTTCGCAGCTCGTATGCCAGCTAGTAAACATTCATATTCTGCCACGTTGTTAGTGGCCTGAAAGTTTAATTGAATGTCATACTTTAAGGTCTCTCCGTTAGGATATTCCAGGACCACCCCAGCCCCCGAGCCACTTAAAGTAAGTGTCCTATCGAAGTACATCGTCCACTGGTCGTGGGTATCGTACTGGGGATTTTGAACAGGTTTAGGATTTGTCCATTCGATGAGAAAGTCTGCTAAGATCTGGGATTTAATGGCCGTTCAGGACACAAAATGAAGGTAGAACTCCCCAAATTCTACTGACTATTTTGACATGCATCCCGCTGCTTCCCTGTTTTGGAGGATCACTCCTAAGGGAAACTCAGACGGCACAATTATCTTGTGCGCCTGAAAATAATGCCACAGTTTCCTCGAAGACATGAGGAGGCCATAGAGAAGTTTTTGGACCTGAGGGTAACGCTCCTTAGGCCCGTGCAAAACTTCACTTACGTAGTAAACTGGCCGTTGGACGTTTTCACGCTCCACGACCAATACTGCGCTCACTGCTTGTGGCATGGCGGCTAGATAAATTAAGAGCGTCTCTTCTGGTTTCAGAGAAACCAAAACAGGAGCACTCGTAAGATATCTCTTGACATCCTCAAAGGCAGCGTTTGCCTCTTCTGACCACTCGAAACCCTCGTGCTTCCTTAGAAGTTTGAAGCAAGGTAGTCATTTTTCTCCCAGTCGTGCGATGAAACGACTTAAAGCCGCCATGCATCCTGTGAGTTTCTAGATTTCTTTCTTCGTGGTTGGAGGGCGCATTTGCAGGATGGCCTTTATCTTTTCAGGATTTGCTTCGATCCCTCGTACAGAGATCAGAAATCCAAGCAATTTTCCCGAAGAGTCTCCAAACACACACTTCTCAGGATCGAGTTTCAGGCAGTGTTTTCTGAGGTTGTCGAATGTCTCCTACAAGTCTGAAACATGATTAAGCCACTTAATGTTTTTTACGACTAGATCATCAACATAGGCTTCCAAATTTCGGCCTAGTTGAGGTGAAAAAGTCGATTGCATCAAGCGTTGAAAAGAAGCGCCCGCATTTCTTAGACCAAATGGCATTTTGACATAACAAAATGTTCCAAACGGAATAATAAACGCGGTCTTTTTTTTATCTTCTAGACACATATTAATCTGATGGTAGCCAGAATATGCGTCTAGAAAACTTAATGTTTCGCAACCAGCAGAAGAATCAACTAACTGATCGATACGAGGTAAAGGGAAATCATCTTTTGGATAAGCTTTATTAAGATCAGTGAAGTCTACACACATTCGCCACTTGCCATTATACTTCTTAACCATTACAGGGTTGGCCAACCACTCTGGGTGGTCGACTTCTCTTATAAAGCTTGTTTTAAGTAACTTGTCCAATTCTGACCTTATATCATCTCGTCGATCAGGGGTAAATCTCCATTTTTTTACAGGTACTTTGTCAGGCCGTAGAGCTAACTTGTGCTCAATCACTTTCCTGTGGACTCTGGGCATGTCGGATGCTTGCCACGTGAAGACATCTGTGTTTGCCCAAAGGAAAGCGATGAGGGCGTCTTCCTATTTGGGGTCGAAAGTATCCCCAATGCGAACAGTCTTCGAGGGCTCCTCTGGATCCAAAGGAACCTCCTTGACTTGGTTGTTCGGCTTAGGTGCGACTTTTAGGCTTCAACGCTTGGTCAAGGTCCCTTTTTTTCTTCTCGGTGAGTATCCGCCAACCATCTCGAGGATCGTGATCTGCGTGTGCACCATCTTTTTATAACAAGGAATTGTGATCACTCCTTTGGGACCTAGCATCTTAAGACATTGATACCCATAATGAGTAGCGATTAAGAATTTAACCAAAGTTGATCATCCGAGTATGGCGTTACATGCCATATCAAAATCGACCACATCAAAGGAGATCTTCTCTATCCTGAAATTACTTGGAGAACCAAATGTTAAAGGAAGAGAAACTTGGCCAATAGGTTTGGCCGAAGACCCGGGTACAATACCATGAAAAGTGTATCGTACCGGTCTTACCTTAGTCCTGGGTACTTGCATCTCATCCAGGGTACTCGTAAATAGAATGTTTAACGAACTACCACCAGCAATTAGCACTCGATTTACTCGACAGTTGTTGATGGTGGGCTCGACCACGATCGGAAAGCGACCTGGTCGAGTGGAAGGGATCGGGTGGTCATCCTTCTCAAAGGAGATGGTGACTTCCGACCACTTTGGCAATTTATTGACAAGAGGAGGGTCAATGGAGTTTACCTCGCGTTCAACAGCCTTAAGCTGTCGTTTTGACTCGTATACCGATGATCCCCCATAGATTTGCTTAATGGTATGCTCGGGATCTTGGAATGGCATCTCCTCATTGTCGTCTGACTGCGTACGACCACTGGCTTGCCCTACCTCTTCGAGGGTAAGAAGTGATCCTTTGCCGTTGTAGTAGTCCTCGAGTTTTCGTTGAAAAACTTGGCAGTTGCGAAGGTCATGGCCTTTCTTTTTATGGAAAGGACACCACCTAGGCTTGTCGTTCTTCCGCTCGGGGCGCTTACCTTTGCCTTGATCAGAGTATAGCTTGGAGCCTCGAGGATTTTTATTGCTCACAGCCAAGACCTCCTTGGAACTGTTAGCTTGAAGCTTTTGGCCCTTTGCCTTGTTCTTTGATTTCTTGGTCTTCTTATCCTTCTTACCACTTTCGCCTACCTCTTGAGGAACTTTATCATCTTAATTAATAGTGTTGTTCCACTCGACTACTTCAGCAGCGGTAGCATATTGATCGGCCATCTCGAAGAGCTCGACGACAGTGGCAGGAGAATTTGAGGCGATATCCTCTGTGATCCTTCTACTACGGACTCCCTGCTTGAAAGCTCTGATGACAAAAGAATCAGAAACCTCAGGAATAGAATTTTGAACCCGACTGAAGTGTCGAATGAGCTGGCGTAGAGTCTCATGGTCGTTTTGTCTCATCCTGTGCAGGTCGTCCTCCTTCCTAGGGCGATGGTAGGTGCCCTGAAAATTTACCAGTAGGAGGTCGCAGAGGTGCTGCCATGAATAAATCGACTCGAGTGGCAGATTTAACAACCACGATCGAGCAGATCCCTCGAGCACAGTACGAAGGTAATTTGCCATTACATGCTCTCCTCCTCCTACTGCTCGGACAGCAGTTGTGTTGATCCGGAGGAATTCAATGGGGTTTTGAGATCCATCAAACTTCTCCATGTTCACTGGTCGAAACCGAGGTGGCTAGTGAACTGCTCGGAGGTCGGGTGAGAAAGCTCGACATCTGGGAATGACTTCTTGATGCCTTCTTTGCAGAAAAAAAGGATTGACATCACCAGGTGATCGTACGCGTCGATACCCAGCCATAGGTAGACCTGACCTGTGGTGGGTCTCAACTTTACGAGGGAAATACTCCTCATATTCCATCTGCTGTCGCAGATTTCTGGGTTGGAGTGGTGAACGATCACCTCTCTTGGGGGCTTGTTGGTCATTAGGCGTTCGAGAAACTCTCTTTCGACTGGGGCGAAGATCAGGAGAGCGTCGTGATCGGTTGTCACAGCGATCTCCATGCGGTGAGTTTTTTGAACGACTAGAAGCAGGTGAAGTCGTACCGCCACGACTTCTGGGTTGATATCGGCAAGGGTGCTCAAGCTTGGCCATTGTGCTCCGAAGTCTTTGTGCGATCTCTTCAGCAAAGAGGTCGTAGCCAGGCGTTCGAGCAAGTTCTCGAGATGGATTCTCAAGAAGGTCATTGATTCGTTGGAGTTCTTGAGCTTCCTCCAACTAATAGCTAACGCGCCCAGACGGATTTCTCTGAGCTACGATTCTTCTCTATCGGGTTGCCTCAGGAACGTCTATACCTGAGCCTCGAGCTTGTCTCAGTGGAGTACGAGTATTTTGATAATCTCCTTCACACTCATCAGAGTGTTGACTCTGTTCGTCGCCGGAGGAGTCCTCATCATTGCCACGAGGGGTCGCAGTGTGTGATCGTTAGTGAGCATCCTCAGTTCTGTCTCTAAGAGAGCGATCGTCTCCTGAGGGAAGGACGAAGACCTCCCGTTGATGATCATCACCTGCGCTTGAGACCTCCTCACTTGAGGAGTAGTCGAGAGACACCGTCTGGTGACTTAGAGCAAACCCCTCTTGAAAGGGGAATTCTGGGTTATAACCGTCTCCATCTACTGGTAAGCCCTGCAATGGGATGGTCGAACTTGCAGAAAAAGCATGTTCGACCCCATCCTTTGTGGGGCTAATCTGAGAGAGACGACCACCAGGTGCTGATGAAGCTCCAGAATGATTGCCTCCAGGACTTGTTATGTCAGGTCAGACTGTCTTAGACGGACTTGAACACTTGGAGGGGGAACCCTCGCCATGCTCTGAGCCTATCTTGGTACAGTCCTGATTATGGTCGGATTAACCCTTGCCCTCTGAGGAAGCTGGTTCCTCATCCGGACGTAATGTTGCAGGGGATAAGGATCCCTCCTCAACTCCATCGGTGGTATGGTCTTTTGGAGAATGATCTCCGGAGGTGACATCACCATCGGATGATGCAATACTCGGCTCGTAGTCGGAATCGGCATCCATGTCGATATCTGCGTAATCGGCCAAGTCGAACCAGTTCTCCTCGTTCCACTCTCCTGCCTTGAGAGCATTAGAGTTAGAAAAGACTAAAGGAAAGCTGATGACTCAAAGATCCCCACGGACGCATCAACTGTCGGTGTTTTAGAACCGAACTTACGTAAAGATTGTTTGATTTGGGGGTTTCTAAGACTCAAATCACGCAGAGAGAGGCGACACGGGGATTTTTATACAGGTTCGGGCCTTCTCCAGGGAGAATAACAACCCTACTCCTGTATGTATGTATTGAGTATGATGGATTACAAGATCAAGAGAAAGACTCAAATGAGGCGTCTTGTGCTCCTGATTCCTCTCTGGTTCCTCTCTCCTTCTGATAATTCTGCCTTTTATACAATACTCATAGCGTGCTGCTGTTCCTCCAGTCCAAAGGGCGCCTTAATGCTTCAGGTGATGGAGCTGTTACTAGAGATTATTGTGGGAGCAGTAATGTTCCCACGTCGCGAGACAGTTATCACCATGATAGGGAGTTAAATCGTGACATTATTCTAGAGAATAACAGTGTAGTTTATTGCTCATATCTTTATATATGGTGCGGAAGATTCCCTGGTCGACTAGGCCCACATGTTTGTAAGCCCCATCGCTAGGGACTGGTCGTAGAAGAGCTTACGACCAGGTGGTGGTCATAGAAGAGCTTACGACCATAGACTGTCCGTAGGAGAACTTACGATCAAGGCATAGTCATAGAAAGACTACGACTATGGGGTAGTCGTAGAAGGACTTACGACTATGGGGCGGTCGTAGAAGAACTTACGACCTCCAGCTTCTCCCTTATAAATGTTAAGGGGTATACTCAAGAACCATATGACGGCATTATTATCCATAATATGAATTACAGATAAATAAGGATTATTATATCCTCGTCAAGACTTTAACAAAAGTTGTCCTTAGGGGAGCATATATTAAACACTGATCATCATGCTTGAGATTTGGAAAAATCTTAATCAAGCCTAGAAGGTGTTGATATGATGATTAATGTTTAAATTCATCTTGAAGGTTTTACCACTTAACAGTTTAAATCCAGTTGGTCGACAATGCAAAGATCATGAAGATCATTTATAGATCATGATGATCATTACTAAATCCCAAAGATATACTAACTATCTATCAAATCTCTATAATGAAAAATCCCAGAATGGATTTATATTACTTGGTGCTGGTGTAACCACCTCTTGGCGGTCGTCTATGCAGACCTTGGTAGCTACTTCTTCCAACCACTCAGATATTATAGTACTATATGAAGCATCACTTGAATGTGTTTGGCTCAGAGGTGTGATTAACCATATCCAGAAGTATTGTGGCATTAATACCATCAATACCCCCCTCAATTATCTATGAAGATAATGCTGCTTGTATTACACAAATGCAAACGAGTTATGTCAAGAGCAACATCACGAAGCACATTGCTCCTAAATTTTCTATCCTCATGGAATCCAGAAGAATAGTAAGGTAAAGATCCTGCAAACAAAGTCTTGTGAAAATTCAGTTGATTTATTCACTAAGTCTTTGCCTGCATTCAGTTTCCAAAGATGCATTCATGGTATTGGAATGAGACAGTTTAAAGAGTTGTAGAGTTCAGGAGGAGTAAATCCCTAAATCATGGCCCTTATCAAATCCTGAGGATTTATCCAAAATCTTGAAGATTGGATCCTAAAGATAAAATATTGTACTCTTTTTCTTGGTGAGTTTTTCTGAAGTTTTCTCACATGAAGGTTTTTAGTGAGGCAATTAGTGTAATGCAACTTACGAATGTAATATACTCTTTTCTCTATTCCTTTTTTTCTAATGGGTTTTTAGAAGGAGTTTTTGATGAGACATTTACATATCGTTGGCCATTGCCCAAAGGGGAGTGTTACGAAACCAAACTGTATGGGCAAAAGTGTAACATCCCAAAGTTCTATTACCAAAAATAAAATTAATAAAGTAATTATTTTATTAGATTTTTCTAAAATTTAAAAGAGTTTTCTTGGTTTTAAAAAATAAAATTAAATATTTAATTTCCTAGTTTTTAAAATCAAAAAGAAAATTTATTGAGTTTTTTGGGTTTTCTTGGATTTAAAGTTAAAAAGAAAATTTTAATTAATTTCTTATTTTTTTATTTTTTTAAAAAAGGCTTTTCCTGTTTTCCAAAAATTAAAAATAATTTATGTGCAAAATTGAAAGCCAACTTTAAGTTATGAATAATTTTATTAAGTTTAAAATAATTTAAGGAATTTCGTGAATTTTTATAGAATGTGTTAACTCTATTTTCTATTTTCTAAAAGCGTAATTAGTTTGTTGCATTTTTTGAAATTCGGAAGTCAATTAAAAACTCCATTTCTCCTTTGGGCCGAAACCTATATTCCGGCCTCTTTTCTTTTTCCATGCTCGAAGCCCACCTCATCGCCCGGTCAGCCCACCTCGTCTCCTTCTTCTCTCTCTCCATTCTCTCACCAACGCCTCGGGGCCTGACGGTACAATCAAAAAGTACAAGGCTCGGCTTGTGGCAAAAGGTATACTCAAAAAGAAGGTGATGATTTCTTTGATACATACTCACCTGTTGCCAGATTAACCACTATTTGAGTACTATTATCTTTTGCTGCCTCACATGGTCTTATTGTTCATCAAATGGACGTAAAGACAACTTTCCTCAATAGAGAGTTAGATGAGGAAATTTACATGGATCAGCCTGATGGATTTGTAGTATCTGGACAAGAGGGCAAGGTCTGTAAGTTATTGAAATCTTTATACTGCCTCAAACAAGCACCTAGCAATGGCATGAGAAGTTTGATAGAACTTTGACATCTGCTCGGTTTGCGGTAAATGAAGCCGATAAATGTGTATATTACCGCTATGTGTATAATTAAAAACGAATGGTATTTTTTATATTTCACCTAGACCAGTTTGATTTCTCACTCGTTTTCTTCAACCCCTAATATTGTGATCCGACCTTGCCAACACGAAAATGATCCTACCTAGTAAATCTTGTCTATCCTTGACATGTTCCAAGTGAATGACAACCTTTGTCTATCCATAACAACACAGGTGTTCCAAGTGAATGGCGCATAAATATGCTCGACTATCAAAAAAAAAAATGATGGCTCTAATCTATTAATTATTGTCGAAACATCTCTCTGCGCCTCTAAATAAAAACGAATTATTCCCATTCATGTCACTGACAAAGCATGTAATTCCTTGTATGTCACTTCATGAGAGGCTGATATATGACCCTAAACCCATATATCAGTGACATATAATAAAATGCCTCAAAAAAAATTGTATCATTAGCTAACACATCCGCAGGAGAGCCGAATTGTTTCACTAAACAAATGGCACACATATTATGCTTTGAAGAATCAACACCGCCAAAAGTCCAATCCAACGGGTCCCGTCCCTCCTATGCCACGGGACAGGTGGTACCAGCCAGCCAGCACCGCAGGTCGGCCTCCTCTGATCCACCTCCATCCACTTGCCCGGCGAATCCTCCCTTCGTCCTGCTCCTGCTGCGGCCGGCGGCGTGAGCAGCCTCGGAATCCTCCGATCCCAGCCGGCGCACGAGGCCGCCGCCATCCGTCATCCATGGCGCAGCCGCTCCCCTCCTCCCATGATACCTCCAACCCCCGTAAGCCCCCCCCCCCCCCCTTTTCTTGATTTACCCTTCCGGTTCGTTGTCATGGTTAGAGTAGACGACCGACCTGGCGACCTCAGGCAATCGCGGTAAAGATCTCTTCCAGATTTCTGCTGAACAATTACTTTGATGTTTCTGGGTCCTCAGCGTTATTGTATCATACAGTAGTATTCCCTCTACTACTATCCCTCTATATGCCCAGTTTAATTGCAGTCTTGATGAATGATGATTCCTGGTAAAAAACCTCAATTTACAAGAGTTTATAGTTAACACAAATTTGATCTAGAAGCACTACATGTTCCACGTCAACTTGGCAATCAGGTTGACAGGTTCCCTCATGCTAACCGTTCTAAGGAAAATCTCAATCTGCACGGCCAATCTTAGACTGGATGGTTTTCTTGTGCTAGTGTGAAATGGTCACATATGCTTAAGGCTTTTGAAATTATCTTACTTAATAAATCCTAATGGTTTAAAATGTTAACAGTTGCACAAAAGGACGGCTTCCTGTGGTTATCCATAATATGTTGGCATAGGGTTGAAGAAGAGTGGAACTTATCTTGCGTGCAAATCATGCATTTGACTCTGTGTTGCTTCTCAACAGTTGCCGCGGAACAAAGAGTAGTGATAACAAACAAGCATGGGGAGAAACTTGTGGGGCTGCTGCATCACATGGGTACGAACAAGATTGTAGTCTTGTGCCATGGCTTTACAGCTTCCAAGGTACATAATTGTGTCGTCACTGTTATTCTATTCAAGATATGGGCGACTAAATTTCACACTTCTATGTGAGATGCAGCGAATTAAACTGTTGTAGGAGTAGTTTTTACCCATCTAATGAAGTTTAGTGCTCGTTTTCAGAACGATGGCATCATTGTTGATCTAGCGGCTGCACTAACAAAGCAAGGGATTAGTATCTTTCGCTTTGATTTCAGTGGAAATGGGTAAGTGGCTCATGGAATTATGGATATGATGTTAGCTTAAGTTCACCAAAGCTATTGTGGTAAATTCTAATCTAGCCTTTGTTCATGTTATCAGTGGCTTATAAATGTCTTTTCTAAAGGTAGGCTTAGAGCTAAATGAGCTGAGGGACTTGCATGTTACTGCTTTGAGTTTCAGATGTTGCATATCTGTCAGACCTACATTTCTTTCATGGACAAATAAACCTACGGAAGAATGTGTCGATTTGTTTTTTTTTTCATTTGAGTATTCTTTGTTACATTCTTATTGTTTGAATATCTGTTGCTTGGTACATGATTTTGTACCATCTAATTTTTATTTAAAAAAACATGCGTGGTTCATAACCTCATTCATATGATGATCATATGCTTTTCAGTGAAAGTGAAGGTGAATTCCAGTATGGCAACTACAGGAAAGAGGCTGATGACTTGCATTCTGTTGTCTCGTATCTTTATCAGGAGAAGTATGATGTAGCAGCAATTGTTGGTCACAGCAAAGGTGGGTGATATATGTTGTTTGGTTGTTATAGCTGTGTAATGTATTATTGTTGCTGTTGAGTTGTTCTGTTGAATTTGCATCATTAGTAGGTGAAAAGAGTTTACTGAGCTCTTTAAAAAGAACTTGCATATACAATCTATGCAGGAGTTAGAAGTTAGAACGGTTGAGAACTTCTTGCCTGTATATTGTGCTAGTAAATTGGTCATAATAGCAAAACCTAGTTGTCACATCTATATGGGGCAAATTGGTTTCTCATGCTTGCACTATCTGTATAATTAATTTGATGCTCTTATTTGATTAAACATACTGCTTTTGTGCGTCCTGTAACTGCTGCCCTGTCAAACATGTGGAAGTAGTGGAACATATTTCATCCAGTATATTGGTTTCCTCTCTTTGTGATCCTACTTTTGTATTCACTCAAATGTATATCAGTAGGAAATACCATGAACTTCCTAACCACAATACCTTTTGCTGGCAGTGTTCTGTGTCCTATACTTTTATTTACTCACACATCACATCCCTTCATTGTTGAGTGTTGCCATATCATATTTGCATGTTTAACTTGGCAATTTGGAAAATTCAGTCGTTGAATCTGCATTTCACTTTATCCAGGAGGAGATGTGGTGGTTCTATATGCTTCTATCTATGACAATGTGCACATGGTTGTTAACCTTTCCGGTCGATTTTATTTGGAGAAAGGTATTGAAGAACGCCTAGGCAAAGAATTTATAGATAGAATAAACAAAGAAGGTTACATTGAAGCCAAAAACAAGTCAGGTAAGGAAACATCTAAGACATTTTACCTGCAAAAATACTTGCTAAACAAATTATATATGTTGCCTGTAGCTTACTTCGTTTTGATGAGCATCTGTTAACTGTCCGTTGGTTCCAACGTAGGAAAGGTTTCATATAGGGTAACCAAAGAGAGCTTGATGGAACGACTGAATACTGATATGCGTGCAGCAAGCATTTCCATCAGTAAAGAATGCAGGTCAGGAAACTAATTCAGGCATCATTACCCCTATATTCAAACGACAAAACTGAAACAACTAGTGATAACAGCACACAGTATTTACCTTTGTTAGCCATGTCATCCCCTTGCGTTCCCAGAATTGAAAATATTAGGTATCTCGTGCGCTTTGGACAAAGGTTACCTATTGTGCTAGATTAAATTCTGTCCCTTGCAGCTTTTCAGGCAACTTATTATCTTTGTTCAGGTTCTTCACAGTCCATGGTTCAGCTGACAACATCATTCCTGTGGAAGATGCATACGAGTTTGCAAAGCATATACCGAACCACAAACTGTGTGTCATCGAGGGAGCAGATCACTGCTATACCGCTCATCGTAAAGAACTTTCTGACGCTGTAGTGGATTTCATTACACCCAGTGAGGTATGGACAAATGACATTTTGCATGATATTCTTTGTTGGTAGTGCTTTTGCAATCTGTTCACCAGTACTTTCATATGGATTTGACAATTATTTTTATTTGCAGGCACGGGATACCTCGTTAGCCAAAGATGAATGAGTTCTGATCATCCGATGGATTGCTATTGTAGGCTTTTGTACAACTTATATAAGCTTATTGAAGCTCCTGTCTTCTCCCCTCTGGACAATGCAGTTCCAGACCGTGGCCAGTCTTCTGTGTTTAATCTACTCTTTTTTTTTTGTTTGGAAGCAAACCTAACTACTTTCTGAGTCAGACACATGCTTCCATTGAAACTGTTAAGACGACTTGTATGCTGCGGGTGTGTACTTGAAAAAACTCGCTTTATTATGTTTATGTTTCAATAAGCAACCGCTTGCTGTGCCTTATTGTAAGTAGTTTTCATATATGCGCATGTGCCGAGGGGCTATTTTCCCTTAAGAACAGGTAGGAGAGTTGCCTATTGTATTAATAAAGAAGGAAGTACGGACTGCCCAACATGGGCAAACAACAGAGGGTCTTAATTACATAGGTACCTATTGTATTAATAAAGGAGGAAGTACGGACTGCCCGACATGGGCAAAACAACAGAGGGTCTTAATTACATAGGTATGTAAAGCTCTAAGTACTTGCCCCCGTGAGGGTCTAGGTTCTACCTTCTTCATTGTTGCCATTGCCCTTCTCGGAAGCCCATCTGTGGTTCAGCTAGCCCCTTGCTTGCAGTCTGTCTGAGATCCAAAGTCTGTTCTGGATAGCAAGCCAAACAAAAAATTTCCATTGGGGGGCGGGGGTTAATGCTTTCCAAATCATCTTGTTGAAGTATGTTGTTATCGATCCAAAGAACTGCATAGCATACGTTGATTTTGCTGTGTAGCCATGCTCCGGGTTTAGTTTCCAAATGATGTCATCGCAAACATCCGGGTTGAGTGGGGTTAGCCGTATTTTCCACCATAGGTCTATGAATTCCTGCACCTGCTGTTCGGTTATCCCCTCAAGATGTTGATATCCTAGATCCATTGGCCATCTTGTATGACGCGTTTACTGTTGTGTTCTTTCTTCTGGACAATTGGAAGATGTTCGAGGCTAGGTCTCTTGGGGGTGTACCATTTAGCCATGGTGAGGACCAAAAAGATGCTTTGTTTCCGTCGCCCAAGACGACTCTTGTGGCCGCTGCAAAGAGTCGACGTTGTCGTAGGGGATCTCCATTCCCACCCAAGGCTTGTGGTCTGATTTCCATTCTTGCCATAGCCAGCGAAGTCTGAGGGTCGTTGCGAACTTCTAGAGGTTGAGCACGCCCAGACCTCCTAGGTAGGTTGGCCTGCAGACCCTATCCCAATTGATCTTGCATTTCCCCCCAGAGATTTCTTTTGTGCCAGACGATAGGAAGAGTCTCCTAATGCGGTCCGGTCCACTAAGGATGCTTTTCGGGGTTTTTAGGGTTGTCGGGTAGTATGTTGGGATCAATGTGAGCACCACTTTCACCAAGATCATCTGGCCCGCTAGGGTTAGCAGCCTGCTCTGCCACGCTGCCAGTCTACTTCTTGTTTTATCTATGATGGGCTGAAAGTGCACCTTATGTAACTTTCTGTGATGAAGTGGCAGTCCCAGGTATTTGACTGGGAAGGTTGCTTTGGTTGCCTGGAAGTTCAGAAGGATCTCATCTAGATTGATTTGCTCGCACCTTATAACCACGATGGTACTTTTCTAGAAATTTGTCTGCGGGCTGGATACATTCCTAAAACTCTGGATTAATTGAGTTGTGGTTGCGATGTCACCCTCTGTTGGGGAGATGCAAATCACCGCGTTGTCAGCGTACAACGATGTCCTCAACCTAGCAAAACGGTCGTGAGACTGCTCCATGTGGCCCATTTCGGTAGCCATGTCAAACAAGTGATGTAGCGGGTTGATTGCCAGAATGAAGAGAAAGGGGGGAAAGCGGGTCGCCCTGCCTTAGGACCCTCCCGTGGTGTATGGTAGTGCCCGGGACACCATTGAGAAGCACTATGGAGGATGCTGTCGCGAGGATTGCTGAAATCCAATCTGTCCATCTGCTCGAAAGGCCTCTTCTCTGAAGTAGCTGTATCAAGTAGTCTCATCTAACCTTGTTGAAAGCTTTTGTTATATCTAGCTTGAGGAAGAGGGACGAGGTTTTGGTCCTCTCTAGTCTTCTTATTAAGATTCTGACAAGCATGAAGTTATCTTGTATGCATCTGGATTTGATAAAAGCACTTTGATTCACCGACACCAAGCTGTTCAGGTGTGGTGCTAGGCGCAAGGCTAGCGTCTTAGAGATCCATTTTGCGATCCCATGAATCAAGCTTATCGGTCTATAGTCAGCAATCTTGTCGGCTCCCTCCTTCTTCAGAATCAGGACAATGTTCGTCGTGTTCAAAAGGCGAAGGTTCGTGGTGCGGAGGCTATGAAATGTCTGGAAGACCGCCATGATGTCAGCCTTCATGACTGTCCAGCATAATTTATAGAACTTAAAGGTGAAACCATCCGGACCCGGAGCTTTGTCACCCGGCATCTGTGCTAGGGCGTCGACGATCTCCTCTTCCAGAAAAGGTCCGTCAATTCCTTGTAGATTTAGTCTGGGGAGGTCCAGGGCTTCCCAGTTGAGGTCTATGGTTCTGGTGGTCAATGAGGGCATCATACCCAGGAAATGCTACTGCATAATGTCTTGCTTGTCATTGTGTGAGAAGGCTCACCCTTGCTCCTTTTGTAGCCTTTGAATATGGTTCTTGAGCCGCCTAGAATTAACTTTGAGGTGGAAGAACTTGGTTTTAGCATCACCCTCTCTAAGGAGTGTGAAACGGGAGTTCTACCTTTTTCGAGATCGTTCAAGCACTACTAGGCCCATGACTCTTTTCTTAAGCCCATACCTAAGCTCCCTCTCCTGCAACGAAAGTTCCATACTTTCTTGGGTTGTGTCTAGCCTCAGGATGACCTCCGTGGCCATGTGTAATTGAAGTTTGGTTTGTGAGAATAGAGTTTTGCTCTAGGCCCTAAGAGCCACCGCCGTGTCGGCAAGCTTGTTGTTGAGCCGATGAATCGGTTTAGAATGCAAGATGTTCGAGTGCCAAGCTTTGAGGACCACCTCCTTAAACCCCGGTATTTTGGTCCAAAAGTTTTCAAAGCGGAAGGTTCTGGGCCTTCTTGGGCCAAGAGCAGAAGGGGACAGTGATCTAAGAGCGATGTAGATAGCGCGTGCAAGACGTGATTCTCTAATTGGATACCCCAGGCCTCGTTGCAAACACTCAATTTAGCCGGACTAGTGTTGGATTTTATCGCTCGTTGCTCCATGTGAACTTCCTATTCTGGAGGTGGATTTCCTTAAGCTCTTACTCGTTGAGAGTGCTACGGATCGCTTGCCCTGTAAATGAGGTTCAAGTCGCCTAACCGGTTTCGATGGAGTCGTCATTCCACAGTAGCAGGATTCGCCCTCCTGTGCCTACGGCTGTCTTTTGGGCATAGCTACAAAGGTTGTGCCCTCCTAGATACAAGGCTAGCGTTTGGTCGATCATCTCTAGTATTGTTTCTTGTAGACAAGCAAGATGGCCGGTTGTGGATGTCAAAGTTTCCTGAACCGCCGTTCTTCTAGCCAGAGTATTGAGCCCTCTCACATTCCCAGCAGATGATATTGAGGTCTGGGCCCGTCATCTAGGATGCATGTCTACCGAGCCCCTTCTAGTAGGGGTTAAGGTTAGCCTGGCATTTGTCATTCACCCCAATGTGCACGCTAGGTGACAATCAAGCTTGAAGAGGCTCAAAAGCGATGTAATGACCTCTTGGGGAAGCAGGACTTCGTACAAGGCGAGGTAGTTCTTCAGGGCTTCGTCGGTGAGTCGTTCGCCTTGAGGTAGTGATCCCAGCTTGTGTGCTAGGATTTGTTGCGCCCTATGCACCATCGAGCCCATCCTCCTCTTAAGCGCCAGGCGCAAACTGCGATGAACATTGGAGAGATCAAAATGTCGTGTGGTGCGTTTAGTCACCGGAGTCTGCAGTAAAGAAGCCGGCGGTGTGGAAAAGCAGTGTTGCTTGAGGTCTTGAGCCCTATCTTCGGGGGCAGCTTGCGCGGCTTGGACAGAACCTCCAGGGGCAACGCCGGGGTCATTTGGCGCCTCGGAACCGAGGTCAACCACTATGCACAGCTTGGGGAGGCATTGGGGATGCGGTGGTGGGGAGGGCCTTCCTCCCAATGGCGATGAGTCAATTCCCATTGGACCTCCGGCAGTGACAGTGGTCACTGCTCTCGGTTCAACTGGAAGGTGCTTAGCCGGCGACCCGAGGAAGAGCCGACGCCATTCCGAGTTGATAGTGACCACACCTAGCTCGGAGACCGGGTCAGCGGCAAAGCCATCGTCTTGGTTGGGTACTTGGCTCGCCTGAAACAGCGGCGAGGGTATCTGAGCCACGTAACATCCTAATTTTTTGAGTTTGAAAGCCTTTTTAAGTAATTTAGTTTCTTGGAAGATTTCATCAAGTTTTATTTGAATTTAATAAAGCTTAAATGGGACTGTTAAAGCCAAAACAATTTAATGTGACTAATCCGAACGTCAATTAAATCCAAAACTATTTTATTTGAGTTTTTTGTGCTTGGGAATATTTTCCGAATTTTTTTTAAGTTCATTTGCTATTTTCAATTTGCCATTTGGGTTTTCTGGCATTTTAAAATACAAAAGCCATTTAAAATCTCAGGAAAGTCTTTTGGTGAACCTATTCGGCCCAATCCACGATCAAGCCCAACCTAAGCTGTGCTGTCAATCCCACGTGACCGTTCCTCTCCCGCCACCGCGCCTTGGCCCCACTTTGTTAGTCGCTGCGTGGCGTGTGCAAAGCAAACTCACCCTAGCCACTGTCGCTAACATGTGGGTCCCACTGAGTTACTAATCATCGTCCCTAACCTGGACTCCTTCTCTGAGTCTGCTACGACTCCACCGCTGTGTTCCTCCCAGTCACCTCGTCGCCGCCTTCAATAGGACCCGAGGGCCTTCGTTTTCTGCACCCCGAGCCGCACCGCCTTTGAAAACCCTAGCCTCTACCTTGAGCTCATCGCCTAGCCACTGGAATCGCACGAAGAAGAAAAGTCACCATCGAAACCTTCGTCGTCGTGTTCCCTAAGCCTCATCGTCACCACCGTTGGCCTCGCAAGGACCCAATCTATACTGTCGTCACCTCGAAGTCACCGGAGCATCACCGGAACCTAGTTTCCATTGAGAACCGTGCGCCTCCGCCGCTTCGACCTCGCCGCCGGCCAACTCCGTCATCCCTTTGCACCTGTGAGTACACTGTCAAGTTCCCCATCGCACCAGCTACCTAATGTGCACCACCGCTTGCTTCGCCGTGGTCCAGAACACTGGCAACCATTGGAACCCGAGCCACACCGCTGTTGAGTTGACATGGATGCCATGTGTCAGCCACATCAGTGCCACCTCAACTTCACGCCCACATGTCTGCCACGTCAGTGCCATGTCAACTCCACCCGCAAACGCATCAGAAATAGTCCACATGGACATGGTCCACGGTAGACCCATCCTCTAACATATGGACCTCACATGTCAGGTCCACTCTTCCATGCACCCGTGAGCTATGAACTCGTGAGCCAAACCCATAGCGGGTCCATAGACCGGGGGTCCCACCTGTCAGTCTCTGTTTTCTATTTTTGGGATTTCCTTTTAATCCCAAAATTCATTGTTGACGTCATGCTGATGCAATATTTCAGAATTTCCTTCAGAAAGAAAATTCAAAATAGTGTTTGCTTTCTCTTTTTTTATATTTAAATCTTTTGAGAGCCTGTTCTTCCTCATACAAACTCCGATTGCGCCCATTCAAGTTTCTAAAATAGTCTAAATTCAAGCCCTACCTTCTTGAGAATTTTTTTGGAGTTTATTTGTTGCCTGATTTTGTATTTATTTGGGTTTTCGCTTGCATTTGTGTGGATATCATGGGGATATGCTCATGATCTTAGGATGATGTTACAATTGACAATGTCGTTAAAGGTTTGTCGAAACACGCGTTTTCGTCAAAGTGTGGAATGCTATCAGGGCTTGTCTTGGTCGGGCCGCGTTGGTATGATCGAGATCGGCCGTGATCGACCCAAACAATGCAATGATCGGGCCAGGCTGCAATCGACCGCCATTGAATGGTGGTCTGACCGATTTCTTGTTGATCATCGGCCAAAAGTGGCAATGAGTGTTGGGTTAGGTCAAGTTCATGGGTTTCATAGCATATGTATTGCATGATGCATGTTTGGACTAACGTGGGTCAAGTTGTGAAGAACTTGTTCCTAGAATCGATTTCTTTGTCTATTATTTGTGCAGATTGCTTTGAAGTCAATGACGGTCAACGGCGAGGATGATCGGGACTAAGCTTGGAGAGCTGAAGTCCAGAATGATCGGGGATGCCGGGTGAGGTCAATGGAGTCAAGTATGGCGCAAGAGGACAAAAGGTAACGAAAAGCGATTGATGCGACGGAGTTGGATCAAGCGGTAGCGGTCGGTGCAAATGCCATGGTGGTTTCGGTGGGAGCCGGATGGGAGAGACTTGCCGACATGACGAGAGCTGTTGGATCATCCTACACGTGGCAAAGCATGGAAGTGCTTCACGAAGATGGGACTCGGTCTTTACAAAAAGATCGAGAAGGGGTATTTTGGTAATTTTACCAAATACCGCCTTGGTGACCTTTTGCCAACCCACGGTGCAAGATGGTGCAAGGTGAAGCAGATTAGGTCAAGAGGAGATGAAGACGGCGCTTTAAAATACGTGCGTGTGTGACCCGTTTGTGTGTGGGCCTTAACAGGAGCCTATTAGGGTTAATGCTTCTAGAAGGTCTAAGCCTCCACTATAAATAGAGGAGGGAGGTGGCTGCACCTCTTTTCAGCCCTTTCATTATTGAAAACCCTAGTTTTGCTTTTGTGCTTAGGTAGAAGATAATTGGAGGTTAGGGTTCTAGAGAGTTGGATTTGATTTCGTATTCATGTATTGAGTCTTTGTCCTCCATTGATGGAGTGGCTGTAAACCAATACTATATCAAATCAATCCAAGGAAAGTTTCTCAAAGATGTGTCTCTTTGCTTTCCTTCTCTCTATTTGATGATTTTGAGTCTTTCTTTGATCCGCGAGTTTTTGCTTGGTTTCTTGCCTTGATCTAACTTGCTGTGACATGTGGGAACCCATCTAGGATCATCTTGATCATCAATTACTCACGAGCAAGTCTCTAGATCATATTTCGATTCTTACTCAGTTTTTTAGCACACTTCGTTCAAACTGAAAAAGATAGGAACTTTGGCATGGATCTCTACGATCTTTGATTGGAATAGGTTCCTAATATCTTAGAGAAGGTGTGTCTCAAATTTCGTGGAGTTTGGCCTTACGGATCAAAAGTTAGACCGATTTTAGTTTTGGTTTTCGGGTTGTTTGCGTTGTTCATCATGAAGTCGGTCAGTCCGAGCTTTGGCCTTCGGTTGGTCCGGCCTCCGGTTAGTCCGCCTCCTTGCCGCCGGTCAGTCCGGCCAGAGCAGTCAGACCACACATTGGCCGTCGGTCAGACCGCACCTCTGATTAGGGTTTTGGTTTTTGGTCTTTTGCTTTGGGGTTTTGGTCTGGATTCAATACAAGTCTTCCGTTGTACTTGTATATTAATCTTCATAGCTTTCATAGCTATCGGAGTGAAATTGGTGTTGAATCCATTCAAAGTGAAAAGGTGAGCGTGCTCCTATTCACCCCCCCCCCTCTAGTCGCCTTTTCAGTCCAACAATTTGCGAGTAGACGTTGATACTTCGGGAGATTTCAAGGAAGTAGGAGTTGATCAATCTCAAGACCAATACCAGGACTTATTTCAAGGCAAGTTGTACATTTGACCATGTTGAACCCAGTTTTCATAAAATACTTTGATTCAAACTATTGCATGTTATTTCAAGTATGTAATTCTTTAAATGATTTGGGATTAGTTATACACCCATTTGATTATATCCACTTTGCTTATTGTATTATCATGATCTTTTGTCACCCTAGTTTGGTTAATTATTACTTGATATCATTATAGCACCAACGTGGGTTGGTTAGATACGAATAGTCTGCTTAGCCATTGCAACGGGTTATTGACATCATTTTCAATTGCAAATCTAAACTTGATTAAGTAAATATGGAATATTTTATGGAAAGTTGTGTGCAGTATGTTGTTACTCGTTGATGGCATGTGTTGCACTTAACCAACCGGGTGGTAAAAGATTTAGATCGAGGCAAGTGGATGGAATTGTAATATGGTGGAGCTGTGTGCGCTTGGAAAAATATGAATGTGATGGTTGGTAGTAATTGGCAGTCTCACCTTAGTCAATTAAGGACTTAACTCTGTGAGTCGTTGAACTGAGTCATAACTGTACGACCATATGCCTCGTATGGGACAGGCCCAACTTACTAAGCTACGGAGTCTTGACATTGATTACTTAGGCGGATAGGTTAAGATGTGTGCCAGGGTGGAGGTGAGATTATGTCTGTGTGACGATTCACATTTATGAGTTGTTCGTTGTGTCCAGGTCCAACGGTATGTGACGGGCCAACAACCTATGTGGGGGTTTGGTGCCATTAGTCTTGCACAACGGGAGGATCAATTGTTAAGATGAAGTTTTGGAAAGGTTTTGTTATGATTAGTGCAAGCTACATTGATTATATCTTGTAGGTAAAGTGTACAAACCTCTGTAGAGTGTTAACAAATCTATTCGAATAGCCGCATCCGCGGTCATGGACATGCTTGGGGATTTCACACGAGGGGTAGATTTTTCATAAAAACAATTGGAAAGGGCAGCTGTGTGGTTAAACTCATATGGTTGTGTGAAAGAAATTGTCGTAGGGGCAGCCCCACCGGCCCTAGCGAAGACTACAGCCCCCCCCCCCCCGAAGGCCCTACGGCCAAAGGGGCGCCAAGAGCACCTTCGGAGGATGCCCGGAGCATGCCTGAAGATCACAGGAGGCTCGCATGAGCCGATACACCAGAGGCGTGGTTAGGGACCTCCCGAGGTTCCTACATACCCTCGGGGAGGCCTCGAGGGTGGTACGAAGGCTTCCAAAGAGTGGCCAGAGCGCCAGGAGTCCCCCAAGGCTACATCGGGGGTGCTGAAGGGTGTCCAAGGCCCTGCGGCCCGGGGACAACCCACACGTGGCGATGGGTGGAAAGAATTGGTGCTCCAAGCGTACCGACCAGATGGACCAAGACCAGGGAGGTCCACTATGAGCCGAAGGCTACGCATAGGGGGAGAAAAAGGCCCTGCGACCCCTATAGACGTAGGACCTTTTTAGATCTGTAATCTTATGTACCCTATCAGAATGCTATAAATAGTCGCCTCCCCCATGTAATAAATTAGACCGTGTTTCGGGACAATTAATACACACTTTTCTTCTCCTGACAATCAGTCCCCTCTCTGAGGATCCCTTGGTCCCTCTCGTAGATACTAGGGGTCCCCTCTCTTCACTGTCTAGCCTTTCTTGCTACGACAGAAATTAATTAGGCTTTGTGTTCTTTATGAAAATAATTGTTAAACTACTATTGTTTATTTATCTTAAATTACGTTTTTAATCTATTATTTGTATTCAATTGCAAATGTCTTTTTTTTGCAAAATAACCATAAAAGTCATTTCCTTTGGAATAAGCCATCATCTATAATTGCATTATGTGGTTCAACTCGTTGAGTACTCAGAGTACTCATTCTTGCTGCAATCATTCAGCTGAAGTGGAAGAGTCTTCGCCTGTTTTTGAGGAGGAGTTTTACGAGGAGGGTGATCACTAGGTCTTGATCCCAGTCGGTTGTCTATGGCAAGTCGATCGGTTCCTGCTAGAGTTGTTTATGTTTCGCTGCCATCACTTTATTTAGTGTCAGTCCTGCTTGGCTTAATAAGTGTAAACTCGACCATAAGGTCACAACCATTATTTATTAATCAAATTAGTCATTTATTTTTATTTTTGCCTTGTGTGGAATGATATTCATCTATGTTGACACTGTGTGCACTAGCATGATCCTAAACTAGTGCATTATACACAGAGGGTCCAAATTTGCATATTTGGGTCCCAACAAGCCGCAAGGCCGAGACTGACCGCTGCGTCCCCAGTCACCCGGATGTAGCCTTTCACCTTTCGCAACCACTCGACCCCGGCCTCCTTGAAGGACAGATGTCATGTTGGTGGTTGATCGGTGACTTGGTCGGCTTGGGCTTCGAATACTTTGTGGAGGGCCTCCCGAAGGTAATTGGTGTAGGAGGAGAGGAGCTCCTACAGCGTGCGATCAACTCTGATCTTGGGGTCCTCCGATGAGGGGGTGGGAGGCGCGAAGCACTCAGGGCTGACTAGGTGTTACCCTAGCATCGCCTCCCCACCCCCCCCCCCCCAGTAGGGCGTGCCGGTGGCCCCCGGCTCGGTGATGGCCATCCACATGTCAACGCCTGGGCAAGCAGTCCCGATCGCAGGACAAGCCTTGCTGCAGCTTGTCGAAGTTGTAACCCCTAGCTCCACGCCGATTGTCTCAGTTGGGGCAGCCACTATCGCCATCATCATCTTCTTTGTCATTGCACCTAGGGAAGAAGCGCAACGGGTGATCGTCGTTGTGCTGTTGGCATCGGGGTTGGCATCCCGGCATGTCATCATCGCCCTTTTCCTGTCTTCGATCCCCTTGATACGGCTGGGGCAGGTGGCTCGTGCCCCCCTTAGACTCCGGCGTACCATCAACTGCTCCCAAGATCCATGAAGGTCGTGGTAATTGGTTCATACGGAACCGTGTCCGTCGTGGTGATGAAGTCATCAAGGGGCGCCGAGGTATGGTCTTCAATGTAGTCGAGGTGGACGATTATTTGAAAGGTGAGACCGCACTTCCACTTGTTAGGGAGGCAAGCGCTCGCCTCGGCCCAGGGAGGATGGCTATCGTCTCCGTGGTTGGCGAATGTGATCCACACCACCTTGGCAATGGTACGGCCGTCCATACCCAGAGGTTGAGAGTCCAGGTGTCTTCCTTGCTTGCCGACGTGCCCTCGAGTGCTTGGAATGAGCATTTGCGGCCAATGATGCGCTTGGCGATGTCCGGTCTCCATGCGTGCACCGGCAGCCCCTCAAGGCAAAGGTGCACTCATAAGAACATAGCCGCCCCGAAGGCATGGCTGATCGAGCGCCATGACCGGACATGGACTTCCAAGCCTTCATGGTGGAACTTTCGGACGTCGAGGACTCTATCCCGTGTGGACTTGCAGTCGAACTTGAGTAGGTATCCCTCTGGGTGGTGGAGGGACACGACCACCTCAATACGGCATAAGCCGAAGCGTCGTTGGGGGGCTTCCCCTAAGGTCATGTCGTCGGCATTGGCACTGCCCTCGAGGATATAGGCCACCAGCATTGTGGCCTCCCACTCTCCTCGCTCCCTGTCGAGCAGGGCGGTGTTGTTGATGATGCCATAGTCCTCCTCCGGGTGCATGTCCGGTGCGCCGAGGAAAGCCATGTCTTGTCGTCGGTCAGGCTCGGGATGGACTAGCTTGGGTAGGTCGTGCGCCAAGCTGCCTACAGGGGGCGGCGTCTGGGGGGACCAGCGTGGTCCCTTTCGGCAGTGAATGGCACGGTGGCCACTCCGAAGGCAAAGGAGACACTTGATCGGGTCCCTACACATCGTCGCTTCATGGTCTGCTGCCAGGCAATGGAAGCATCTCCCTTTTGTTTTGGAGAGGAAGAGGGTCCTTTGGGCTCACAGCGGGGTCTTGATAGCCAGGCAATGGCTAGGTGGGTGAGGCCTTGAAGGCCCAACGCGATGCCCAATGCGGTGCCACCAGTAGCAAGCTGCGAGGGGAGGGAGGGTGTCGTGGTTGGTTTGTGTGAGTGCCATGTCTATGGCTGGTAACGAAATGTTCGTGGTGCAGGCAAGGAGGGTGGTGGTTTTGTTATTATTACGTTACATACTCGTTATTTCGTTATTGGTCAACTGCTCTTTAATATTTCCGTTGCAAACTATTACATATGGATATTGAAAATAAAACTTGCTTAATGCTAAAAATAACTCGTAGAGTAGAGCCTCGTCCTTTGTTAGCTTTGCATTTATAATTATGTTGCGATACACTACAAGTCTTGCTGAGTACAAATGTACTCAATCTTGCTTCAATTGTTGATCAGAGTATGAGGATGAGCCTATGCCAGACGACGCGTTCTTTGCACCCAGTACCGGAGGGCATGGTGACGGGTCTTGCTAGGACCTGTTCTTGTCGGTTGCCTGAGGGTTTGGATAGGCATACCGCTGGACTTTTGGGTTTTATTTAATATGCTTCCACTGTTTAACTTGCTCCTTCTGATACTTGTCTTTTAATTTGGCTAGTCGGCCGTGTAATATACACTTGTGATGTAGCCGCTTAAGTTGAGTACCATATTTGTTTCATGTTGTATGTATATTGTGTATGGATGTGTATTCCAATGCTGTGGATGTGTGTACTAGCCATTGATCATGAGACTAGTACGGTACACACACGAGGTCTTTGGATATTCAAAGCCCAAGGTCCGACAATGGATAATATCTGGATCTGATAGTTTTATTTATCTTATCATCTAGTCCGCTAACATTTTTTTGTGTTGTGATACCATGTTGCTTGTAGGAATTTCATATATTATTCTAGATATTGGAACTCTTTTTGTAGATGTTTGGAATTTGATGTTCTTATGTGAAACTTTATCATATTTTAGGATATTTAAATTCGACCGAATTGAGCAAGTTTTTTATTCGCATTTGTATTCGTTACAACATTTGATTCACATTCGTATTCGAGCATATTTGTATTCGTTTAAAAATATGAATAGATTCGCATTTGTATTCGTTACAACATTTGATTCGCATTTGTATTCGAGCATATTTGTATTCGTTTAAAAATACGAATACAAATGTGGTATGACCACTATTCGATTCGTATTTGATCCGTTTTCACCCTTGGCCACCCTGATAGCCATCTGCATCTTGTCAGAAAATAATCTCATATGCATAGGATCAAGGTTCTATAGGATTGAGAACCTCGGGTGGTCGCGTTGCCAAGAGAGCACGTTGCTGACCAGCGTTCGAACCTCAGTCTCGGCGCTGGTTCTCACCAATAATGCACGGTTGGGGGTGGTTAGGGATTAGTACACGCACACGTAAAATGCTTTCAATGGTCACAGCGCGTGCCCGCGCTTCATGAGGTTCTTGGCCTCCACTCTAGATGTGTGTGTTAAGATCGCACCTATGTGTATGTGCGTGCGTGTACGTAAGTGCGTCGAGACATGTACTCTAAAAAAAAGTTTCTAAACCTACCCTCGTCCTTGGCAATCCCCTATACTCCTTCCCCTCCTTTGCGTAATTGCTGGGTATAAATAGTATCCAGGGTGTATTTGTTTGTTACCCTATTTGGTCATTAGTTTTTTTACACTATTAATTGACTAAATTTTGGCAACAAATTGGACTAGAGTAACAATGCCAACGGAATCTTGCCAAAACCAAATGAATGCTAAATCCGGTTGTCCATGAATTACTATCGATATTTATGAGTAAAGACGGCAACACGACTCTCAAGATCACGCAGGAAGAGACAAGGTGTTTTTAGACAGGTTCAAGCCTTCTCCGGAGAGAATAATAATCCTACTCATGTGTTCTGTGTTAAGCGAGATTACAGGATAGAATCTGCCACTAAAACTATGAGTGCTATCAATGGCCTCTCTCCATCTGTCGGCACTGCCTCTTATAAAGTGTCGAAGGGGTGGCAGTTGTTGCCCATCAAGAGACGCCTTGACGGTTGTTGGAATCCGCATGTGGACGGTTGTTGTTAGTGAGACTCCTGTTTCGCACGGTCGCCAAACGGTTATTGTTAGAGAGGTGCGTGTGTTTATGTCAGAAACACAAAATTGCATATGTTGTATTAACTACCACGCATAGTTGGACGTGGTGTATAGGGTCCCTAATTGATAAGTAGACCTGTTCATGGGCGACCCAGCCTACTGACCCGGCCCGAGCCCGACGCCGTCCAGGCCGGGCTTGGGACTACAAAACCGACCCAGCCCGAAATCCCGTTAAAATCTATTTATTTAATGCTGAAAATGAATTAAATATTAATTTTTTATTCTAAAAATGATTAAATTAGTGCTTTTAATCAGAAAAAGCAGTTTTTCGGGCCAGGCCGGGCTCGGGCCTACTAATTTTTGGCTAGGCTTTTCAAGCTCGGCCCGAAGCCCGGCCCGGCCCAGCATTTGAACAGGTCTATTGAGGTAGGGCCCACACATTTGTCTGCGAGATTTAACGACCAGAGGGTGATCGTGAATTGATCTGGTCGTAACAGACTTTACGACCAAAGGTTGGTTGTAACCTGAACTGGTCGTGACAAGTATCTCCGACCAGGGGTATACTAGAGGACCATACTATTATCTATAAAAAAAATATTATAGATAAATAGCTTTATTAATTAAGAATTATTCAATCCTCATCATTTAGCCCCCAACTTCAAGTGAAAGTGGAATGACGGCGTACTGGCTCGGGTTCTCCCCGAATGATCCATCATTGCCTACAGCAGCGTGGACCACTCCATCCACCTCATGCCGGTGCTCGGCCGCACCCACGACATCAGCACGCTCAACCGGTGCGAGACTTAACAACAAGGGGGTGGTCGTGAATTGATCTGGTCATAACAGACTTTACGACCAAGGGGTGGTCGTAACATGAACGAGTCATGACAAGTATCTCCGACTAGAGGTAGACTGAAAGGCCATACTATTATCTATAATAAATATTATAAATAAATAGCTTTATTAATTAGGGATTATTCATAGGAGTGAAAAATAGGCGGATAAAATTCGCTTAGGGTACCATTTTTTAGTCCCGATCCGTATCCGATATTATCTGTATTTGTATCCGAAAAATCTCATAGAATATATGTTAGGATATGGGAAAAGCAATATCCTACCGTATTCATGTTTTATAGGATATCTTTCATCAACAAAATGGACATCCGATAAACATTAATATTCTTTAATATCCTCTTATTGTTTTCTAGTTATTAACTAATATATAACATGAATTTACATTTGATTATGTTTATTTTGTTAAGTAGGATAAATAATTCTGTAATAGATGGTATAATTTGACACTTTCGTTGGTGAAGTTATATCTTTTCTTTATGTGTACACTATCCATCAAGTTATTCGTGACCGATTTGAATCCGATCCACATCCGTCTCATACATGTATCTCGAAAAATCCGTATCCAGCTCCAAATCCAAGGTAAAAATGTGAATTAGAATATAAATACCGTTTTCACCCGCAGTTATTCAATCCCACAACTTTAAGTGAAAGCGGAACGGCGGCATACTGGCTCGGGTTCTCCCCGAATGACCGGGCCATTGCCTACAGCAGCGTGGACCACTCCATCCGCCTCATGCCGGTGCCCGGCCGCGCCCACGACATCAGCGCGCGCTCAACCTGTGCGTCGGGGAGCGCCACGGCGGGGTCCTCCGGTACGCGCACTTCGACGCGGCGGAGTTCGAGGTGTGGGACCTGCGGCCGACCAGCGAGCCGCCGCTGTGGACGCTGGTGCACCGGGCCACGGTGAAGCACGTCGTGCACCGGAGCCCGGGAGGGGCGCCTTCTTGAGCCGCTACATGCTCGGGTGGATGGCCGTCGGTCCCCGCGCCTTCTGGTGCAGTGCCTTCACGCTGATCGGCTTCGACCCGGCCGACGACGACGCCTTCTTATTTCAGGCGGCCAAGGAGCGCCTGGCCGCATACTCCATGAGGCTCGGTACGCTGAGCTTCCGGTGCCTCCGTGACCCCGCCGTCTCGTTTGGCCCATTCAACAACTTCCCGTACGCGCGCCCGCCTCGCCCCGTGCACATCCCTCAGATGCAAAGCTTAGATCATGCTCTGCTTGCGCGACGGGATCGATCAATTAATGTATCAGTTTACCTTCAAAAAAATATTAATGGATCAATGGATCAAGATTGAGTGATTTGATCAGGGGCTCTCCTAGTGTGCATGCATGTATGATGATCTGCAAACCATGCATGTATGATGATCTACAAACCAGACCTATGAGAGCTCATATCAATAGGGCTCGGGGGCACAGGGCGTAGATGGATGGGTGCCATTAACAACAGGTTAAATAGACAGAAGCACTTGACAATCATCTCCAGAATAGCACCAATCATGATAATTTTGCATCAGAAAGAAACAGTTCCCTGGAGACAGGTTAAATAGACAGAAGCACTTGACAATCATCTCCAGAATAGCACCAATCATGGTAATTTTGCATCAGAAAGAAACAGTTCCCTGGAGACAGGAGCCACTAGACTCAATACTTTTAGATATCAAATGATGAGATATCAGCCTACAAAATGCTACAGTCTGTGCCAGCAAACAAGGCAAGTAGATTCCGAACATGTCCTTACTGGAACTGCAGGCAAAAAAACATCCAAGGCCAGCAGGACAACAAGCCCAATCACCACAAACTAGGGAGAGACTCTGACCGAATGAGCTCCTTAAGAAGAGCCTTCTCTTCATTGATTTTGTTCTTCTCAGCAGCGTTGCATGGTTTGATCTTCCGCTTCTCTTCCAGCATCCACTTGTAGACCTGGCGATGCTCATCTTCGGATATTGGTGGAAGTACTCTTTTGGGTGGAGGAGTAGGCTCTGCAGTCTTAGCAGTTGCACTTGCTGGGGATGACAATGATGCAGCTGCTGCTGCTGCAGCAGCAGTCTCAGCATTTTTCTTTTCCTGGTCTCTTTTGTAGGTCTTCGCAAATACATAAACTGCATGTTACAGGGATATCAACTTACTGAAAGATCTGAGTAAACAGCAGAGAAAACAAGAGTGCTAGAGAAATGCATATCTGCAGTAGCTTTCAAAGCCCCGAAGATTGATTGCCATGCAGTGAACAATACGGTACATGTGTGCAATCATAAAGTGGCAGGCATACCTACATGGATCAACTAAATTAAGTTCTTTTGCATGTCTTAATCAAAATTAGTTCCTCGAATTATTGTGTGAAAAAAGATTCAGGTGAAAAAAGAGGAAAGGATTAAGTGGAATGACAAAAGGTCATCAGCAGAAAAATTGGCATCTGCCACATATCAAGCTTAACTCCTACTTGCCTTAAGGGGGGACTCCGGTTATCAATGGGCCTTCACAGGCATGAGCGAACTGATCTGTGACAACAGCATTTTACTAAAAATGTTGCAGTAGTAATGTTGTAGCTTGGGATTTGTAAATTCTAAAGAGATTAACCCATAGTTACCAGAAACGCGGTTCGTCCGAGTCGCGGTACGGGATTCAGGTTCGTAGTTCGCCACTTTTTCTTCCAATTCCCACTGCGAACACGAACCCCGTACCCTAAACTGGTTCGGATTTGACGAATCCGTTTCACAATTTACGGGGTTTTATAGCGAATCAGTAATTATGGATTAACCAACGATCATTTTTATTTTATCTCCGCTACCACATCTTCTCTCTCTTACCACCTCACGGACTGCAGACTAACTACATTATGTGTCAGAGACTCAGAGGCACACGTTCGAGATCGCAAGCTGTAGCCGTGCCACGTTGTCGGACGAGACGTGCCCGCGTTGTCGGTATTGGAAGGCTCCGTGTTTTCTGATAGTAGAAAGAAGAAGGGGAAGATAGGGCATCAAAAGACAAAGTAAGCAGGAGAAGAATAGTCTGAAGGAGATAATTTCTTAGTTGGTTCTCCTGTTTACAATCTCTATCAATATATAGTACTACTTCTTAAGCTATCAATTCTGCCCGTAAGGGGTTCTATCCAAACCTACTAAATAAAGATGCAAATTCGGTTACAACTCAATTGGCCGAAGCCGACTCTGTTTCCGGACTGTCCTCCTGCGCAACCGACTCAAGCACCTCCTTTCCTTTGCGACTTCTACGCGTATACATACGTCCCCACATGACATCTCCCTCGTCTCCAAGAAACACTTGTCCTCAAACTGAAAAGACAGGTACTGCTGCTTAAACTGAACCACATCCTCCCATAAAGCATCTGCAGCCGAGAGAACTTGCCATTGCCATCGAACCAACACCTGCCGTTGCCCTCTGGCTGATCTGGCACGAAGAACTTGATCCAATATCGGTGTCACCTTGCCGTGATACAAGTCTGATAGTGGAGGTGGACTTGAAGGCGGCTGACCCAAAAACAGTTTCAGAAGACTCACATGAAAAACATCGTGGATTTAGCTTTGGCTGGTAAACGTAAACAATATGCGTTGGAACCAAACTTTGCAATCACCTGATATGGCCCAAAAAATCGTGGCGCTAGCTTTCCTTGAGCCTATAAAGACAGAGAAGCTACTTTTCTATGTTGAACACGTAACCATACCCACTGATCTACTTCCAACTGCAGATCACGATGTTTAGCATCGTAATATTTCTTGTACTGCTGTTGCGCCTGTAATAAACGTTCCCGAATATCAGCTAAGAGATGATCTCTGTCTTGTAAGAGAGTATCAACTACCACCACCTTTGCGCAACCCGGTTCAAATGTGCATAGTGACGGTGGGTCTCGCCCATATACTACTTTGAAAGGGGTATCGTTGATAGAAGAGTGAAATGATGTGTTGTAACAATATTCCGCCCAAGGTAAACAATGCAACCACTGTCGGGGTCGACCACCTGTGAGACATCAAAGATACATGGCAATCACTTTGTTAACCACCTCAGTCTGGCCATCAGATTGAGGATGAAACGCCGAGCTGCTATTAAGCTTCACTCCTGCTAGACGGAACATCTTCCCAAAAACGACTCGTGAATATGGGATCATGATCGCTGACTATATTGGACGAAATCCCATGCAAGCAGACTATCTCCTCAAAAAACACTCGAGCAACAAAGCACGTTGTATACGGATGTGCTAGGGCAATGAAGTGACCATTTTTTGAAAATCTGTCAACTACTAAAGAATTACCGATTTACCATTGACACGCGGTAAACCTTCGACAAAATCCATGGAAATATCGTTCCATATTTTAGAGGGTACTTCTAATGGTTGTAATAAACCGACGGGATGTAGATGAGTTGTCTTATTACATTGACATGTTGTGCATGTGCGAATAAACTCCTAAACCAACCGTCTTGCATGTGGAATGGAAAAATCAGTACGCAATCGATGGACCTTTTTTGAATTCCCTCGTGACCCACTGAATGTGCTGCTGTGATAACTACTGGCACAAGAGGTGATGAGTCTGTAATAAAAACCCAGCCTTTAAAGTGATCAAGCCATCCACTAGACTCCAATCAGATTCGGCTGAACCAGCAATGATGTTGTCCTTGAGCGCTGTCAAGTCCGAAGAACTGGTAATCTCATTGCGAAGGTCGTTGAAAATAACAAAACGAGGTGACGAAATTGCAAAAAGGCTCGCTACTTCACAATCTCTCAGTGATTGTGCATCTGCCACAGTGTTCTGACGACCTGCCGATATTCCACTTTAAATGAAAATCCCAGTAGTTTGCTGACCCACCGATGTTGTGGTATGGTAGCCAAACGTTGATCCAATAAAAACTTCAAACTATAATGGTCTGTGCGTACCAAAAAAGTATGTCCCCGCAAATATGGCCGCCAATGTTTGATCGCCTGAACCAACCCAATGAGCTCTTGTTCATATGCTGCCAAGTACCCATGACGCATTGCCATTGGTCTACTGAAAAAAGCTATTGGTCCTACACCTTGATGTAATACGGCTCCAATCCCGGAACCAGAAGCATCACATTCTACAATGAATTCCTTGCTAAAATCAGGAAGTTGAAGAACTGGCGCTGATGACAAGGATTGTTTCAAAAGTGCAAAGGCGTTGGAAGCTTCTGTAGTCCAACTGAAACTTTCCTTTCGCAATAGTTTTGTGAGCGGAGCTGCGATAACGCCATAATCTTTGATAAATCGGCGATAATACCCGGCTAAACCCAGAAATCCACGTAATGCATGTACCGACTGGGGAATAGGCCAATCCACAACTGCTTGTACCTTTTGTTTGTCCATAGCAACACCATTAAGAGGAATAACATGACCCAAATATGCCACAGATGATGAGCCAAACGTGCACTTAAGACCTTTTAAGGAACAATTTGTGCTCTTGAAGAACACGTAATACAGTTCGCACATGTAATAGATGTTCAGACCAAGATGAGTTGTATATGAGAATATCGTCAAAGAAAACCAAGACGAATCGTCGAAGATAGGGACGAAGAACCTCATTCATTAAGGCCTAAAAAGTTGTTGGTGCATTAGTTAATCCAAACGACATTACAAGAAATTCGAATAGATCTTGATGCGTCCGAAACGTTGTTTTCTCCACATCGGCAGGGTGCATACGAACTTGATGATACCCTGAACATAAGTCCAATTTGGTAAAATACTTGGCGTCTTTGAGTTCATTCAAAAGCTCCTCCTCAACTGGGATAGGAAATTTATCCTTGATAGTTTTGTTGTTGAGAGCACGGTAGTCAACGCAAAACCTCCACGACCCATCTTGTTTCTTGACTAGCAGCACTGGTGCGGAGAAAGCCAGAGAGCTACGGCGAATGGTGCCTTGCTATAACATCTCATCACACTGCTTCTCTAATTCTGCTTTCTAAATATGAGCATAGCGATAAGGCTGTACTGAAATAGGCGGTGTACCTGGAGTGAGGTGAATTCGATGATCACGAGCTCGTTCTAGAGGAAGCCCATGAGGATCAGCAAAGATCGCCCCAAACTCCTCAAGCAAAGTCGTCATCACATCAGTTGGGGTAGTAGTTAGTGCATGGATTAATTCTGGTGGAACAGATAGTCCACGCCAAGTAACAATTTGATCTTCATGTCAGAAGGAGAGAGTCCTCTTCTGGAAATCCCATGAGATTGGACCAAGGGTGCTTAACCACTGTATGCCCAACACAATATCGAAGCCTGCCAACGGAATGGAAAAACAGTCGCACCATCGTCTGAACTTTCATCTAGCAATACTTCCATAAGGAATAGTCACTTGCAGTGATGCCCGGGAACAAATTTCTCCTCGCAATTGAAGTAGAGACCTTGCTGTCGCCGTTCCACCATCTGCGATGCAGTGAGTTGCCTGCGAGGAAGAGTCACGGCACCGGTAGCGTTCGTCGCACTGACAAGACTGGAGGTCGCTGCAGTTTTAACAATCGCTTGGCTAGACATGGATCCAGCTGTGAAACTCATATGTGGTTGCACCGATCGAGCTTGACACCCCCCCCCCCCCTGATCGACCTCCCGTTTTGGTCAACACAGAAGTGATGAGTTGACGCTTCTCATACGCGCTGGCTAATGCCATTGCAAGCTGGAGGCTTTCGGGATTCTGAAGCTCTACCATGAGACCCGAAGTGAACAATTGAACCTACTGAGGTGGCGTCAAGGAATCCGCATGACACAAAAGAGCCACAAATTTCTCCTGATATTCCTCAACTGTGTCGGTTGCTTGAAGTTGTGCCAGGAAGGTTCGCCTTCATCGCGCTCTAATCGATAATACCATCGTTGTGCCACGCCTTGTAGATGATACGAAGCCAACCACACCTTCTCTTGTTCCGGCATGTGTTGTCCCCTGAAAAATTGTTCACAATGGTTTAGCCATCCTAGGGGATCTTCTTTGCGTCGAACGTGGGGAAGGAGAGCTTGTGGAGGCGAGCCCCCTGATGGTTGCCACCGTGCATGTTGTGTTGCGATGAGGGCGGGAGGGTGGGCGCAACTCGATGGGATCGGTAGGAGTCCTTCTCCCATATTCACCGGCCTCTTTTCTAGCAGATTGATCCGTTCCTTGAGTTCAACAACCTCTATGGACAGATCGGTCTTCAACTCGTCAAATTTGATCGTCATGGCTGCTGTGAGATCTGCAACCTGCCGTGTTAATGCCGTCATCTCAGATGTGCCAACCATTGGCTCTGATACCAAGGTATCAGAGGCACGCGTTCGAGATCGCAAGCTGTAGTCGTGTCACGTTGTCAGACGAGACGTGCCCACGTTGTCAGTATTGGAAGGCTCCGTGTTTTCTGATAGCAGAAAGAAGACGCGGAAGATAGGGCATCGAAAGACAGAGTAAGCAGGAGAAGAATAGTCTGAAGGAGATAATTTCTTAGTTGGTTCTCCCGTTTACAATCTCTATCAATATATAGTACTACTTCTTAAGCTATCAATTCTGCCCGTAAGGGGTTCTATCCAAACCTACTAAATAAAGATGCAAATTCTGTTACAACTCAATTGGCCGAAGCTGACTCTGTTTCTGGACTGTCCCCCTGCGCAACCAACTCAGGCACCTTCTCCTTTCCTTTACGACTTCTACGCGTATACGTACGTCCCCACATAACATTATGTTGCTCTACTTCAAGCCCTCAGCGACAGCAATCCTCTCAATGGTATGGGTTTCCTTGCCCCCAAAACAGAAAAAAACTTAAGGTTGGTGCCAATGGTTGTGCATGCCACAAGTGAACTCTATGGCTATCCCATTCATCTCAATCCAAAATACAGGCATCGAGCAACCTGGCACATACCCTGGTATAAAACAGATTTATGAGTATTGGGTACTATACTTTCTGAACTCCACAGAGAATGGTCACTTACATATATGGTTTATTCATGTAGTGATAAAGACGAAATTTTGTAAAACAAACAGTGAATTTATCTCCATAACAGCGAAGCGAAACAGATTTCCTGGAGTTTTCCCTGTTTGGGTAATTGGAGCTTATCTCATCTATTACCTTTATATTAAATGGAGAGTGGGCACCACCTGTTGGGGTTTTTTTATCAAGAAAATTCCAAACTCCACATAACTATTGTACCTAAATTTTGTAATGAATAGTTGGGATCAAACTCCATCGGTGGATTTCACCACCTGGCATGTGCTACCACTGCTACTACCGCGTTCTGAGCCATCAATATTCATAAACTATTGAATTTCAATAAGCATAAAGATATTCCCAATGCTAATCCTATGTCTCTTGTTTCCATTCACCCGATCAAAACTAACCTTTAATGATTAATGATTTCTAGTTCTTTAGTCTTGTCATAAGAAAGAAGAAGGCAAATTTCCACAAAGTAATCATCCATATCTTACCAGCAGCTAAACATCTAGTGATCTAGTCCCATCGACACTATCACGTAAGACAAACCCATCCATTTCTTGTTTCCCATCAGGCGATCCAGGTACGGAACTAAATACGCCAGTCAAGCCATCCGACCCCAACAATCCTACAAATAGTATCGCGTATGTCCTCATAATCCTTTCGATCTCATGATCCCACATCCACTCCCCTTGTTAGTGAAATGTCACATCTTTCCAAGAAAACATCAGGACAAAACTGAGGTGACCACAATCATTAAGCACACGGCCAAGCACAAATCGCTCCCGATCATTTCTAGCACCTAACGACTTGGCTTTGCTTTGCTGCAAACTAACAAGATTCAGTCTTTCTCGCGCAAATCTACACAGGGAAAAGCCCCCAGGAACCCTAGGAGACAGGATAATCGCATCGAACGAACCGTAGCAAGCGCAACGGATGGTGCAAGAAATGGAGGGGTAAAATAAAAGATTAAAAAGGAAAGAGATCGAGGACAGGGGGTGCCTTGCCTCCGATGAAGATGTTGGCGGCGAGGAAGAAGGGGAAGATGCGGCGCATGAAGACCCCCTTCGCCGGCGGTGGCCCCTCCGGTTGCGCGGCGGCGGGATCGAACTTGCCTGCGGCTGTCATCGCGACGAGCTCACGGGAAGATGGCGGGCAGGGCCGACGGGAATGGTGGCGGCGAGACGAGGAGACGACAGCGTGAAGTGTTTTCCTTTCCCTCTTCTCTCCTCTTCACCTGGCTTTAATCATGGTCGTTCATCATGACCACATACTGACACGTGGGTAGGGTGGATATCGAGTCGGTCCTCTTTTTATTGACTTTTTTACGAAATTAACACAATTTGATGTAACACTATTTTATTTATGGTTTAAAAGTATTTTTAGAACCGAGCTAACGAGCCAAGCCGAGTTCAAGCGAAATCTAATTTCATTTAAAATCGACTCATTTAATTGTTTAATCAATTAACGAGGATAATTGGGGCAATTTTGAATCGGACCAACGAGCCCCAATAACTAGCTTTTTTTCACCCCTACATGTGGGGCAGACTTTGTGACAGGGTTGCTTGCCACGTCGGAGTGCCTACAAGATTAGCTCCAGTAGTTCCTATCACGATTTTTTTTTAAACAAGGACAAGAGCTAGGAGCTTTGCCTTATTTTATTAGTACGAACAAGCAAGGGCGGAGACAAGGGGGCTGGTCCCCTCATGATTCTTTACCTCTCTTATGATTTTTTTTTACTACCTTTCATTAGCACATAGGAGCCTTTGAACTTTACTAGGAGTAAGTCCTTACTAATTTAATTTATGTAATTAAGTAACAGTTAGGATGAAACTAAAAAGCCTAAGAGTTAATTTGTGGCACATGAACTCATTTTAGGTAGCATCTGTTAAGAGTGTTGTACATTCTCTCTCTCTCTCTCTCTCTCTCTTCCTCTCTAGCCCGTGAGGACCATGTAACAAATGTCTATATATATCTCTCTCAATACATGAATAAGATGCACAGTTGTGAATAGCAAATCACTCTCCCCAATTATTCTAACATGGTATCAAAGCTCTTCAACCCTAACCCTAGCCCCTAACTCATGGCATGCCTGCCGCCAGTAACGATTTTCGCTCAGTAGGTGGACTGAGTCCTCTCGCATCCTTCGTCCGCCTCGCTCACTGCCTTCGCTCCAGATCCAAGCATGAATCGGCGCACATCCTTCGCTCGGCGGGATCCGGAGCTCGTCTTCACCGATCCTTTTCTTCCGCCGCATCACCTCTGGATCCACATCGAGCTCAAAGCTTGGAGGCCGAGCCGCACCAGATCCATGCCTCCCCTTCGGATTCGCCTGGAGGAAGTCGCCTCCCCTCCAAAGCTTGGAGGTCGCCGCTCCGGATCATCCTCGCCTCCCCTCCAGACCTCCTCTTGGTCAGCAGGCCATCCTCCTCTGCCGTCGCTAGACGCCATCGAGCTCAATCCACGCACGCCTCCTCTGCGCGGGATCCGTCGGTGGGAGCTTGTCTACGTCGCCGCTTTTCTGCTCTGCACGGATCAGTCACTTACGGTGAGGAGCTCGTCAATGCCGCCTTGGCTCGACCAGATCCGGCACCTGTGGTTGCGCTGCCACCTCCTCTTGGCTGGCGGGAGCTCGTCCACGCCGCTGCCTTCTCTGCTCCGCGCGAAGACGACTGGTTCACCTCAACTGAGCTCTGACCTCCACTAAGCGATCCTCTGCTTCACCTTCGTCGTCCATCGTGACCTCCACGATAAGCACCAAGGTTAACCTTTGTTGCTTGCCGTTACTTACTGTTGGACTACTGAGGATGTTGCCTTGTACTGCCTGCTATTTGGGATACTTAGGTGGGAGCCTTATACTGTTGGGTGCTAGTGTACTTGATCTTATCATGGATCTTGATGGCATTCTTGATCCTGGACCTATTCAAAGTGATCTTGTTATTGCTTATTCTGTCCGTGCTAGTGCTATCGAGTCTTGTGCAACTCAGTTTGGTCAGATTCAGTCTGAGATGAGCAATCTTCAGGCCCAGTTGAGTGAGCTGCAGGCACCTTCCGGTGGCTCCAATGGTTTTACTGCACCATCATGACCTGTGTCGAGTGCTTCACTCCCATGGATATTGGATTCAGGAGCTTCTTTCCATGTGACATCTGATGCAACTCAGCTCACATCATGTCGTCATGCTGCACAAGGTATCAAGATTCAGATAGCTCATGGAATGCCATGCACAGTCACTCATTAGGGGACTATTTTCACCTCTCACTTTGCAGTTTTAGATGTCTCACTTGTCCCCACGCTCTCAATGAATCTCATCTTTGTCGGGTAGCTCACAGATATGAACCGTTTTGTTGGATTCAACGATAGCTCCTGTTTTGTGTAAGATCATCGAATAAGAGTTGTCATTGGTACAGGTCATCGTCAGAGAGGTTCTACAGGGCTCTATGTTCTTGATCATATGAGTCTTCCTTTATTCTCCAGTTCTGGTGCTGCTCCTGCCCCTATTCCTTAACCCTCTGTTGTTGGTTCACCTACCCCTTGTCCTTCTGCATCTACTTCTATTTGCCAATCTTTTTCTCAATAGCATCATTGCTTGGGGCACTTGTGTGGCTCACGCCTCTCTATCTTGATTCATCAAGGTGTTCTTGGTCTTGTTTATGTTGACATAAATTTTCAGTGCAAGGGTTGTAGACTTGGCAAGCAAGTACAATTCTCATATCCTTCCAGTATTTCTCGCTCTGATCGCCCCTTTGATTTGGTCCATTCGGATGTTTGAGGTCCCTCTCCTTTTGCTTCGAATGGTGGTCATAGTTATTATGTCATTTTTGTTGATGATCACTCTCAATATAGTTGGATCTATTTTATGAAACATCGCTATCAGTTGATTTCCATTTATCAGTCCTTTGCTAAGATGGTTCATACACAGTTTTCTTCTTCCATTCGTGTTTTTCGTTCTGACTCTGGGGGAGAGTATCTTTCATAAGCTTTTCGTCAATTCCTTTCTTCTGAGAGCACTCTTCCTCAGCTCTCATGTCCTGGTGCTCATGCTCATAATGGTGTTGTTGAGCGCAAGCACCATTACATCATTGAGACTGCTCGTACTCTTCTCATCTTCTCGTTTGTTCCCTCTCACTTCTGGGGGGGAAGCAGTCTCTACGGCAGTCTATCTCATCAACCGTCAACCCTCTTCCAAGCTTCAGGGCAAGTGTCCTAGTGAGGTCCTATATAGAGCACCTTCTCGCTATGCTCATCTTCGTGGCTATGGTTGTGCTTGTTATGTCCTTCTAGCACCTCGTAAGCGCACCAAGCTGAATGCTTAGTCGGTTGAGTGTGACTTTCTAGGTTATATTCATGAGCATAAGGGCTATTGTTGTTATGATCCCTCAGCACGTCGCATTCGCATATCTCGTGATGTGACTTTTGATGAGGATCGACCCTTCTTTTATCACTCTTCTACACATCTCACTCCTTCCACAGATTACACCTCCTTTTTGTGTCTACCTCCCATTGCTTCATCAGACTTGTCTTCTCTAAATACACCTTCTCCACCAGTTTCACCTTCTAGTGTGTCTCCTCCACCAGTTCCGCCAGTTTCTAACACTTCCACTTTTCCCTTTCACTATAGTCATCGACACATAGTTCCTTCTGATCCTCAGTCCTCTCCTCCACTTGACCCTCCAACTAGTACCACCGACTCTGACGATCGTTCTACTACATCACGGTATACCCTATGTAATCGTTCTTCTATTTAGGCATCAGAGAGATGGGGGTTTTCTCGTGTAGGTGCAGTAGCTGAGCCGAGTATCTATCAGGAGGCCACTAGTATACTAGAGTGGTAGTTGGCTATGACAAAGGAGCTCACAGCATTAGAGTGTACATGCACTTGGGATCTTAATCTGCCGCCATCTGGAGCTATTCCTATAACTTGCAAGTGGGTGTACAAATTGAAGAACAAGTTAGATGGCTCAGTAGAGCGATACAAGGCTTGTCTTGTTGTTAGAGGTTTTCAGCAGGCTTATGGTCGAGATTATGATGAGACTTTTGCTCCAGTTGCTCATATGACCACAGTCCATACTCTTATTGCTGTTGCAGTGGTACGCACATGGACTATATCTCAGATGGATGTCAAGAATGCTTTCCTTCATGGTAATCTGCATGAGGAGGTCTATATGCAGCCACCCCTGGTGTTGAGGCTCCTGCAAGCTATGTTTGTCGCTTTAGGCGTGCTCTATTTGGTCTCAAGCAGGCTCCCCTTGCTTGGTTCAAGTGTTTCAGTTCTGTGATTCGAGCTGCTGATTTTACTCCGAGTGAGCATGATCCTGCCTTATTTATTCACACTTCTCAGCAGGGTCATACTTTGCTTCTGTTGTATGTAGATGATATGCTGATCACAGGAGATGACATGGATTATGTGGCTTTTGTCAAGAAGAAATTGAGTGAACAATTTATGATGTCCAATTTTGGACCATTAAGCTATTTTCTAGGGATTGAGGTACATTCTGATGGTGATGGCTACTATCTCTCTCAGCGTCGCTATGTTCAGGATCTACTTGCTCGCTCTGGGATGACTGATACTCGTACTGCCGCCACACCCATGAAGCTTCACTTGTAGCTTTGACCTACAAATGGTGTGCCCTTGACAGATCCTTCTCGCTGTCGTCAATTCATTGGGAGCCTTGTCTATCTCACTGTCACCAGGCCAGACATTGCTCATGCTGTTCATGTGCTCAGCCAGTTTGTCAGTGCTCCCACCTCAGTTCACTATGGTCATGTTCTTCGTGTATTGAGATACTTGAGATGAACTGTGTCCAGACGTCTGTTCTATGTCAGTGTGAGTCAGCTCCACGCTTACTCTGACTCCACTTGGGCGAATGATCCTACTGATCGCCGATCTATCACTAGCTATTATATCTCTCTTGGTACTTCACTCATTGCCTAGAAGTCCAAGAATCAGACTGCAGTGTCACGCTCTAGTGCGGAGGCTGAGCTTCGAGCTCTTGCTGCTACCACCTCAGAGATCATTTGGCTTTGATGGCTCTTAATTCATCTCGGTGTCCATTGTGACATTCCTACACCTCTCTTTGGTGACAACACAAGTGTCATTTAGATTGCCAGTGATCCAGTCAATCATGAGCTGACAAAAGCATACTGGTGTTGATGCATCCTTCACACGATCTTATTATCAGCAGTCGACCATTGCCCTAAAGTACGTTCCCTCATAGCTTCAAGTTGCAGATTTCTTCACTAAAGCTCATACTCGAGAACATCATCTACTCAAACTCAGTGCATCAGATCCTCCTGATCCACCTTGAGTTTGAAGGGGGTGTTAAGAGTGTTGTACACCCCCCCCCTCTCTCTAGCCCCATGAGGTCCATGTAACAAATGTTTATATATACCTCTCAGTATATGAATAAGATGCACAGTTGTGAATAGCAAATCACTCTCCCCAATTATTGTAACAGCATCTAGATTCTATTTTGTTCCCAAATTTTTAAACTAGTATTGAGTCTAATTTGTATCGTACAAGTGCATGATATTTTATTTCCTTGCATGTTTAGAATTTGATCAAGCACTTCTTCCTCGTATCTTACTTATATCACACCTTCCATGGTTCGATGAAGTGTGCATGTGCACCAAACTCAAGTTATCATCTATCATGATCATTATTTGTTTTCTATTGTTTGTTTATATATATAAAGTTTTCTCCTAAGATGGTGTCAAACCGAACATGGCTACAATGGTGTCAATCGAAATTCCCGAGTGCTAGATCAAGCACCGCCCCTATCACAAATTCGCACGATTCACACCCAAATTGGATGAATTATAGCAACTAGGTACCTGTGCGCACGTTGGCGCACTCGTTATATGCAGTATCTAAGAAAAATAGCGATGAAGAATAGAGCTGGGATTTAAATGAAGAGTGGAATTAGGGTATCGACAGAGAAGTGATTAATTAGAAGATCAAGAAAAGTTGATGCAGCAAACTAAATAGGGAATATGTGACTACATCTGAAACAATAATATATTGATAGATAAATTTAGCATGCTGTAATCATCTAGATTGAATTTAGCACGCTGTAATCATCTAGATTGTGTGTATTAGACAGGTGGGAGATAAACAAAAGTAGAAGTGTGTTATGTCTATTTGAAATATGCATATATGTATATGAAGGATGAACACAAGTTTGATTTATGTGTAAGTAAAAAAAATATGTAAGACTTAAGCAGTAGAGCTATATATCTAGCCAATCCATTTGAATAGAACATCGAGTATAATGCAATATATTGTATGAAACAAGTAGCAGCAAAATGATATCATTTATAAAGAGGAGATCATGAGAACTACATAATATTTGTTAACTAACAGCATAAGTGTTTATGATCAGGAAAAAGAGACGACGTGCACATGAAACGTGAGATAGAACATGTTGCATAGTATTTTTTTGGGGGGGCAACACCATGGGGCTATATACATAATACACATTTTCATTGTACTAATAGAGAGTATGAAGCATTAATAATAGCACGGTATGGAGGGAGCGCTGTGGGTTGCCATGATGATGAGGTCAAACAAAAGTCTTGACAAAAGCAACAGTTCTCGTGGGACCGCAAAGAAAACAAGAGTAAGTTGTATTAGTTCACTATGTTTCGGGGAAGGAAATAGAGCTCTATATGTCGCGCATAACATAAATAAGGATGAACATGGTTGCTCCAATTTTAGGTAGAGCTAATTTATTGAATATAGAGTAGAAGAAATGTGACAGAAAGATATTGTATATATCAAACAAAGCATAAATAATATGTTCTATAAAAGAGTGATAAACGGTATTTTACCTACTTGTCTTTTTTAGTTGAGGGTTCTTTCTTATGAGATAATGAAGCAGCAATGTCTTCAGTGGAGTAACATCTGACCTGTGTAATGTAATATCTGTACAGTAAGAGTATAGTACAATCAGATTGAAATAGGAGCAAGTATCATTTATAGCTGAACTGTGTGTGATGAAGAATGTGATTAAAAAGTGAGCTCGATTTGTGTGTGCTGATTAAGAAGTAGAGGTAGATCTGCCGCGTGTGTATAGACTGAATACAGCATGGATATATTGTAATAGTAATATTAAAATGTTTGTACAAAATTATAATAGAAGATATAGGCAAGATTGCAGGTTTGTGATCATACGTACCTTTTTTTTTCACAGCTGAGTGTACACTAGTAGGAGTACATAAGAAATATTACTATTTGATCATTAATAATATGTGTATGCTGCGAAAATAAATATCAATATAGCACTATAAATGTACACATAGCTTGTGAAAGAGGTAATGTATAAGATGGTCGGGTAAAGTGGTACAGTCTGAAGATGCTTGCAAGTATCGTATATATTGTGTATAGAGGAAAAAAGCAGACAATCTAAGGTAGGTACATGAAGAAGGGCATTTTTTTGTTGTCATATAATGTAGGAGAAGAACAGTAAATTGTACAGAAGGCAGAAACAAAAACTTCAATTAACCTCTAGTAAATCATTTTTCCATTTCATAGCCAACACAAAGCCACTCATAAGCCTCCCATTCCCTCACAAGCAACCAAGGCAGCCAAAGCAAAGGCCAAGCACAGAGTTAGCAAGGCAACACCAAGAGCAAGCAAGAAGCCAACACAAACCCAGAGCTCCAACAACCAACCCCACTGCATCTCCCAACCAAAAGCAAAGCATTGAGCCAAGTGAGTTGCTCAGCCAAGAACAGAGGCAAGCCAAGCATCACCACTACCACCACCAAAACCAACCACAGTGAGCAACCGGAGAAGAGGAACACAAAGGAGAGGGGGGAGACCGACAGAACGGGAACGGGAACGACTAGCGACGTCTAGAACTGACAACAACCAACCCAGAATCACCAGGAGAACGACCACCACTGTCGGCCATTTCCCCAAAGCGACAAGACAAGCAAGGTAGAACACCATCATGTCCTCCCCTATTTTTATGTCTGCCCAAACCGAAACCCCCACCATATGAACTACCCATTGCACCGGGAGCACATTTCAACAATAGCCCTCAGAATCCATCATAGAGCATTAACCGGACCCACCACTAGCACCAGTATTCATCCCTAGCCATCACAGAGCAAGGGGAGGGAGAGGGATAGAGAGAGGTAGAGGAGTAGAAGAGGAGGAGTATACCTCAGTGCGCGTCAACCATGGTGGTAGGAACCCACATCCAGCACCATCCTTCATGCATGAACAACAAACATCACAACTCAAATTAATGAATCAAACCTCTGAGGATGAAAACCAAAAATCACAGAAGAAGGGAAAAAATGAAACTAAGGAAGAGGAGAACAACATTCGGCCACATCCCCCAAATCTAGAACCGTGAAGGCCAAGGATCGAGCAAGAGCCAGGCCGAGCCGAGGCGCCGGCGGCCTGAGGCCAAGCTAGCCGGGCAGCACAAGGAGGTGACGCACAGGCCGAAGGCACAGAGGAGGCGCGGGTGAGCCAGGAGAAGCCACGCGGGAGGACCGAGCGCATAGGCCGAGCGCCGACAGCAGGGAGACGTGGCACCGTGGGCCGAGGGGAAGAAGGAGGCACAGGCGAGCCACCAAGGACGCGGGCGGCGGCGGCCCAGCATGGCGGAGCCGACGGCGTAGGGCGCCAAGAACCAGAGGCGGCACTAGAAAGAGAAATGGCGGGAGGAATGGAGAATACTCACAGCGCAGGCACAACAAACGAGGAAACACTAACACGTGGGCTGGAGAAGGCAGTTTGCGGGAGCGTACCGCCTGGGCGAATCGAAGGGCCAAGAACTACGGGAAAGCATCGGACGGCATCGAGGAGCGCGGAGAGCTCCCAGGCAAACAAAACGGATGGGCGATCAGACGGCCGCGAACAAAAGGAGCAGGAGATCAGACGTCCCAGAGGAAACCACGCGACGTGGACGCCTCTCCGACCGAGAAAACTGCGGCCGTTTATACCATAGGACTAGGTACCTGGGCGCGCATTTGCGCGCTCGTTGTATACAGGAGCGAATAAAAGTCAAGCTGAAGAGTGGATTTGGGATATCAACGAAGAGAAAAATCAGGATACTAATAGAGGAGCGAAAAACGTCAAGATATGGAAGAGAAATATAGGTTTAGTTTGGGTGGGGTGGTGTAGTATAATCAGGAGGAAATATGTCACTATACTGTAATTAAGAACATGTTGGTAGATAAATCTAGTGTGGTCTAACGTGTAGTATATCATGCCGTTGATCAACTATCAATATATAATAAGACAATAGCGACATATTCTGTGCGGACAATCTAAGTACCAATCAATATTACTTATTTAATTAAATCTTGACTGAGTAATTGCACCAAAAGTTCCGAGAGTGAAGTTTGGAATGAAGAAAGGAATGCTCAGTTTCCCCTTTTTTTTGGAAATGCCGCCAGAAAGTGTCCAACCTCCTGCATACAGAACACAACACGGTAGGTCGGATTAAAATAATCGCAAACAAAGGGGCTTCGTGAGACAGCAGTTCAAACAGATAATAAATCAATACATAATTAAAGGATCCTCTGGTATCGTTGTCTGCCTTGGTCATACAGCACTCATTCAGTTTTGAGTCTTTATACAAACCTCTATGCAACAATGGTCTCAACAGTGGATTTGGTTGAACAAAAACTCTAAACCAAGGCAGTTCAACAAGATTGATGCACTTAGCTCCTAGCCCCATACTTTATATGACAGCAAAAAAATCTGTGAAGTCAATTTAACTCTGGAAATCTTTCAGATCAAATTTGAGCACAACAGAAAAGTTGATGTGGGTTTTCATTATATATCCCGAATACTTGAGTGATCTAAAAAGTGCATTCTTTGTTCAAAAAGCTTCTTTAGGAGTTAAAATACTACAAGATCAATAGATGCTTAACAGATATAGGGCGTGAATTATATGAAATAGTTGGATAGCCAAGACACCATAAGCTACTGGCAAAGCTGATTCCACAAATGGAAGTAAAAGGTGCATATTAGGCGGGGGTCTAGGAGCATTTGGATCAGTGAAATATGTAACAATTTCTGGTGGAAGACTACTAATCTGCACAAAAGTTCAAATTTATTAGCAATTTGGCATAGAAGGGTATTAAGATGTGGTAGCATATAACAAATGAAGAGTAAAGCACATATACTTTTGATGCAATTCCTAATTCAACACAGGAGAATACAGTGAGAAGGAAGAGTAAAAGCGAAATGACATATTGCCACAGGGTAGTAGGTCCAGGCTCAGAAACCTCTCTTCTAACTTTCTAAGCAAACCAAAACTAACACGCGGTCCCCCGCGTGGGTCCTCCCCTTCTTTTTTTTCAAACAGGCAAAGATAGCCCAGCTTTTTTATAAAGCTAATAAAGGACCATACAAACCACCGAGTAACAAAGTTGGGATTACCAACTTACAAAAAGAACACAGCCCAAATATAGGACTTCAAACAGCAACAGAGGTAAACATCCACATCCAGGTGCCATCCAAGTGTTGTCCGCGTGGGTCCTCCCCTTCTTAATTGGACGACTCCACCATAAAAAGATTGTATTTGTCACCTGTAAGTTCACGTAGCTGCCGTTGAAGTTTTGCAAAGATTTCCTCTCACTTCCCTCGGAGATCCCCAATAAATAGGACTCCTTCCCCAAGATCACCAAAAGGTTCTTCTTTTGGCATCCAGAATGTTGTGTAATCAAAAAGATTTTCCTTAATAGCCTTGACATCAGCTGGATCAACCTTTTCTGGGCCTAGGAGTTCCAATAGCTTAATTGTATCGATATTATCAACACTAAAGCTCAAAAGTGGTGGCTCGTTCGGAACACCAGGAGTCTGTGCAAAGGGAGATGTAACAAAATATGTTTGAGAAAAGAATCAGCCATGCTCATAATATTAAAACAAATACGCTTTCCAAATTAAAAGGAATGTGGACATATGTCTTATTAACTATTGAATGGACCTTGCGGCCAACAAAGGATGAAAAAAAACTAATAGCCACACTCATATGATACTGTTATTGTTAAATATAGTAGAGACATAGCGAGGTTCGTCATTCATCATTTCGGTAGGATTTCATCTAATAACTCAATATGCAGTGGCATGCTCATAATATTAAAACAAATACGTTTTCCAAATTAAAAGGAATGTGGGCGTATGTCTTATTAATTATTGATTGGACCTTGCGGCCAACAAAGGATGAAAAAAACTAATAGCCATACTCATATGATACAGTTATTGTTAAATATAGTAGAGACACAGCGAGGTTCGTCATTCATCATTTCGGTAGGATTTCATCTAACAACTCTATGCAATCGATGAATATTGAATGAAGGGCAATTTCCGCTAGATATATTATGATACAGTTATTGTTAAATATAGTAGAGACACAGCGAGGTTCGTCATTCATCATTTCGGTAGGATTTCATCTAATAACTCAATATGCAGTGGCAGAATATTGAATAAAGGGCAATTTCCGCTAGATATATTAGTGTAGGCCATTGACAACCAGAACAAGCACATTGCAGTTCCCTCACCGTCATTCCTCACTACCGAATGTCGCGCCCACCATATCAACATTAAAATGCTACTTCACAAGTATATTCGTACTAATACAACATCGTAATTGCAAGGATATAGCAAGGAATTTAATTACCATTGAAATCAATAATGAGTAACTGACTAATAATCCTCAATGTGCCTATGATCCTGACTTTAATTGCGCACAGTTCTGTTTCCCAGCCCATCCAAAGCTCGGACTAGTAAATAAATCAATGAATTGTCTAGAACGCAGACCTACTATGTTCAGCACAATATAACACTAGACATTTCGCACCAAATGCAAGGCACCCGCTCCCTACCTAACCGAAAGCACGACTACATCTCTTACTCCAGTACTCCATCGAAATGCTCAATGGCTCAGTTCCTCAGACTAACGAATCAAGAAACAATCAGGAAATCCACCGTATGTCTTACCCCTGACGACGGCGATGGCGAGGAAGAGAAACTCCCTGACTGGCTACGCTCGGATCCCAGCTCCTCCACGCCCCCCACCTTCGCTTCCGCCGCCCCTGCCTCCTCCTCGCCCCGCTTCTCTCCGTCATCCCCGCTCCTATTCAAACTTTTTCTACTTTAGGAGTAAGTCCTAACACAAATAGCGTGGATAAATCATTTCAAACGGGGTCTTAATATGTGGGGGTATGTTTAGTTTGAAGTCAAATGTTACCACAATATATTTGACACGAGCCTCTTAGTCAGGTTTGATCAAGTTAGGCTAGTGTTTGGTTTATAGTCATGACTCGAACATATCAAACTTTTTTCTAATTGAGTCCTAGTGTCCCACGTGTCATAAGCATAATAAGTTTTTGGCAATATTTCCTGAGTCAAACTAAGTTGTGGTTCTAATCTTCTTACCTATAACTTTAGCAAGTTAGACACCTAAGTTTGGCAAACTGTGTCACCCTTAGACCATGAACCAAACATGTTCTTAGTATTGAAGCCGGGAAGTAAAATACTTCTCAAAAGTTTCTTGCTTACCGAATGAACAAGTTGGCCCTGGATACCGGGCACTACTCGTGTAGTGTATGTATGCAACCAGCAGCTGCCTTCCATTTCAGCTTTCCTAGGTCAGAGAGCCCATGATTGGGGCATCTCTCGTTGCGTTATCCGCTTGGAATTCAAGCATATGATATGCAACTTCCTGTCTATGGTTGCCGTGCCAATCGCCATCGCCAATTCAGCAAGTGTTTTTCTATCCTCCTCGTCTTATCAAGAAAGGGATATGAATAACTGGATTAGAGACGACCATGTATGAATGTATGTATGATTCCTTACCTACGCTAGCCAGGCCTCTATCTTTCTTGTTTTCATCAACAAATGTGTTTCTATTCCCTAAAAAAAATTACGTTTCTATGTATGATGACAATGCACCATTCCATGGTAGTTGCCTTATCTAGTAGTAGTATTTTTTTCCATATCTCAGAGAGGAATTAAAAATGACTATGCATGTGTAGTTCATGTTCGCTGTTTCCTTCCTTTTTTTTATTTTGTAAGCGGAAATTCAGAAAATAAAATAAAACAGGGTGGCACTGGCATCATGCTTAGGCGGCCTAGATGTAATCCTTTCTTTTCTTGCTAATACTCTCTCCGATCACAAATACATATCGTTTCGGGATATGTACAGTTAAACTTTCAAAACTTTAGTTATCGATGCTGCCATGTGTAAAAAAAATCGTTGTCTTCTACGAGCACAAGCAAGTCCAGAGGTGCTATGCTGCTGGACCTCTGATGCGAATCCAGCCACCCATTGCTCACGAGTTCTGCGGCTGCATTCCTAAACCCTAAGAGCACAAATCAGGCTACCGGAACAAGGCCGGGGGTTGTTCGGATTCGGACGATTCCGGGATCACTAGACAAAACACACTTAGCCCAGACTATTTAATGGTTAATAGTTAATATTAGGTGATGGTAAATCCATACCAACCTATAAAAAAACAAATCAAATAGAAAGATTGGATATGGATACATACTTGAATATTAGTTAGAGGCAAATATTTTATTTGACTTATTTAGTAGGTTATGCATATCTGCCTCCACCTAGTATTAACTAATTTTCTTTAAGATGCATATTTTTTTAAAAAATATATATGTACCGAAGCATACCCTTACTTTATTAATTATTAGGAGTTTTTCGAATTCAGACTATTAGGAATCACTATGACCAAACACACTTAGCCCAGATGAGCAGAAAATTACTATGTTAATGATTACTTTATTGATTTATGTATTGATTACTTTACTGATTGTTGCTTGTATAGATCAATGTACGAAAGAAACAGCTCAATTTATACAGGAATGAAAGTGAGATGTGTATACTGTTGTTTGGCCATGTGAATTGGCCCGGTTACTTTGTGATTTCTTCTTGTAAATTTCTTCCTGGACAAGAGAGAAAGATTCCCCCGTTATATGAAACTAGCCTAATTTTCCTCACAATTGCACAAATAGATACTACATTGCATGTGTTTATATCGAAACAAAGAGTTATACTTGTTACACAACTTTATTGCTTATGATAGAAATATAGTTGTATTCCTTATACAACTGTAGCAACTCTCATATATATATGATTAATTTGCACTGTTATAATCTGAACACATCAAAATCAACGTTGTAGATATTTCTCTTTTTCGTTCAATTAACATGAGAATTTTTAACCTTTGAGAGCAAATTGTGGTGGCTTTTTTTGCCTTTGATTTAATAATATAATATATAGATTATAAAATCTTGCATGAGAACTCAAAAGTGATCCAGTATCACAGTAATCACACTCAAATGTACACCTGAAGCCAATTACTTGAGCATCTGGTCCTTCAAGTGGACCATAAGCTGATCTTTTTCGTCAGCTGAGCAAAGAATAGACTGCAGATGTTGATGTCCGGCTACTCCCGTCATGCTGTCGCGTCAGCACATTGCCATCATGCTGACGAACGGATTTTTACCACTACATTAGTACATATAAACATGTCTGCAAGCTCCAACATGAGTTTTTAACGTTAATCCAAAAGTGAGAATGGAAAATGAATTCTTTTATCACGTTTATAGGTTGGTCGAGCACTGATGAGAGGCAATGGTGACGAGGACATCCTTCACTGATACAACTATATCTACTGCTGCTCCTTAACTTGATGTGCAAGGATCAATTACCAGAACACGTGTTCATCAACTAAATTATCAGGTAATTTCGTTTCTAGGAGTGCACTCGTATTCTTTGAACTCTACGATATTGCCTGATGCACATGATATTATCTTAATTAGAAATCAAGGACCTGCTTAGAGATAGCAAATGGAGATAGGAGCCGCAACACAAGGTTTATGTCAGACATGCATGGATAAAGAAGGCTCATGTGGTGGAAGAGCAAAAGGGGAGAAGTCTAAGAATCCAAAGCCCAAGTTTTGGATAAGATTTTCAAGCCTAATTCAGGCCTCCCACAAGTCCAACCGAATTTAAACTCGGAATCAACTCAGAACTCAACTCGAATTCGGTTCGGGACAGCCCACAGGGCCCATAATAAAAAGTCATAACTTTCACAAACGGAGTTTGATTCGAGTGTTTAAGCATTTGATGGAAAGCTTATTCCGAGATCTTTCCAACGGATCCGGCCCCACCTCCAAATTCATTTGGAGCACTTCGGAATCATCGAAACAAGACGGCAGATCAAGAGATAGAGTTAAGGTTCGACTCCACTTTTTGTGGCCGCCGCCTCTCCTTCAATATATACTGTGTGCACGCCACTTTTAGGGTTTTTAGGCTTGTTTAGATTGAATTTTCCACCGTGAAAACTTCGTCATGTATTATTGTGTCGACTAGACCAACAACTACGATTTGCAGGACTCAACTCGTATGAATTCATATTTCCTATTTGCAACTTCATATTGCTTGTGTATCTTGTTCTTGCTTGTTCTTCAATTGCTCGCAGGAATTGAACCTCGTGTTCAGGTCAACCGTGCTCTTGGCACGGTTGATAACGACTCGGAGTGTGATTTAGCGATTGCTTGGCGATCTGATCTTGACCGGTTGGTAGTCTACATCATGAAAGTCGTACCTCCACAAATTGACGTATCATCCTATTGTAAGATCAGGACCCAACAATCTCATCAAATGGATCGCCTGCTTTCTGATAAGGATTGTGCCTTTGCAGCCATGTTTTCCCCTTTCTTACTGCGTAATATGGATTATGGTCTCAAGCATACATGCATATGTTTCTACGAAGAGATCTCTAAATAAAATTCCTTCTTCACAACTCAGCAAAGCTTTCAGAATAGACGGCTAAGGACCAACGTACATGGTACAGTACATGTGAACGGGTGAGTGGTGACCGGTCCATCCTACTAGTAGCCCTTTGTCAAAGATTACTTGTACAGTTTTTCAGTTTAATTTTTTTTTCAGGGAATTTTACATGAATGTTTGAAGAGAGGGGGAGAATTCACCATTACCTGAATGTTGCATCAAATGGGCAGTATAAAGTTGCTCCAAGAAAAATAAACCATGTGCATTGTAGCTCGTATTTGATCCATCACTCTTGAGTCTGACTGAACTCGGCCTGCTTTCATCCTGAACTCCCTAGAAAAGAATAGTTAAAGCAACTCCTTGAGCATGTGGGCTTAATTTCAGATGGATCATAATTACGAATTTGAAGCTCCTAATAGAGATAGCTAAAAGAATAAAATTGCTCCAATTCTTCTTCAACCAACAAGAAATCGAGGTGACACCTTATCTCTAGAAGAAAAAAAAACCGCCGGGGTGCGACAGCTGACGACACCCGGAGAGAATTAGTAGGCTTCAGACTGTTATATCAGCCTACTCCCGTCACACTTAGGTAGCTCGCTAGCACTCAGAAACTCACATTACGCGGATAATTGTGATTGAAGCATAGGCTCATGCGTCGGCACTTTCAGATGCATCAGAGCAGCAGAGATTGGAACCCCCCGACACGGTATAATGGGGCAAAAGTAACAGCGACGGTGAGATTTCCTTCACAAATTAGCCAACACAGACGACATCATCTAAGAGATAGAACAGAAAGATTTTTTAAAAAAGGCAGGTCTCGTGTTCTTGATTCTGATCTCAACCTTACCGCCATCGTAATGTTGAAATCTCACCGATGTCGAAAACTCATTGGGTCTCGTGTTCTTGATTCTGATCTCAGCCTTACCGCCATCGTAATGTTGAAATCTCACCGATGTCGAAAACTCATTGGTCAGAGAAGTGCACTGCCTTCTTAATGCAATGACGCACAATCCTTTTGCGCTTTCTTGAAAAGAGAAGTGTACATGGACTCAACTCATTACACAGTGTTCATGCATTGGCACTTTCACATGCATCATTGTGAAAGATTTACGGCAGCATGGGAAGTTTTGCTTTGCACTGAAGTCGGAAGATTAGTAGCCATGCCTCTCAGAAGCACATGTTTGGATGTGCATTGAGCTGCAAAAGCAAACCTTATGTGTAGGCTCCTGCACCCAGCAGATCGATCGTTTCTTCCGACCTGTGAATCTGCATCATTAGTCAGTCATACACGAATCCGTGTGTGCAATGACCATGGCGATGCTACGTCGCTGCCGTCACTTTGGGTTGGAGGTATGCACTCTGTCAGGTAACAGGAGAACCAGTACCAAGTGACAAATGTCGTACACAAGCTAACTTTGGACAATGACGAAGACAGATCAACTTATAATGACCAAACCCGTGAGCTGCTTATATATAATTGGAATTTTTAGATATATGCAACTCCAAATTTGGAGGAAATCGCGTAACAAAACCCAATTCATTTAGTCTTGTAACAGATGACGATTCGATTATTTACAAAAAAAAAAAAGAAAGAAACAGATGATGATTCAGAGATATTGGATGAATTCAGCTTTGGTTCTCAATTTTGCACCCAGGTTTAGATTATATCCCCCGATGCTTGAAAAGCCGTTTTTTGTTGCAAGTGCAGCGTCAGGGGTGTGCAAAAATCAAACAATCAATTTGGCAGGCTAAAGCCTAACCGTGCATTTAAGAGAATTCTGAGATCTAAAAAGTTGAAATTTTCAGCTATTTTGTTTTGATGGAGCTAAAATAATACAATTTGCATAATTAATAACAAAGGTGAATTTGGTTTGTTTATATGCCACTCAAAAGTTTGCATATTTGGGGTAGATAATTGAATTTGATCCTTTGGGCCCCTTATCTAGTGAGGAAATATCTAGTGAAAATCATCGTCTTCCCACAACTTGAAAACCTTTTTAGTTTGAGCACCAAGTGAACATGACAATCTGATTTGAGCTAGAAAATATGGAAAAACATGAGTCCATTGCATACACTACATATGTGTATTTGATTTATTTAAAGAACTGAATATTTGACCCAGCAGGTGCGAAATTGTTCAGTGAAAGAAAAGAAAAGGTTGCGGCGTCGGTCAACGAAATGTTAAAGGTTAGTTTGTCAAGTACAATATATGTGGATCCTGTTCTGTGCATCCATTTTCTATTATTCAACCATCTTAATTTTGCATAACCCACGATAAATAGCCATCCGTACACGAACTGGTTGTTGCGGATCCCACAAGAAAAGTAAAACATACCTTTGAAGGAACAACATACTGCACCAGCACAAAAGAAACGTGACGTGCCACGTCAAACTTGGAGTGAATCACAAGGTTTTCTTCAATGGATGGATCATCGTATTAACAGAGGTACAATACAGCAGTACCAGTAGCACAAACCTTCACAGGAATTTTGCAGGAAACAATCCAATTCATTCAGGCATCCGGAAAAATCCTCATTCAAACAGGGCAATGGAACCTAGAACGAGGAACACCAGGTGTGATTTTGCTTGACCTCGCCAAAAAAAAAGGCATGGTTTTGCTTGCAAACAGAATTTCGGAAGGCGGGAATAACAGTTGTGAAGACCATGACGCAAAGATGGGCTTTTGCATTCACTAACTTGTGAGCTGAATATACAGGCTTATACAAAAGAAGACTGTCTAACAACATGGACCTCATAGACAAAATATACAACCGGGGCGAAATTCGGGTTACAATTCAACAACAAAAGGAACTTGCCGTTACAAGAACCACCTCGAGCAATCTAGAATCAAACTGCTTGAAAGGTGGAGCCAAAATGGCACGGAAATAATTATCTACCTGACATTGAGGTGACTACAATTAGCTCGAAGTTAGGGAATAAAGAGCATTATCATCCGCACAGCTTCCATAGCACGGACGGACACCTAGCAAAGGACAAGAAGGCAAGAGATCAGAAAATTGAAGAAAAGGTTTATGGTTAGTAATTAAGGAAAGCTCGCCATGGACATGCTTTCAGCCAAGGATCCAAAACGCGTGCCCGGGGAAAAACCCGGTCGCCGGCCGGGAAAAAAAAACCGGCCGGTTACCGGATTTCCTGGGAAAAAAACCCGGCCGAAATTCACTTGAATTTGCTTTAAAACCAGCCGAAATTCGAACATTAGAATTTGAATTTGCAAAACCCGGAAAAACCGGCCGGTTTTTTGTTCCCTGCTTTCAACTATCTGGAGGATCATAGTGCAATGACATTATCACGTCTCATGCAGTTCCACTCAAAGAATGTCCTTGCTACCCAGATTCCAAAACACACAGGTGAATGGCATGGTATATTGGCATGGGCATTTTCCGTTAAAAAAATTGGCAAAACTTTGTTTAGGGAGTAACTTCTATGTTTGGTCACAGCTAACAACTATATCAGATAACTACAAAGCAACAGTACTGCAAAATTGGGCAATGGATTTAACTTAAAAATATTGTGTATCACACACGCCAACATCAAGGAACAAGTTAGGATAAGGGATACCTGTACAGTAACTTTACAAGGGAAAGGGATGCTCTACCAAAGTTATCAACCCAGCCTAATTTCTTCATCATCCTGGTCCGGAATTTGAAGGATGAGCATATACACTGCCTTGAACAACAGGCCTCTGCTGCTGTTGCTGAGACTGAAGTTGCTGCCGAGACTGTTGTTGCTGCCACTGGCCGCCAATACCATGTCCTTGTATAGGCAAACCACCTGACATTTGCCTTTGCGGCATGCCTTGGCTAGACGCTGACAACAGCGTTTCATTTCCAACAAAGTTATCTTGAGGCGAACTAGCTAGCTGTGAGGTTGAGGTAACTGCAGTTAGATCATGAGATGACTCTTGTTTCCGCTGGTTTAGAGATAAAACACCTGGGCTACCTGAATCTGTACTCCTTGCAATGGATGTTGATGGAATCACCTGATTATGTTGGACTTGATCAACATGCAATTCTATCCTACCATCAGTGTTCATATGGCGATTTTGTTGCATCATCAATCTTTGGATGTTATTCTGTGATGGATTCATGTACCGTTGTTGTTGCTGCTGCTGTGTAGCCAACGGCGATGATGAATGAAGTGGAGCTTGTTGGGAAGCTAACAAGGTCTGGCTGGGAGAACCCTGTATAGAGCCTTGATTACCAATATCTGGTGTTTGTATTGGTGACTGAGGTATCTGAGAAGCATATATCTTAGGTTGATTCCCAGGTTGAGGCATTGATGGGACCAAACCTTTATTACCAGCAAAATACCCTGAGCCCTGTTGGGTCGAATGTTTATCAGAAACTTGGTTTTTTGAGGTTGTAGAAATGCCACTGGATTGAGTGGCATCAACTGGAGGACTCTGGTGCATCATATTCCCTCGGCCTAAGCTCTTCATAAGCTTAGCTTGTTGGCTACCTTGATTTCGTTGCTGTTGATTTTGTCTAGATTGCTGCTGACCCTGTTGCTTCTTCTGCTTATGTGATGTAGTGCTAGCAGGCTGATTGGGAAGCACTGAGCTATCTTGTGGATTTGGTGCAGGATGCTGCTGCTTATGCTGTGATTGTGAAGATGGGACAGCACTGGCTGCAGATCCTTGGCTCTGCTGTTGCATTTGTGAACCATTCTGCACAGTCGGTACTGCAGTGGCTCCAGAAAGTGGGTGCTGTTGTTGGGACATGATACATTGTTGAATGTGCCTTTCTTTAGCAAAGCGCATAGCATAAGCCTGCTGCTGTGGGCTTGACTGGTTTGTTCCTTGGATATGAGAATGGTGTGTATTTGCACACATGTGTGACTGTTGTGGTATCTGATGTGGTTGGGACTGCTGAACAGGAAATGATTGTACAGGTGAAGATGCTCCAGCATTGGAAAATGGTGTACCACTGAAATGGACAGCCTGGCTATTTCCCTGTGAGACTTGCATCTGAAACTCCTGCATCATCTGCCTATGCTCTTCCAAATTCTGGCCAGGCTACAAGAAAAAAACGTGTAGCATCAGCAATCGCATAGCAGCGAAAAAAAGAAAGATGTATCTGTTAACCTTAGCTTTCATTGATTGAATCAAGTTTCGATATCACAAGTATGTTCATCAGTTAACTCGCAGCAAACAAAAAAAACTAAAAACTAACTGTGGCACACCAAAAGAACAAGATATGCTACTTGTTAAAGCGATCACATTGTAAAAAAAAAAAGGAACAGTATCTTACTCTCTAGCTGAGATATCCTTTCATACTTGTAATGGCACCATATTGAAACTACCACCTGCTTACCTCTAGCAATTACTTTTTCTATACCACAAAATTATCACAGAGATGGATACCGTATTTTAGTTCATTCGTGGTAGTCAATGAAGATGCAGACTATATAATTTGGAAGGTGCGGGGTGAACGTGGTATGTGACAGCATTAATTAAAAGATTACAGAGTCCCAATGCTCGTAAAGTTCACAGGTTTCTCTCCAGATGAAAGGTGACCAGTGTTTGAAAAACCAATGGTTTTATTGCTGGGTGTTTGGGACTGGTATTTGCCAGCCTATTAGGTAACCCAACCAGTTTTGGTAAATCTGTCCAGAGAGTCTGGTATGTGGTAACCCAATAAGTTTTTGTCCCATGTTTAGGGTGTTTGCTGTGCAGGAGTGATAACATAATTTCTAATCATGGTACAAAGGACTATTATCTTGGAGAGGAGATTATTAGAATGGTATAATGGGAAACCACACTGTTCTATTCAGACTGGTATCCTGAGAGATAGGACATATGATTAATTGATCAGACAGATTGTTTACGATCATCAGTCAACCAATACATTCACATTGCGCACACAGCTGATGTGATGCTCACATCTTGCACAATACATGGCTCCTTTCATAGGAAGAATTTGGGATTAGGTTTTGGTTGTGAAAGAACTGGTGTGGCCAAGAAAATTACTATCGTGCAATCGATTTATTCTTGATCCTACAGTATCAGCTAATGTGCATAATCGTCAAACAGTAATACTTGAACTACATCACGATATCATTTGTCTTTGTGAAAGGGAAGAAGAATTTCAGAACTCGAGGGTGAGTTATTCCAGCCTGGGGAGGAAGGAAGATGCAACAGGGCTAGCTATGGAATATCTGGAAAAAGAAGATAATTTTAAGGGTGTCGGTTTGCTCACATGGACATCAGGAATCTACTGGTTCAAGGCTTCAAGCGAATTGTTAGAGATTCTGATGCAAAGATCTTTAATTTAGCAAAGATTTGCAAGAAGCAAGTATTATTAGTTTCCTTTGTTTGCATCTGCATTGATTCCGAGTCAAGCATGCAGCGGAGGTCGGAATATTATTGTTTTCCTGTTGTTTGTGTCTGGTTCAAGTCGAGTCCGAGCAGTGGCCATTGTTGATATGTTGATTTTAGTATGTTTCCATTTCCCTTGTTAGCTTTTAGTATTCCTACTTTAGTTCTATATTTCTATTGATAGACCTGTAAATACATGGCGACAATTGCTGAGATGTTGATCGTCCAATTCAGAATAAATGAAGAGAGCCAATTTCTCTGAGTTATTCAAAAAATCCCTGGACTGAACCATGCCTGGGTGATTCATCTAGTTCATCCCTTGTTCTTATTGTTCATTTTTTTCTAAATTACAGGTATCATGCATTTCCACTGCATCAGCCCTCAGTTATGGCCATAGTTGTTAAAACAGGACCAGACCAGCGGTTGACCGAAAAAATCAGAATTGAATCCTAGTACAGTCCGGTTCTGCTAAAGGATCGTTTTTTAGTAAAAGCAGGGGAAATAATTGTAACACCCTGGCCCATTAGCAGTGGCCCATGTGTAGTAGTATGCTAGAATTCCCACATGGAGTGTTGATATAGGTTTGGCCAGCATATAAACCCAAACATACAAAATGTAGTAGCTCTGGGTTAACCATTTTGGGCAAAGCCAGGACAATACCTTGACCGGTTCACTTACCAGTCCGGTTTCAATGACTACGGTTATTGCTAACTTCACAATGCTGTCTAAGCTGTGAATAATTCTTCCTATGTAACATGTTCTTTAAATACAAGGGGAACTGAGCAAAACTTGTTCAGACAAATAAGCCATCTGAAACCAGCTAATACCAGCAAGTCTCGAGTCAGTTACTGGTCAAAACAGTAGCAGCCATTAAGCTCTGCAATCCGCACAATGTTCTGTCAGCATAGGGATAACTACTTTGGTGCTGGTTTTTGAAAGTTGAAACCATGGTGTCATCCATATGATGAGAACAAAAGATAGGTGGTTACACAATATTTTATGCTTCTAGCACACCAGTCGATGCTGAGCAGAAGATCAGCTGAAGTTTAAAAACCATAATGCAGTATGAAAGGGAATGCTTACCCGAAGCATCTGCATTGGATCATGTGGCCTCAACATCGTATTTCCAGGGCCAGGTATGGTACCAGGATGAACATTTACAGTGTTTTGCATGCCTTGCCCATTGTTGGGTAGCATGTTTCCAGATGAAACCATGTTTAGCATTCCTGGGGAGCCAAGCCTTGGAAAACCCGGCCTGGTAACAGGAGTACCTCGATTTAGTCCAGTCATCATTCCCATACCATGAGCACCAGGCATCATTCGAACACCACGATCAACTCCAGCAGGCAACACACCAGGAACAGAAACTCCAGGTTGCTGAAGACTTCTGCCGTTGACCATCTGATTATAATGAATTCTTTGTTGTTCATCAACCTGTAAAGCGGTAGGTCTAGGTACACCATACCTCTGAGCATCCCTGCAACCAAAAAATTTGCAGAAATGAACATTAAAAATCAAATTTATTTGATATCAGCTAGAGAGAATAATCGAGTCATTTACCTAGAGAGAACATTCAATGTTGAAGGCGATGGCAAAGTGCTGCCTAGAACCATACCAGGAGAACCTGGTAGCCTAGCATTCATATTTGAAGTAGGAAGGGTAGGGCCAATGGAACCATGATGGTTTGGAAGCGTTAACCCACTTGTATGAGATCCCGGGTAGCCAACAGAAAGCGTGTCCGAGTTTGAAGTTATCGCATCACAAAGATCAAGTGGCCTATTAAAAGTTTTGAATTAGATAGAGCATAAAGATGACCAGTGGCGGCTGGATATGGAATAACATATTAAATATAGCATATGAAGAAGCCCATTGTGAGATCTAAAAGGGGATGGTTTGAAGGGTATGGCACATACGTCAAAACGCCACCAGATAAGTTGTTTGGACATGTTTGAGAAAGTGCAAGAACATGAGAAGTATGAGGTGGATTTATCTGCTTGGGTTCCTGGCTCTCCCCCTTCATGGCCAAAAGAGAAAACATGCACACACACACAAAGGAAAATCATGTCAGCAAGAAAATATTAATGATATCAACAACAGCGGCAAAAGAAAATAACAGAAAAATAGCTGCAAATTGGAAGGAAATATCAGAATGATGATCAAATAAACCTGGATAAACATGTAAATTTAGAAAAAGAAAAAGTTTAAATCACATATCATGCAAGCAAATGTAATATGATTTAAAGTGAAAATAGAATGCTTCTACCTAGCAAAACTTAAGCACGAAACACTATCAATATCATAGTTTATATTCATACTAAATGTGCTTTCATCTTGCTGAAAAGAAAGGGTGGAGATATGTTTTCAGTAGATTATGTAGTTTACATAAGATCAGAATCCACACACACATTTGGTTGTCACTGATAGAACACCAAGGCGCATGCATCAACAAAAGAAAGGGGGAAAGACCACTCCATCATCACACCCTAAGATGCAATCAGCATTCCCAATAATTTTCGACATGGCAAACGTTAGCAGGTGATTGTCTTTATTGACAGTAAGGTAATATATTTTTATGAAGTAAGGGCATAAAACAGCATGACAGATTTGGCCTACTAAATGTAAGAAAATTACGATTATATGATAGTCCCACTCAAAACCAAGCCACTATGATTTCAAAAGAGGATAATACTAACCTGTCTACGACTTGGATGCAATTTTTGCCCAAGGAATATTATTTTCTCAAAATGTGGCTTAAGAGTCTCTTCCTCGAACGGTCCTTGAAGGCGTTGGAACAGCTGTCTGGCACTACCCTGATATTCACATGAAAGGGATCATAGTGTTAACTGTTGAAGAGTCAACATCTTTTGTGCATCTGCATGCACACTATTGTACAAGAAGAAGTGGCTTTGTTCCTTGCAATCTATAATGGTTTTGATAAAAGCTGCAGCAGATTGAAAGAAATCCTATAGCCACTAGATCGAAGATCTAGCATCAAAAAATTATAAATTCCATTTCCATATACATGCTGAGAGGTATAATACAGGAAAACATAAATGGGAGAGCAAACCTTCGGAATGCCAGGCAATGTGCATTGATAGTGTTGCGATGAGCCTGAGTCATCTGCGCTGTCACCACCATCACCAGAACTTTTATCCGTGAGAAGTTTATGACGATCCTTACATTCGTTAGGTTTTCTATATATACACTGCACAAGTGGGATGCCAGAAACCTCGATTAAATAAGCAAAGAAAAGTAGAAAACAACTTTTTTCAAATTGTCACCAGATCATGGTAACAAAATTTGATACCACATGAGATCCAAGTGCAATGACAAAAAGAATGTACACTTTCAAGGAGAATTAACAAAAAAGAACAAAACTTACAAGCATAAAATGAATAGCTAAAAAAACACAGGGATTGCAACAAAATGAATTTCACAAGGCACACTTGCATGATAACAGGGAAAATTTAAAGGGTTGATATTACAAGAAAACGTTACAGTTATTATCCTAAAAACAATATTACCTTCAGTTGGACAATACCGTTCAGGGCGTCGCTTACCAATTCCCAGTTTTGACCCATATCATGTACAAGCACAACAAGAGCCTGATATAATTAAGATGTTAGCTGATTTCAGCAAAATGTAGCCAGATAGAAAAAATCAATTATTTCGAACACGCAATAACCTGATCCTCAAAACTGGACCATGGACTTCCAGGACCTGAATGACCAGCAGCCATCTGACAAAAAGATCAATATTTTAGAAAGCAGTTGATGAGCAAGATAAGCATGTTTGTATAGGATGCCTGAATGCTATAATTATCTTATCTCAACCAAAAAAAATGTTGGACAAGCAAAAAAATGAAGCTAAAGATCGATTCATGTTTTGGCTCAATTCAAACAGGGATCGGGCCAGAATGAGCTCATCTCTAGTGCAGCTTGGGCATGAAATCAAATTCGGGCAGATTCTGAGCTCAAACAAGCTTGGCTCGGATCAGGGGTCATGAGTAAAGATACTAAATATATGATCCTCAACCCCCACCACATAAATCCTAGTCTCCTAGTGGCCCTAGCCTGACTGAACTTCTTGCCCTTGCTCTCCTAGATGACTACCAGTCAGAATTATGGCTGTATCATTTGTCCTTTAGAGGGGCCTGGATGGATGAGTTCCAGGTGGTTGAGTGCGGGTGTCATGGGCCGACATTACTGTTCACGTGTTACTATTAACCGCCCGCAATTATTAGGAAAGATTTATTATTTAGGAATCTATCTATTAGGTGTTTGGTATTATCTATTAGTTAGGCAAGTTATTATTATATTAGATTGTTAGAGATAAGTTTCCTTATAGATTATTTCTTAGGGGTCAAATCGGGTCGTCCCTATAAAAGGGATAGCATATATCCATTATGAAGCAAGAAAGATGAATTAATCTAGTCTCCCTCTCAAGATTCTATCATCCCAGTCTATAGTCTAATCTCTCATCCCACAAAGCCGACGTCGTCCGGCCTTCTTCCTGGCGGTGTTTACCCCCTATGATCTAAGGATCATTACAACTTGGTATCAGAGCAGTCGATCTCTTCCCACGACTTCTGCTATCATGGTTATGGCGACAGATCAAACCATCAGACCTGTCGCCGAGTCATTGGCTATGATAAAGGATAACGCCAACAAGATGGCCATGAGTACCAACGACAACAACAAGAAGATGGCGGCCATCTTCCTCGACATGCATGCCACTTTGGAGAAGATGATCGTGGCGACGGCAGTGAAGCCTTCCACGGCGGCGGCGATATCTTCTGTCGAGGTGGTGACGCCTTCCATGGCGGCGGCGGAGCTACCTCCAGCAACTACGGCAGCTGCTGCACTTCCACGTCTTATTGTGACGTTGTCGGAGCCCACCGCGGCCCTGCCGAAGTCTGTCTTGGCCACCGTGGCGTTGTCAGGGTTGCTGCCATGCCTGCCGCAGCGACCGGTGAGTTTGCCGCAACCACGCGTGGAGGCAATGATCTTCAAGGACTCATGTCACCATCGCAATCTCTCGTCAACATGGGGTCACCTAGGGTTTCAGCCATGGCCGCCACCACAGCTCGAGGACGAGCTGTCGTGAAAGGAGGGGAGTAGTTGTTATGGGCCGACATTACAGTAACCGTCCGCAATTATTAGGAAAGATTTATTATTTAGGAATCTATCTATTAGGTGTTTGGTATTATCTATTAGTTAGGCAAGTTATTATTAGATTGGATTGTTAGAGATAAGTTTCCTTATAGATTATTTCTTAGGGGTCAAGTCGGGTCGTCCCTATAAAAGGGATAGCATGTATCCATTATGAAGCAAGAAAGATGAATTAATCTAATCTCCCTCTCAAGATTCTATCATCCCAGTCTATAGTCTAATCTCTCATCCCACAAAACCGACGCCGTCCGACCTTCTTTCTGACGGTGTTTACCCCCTATGATCTAAGAATCATTACAGCGGGGGTGCAAGAGCATGAGGTCCTAGGTTCAATCCCCACTCACATAGGGGTGAAAACACCCTTTCTAAAAAAGATGCCGTTTAGAAGATTGATCCACAAGTTATTCATTTCTTAATTACATGGCATACGTAACCGTGTGGTCTTTGATATCTTAGAATGTCAAAATCTTGAAGAAAAATTTCTCAGGTTCCTTTTTTTCGTGGTGACATATTTGAAAAGTAACAACGATAAGCAGTGTTCAAGCTTCCCTCCATTCATGCTCAAGCACTTTAATCAAGCTAGAATGTAAACTGAGCCAAGCTCACACTAAGCCTCGCTATTTTTTCTTGAACTCAGCTAGCTCCCAGCACTTATGTAAGGAAGTGCATACATGGTTCAGCGACCAATAAAAGGTAAAAGCTGCAATGGGTTTTTGGTTAGTCCATTCAGGTACATAAGAGAAACAAAAAAGGGGAAGCACTTTAATCAAGCTAGAATGTAAACTGAGCCAAGCTCACACTAAGCCTCGCTATTTTTTCTTGAACTCAGCTAGCTCCCAGCACTTATGTAAGGAAGTGCATACATGGTTCAGCGACCAATAAAAAGGTAAAAGCTGCAATGGGTTTTTGGTTAGTCCATTCAGGTACATAAGAGAAACAAAAAAGGGGAAGCACTTTAATCAAGCTAGAATGTAAACTGAGCCAAGCTCACACTAAGCCTTGCTATTTTTTCTTGAACTCAGCTAGTTCCCAGCACTTATGTAAGGAAGTGCATACATGGTTCAGAGACCAATAAAAAGGTAAAAGCTGCAATGGGTTTTTGGGTAGTCCATTCAGGTACATAAGAGAAACAAAAAAGGGGAAAACAATAAAAGAATAACATGAAATGATTTTTTAGTAATTTATCTACTAGTGCTTTAAGAGTGACTATACTACGATCTGAACTATATAAAATGAGCGCAACATCTATTTGGTGTTAACAAAAGATGAATCCAAACTCGAATGATGATTTCTAACAGACAAAAGTAGTGCATACGTGCAAACAAAAAGGTTTGACATTGTCAAGTAGTGTCTATGCAAGTAAAGGTACAAAAAATATATATACAACCAGAATGTCGAAAGATATGAATACCTTGAGTGCTTTACTTTTTCTTCCACGATCCCGATTAGTGATAATCTTCATAGGGTTTGCCATGTTACTCATTTGTGATGCGACAGGAGATGCCATTGGGCCAATTGGTGTACGAGCTTCTAATGAAATATATGGTCCTTGATTCATCAATTTAGGCTTCTTCGCAGCATGTTGACCATTTATCACTGTTGATAAGTCAACATCTAACATGTAAGGAGCTATTCTCATGCTCTCCCAAATAAGAACTAGTTATTCTCATGTGACATAGGTGGTATTTGAAGCAGAGAGAAAGAAAGTACCAATATTCCCATTTGAATCAAATTGATGGGTCTCTGATCTCTTCTTCAAATAATCCTTCTGGTATAGAAGGGAGAAAGTATTCATCAGATATTAATGAAACTACAAGCTTATTATATTTATATTCAGAAGTACGTGGTGGTGGGAGTGGGGGGAGGGGAGGCTTGTAGTGTTGCTTAGGCTTCACCAAACTCTACAATGCTCCCTGATCCCGAAAATAGAACATACAAAAACCCCATATAATAATTCATAAAGGATGACTAAAATTACTTAGTGCCATAGTTTGCTTGCAGGCCCTCAAATATCATTTTAGACCGATATTCACTACTTTGTTGCTAGAACACATGTTTGTATAGCAACTTCAAAACCACTAATGGATTGAACATAAGAACTTTGTCTGCAAATGTCAATTCACGCACTATGATCAAATACAGCTAAAAACAATACCTGCTCATATTGAGCAATCAAATCAATCTGAGGTTTAGGATCATAGGCAGTGCCCTGAAACATCAACAGAATAAACTTACTCTATCAAACATTGTAAGCATAACAAAAAAAAGAGAGTTGACATAAAGAATTTGACCTTTCCAGCCATCAAGGTACAGGACTCGGCCACACTTTGTGGTGCCTTGTATCCCGGGTGCTTAGGCTTTTTCTTCTTTTTAGACTTAGCAGACACCTCATTGCCATCATACAACAATTGTCTGTCAAAATCAACTGTGGATTCAATATCCGCATTCTTCCTGGGAAAAGATCCTCCATGAAATGAACTTTGATCATCTTGGCAGGAGTTTGTGTCTCCACTAGAGGCATCCGTTTTACTTGCGAACTGAGGGGTTCCAGCAACACCAGCAGGAAATGGGCTTACAACTCGTTGCCTAACAGCTGTCCTGACGCGTTTTGTGGGAATGGAAAGGAAATCTGAGGGTCTTTTGCCATTTGATAAAAATGGCTGGTTTCCTGACTTGCTCTCCAAGCATGGATCATAAGGCATGTCGACACCAACATCATATCTTCTTGTGCCATTCATCCTCTGCTGCATCAGGTGTTTCTTCTTGTGACTCAATTTCAATGCCAAACAACCATCGTATGTTTCAGGCAATAAATAAGTGCATGTCTCGGCTTCATCGTCTTCATATGCATTTTCCCTATGTACATCTAAACAAAAATGAAGCATTGATAAGAACATGAAATACATCATTATACATGTATTGAGAAATTGTGGTATAGTGGTATGTAAAACCTGCAACAGAATCGCATGTCAATGGCTCATAATCATCCTTGTGTCCAGCGTCACCGATCTTCTGGAATAAACAGATAGTTAATTTTTCTAATTTTTATAGACATGGATACAATAAAGAAGTTAGTTTTGGAATCAAATATAGAGGATAATGCCAAAGTAGTGAATGTGGAGAAAATAATGTGTGGTGTGTCAGTTTATAGCATTTACTCTACGATTGTACAAAAGTTGAGGAATCATAAATTTTCTTGTTAGCAATTTAGATTTGACACAATAACTGGTAACATCAAAGATTCAGTAAGCCCACAATGCCAAATAAAATCTTGAAAGCAACAGGAGATTGAATTTAAATGCGACTAGTCCAGAATTTTGTGAGCCCACAGTTGAAACAACTTGTTTTTTTTTTACTATATGATAATTGAAGACCACTCACAAAATGAAACACTGAAAAATGAATAGCCCCTGAAGATGATACTGTCCTTGGGTTTTCAGAGTACTTCAAGCACCTCCTTACCTTATTATACACAAATAGACGCTCCACAGACTCTCTGTAAGCCCGCATTGCACCAGGGGCTACCCCATAAAAGAGGTTTGCCTGAAAATTAGGAAAAGAATCATTAACCAGCGTTGTTAGGTAAATTTTGTGTATGTTTCTTCTCACTGAAACAAAAGTGCCTGTTTTTTGGGGTGTTCATGTGAGGTGGTACCGAGCTTTATTAAGTCACTTAGAATGGGATGGGACACCAAAAAAGGTGTAAATAAAGAAATAAATTATCAAAACCACAGAGTCAGATGGATTACTTCTGAAAGTTGATCTGGCACTTTCAAAATGCCAAAATCATTTAATCTGTCAGGAGTTGGTGGTGCTTCAGCTAAGGACAAACATTCGGGCACATTAGAGCTGTACTCCAGAAATCGAAGTGTGTAACTCTGAATAGGAGACTGATGAGACCGCCTAGACTTCTCTTGTTCAAAGGATTCATCACCCTGTCCAAATTCATAGATCACATCAACCTCGAAATTGTGAACATATCAAGCCCTATAAGTCTATAACAAAGCTTATGCAACTTAAAAGTTAAAACAAATGTCCAAATATGAAGTGTCATGAGTCATTCATAGCTAATTCATTCTGAGGCTTCTAGGGAGACCTGAAATCTAAACCATTCTAATGAGAGAGGGAGGGGGGGAGGGGGAGGGAGAGGAGAGAGTACATGTGATACCATCAGAGCTAACGAGTACAAAGCATGAATAAAAAATAACAATGTTATATTGATTTTGAATACCTGTTCGTTTTCTGCTTTGACTCCAGCCAGCTTCGTTTCTTCAAGCCCATTTGATTTCTCTATTTGCCTTGCTTTAGGCATCCCACCACTAGTATCTCGTAAAGTCTCAGCTGAACGCCAAAAATTCATGATACCCTTGGCCAGAATTCTAGCAACAGATTTCTGCTTTCTGTGAATGATTGCTTCTTCAAATGTTGCTCGACCACTGGAGGCAATCCAGTGGGACATCTGGGCTGCAGCTGCACTTTTCCACAGGCGCTCCTATTAAACAGAAACAATCAACTTAAATGATATCCAAATGTGTCGATACAGTCAACAATGTTACACAACAAGGTAAGAAATCTTACAGCTTGTATGAGCACAACAAAGAAATACAAAGATCACTTGAGAAAGTACCTGCATGAAGTCATTTGCCATCCAAGCCATCTCCTCCAGAACAAACTCCCAGTGACTCTTCCGCTTCTTCTCCAAAGAAATATTGCAGAGAGATCGTTCACCAGCTCTCTTAATGTTCACCTGTCAAGTAATGACTTTCTTTTTCAGAATCAAGTACACTATCAGAAAAGGAGAGCATTATATAACCTAGGTGTACCTCTATAAGCCGAGCCCTTCTAAGGATAGAATCTTCATATTCCTTCTTTGCAACAATAGAATCTTCAGATTCCTTCTTTGCCATCCTTGCCTCAATTCCACTAGATTTTGGAACATCATTGTCAAGGTTAAGCATGGGATTTTTCATTGACAGCACAGAACTAGGCATATCCTCTGTGAGCGACGCAGGGGGCACAGTAACAGAAGCCAACTTATCAGCAACACTTAAATCACCGGAACAATTATTATTTCTATCCAAATCAGAACCTGCTTCCTTATTCACTTTGTCATTGTCAGAAGTAGCAAGATGTCCTGTATCCTTTTGCACATCAAGCACATTGTTACAAACTTCGATTTCATCTTTCACAGCACTGCTGACTTCTAGATGTACAGAAGTAGAACTGCCATCCACAATAGTCGGCCTGCTACTACCTTCCAGTTGACCATCTTTCCTGTCATCCTTGTTATCAGGTATAATGTTACTCAAGCCTTCATCAGACCTTTCACCAAACTTCACTGATACAAAATTCTCATTTTTGCCTGAAAGCTCATCAATAGTCATGGTGGCATCTGCACGAGTTAGATCCACTTCATTTTCATTCAAACTAGCGGTTTCTACGGCAGGGTGAGGAACAGCGCCCTTGTTGTCCATATCATGTAAGTGAGCATCAACCACACTTTTGTCAGAGCACCCATTACCTGCCTTTTCTGGAGTGTGTGCTTCTCTCATGATCTCATTGCAAGTAGATGGGAAAGAAGAAGTTGACCTTGAAGAAGCTTCTTTTGGAATAGCATCAGCGGATTCTGCAGAAGCAGCTGCAGTAGCCATCTGACCACGTCCAGTAAGCCGTGAATCATCAGTCACACTGTTTGGTGAGATTTCCGGAGCTTGTGTACCATCTTTGTCGTTTGTTGTTTCAAGCTTCGCTGCTTGGTTGCCTCCATGAATTGCTTGAACACCATCCGTCTCCACTGCCACCTGATTATCTAATGATGCATTCTTCAACATATTGTTGCCATTTGGATTTGTTGGTTTTGAATCGCCAATGGATGAGACACCAAGATTGTCGGTTTTTGCTTCTTGTATTACCCCTTTTGCATCTTTTCGCTGAAAACTTAGAGGAGGAACTGGTGGAGACCTAACAGACACAATATTTGCATTCTCCCTGCTTGACTTTGACCTGCGTCGAGCATATGCTTGGTTCTTTGCCCCAAGGCGGAACAAACCAGAGTCTTCAGCTTCTTTTGTATTACTTTGACCATCATTGCGCAGGGACAGCTCAGGTTGAGCTGTGTTAGTTCTTTTAGTGCCATGTTTGACAAGTTTCTCCCCACCTATGTTGCTAGTATCTCCATCCAAAAGCATAAGATTATCGGCTGTGTTGGCTTCACGACACGATGAACTTCCTGGTTTGTCACAACTTTCAACTGAATCCCCATGAGGTGATGCAGCAAATGCAAAACTGCCTTTAGCTTCACTGCAGTGCAAGAGAGACACAAGGCTTACTTAAATCAACCGATAATAATGTCGTTGTCATCACATGATAGACCAGGAGCAAATTATCACCTTATCACATTTTGTTCAGCTATCTGGTCTGTGACAGAAGTTGACTGTACACTGAGTGATGCTACATGCCCAAGTTTGAAATCCAAGGGATTGCCTCCCTGCAGTAATAGGTGAATAAACCAGGGAAAAAAGATCCAACGCAAAGTCAATGTACAAAACCATAAGGATGCTGTTGCAATGTACCTTCTCTAGAAATTCAAGCTCCCTCCTCCGTTTTTCACGGACATCATATTCCTGCCTGAAGTTTGTGTATAACGGAGTATCAGGTATCCATAGCAAGCATAAACTAGTTGAGAATAACACGGTGGTCAATGTACCTCAGCTCCTCCTGAGCTTTCTCTATGGCCGCACGGCATGGTGAAGCTTTTGTGTCAACGCTCACACCACATTCAGCAATTCCTCCCATAGAGCACGGCTCAGTATCCACTGGAACACAGAAGCAAGCTTTGCCCATACATCACTGCGAACACATTCTACTCAGCACTCCATGCCATCAAACGAACATGACCTCCTTGCAAGCCCACAAAATGTGCAACTTGTTTCCTGAAAACCGAAAGACTGTCACAAACTACACGGAAACTAAAGCAAACAAAAACAGCAGGGCCAGCTGACGCTCCTAACAAGTAATGCAGTCCTTACATACAACTCACGCAGAAGCAGTCCTTACCAAAAATAAAAAAATAAATGTTTGTAACCACAGTAACTTAATTCTAGCCTCCAGTAAAACATAACACATGCAGTGACAGACCATCCTTTGCCCAATCAAACAAGCACATAACAGCCTTTTGCCTAATCGAACAAAGCACACTAAACGACAGGCCATACACGACTCTAGCCAGTATCCAGTAACAAACAGTCCACGGCTCCGCATTGCACGCGCAACAAAATCACATTTTTGAGCTAGCCCACGCCATGTCACACACTAACAGGGGCACACCCCCAGCAACAGCTCAAAACTACAGCGGTGCTTTATAGTCCATGCATGTAACCGGCTATCCCGAGAACACCAGAACGGCTACGTAGAGCAGACTGGCACAGGCAACACCTCACGCCTAACCCAAATGCAGCACAATTCAGCAGCGGACAGCACAGCCCCAGCGCCCCCACACCGCCGCCACTCAAACCTCTCGCGCGCGCCCACTCTACACACACACCTCAATTGCGGCCCTGGGCGACGGCGGGAGGCAGAAGGAGACCGAGAGTAGCGTTCGATGGGGCAGGGGACGCACCTACGGAACCCCGCGCCGGGAGCTAGGGTTAGGGTTTGGAGCAGGGGAGCCTGGGGGAGACCGCGGGGCGGGTCCTGGCCGCCGGGGTGGCTCTGGGGGTGGCCGCCGAGGAGCGGAAGGGCGTCGACGGAGGCAGTGGGGTTGCCGGGGACCGGGGAGCGGTGGGGTGGATCGCGAGCAGGGGGGTGGAAGCGTGGAACGTCGTCGTATGCAGGCAAGGCCAGGGGAAGAATGGAGGGAAGGGAAGGAGAGAAGGGGACCGGGTGCGTGCGTGCGAGCGAGGTGGTGCGGTCTGACCCGACCGGCGCTGGGCGGCGTGTCTGACATGCGGATGGGCTCGGCGGGGCTGTGGGTTGCGTGCCGGTGGTTGGGCTGGCTGGCTGCTACGAAAGATGTCGATTTTTTTTATTAATTGACTCTTTTTAAAATTTTATTTTAAAATTAACATTTGACGTACTTTATTTCTAATTCTGACTTCTTTGATCACACCATCACCCATGGCGTAACAAAACAACGCTGTCACACCGCTCGTATCTCTTGTCACACCACCACTTCTGGCGTGACAATGTTGTTTTAATCGCATGCGACCACCAAACGGCTTGACAAAAAGTGCTATTTAGCGGACTTATTCTACCGCGTGGCAGTGTTATTTTATCACGCCACGGATAGTGGCGTGACCAAAGGAGTCAGAATTGGAAATAAAGTGCGTCGGGGGTTAACTTTAAAATAAAAATTTAAAAAGGGTTAATTAATAAAAAATTGTCATGGGATACTGCACACGAGGACGGCCCAAACAATAGGGCAAGGGTGGCGGCACCGAGGTAGCCGACGCCGACGACCCACCTCTGTGGCAAGCCATTACTGCACTAAGGTCTAGGCTCCAGAGGAAAAAATACGGCCAGCCTTTAAAGTGTGAGAGAAGGCCTCTGACCAACACGCCTGGCCCCAGCTACTCATTACATCTCCCGTTCCCAAATCCCGGTTTGCAAAAACTCCGATTCTCAAATCTCCAACCCTACTAGAGCAGTAGCGGCAGCAATGGCAGATTAAGACCACGGGGAGGAGGAGAGGCATGACAGTGCCGGCCGAGCAGGCGGCGCCGCCAGGAGGAGCTCCACAGCCGACGCGGCACGACGCGTCTCGAGGATCATGACAACGCTTGTCATCGGGAGGAGCGAGGCCTTGACCAGCCGGCCGGGGAGGGCTGAGGAGCCCAGGAGGCCGGCGGGGAGGAGGAGAGCCTCGCCGCTTGATCGAGGAGGAGCCAGCCGCTAGTCGGGAAGGCACGGGCCGGTCGGTCAATTTGGGTGGGCAGTGGCAGTGAGGGGAGGAGGTGAGCTGGTGAGGTAAGGAGCCGTGAGTGAGGAGTGAGCTGTGAGAGCTGGTGAATAAGTGAATTGAATGTGAATTTGAGATTTGAGAGAATAGAGAGTCGTGAGTGAGGAGGTGAGCTGGTGAATTTGAGAAAATAGAAATTGAAGATGGCTCCTCCTAGGTCTAAAGAAAAATGTAAGAATTGGATTGTAAATGTCTAAATGATGAATACTGTGAATTTGTGATGTGTCATGTGTGATACTCACAGTGATTATAATTTATAAATTATAAATGTATAAATGATTATTGATGAATGAATATGATGATTTATGAATTTGATAGTGTCATCATGTGGTGAATTTGCTAGATTTGAAGAGCTATTTTACCGTTGCGTCATCGAGTGGGTCGACCCCAAGAACCAGTGTAAGCGGGAATGCTGTGGTAGCTACAGAAGAGCAAGTACTACCGGTTGAAGCTGTAAATGTTGAAGATGCACAAGTAGCACAACAACCACAACCGCAGGAAGAAACTGAAGGTATTAAGGATTTTAACCCGGATTTATGATGGATTAATCTGAATACTCACCATCCATCTACTTTTGACAGGTTGTTACTAGTAATTTAACAATTTGGTATTTTGGTGGCAAATTGTTCTGTAAACTTCGTTGATGAGGTACATTTTCTACATTTGTTCTGTCTTTATATGTTCACATGATGCGGATTGTAGTTTTGAGATCTATTTAGTGTCATATGCTCTATTAAAAGTGATTGCAACGTGTATTATATATGACTTGCTTTGTTATCGTATAATAGTATTAGTTTATTCTGCCCAACCTAAATTTTAATCCTGGATATGGGCGGCATTAGTCGTCGATTCCATTCCGATTTGTCTATAGAAAACGCCGGTACCGTTTTCGATTTTTAATACACACACACACACATACACACACACATAATTTACTTGAAATCTTAATTCAAATACATAACCATAGAATAAAAATGACACATAGTTCAATAATTTCATAAATACAAATGTCGTACATAGTTAAATAATATAACATAAGTTCATAACTTCATACAATTTACCATAGTCTAGTATAATTTCACTTACCGAAGAAGTAGTATTGGAGTGGGCCTTCTAAGCTGATTCAAATGAGTGGCACTTCAATTTTGCTCGGTACTCGAATGACCAGAATGGGCGAAATGGCTGGAATGGACCGGTACGGGATTGAGGCTACGGCGTGACGGTTTAGGTGTCAGTATGGCATGTTCCGGGCATTCCAACCGGTGCCAAAATGAAATTGATAAGTATGGTTGACGATCATCGAGTATTTGCCACCATTGCAGCATGGAAGACATTCACGAGGTGGATATCTACCTTAGGCCCTATTTGGCAACGAGGGGGAATGATCCATATGGTAACAATCTAAGGAGGGGGTTGGGTTGATCACCTCCTACCACCCAATCCACCTTGGATTCAAACCAAGGGGAAAATACCATTTGTATTGTTTGGATAGCCTTGGTTAGTTTGGATTGGCATGGACGATTCGACATTTAAATTTATGAATTTAAAATGAAATTAGGAAATTCAAAAAATAACAGAAAAACAAAAACCCCATAAAAAAATTAAAAATATAAAATTGTGAAAACAGTATAGAAAAATTTTAAAAAAGTAAAAAAAAAATAACTAGAAGTTCCCAAAAAATAGTCCACAAAATTTGAAAAATTAGAAAAAAAATTGTTAGCAAAAAAATGAGGAGAAATTATGATAATCCATGAAGAATAATATTAAACAGTCTAATGTAATCACATAGTACTAATAAGTAACGATCATAACTTAACACTACAGTCAATGTGGGCACTTCGGTAGCCGCAAGCCATCGTCATCCTCCCTCCATCGACACGCTCGATGTCACCCACATGGATCGCCATTTGCGCCTCGCTGGAGTCAACTTGATGGCATGGGCTCTAGATCTGGCCGACTAGCATTGTCCACGACAAATAGGTAAATTGAGGTGTCATGGTGGTTCAGATTGGGGCATGTCAACATCAGATATGAAGATAGGAGCAGCGACAGCGGTGTCGACGACGAGGTCACTGGACGAAGTTGATGTTGACATGGTTCTGCGGGCTCAGAGAAGCATGAATCTTGAGACGCGTATGAGGGCGAGAAGCATGAATCTTGAGACGCGTATGAGGGTGAGAAGCATGAATCTTGAGACACGTCTGAGGGCGAGAAGCATGTCCCCTTTTTTTTTCTAAAGAAAGCAGGTTATTGGCGAAGTCGTTTTCCTATTGGTTGTCCAAATTTGCAGAAAAACACTGGACAAAATTTTGAGTCGAAATGTACAGCGTGGCCTGTATTCATTCCCCGCATAAAACTAGAAAAAATTCTGCTTGGAACATAGAAATTTCACAAAACTCACTATACAAATTCTCTGGTGTGTTTGAAACATACAAATTTGGTAGAAAACAATTCCAATGTAAATCAGGAAAAAATCTCATGTTCTAAATGGAGTGATACCAACTGAACAATAAACCCTTCTTCATTTATGAAATTTCCAATTATTTTTTCATTTTGGAATCCTGCAAACAAGCCCTTCTTCATCTTGAAATTTCCTGTTATTATTTTTCTCGAGGCGGGTGATTCTGATATTTCAAAATTTGTATTAAAAATATTCTAGGAATTTTATGTCCGTGGAAAAGGACCAGGGCAGCCCGCCGAGTGAGCATGGCTCGGCAGAGCTAAATAGAGGTGGCCAGATGGGCCATGCTTCCCGGGCCGGCCCGAAGCACGTCAGTGTTAGCCCCGCCCAAGCATGACACGACCCACATATTAGCTAGGTTGGGCTGGCACGGCCCGAACGGTCGTGCCATGCTTGGGTCGGCACCCCGGCCCAGCAGACCAGCCTGACACGGCACGCACAGTGTTGTGGTGCCGTGCTAAGCATGGCTCGAAGGCACAAAGGCACAACTGGCAACCGAGGAGGAGGCCGGGCGCGACGCGGCAGTGGTGAAGGTCTTGAACTGTGAGGTCTTGGTCGTAGCCGAAAGAGGAGGAGGAGGCCAGGCACGACGAGTGCACGAGGCAGCATCGGCACGATGGCCAAGACAACACCAAGGCAGAAGCGCGATTCGCGCGAATGTGCAACATCGACATGGAGGTGATATGGCCCAGGCGATGGCTGGCACAGCATGGCAGCACCGAGAGGGAGGACCAGGCACGGTGGCTGAGGAGGCCGCGACACAGCGTGACTGGAGAGGCGGCGTGGCGGTCAAGGACCCAGCGGCTTGGGCCTCACGGTTCTAGCAGTGCGGTGAGGCGACCGGTGTGGCGGCAGTTGAGAGGGAGAGAGAGACTGGAGGCGAGACCAAGAGTGCAAGCTGACAACCGAGGATGTGGCGGCTAAGGCAGGAGCACACGACAGCCGGGGTGACGGTGGAGTTGGCTGGCCTGGCCGTAGAAAGAAGAAGAAGGAAGAAAGAAAGAAAGGAGCTAGGGATGAAGCTCGCGCGGCTAGAGAAAAAAAGGAAAGGAGGAAAAAGAAAGAGAATAAAATAAAACAAAAGATAATGAAGAGAAAAAAGAGAGAGAGAAAGAGAAGGAAAAGGAATGAAAAGAGTTTTTTTATTATTTTTAAATTTTTTTGGGCCAAAACGGGCTACGCGGACCGAGAATGCCCTGTCGGGCTAACCGTGCCCAGGCCGGCCTAGCACGACCCAAGATAGTGGCGTGTCGTGCTTGGATCGGCACCCCGGTCCACGGCCCGCACAGTCAAACGGTCCGGCCATGTCGGGCCATGCCAGGCGGCTCGTTTGGCCACCACTAGAGTTGAACAGCCGAAAAAGTAGTGAGCCAGTGAAGCACAGCCTCCCCTTCCCCTACGTGCTTTTTTTTTGGAAATTTGATGATTTGCCTCACCTTTAAATTGTCTTCTATTATTTGCATTTATGAGTAGATAGATTAAAAGCCCCGGTTTGAATTTCTTTGATTGATCTTTTGCCATTTTTGCATTTTGCATTTACATTTGCTATTTCAACCACACGAAATGTCACAAAATGCCCTCTTCCCCTTCTTCTTCTTTGTCCTCTCATCTTCTCTTCTTTTCTTCCTTGCTTTGCCCCGGCCATGGCAGACCCGTCGCGCACTGCCCTCATCACCGCTGGTGCCAAGCAGGAGCCGTGGCTCGAAGAGGCCATCGTATGCTTACGTTGATGAAGTCACCTCTGGAGATGTTGATGTCGATTGGTGCCAATCCGATGAAGAAGACGAGTAGGAGGTGTAGCTCAAGGTGAGGCCACCATGCTCCCACGACCAAGCGGAGGTTAGGTGCCAGTCCAGTGGGGCGCCAGAGGGGGGCCAGGCCGGCGAGGAGAAGCGTTTCCTCGACGGAGAAGGTGGCGGGGTCGGTGGGGAGGTGGAAGGTGTGGGAGGTTGGGTCCCAAATGGAGAGAAGCGCGAATAGGGCAGGGCGGTCGTGATTGACGACGACGGTGGAGGCTGCGATGGAGTCGGAGATGACGGCGGTGCGGAGGAGGGGCGCAAATGCAAGGTCCTAGAGGACGACTGCTGTCCGAAGGTGGGCGATATGGGGCTTGGCGGCGGCGGTGCTATTGAAGGGGGTGGCGGTGGAGTTGGGCAGCGGAAAGGGACAGGGCGGGGGACACCGCCGCGGGAAGGCCGGCTTTGCACCAGCAGTGAGGAGGGCCGCGTGCGACAGGTCTGCCATGGTCGGGGCAAGGGCCGCATGAAGCGGATATGCCATGGTGGGGACAAAGCAATGAAGAAAAGAAGAGAAAGCAAGGAAGAAAAGAAGAAGATCAGAGGAGGAAGAAGGGGAAGAGGGCGTTTGTGATATTTTTGCGTGGCTTGAAATAGCAAATGTAAATGCGAAAATGACAAAAGATCAATCAAGAAATTCAAACGGGGCTTTTAATCAACCTATTAGACCTACTTCAAGATAAATGCAAATAATAGAATATGTTTTAAAGGCGGGTCAAACAATCAAATTTATTTTCTTTTTTTTTCGTCAGTAGGGGCGGGAAAACCAGAGAAGTGGGGGAAATCGGAGGGCATCCCGGCGGGCGTCCAGCATGGAGATCGCCGACCTCCCCATCTCCACCTCCTACCATGCCAAACTCCTCACCACCGTCTACTCCTTCCTCGTCGCCCTCCCTGTCGCCTCCCCTCCCCGCCTCGCCTGAGGTACGTACGCACACGGCACGCACCGCCTTCCCGGCTCACCATGCCTAGTTGCCTACTCGCGTTGCAATTACACGCATCGATTGGACTTCCTTCCACTCACTCGACAAATGGATGTAGGTCGTGATTCACCAAACCGCCCTTTGCTTGGTGCCCTATACGTGCTAGGTCTTTCTAATTTTTTCCTTGTTCACCATTTTTTTGGTACCAAATCGCGGCTTACTTAGACCACCGATTGCTGCGCCAGGACCCAAGAGTCTGGCGTGACGGGTGCGTTGAAGGTGTTTCTTCAATTGGCACGTGAAGTAGAGATAGGCAACTGATCAAGAGAGAAATATTGTGCTACATTAGTGTGTTTTGCTCGTAGTTTTGTGTTAGCCTGGTTGCTGCGGCAGTTGTAGGATGGTTCGGCATTACACTTGCTTGCTGCTTCTTTCACCTATCTCTCTCTCTCTCTCTCTCTCTCTCTCTCTCTCTCTCTCTCCACAAAGGAAGAGTATGTGGCTACACGTATCTTTTGTTATACAGATCTGAACATTGAGATCCCGGAGGCTGTCGATATTCTCAAGGTTGTTGAGTGTGCCAACAAGTTCAAGGGAGCGGAGGGACCTAGCGGTGTTCTGAGAGGTAAAATTACGCCTCGTCCAATGCCGTTTCATGGCAATTGCTTTTAAAATATGTTGTGGTTTCCTACGCCTTGTTTTATTATGCAATTTTTGCTATCTATCTTGATCAACTTTTTTTCCTTCTAGCCTTGAGTAAGTAAATCTAAGACACGAGTCTATGATAATGAGATATTAGATATTCCTGATACAGTCTTATCTTTCATACACATTTAGTTGAGGTCAATATGTCAATACAACTATCTTCAACTTCCCTGTCTTTAGCTGTGTTAACTGGCTAACAATATTGTTACATACCCGGAGGTAGCGCATGACGATGAACAGGGAAGCGACTATTGTCGACAGGAAGACCGAGTCAGCAGGGGTAGATATAAGCCATCTGATCGCTATCCAAAGGCAGACTGGGTTTCGTAGCGGCTGCGCATGCCCACTGAGTTGGTTTTAGTGGACCCTATCTGTCGGTCTCTAGAGGAGAGTAATACTTAATGAGTTGTTTGTTTTTCGGTTCAAGGATGACGATTGTAATCGCTAAAAGGCATCTCTGAACTTTCCCCTTCTCATGTTCTTCTGTCCCCAGTCTTATTTCTCATCCCAGTCTCCCGTTCCCTCCAAACTTGTATCCAAACTATTTGGCTGTTAATGGAAGCACTTGATCGGAGTGGTTAGTAACAATTGGTATCAGAGCAAGTTTTTGACACCCTAGATCGCCCATGCTACCATATGAGCGCGCAAGCACACTCACAAGAAATGGAGCAGCAGATGGCAGAATTGACAAGAGTCATTTTAGCGCAAAGTGAGGCGATCAAGACACCGCAAGACAAGATTGAAGCCATCCATACTACTATGGAGGAAATCAAGCCTGTAGTGTTCGAGTTACAGAGATGGAAACCTGAGATGGAATTGACGATGGAAGGGTTGCATTCCAAGATGGGCGAACTGAAGTCATAGGTAATTCAAATCGCCTGCAATCCTGTGCTGGGGCTAGGACCTGTGGATTTGCCACCGATTCTTCCTCGACCAAAAGCCAACATTGAGCGTGAGTCAGAAGTGAGATATACCCCTTCAGATCAGGAGGAAATACCGCATACTCGCAAAAGATCATGTCCTTGGGTTGATTGGCTACCATGATGATTTTGATCAGAGAGGAAAGACTACTAGGGGGCAAAATCCTTCGGCACCCTTTTCGGGTATTGGTAAGCCTGAACACCTCGAATTTAGTACTCATGGGATTGATTCTGCTTGACATCAGAGCGCAAACCGTCATCACCATCCTCCGCCCAAGTTAGATTTTTCATTGTTTGATGGGGAAAACCCGAAGGCTTGGCAACTTAAATGTGAGAACTATTTCAAAGTCTGTTCTATTAGACCATAGTTTCATATTAGTGTGGCCACCATGTACTTTGTGGGTAGAGCCTTGTTGTGGTTGCAAGCATCCAAGGCACATACCAGGTTCGATACATGGGAGATGTTTGCATATGCTGTTTGCAGTAGGTTCGGTAGGGAAGAGTTCCAACAACTTGTCAGACTGTTCAACTGTTTGCGACAAACCAATACAATAGCTGAATATGTAGAGAAATTTAATGTGCTCATGCATAATTTGCTAACGCATCATGCCTCTTGGAATCCGGTATTTTTTTGTCACTCAATTCATGGATGGATTGTGTAGCGATGTCAGATCGGCCGTGGCGTTACATAGGCCGCAAGATCTGGACACCGCTATTGCACTTGCTTGTTTACAGGAAGAAGTTCTGGAGACAGTCAGACGCGATCCTGATCATCCAGATTACACGCAAAACACATGTGCAAGCATGCGCACGACGATGCCACTTCCAACACCTCCTAGAAGGGGGGCACCGGCGACAGGAAGTAGACCAGACGATCGAAGAGGCCTCGAAGGAGCGAGAGTTGGTCCTCTCGACGATAAGCTCGGAGCTCTTCGCGCATATCGCCGAGCAAAGGGGCTCTGTCATACATGTGGAGAACGTTGGTCCTGGGAACACAAATGTCTTTGCCGGTCGCGATTACATGTGGTAGAAGAACTCGGGAGATGATGGTGGCCGGCGAGTTCATCGAGGGTGGATGAGAAAGGCTTACAACCGGAAGCAGATTTGATGTCCATCTCGAAGGAAGCTGTGGAAGGTACAGACAATTTGAAAACACTCCAACTACAGAGTATCTGTGACAACCCGGCCAGGGGCTAACCCGAGAGGTCCTCCAAGATCTCCCTAAAAGTCCACCAAGACCTCCCAGGAGGTCCAAAGGATCTCTCAAGCAGTCCTTCCAGGCCTCCTAGGAGGTCCAGTCGGACCTCCTAGAGGTCCAGGGAACTAACCCGAGGAGGTCTTGAGACTCAGGACCTCCCCAAGAGCCACGACCAGACCTGAGGGAGGTCCAGAGATCAACCCGAGGAGGTCATGAAACTTGGAGAAGTCCTAAATCCCCTGTGAACCGAACTAGTACCAAGGATCAATGGCTAGTTCACACAGCAATACATAAGTGGCAGCATACATCAGCGCAAACTTTATTATCTCAAAAGAGTTGATTACAAGATTTGCTTACAAACCGACAAGAGCAAAATACACAGCAGAAACATAAGTCAAGTCCATCCAATACACCACAGGTAATTGGCTGGAGGGCGCGGCCTAGTTGATATGGTCCTCATCATCATCAAAGAAGTCTTCTCCTGCTCAATTCATCAATCAAGCAAGAATGAGCACAACCACCGTGCTCGCAAGTTACACCCGTCAATTAACAGAATGACATGCATAAATGGATATCTCAAGGGAAGGCATAATATGGTTGATTTGCGTAAAGCCAAGTTTCTTTCAGTTACATATACTAAGTCCCAAGGCAGTTATACAATAACTAAAATTCATTTTCCAAATTCAATTTTTCAGTTGGATAATATTCATCATCAAATGGTGAAGGATACAATCCTATCACAAGGCTCCCCGCCCAAACCATGGGATAGAAATCCCAAAAACCGTTTATCCAAAACCTTTTACAAACAAAACCAATATATAACTTTGAGTGGCTTTTGCTAGCATGTCCATGACCGTGGACACAGCTATTCGAATAGATTTCACTCTGCAGAGGTTGTACACTTTACCTACATGACATGATTCCTCTAGTTTGTTTGTTATTCGTCAATGTCACCTCTCACTGCCAAAGGTAAGAGGTCTAGAGTTCATGACAAGGCCTTTACAATGCATTGTTCCACCGCAGCCCCTCCTCGCTAAGGATTCGCTTCCTTTGGATAGAAACCCGCCGGAAAAGCCCTCTCTTGCGCCAGTGGGAAACATAGGTTATAAAAGACCATAGGCCATGAAAGACTTCCCACCCATCAAAGTGGAACAATCGCGGTGAAACTTGCAAATTATTCAACCAGGTCCCACGCCCCATTCTGGAGACATGTGGTTGTACGGTGAGGCAAAGCCCATTATAGGCATAGCAAGTTGCGGCTCAAAGACCGGTCCTCAATTGACCAGGGCGACTACTACAGAACCCCTGGGACTCAACCATGGAAATGGATCGATCCCATGCATTGACATGTACCAACCAAGCAACCAATTCGCCCCAGTCCAAACCAATTTTCCTTTCATTTGCTTTTTCAAAAACATTTCGAAGCTTCCATGACAACCCAATGCCATGGCTTAAAACCTTTAAACAACAGTTGGTCATGTTGGTAAAATTTTCTCAAATCAAATACTTTTGGTCTAAGCAAGACTAAGCATAAGATTTCACAATTGCTCCTGGTTCACACTAATGTAGCAACTAGGTTTTCCTATGGTGACAATATCTTCGGTTCAAGGTCAACAGGGGCCATACAAAGGATTTCGGTATAGCTATGAATTTAAAGACATGTATTGAAATAACTTAGTAAAGTAAGCATGCATTAACATTTAAAGCGGAACATATGTAGGGTGAAATAATTGTTGCAATATGATCAAGAGTGTAACTTGCCTTACTCAAAGGCTTGAGTGTCTTCTTCTTCCTCAAGAAACTCTTGTTCTTCACTGCCTTCGCAATCTACACGGTGGGAAACAAAACAACTCAAATAGAGCTCAAGTAAGATCCAAAGAAACTCCAATGAACTCCAAAAATAAAACCAACAGAGAGGCTAGGTGATCAGGAGGAGGTCCAAGGAGCTTGCTGGAGGAGGTCCAGAGAGCTTTGGAGGAGGTTCGAAGCTTGCTGGAGGAGGTCCAGAGAGTGAAAATAAGCACAAAAAAAAAGGTAAAGAGGAAGGGTTGCCCAAGCTTTTATAGCCAGGCCACCCAGATTTCCAAGGGCTCTCGGGCTCTAAAGTAAGTGAAGGAAATGATGGGAGTTGGTAAAAGATATGACAAAAGGTAGTTCAGTGCTGCCAAAAGGTGGTAGCATTTAATGCGACACAACAAGCATTAAATGCTTTGAAGACTTCCAAGTGCAAAGGACATGGTCAAAGGATAAAGAAAGAGGTCGTGACTGACAAATAGGGCTAGTCAAAGATCAAGGGGAGGTCTGAACGATTAAGATCTCCAGATGGGAGGTCTTAACGGTCAGATCTAACAAAGGAGGAGGTCCTGAAGGACACGGGGAGGTCCAAATAAACAAGGAGGAGATCTCCAGAGGGGAGGTCTTAACGGTAAAATCTAACAAAGGGGAGGTCTGAACGATTAAGATCTCCAGAAAGGAGGTCTTAACGGTCAGATCTAACAAAGGGGGGGGTCTGAACGGTAAAGATCTTCAGAGGGGAGGTCTTAATGGTCATATCTAACAAAGGGGAGGTCTGAACGGTTAAGATCTCTAGGGGGAGGTCTTAACGGTCATATCTAACAAAGGGGAGGTCTGAACGGTTAAGATCTCTAGGGGGGTGGTCTTAACGGTCAGATCTAACAAAGGGGAGGTCTGAACGGTTAAGATCTCCAAAGGGAAGGTCTTAACGGTCAGATCTAACAAAGGAGAGGTCTGAACGGTTAAGATCTCCAGAGGGGAGGTCTTAACGGTCAGATCTAACAAAGGAGAGGTGAGCGATAGTGAGATAAGAGGCGGAAGAAGCGGGAGCCGTTGGATTTCAATCGAACAGACCAAAGTGGTTGGCCCGTTCGGACCATCCAGGGCTAACGCTAGATCTCAGCCATCGAACTGGATCGGGCTGTCCAAAATGGTTGGGACGTTCGGACCATCCGAACGCCTCTGTAGATCGGACTGTCCAGCAAAGATCTAAGGGCTCAGAGAGGGTGGGACGTTCGGACCATCCGAACGTCTCGACAAAATCAAACCGTCCAACACAAATCGAACGATACACAAGCGATAGAGGTCCGGATCAAGCGGAAGGCTCGAACGGGCGCGCGGGAGGTCCAAGTGAACGTAGGGGAGGTCCTGAAGGACACGGGGAGGTCCAAATAAACATAGAGAGGTTCCAACAGAACAGAGAGTGAGTTCAAATGAATACGAGCGTGGTTTAAACCTGAGAGGGTCTAAGCCAAAGAAGAACCAAGGAAGGAGGTCTAGTCTAAGGAGGTGCGGACGAGAGAAGGGCAAAGCTTGACCTGAAGGGAGGGATCACCAAAGCTCCAACAAACCCAACAACCAAAAGAAAGTCTTTAGTTGAAATTTGGTTTAGTCAATTGAAGTCCATTCTGAAATTCTCAAGTTAAGCTTTGAATTATCATCAAAACAAAATGGTTCTTTTTTATTTTGAAAATTCAAAAAGGCTCCAAAAATCAAGGTGTTACAGTATCATACAAGAACAAATGGTTGTTATGCTCGTTGATTCATGCAGTTCTTACTATTTTATTAGTGAAAGTTTGGCTCAGCGGTTGATGGGTGTTCGTCAAGCTATCAAACTAGTGAAAGTGCGAGTAGCCAATGGGGAGTTATTGGAATGTGCGCATGAATGTCCTAGTTGACTGTGGGAGATTCAAGGACACAGTTTTTACACCACTTTTTGCATGCTGCCTCTGAGTTGTTATGATGCTATACTGGGAATCGATTGGTTAGAGCAATGTAGTCCGATGAATGTTCACTAGGTGAAAAAGATATTGTCATTTCGATATCAAGGAAAAAGCGTTTGTTTACAAGGTATCAAACCAAGTTTTCATCAGTGTTGTCTGGTACGGCAGCAACAGCAAGGAAGTGTGCACCGTAACCAACAAGCAGAAACAGTGTTTTTCTTGGGAGCAATGGAGGAAGTCGACACTGGGATGCCTCAACCTATCTTGCAATTGTTGAGGCAATTCGATCAACTGTTTTCGGAACCGCAAGGTTTACCACCAACAAGGGCTTTTGATCATGCTATCCCTCTGTTGTCAGAAATCAAACCGGTCAATCCTCGGCCGTATCGTTACAATCCGGCACAGAAAGATAAGATTGAAAAGCAAGTGACCGAAATGCTCAACCAAGGGATTATTGCGACGCCCCGTGTCATTACCCCAGGGGGTAATCACACTTAGGCATACAGATTACTATTCGTTTGCCCAGTAGAACACTGCTCCAACGAATAGTAAGCCATTTACCAGAGTTACACAGCAGAACAATACGATAGAAAATGTACATCTTTATTGCAGTAATAGCCATGCATGGCTATGGTTCTTAATACAAATATTACACAATTACAAAGGGAGCTTCTCGTCGTCTCTCGCCTGCCCTGAAGTATAAGGCACCCATTCGCCCCTCGCATCCACCTCGCTCTGGTCCTCATGACCAACGCCCTCGTCGTCAGCGGCATCCTCGGTACCTGCAAACCCCTCATCCCACTCGGGATAGATCCGGTCGGACAAGGATCTAAGCAAGGGGAGAGATAGCAAGAGTGAGTACTATAGTGTACTCAGCAAGCATTAATAGCTAAAATGCATTTGATGACTCTAAACTTCGTCCTTATCAAAATTCCTTCCTCTTCTCTTATTCTGAAAATAGTTTTCAAAGAGTTATGTTGCTCATTTTAATTCTGAAAAGACTACTTGTTACCCAGAGAGAAGATAGACCCCAGTTCCTGTAGACTCAAATCCAGGAGATTGGCATGAATTTATGATTTGTTATAGCACTGCGCAAGCTTGTACCACTTTATCCATAGTAATTCTGAACCCTAAATGAGTCAGGTCCCCAGCATTTCCTTAGATGCGGGTTTGAGTTCAGAATACAGAATGTTTTCCAGTTACGTGATTAAGTCTCCACCCATTACTTTCCGTCGGTGCTGATTTAGTCACGGTGCTGACCTTGTCATCCACCGAGTTCCAGTAATGTTGGTTGGCCGGTCCTCCGGTCCCAACACTCCCCTGTGCGGTAATATATCGCCCTGGGTCCCCCATGTTCTGGGATCCTCCCCGTACTTACTTACCCGATGTGGAGAGTATAATTACATAACAGGTAACATTTTCTGCCCGTCGAAACAGGAAAATGGTTGGCACTGAATTTACGGCCTCTGATCGAGTAAGAGTTTGTTGGTCCTTATATTATAACCCTATGTAAACGGGTCCCACCTCTTACCTCAGCATCATTGTCGTGTTCCCCAGCCCGGGCCCCCCTTTACCAACCTATTTAGTCTCATTTCTTCTTTTCTTTCATCTCATTTTTTTATCTTCCCAATTTCATCTTAATCAAATTTAGTTTTGAGAAAATAGTTTTGATACAATACATATATAATAGAGCAATATACGATTTACATTTAATATAGCTATGTTTATGATTAAGGGAGTAGCTTGCCTTCGTAGAAGAAGAAATGAGCGGTGGTGATGAACTCTAGATCAACTACTCTTGTTGGTTCGTCTGCTGCAATTTATACGACGGTGCGAGTAATAAATACGTAATTAAATACTTAGCAGTAATCATGTGCGACTAGGTGTAGTGCATACTAGTTAGATGATTCTTTTCATCACTGGATTTTTATTAAATAACATTCTCGAAACCCCCGTGAGGTTAGCATTCCCCACTACAGTCGCTCTGCTAATTACTCGCTTTAGGGTCGAAAATGCCTAAGTTCGCGTTTAAACTAACGAGAACTGAAATACTACTCACACACACATTTCATTAAGTCTATTTAATTTTACTCGGGAAAAACTCTTAATTAATTATTCTACTTACCTCAACAAGCTATTATTTAATTTTCTACAACTACTCGGGACCGCTTCAAGTTAATTAATTTAGCATGATTAAAACATTTCAACTCACCTGACTAATTGCCAAAGATGAACAGGTTTGCTACATACGCATTTTTACTTCCTGATAACAGAATTAATGGTAGTTTACTTTACTTTAACAATTACTCAACTGATGGACTTATAAGAATGGTTAGCTGGATGCAACCTAAGTGGATTCATTTAATCGCATAATTACACAATACTAACAACTATTAATTCTATTTCAAAATTTATGTTGTTAAGAACACTAATTACCACAATTTACTAGAATTTATACAATATTTTCCTACACTTAGATTTGTACAAACACCTTTCTAACCCTAATCTCCCCCTAATTACCTATTTAATCCCTTGATCACCCCTAGTTCTTTCTCCTAACCCCCAACTCTCACCTAATCCCTTCACCTTACCCAGCCGACACCCACCTAGCTCCTCTCTCCTTCTTCCTCATTCTCAAACTCCCAATCCCCCATTCTATTCTTTACTTCCTCTCCCCAAAACTCCTCTCCTCTCTTGCTCCACCTGGACGCTGCCGGCTCCTCAAGCTTGGCCGCCATCGGCCTTGCCACCTCGTCATTGTGTCGAACTTTGCAGCCTCCGTGCCGCCACCGAGTTCCTCATCGCCCGCCTCAGAACCGCGTCCTCACGGCTCCTCACAGCTGGCTCCCTGCACCAGCCCTCACCCCTGTGGCCTCTCCTCTTCTCCTTGCCGCCGCCATGCCCCCGCCCGCGCCTTGTTGCTGCCTCCTCCGACTTCCCCTACGGCGTCTCCTTCCCCCCTTCTCACATGGCACCGCCTTGAGGCCCTTCTTAAGCCTCCGGCGCTTGCACCTGCTCACCTCTAGCCCTCCAGCTCCACTCGGCTCCTTGGCCCGTCTTGGCCCGCTTGGATCCTCCCTTGGCCGCGCCTCCCGGCACCTCGGCTGGCCAGCCATGCCCGCCGCTAAACCAGATCGCCCGTCTTGCTCTCCTCGGCGTGGCCGAAGGCTAGCGTCGCCTTGGGCCGCTTCTCACTGCGCCTACTCGCTGCCCGTGGCCTCTACCCCCTCTGTGGCTTGGCCTACGGCCACCGCCGACCCGCTGCCCTCTACACCCCTCTCTTCTGATTATGCTCCCACTTAAGCTTGAGTTAATTTTTGTGGTATATTGATGGTTCTTGTTCATGTCAGGTGAGGTGATAATGAGGATTCCTATATGCTCGTGCGTCAGGAGAATGATGGTGGTGCTACCAAAGCTGTGCTCTGAGGTATTCTCCCCCCTTCCTCTATAACCCAGTCCCTCCCCTTGCTCTATGATGCATATAAGATGAACTGAGAGCTACCAGTTGTTGCCCCTGTGAGATGTTCTACTTGTGAAGGTTTGTGCATGTGTACAGTATCCTAAGGTAAACTGAGGTTACCTCTGGTGGGGATTTCAGGTTGGGAAGGGAATGGTAGTGCCAGCTTCGTGCTAGTGCTCTTCTCTTCTCCTTTGTGGGTTGGGGCTTGCAGGCAGTGATGGTGTGGATGCTGAGCTCCTCCTCCTGGCTGCCTTGATGCTTTGGTTGCCTTTGCTTGCTCTTGGCTTGTGTTCTTGCTTTGTTTGAGGAGAGGCAGTGGTTTGCTTGTAGACCTATTCATGGATAGCTTTGGCCCGCCATCGAGCCCGATCATGTCGGTAGGGCTTGGGACCATGATTAAACTGACTCGAAATCTGAAAAAAACAATTAAAACAATAGAAATATCTGAAAATGAATTAAATAAATACTTTTTATTCCAAAAAGATTAAAATAATGCATTTTAATAGAAAATTCACCTTTTGGTAGGTAAAACTCGAACTGCTAATTTCGTAGGGCTTTTCAAGCCCGACTCGGCCCGGCATTTGAACAGCTCTATTTGCTTGCCTTTGTCTTTGGTGTTGAATATGAGCATGCGAGGGAAGGTGCACTGACTTTGGCTTTGTGATAAGGGAGAGCTTGTGAGTATTGGGTTTACGGGGGAGGTGCCATTCAGCTGGCTTACCCCTTCCTGTGGTGCTGGGTTATCCCTTGCGAGGAGGAGGGGCTCACTTATCTATTGCCTGTGCACTGCCCTCTTTACCATTTTCCTGTTCATTTTTTACTATGCCTTATCTCTTATGCTGTTGCTACTCTCACTGTGGGCTGTTGGGTTACCTATCCAGAGGTTATTTGGCTAGTGAGCTCTGGATGGAGAGTTTGATGAAATGTGGGTGTTGGCTTCAAAACACCCTATGAAGTTTTGTGTTGAGGGTGGGATAAAAGGGTGATGTACTATATGGTTCTGATACTATTGAGGAAAAATGGAAAAGGTGGGTGTTGGCCTTTAATGATGTCGTATGATGAAACCTTTGGAAGTAAGAGGTGCCCATTAACTTAGGTTGGCTTGGCTATCTTAACCATCAAGAGCCGATTAACTCTTGGTAATCGAGGGTACTTTGATGATCAAGGACCAAGCTAACCTAGATTAGTATGGAGAACCCTCTTGAACTTTGGGAATCTTGTGACCACTTCCTATATTCTAATACTTATATATATATATATATATATATATATATATATATATATATATATATATATATATATATATATATAGACACACTACCTTTACACACACACACACACACACACATACCGCTATCGGTTGTACTAATCGTTTCCTATGCTTTCGGCCGTATATGGAGGTGTAGATCGGGAAGGATGAAAGATAATTGAATGAAAAGGCAAGGAGGGCTTCAACGAGATGAATGCAAGCATTTAGATTTTATTTTATATTGTGATCTATTGAAAACCATTCTTGTAATTAATTCAGAGATTGTATTATTCTTCTTCTTTTTTACCTTGTATGAATTCTTGTAAATAATTGGGTTGTAATATTTTACTTTTGCTTGCAATGAAATCATATTGTGATGTATTTTTGGGATTGAAATAATAATGTATGTTCTTTGATAATGACTTCTTGCAAAAGATTTTGAGATTATATAGATGATTTACTCTTTTGTAACTTAAACAAAGTTGTAATTATATTGTATCTGTGGTAATGCATTCTTGTAATTGATGTTGTAATTAAGTTGTAACATTAATTCTGTAATAAGCGTTGAGTTGTAATATTTGAATTCATTTTTGTAAATGGACTGTTGTATAAATTTTGGTGTGGTGACATGATGTTTGCATAAATTATAAAGTCCTTTGTGTTGATTGTGTGATTTAAAATTAACTGAGTTTATGCTTGACATTGGTTTAATGAAATTTTTACTTATACTAATTACCGATTACTACTGATTAGCTTAGTTTAATTACGCGGATTCTCACAATTATACAACCTAGTACAAGTCCTTTTTCATCTCCAGTATTGATGGTTCAAAAGAAAGATAAAACCTGGCGTTTCTGTGCGGATTACACAGTGGTAGACCCAGGATTTTTAGGATGGGTGTTCGTTCGGACTTCGGAGCTAGGTTGTCCAGATATGACGATACCAATACACGATACCATGAGATGTCATCCCCCCCCCCCCAAAAAAAAACACTGCTACGACAATACATGTATATATAATAAAAGAAAAGAAAAGAAAAGAAATTAATGATTCCATATGAGGAAATGGGCGATATAAGGCAAGCATAATGGCATAAATTAAACAACAAATTATAGATATCAATGGCAGTTGAGGAGGTGAAAACTAGTACAATATAGTTGTTTTAGCTCGAGGTTTCTTATTTTGCTGAGTTATGTTGTTGTTGCAGAGTGTAGCCAAGACTTGTGCTTGGTGCTTGGCCGTTGTTGTTTTCTCTATTTTTCTGTTCTGGGCTATAGCAGCTATACCGCTAAAACTTATTTTCTTTCTCTAATAGTGATCGGTATAGCTTCTTTATTCTTTTTCAAAAAAAAAAGTTTCGCTTGGTGCTTGGTCGTTGTTGTTTTCTCACTTTTTCTGTTCTAGGATGTAGCAGCTATACTGCTAAAATGTACTTTCTTCCTCTAATAGTGATTGGTAGAGCTCCTGCTTTCTTAAAAAAAAACAACTGACAGTTGTATACCTTGTTGATCCTGCTTTTTTTTTTCTCTTTTCCTATTAGCAAGAATCTCATCTAAGAATGTTCCTTCTATAGAGCAAAAAAAAATAGCATATAAACATATGTAACAAGGGAAACTATCTGTTCATTGCTCAAGACAAAGATTGTATTTTTGTACAACATCTATTTGAAAGAACAAAGAAAGTAGAGGAAGATGCTAGACTCTAGAAAGAACAGGAGCTGGAGCAGAGCAGAGCTAGAGAAAAAAAGTGGAGTGCGCGGAACACACCTAGTTCTAGAGAGAGTACGATGACGATGAACTGGATATGCTGCTCCCTTCCCGATGTCACGCTCCCTTCCAGCCACCGTGTAAATCCCTTGTTGCCGCCCGCTCCCTTCCTCCTTGTTTGTCGTGCTGCCACTCGCTTGCTCGCGTCGCATCTCTGTTAGTCCATGCAGTGCGTTCAAGACGCTTCGCCTCGCCGCCTCACGCCTACTTGCCGTTGCATCGTAGCGCCATGTTTACTGACTGCCTTTGTAGCCTGCACCTCTACTCGTTCGCTACTTGGAGGCCGGAGCCCCCCCCCCCCCACACACACACACAAAGAAGGGAAAATGGGCCTAATGTGTTACATGGGTCACGCGTGAGGTGTGGGGAGCGCAAACTGAATTCATTTGCGGACACAAATATATAGTTTTGGCCTAACTAATAACATATACATCTAATATACATATTATATACCAGATATTTTGCAAAAAAAAGGGTGTTTGGCTAAACACCCATGACCCATTGAGGATCTACCCCTAGGATTACAAACATTTGAATGTTGCTACCGTCAAAAACCGGTATCCTTTACCCATCATTGATGAGCTGCTTGATGAATTAGCTGGATCTCAATGGTTTACCAGCTTGGATCTTAGGGCAGGTTACCATCAAATCTGCATGAGACCTGAAGATGAGCACAAGACAGCCTTTAAAACTGTGACGCCCCGTGTCATTACCCCAAGGGTAATCACACTTAGGCACACGGATTACTATTCGTTTGCTCAGTAGAACATTGCTCCAACGAATAGTAAGCCTTTACCGAGTCACGTGCAGAACAATAAGATAGAAGCGTACATTTTTATTCGAATAGCTACATAAGGCTATGGTTCTTAGTACATATTTTATCTGACTACAAAAGGAATGACTCGCTTTTCTCGCCAACCCTGAAGCCTTGGCCTTCTATTCGTCCCACGAGTCAAATATGACGTCCATCTCGCTCCCGTCCTCGTAGTCCACGCCTTCTCTTCCCGTGGTTGCTTCAGTACCTGCAAGTCCTTCGTCCCACTCGGGATGGTTCTCGAGCCGGACTAGGATCTACAAAGGAGAATACTAACAAGGTTGAGTACACGAGTATACTCAGCAAGCATTATTAGCAAAGAATGCATTGGATGACTATCTCTAGTTGTTATCACATTTTCTAAGTCATCTCATTTAGAAAATAGATCATTAAAACATTTTAGGTGGCAGATTTTAGTACTGAAAACACTACTAGTCACTCGGAAAGACGATAGACCCCTTGTGGTTGCCGTAGACTCCAATCCTGGAGACTGGCATGAATTCATGATTTGTTTAGCACTGCGCAGGCTTTGTACCACTTTACCCATAGCTATTAGAACTCTCTGTAAGCAGGTTCCTTTGTATTTCCTTTGATGCGGTTCGAGATCATATCTGAACATTTTCCCGATTCGTGAATTAATTTCTCCACCCATTACTTTCCGTCGGTGTCCTGAGCGCACCCAGTCCTCCACCGAGTTCCAGCAATGTTGGTTGGGGACAGCTTCTATTCTGCACCCAACACTCCACCTTAGCGCTATAGAGCCTTGGATCCCCCACTTCCGGTCCCTCCTCACGGTTCTGGGTTCCTCCATCACACACACTCACACCTATTACTTACCCATTGTGGAGAGCATAGTCACGTAACAGGGTATCATTTTCTGCCCACCTAAACGGGAAAATGGTTGGTACGGATTTTATGGCATCTGACCGAACAAGAGTTTGTTGGTCCTTATATTGTAATCATATGTAAAGGGTCCCACTTCCTGCCTCATGTCTTACCTGCCAAGGGCCCCCTTTACTAGCCATAATAATCTCATATTACTTTCTTTCCTCATTCATCATTCTCATTCATCATTCCCATTCATCATTCTCATTTATTCGAGTTCATCTTAGTCATCTTTATCTCATTCATCAATTTAAGTTTTGAAAAACAGTTTTGATGCAATAAACATAATAGTGCAAGATACGGTTTACATTTAAGGTAGCTATATTCATGTTCAAGAGGATAGCTTGCCTTTGGAGTTGTAGGAAAGATTGGCGTCGACGAATCTCTGATCAATTTCTCTTGCCCGTGCTGGTTCGTCTTCTGTAGCAACACGGTGGCACGAATAGTAATATAAATAAATACATAGTTGATTTTGAGTGATATTATGCATACATAAGTTAGCGGCTTCTAGTTTGTTAGCACAATTTTAATTGAATAAGCATTTTTCGAGATCTACACTAAGTTAGCACTCCACAAAATAATCGTTCTACTGAAAAACGAGCACTAAGGTCGACAACATGACCCCGCTTAACTCTAGAATAAACTAATGAGAAGAAATTGCTTAAATTACCGAATAAATAATCGCATAAAGCACAAAGTCGCTACACAACTAGCTATTTTAATAATAACGAAATTATGACTATTAGGTCTATTTAACAATTTTAATTCACATGTTAATTGCAAATAGTTAATTAGGCGAGATCCAAGTTAAGTTATTTAACCGCAAAGATTACCTGACTAACAATTAATTAGTTTACGGAAGCTCTTGAATAACTAGTATTATTGCAACAAATAATTAAAGACTACACGAATCCTAATTCCTCCCTAATAAAAATTCTAATTTTCTAATCTACCCTAAACTCTCTTTCTCTCTAACTCACCCACTCGGCCAAAACACAACACACAGCACACAAACCTAATACACCCTACATTGCCTATCTTCTTCTACACAACTCTCCCAATCTCACTCTCTCCCCTTTCTCAAATCTCTCTCCCCTCTCTCAACCAAGCCGCAGAGAGTCCACTGGCTTTGGTCGGCCCACTTGGCCGGGCCGAATCCGCCGCCTCTGCCTCGGCCATGCCCATCACGGCCGGCTCATCTTGCCTCCTTAGCCCCCCGGGTCCCATGGCGCCTCACGGCCAGCCCGGCTTGCGCCGTCGCGCCACGACCAGCGCCAACGCGTCGCCCAAGCCACCGCCGACTGGTCTCTCTCGATCGCCGCCGCTTGTCGACGCCACCAGCAGCGCGCCCGCCCTCGTCTTCTCTGGCGTGCTCGGCTTTGGTCTCTGCCGCCTCCGCCGGCTCACGCAGCGGTCACGGCCCGCTCTGCCGTCCGCCTCCTCGGCAAACTTGCCGCTGCTTGCCGTCGTCACCCGGCCGATCACTTGCTGCCATTGCGCCTCTCCTACTCGTTGCGCTCGGTCGTCGCCTCGCCTCCGGCTTCCCTCGGCGGCCGGAGGCAGCGCCGCCGTCGGCTTGCCGCCTCTCCTCGCCTCTGGTGGCTCGGCCATCTGCACGCCGCCATCGCCTTTTGTGGCTCGGCGAGCCCTACTCACCTCCCCTAACTCCCTCGATAACCCAGATTTTACATGCTTTGGTTGCTTTCTTTTACTTATGCTTACAGAGATTGATGGATGCTTTACCTGATATGGTTTTGCTTACTGATGTTCCTCAAAATGGATTGATACATTTTTACTTATTGGCTTCAGATGCATGGGTGATGCACATGCTTGGTGATGGTGGAGCTGCTAAAGCCTCGCTCTGCGGTAAACCCCCCCTCGCTCTCTAACCCAAATCCTCCCTTGCTTTGTGATGAAAAGCAAGCGAGAGCTATCTGAGCGATATGATGAGATGCTCTATGGGTGAAAGATGTGCATGTGTCTTTGATCTTGAGATTACATTGTGGGTTACCTCTTGTTGAGCTAAGGATGGGGAAGGGGTTGTAGTCTGGGTTCTCTGTTGGTGCTCTCCCGGTGGTTCGGTGTTGCTTGCATTGTTTTGGTTCCTCGTGGCCACCCGTGCTTCCTCCTCCTCCTTGTGCTGGCTTGGACACCCCTGGCTTGAGCTTGCCTTGGTTTCTTCCTTGGCTCCCTGGTCTCTTGGCCTTGTGCTGGTGCTTTGGCTTGGTTTGAGAATGGAGCTTGGTGGTTGAATGTGAAGCTTTGTTGTTGGAGACAGTGGTGTAGTGGTGCTTGCTCTTTGTGCTTGCACTCGGCTGTGAAGAAAAAAATGGGATGGAAATGGCATTGAGGTGGCTGCATGCTCCCTTTTATGCTCTAGGTTGGGCATTCTCCTTAACTTGCACATGACCATATTGCCCTTGCTTCTATTCATATGGCAAGGTTTTCGTTGGGGGCTTTTTGGTCTGTGTTTAGGAAATCACTATGCGTGTGATTTTACGTGGTGAGTAATTCAATATACGTGGGTGTCGGATTAAGTTAAGCGGGATGATGAGACCTCTGAAAGCAAAGAGGTCTTGGTTAACTCTAGCTAGTCTAGGTACCTTGACGATCAAGGGGCTGGCTAACTTGAGTTGATCAGGGAACCCTAGTGTGCTTCGGAGAATTCTAACGGCCACTTCCAACCTTCTATTTTCTATTTTCTATTATCCATTTTGGCTTTGACTTACTAACCGCGTTCTAATTTTTCTAACGAGCGATGGGGATGGATCGAGAGATGGCTCTATGGATTGATGCTCAAGGTACAAGGTGGCAAGGATAGCTGATGCTACAAGAATACAAGGAGCGGATTATGATTTAATTAATTGTTGTTATAAGCATTGCAATTGGTTGTATAATTAATTTTGAAACAAACAATGGATTTATAATATATTACTTCTGTTTTGTACTTGGATTGATGCAATGTTATCAGGGTTGTCACAAGGGTATATTCTTTGATTGCATTGAATGGTGTAAATATTTCTGAGTTCGTATTAATGATCCACTTATGCCTGCAATGGATTTATTTTTGTAATTGGATCTTGATTGATAATGATATTGGAGAAATTATTTTTATAACCCTCTTGCTGCCAGATGTAGCGATTATGCGTTTGATATTAACTCTGAAGTTACTATTTGTTCTGAATTTAAAGAATTTTAATTATCGCTAATTACCGATTACTGTTAGTTAGTTTAGGTTAATCTTGCGGGTTCTCACAAAAACCCACCATGGACACTTTGAATTCCGAGTAATGTCATATGGGCTTACGAGTGCACTAGCAACTTTTCAGGGTCTGATGAATACTATTCTCTCTCCATTGCTGCGAAAAGGTGTGATTGTGTTTATTGACGATACCGTGATATATAGCACTGATTTGTAGACTCGTGAGAATACCCTCAGACAAGTGTTGGAGATTTTAGATGGACATCAGCTGAAGATCAAAAGGTCTAAATGTTCATTTGCTAAGCAACAATTGACTTACTTAGGTCATGTTATTGGCAAACAAGGGGTGGCTACAGATCACAAGAACATTGAGGCAGTGAAGAATTGGCCGAGTCCGACAAATGTCAAGGAGGTTCGTCGATTTTTGGGACTGGATAATTACTACAGAAAATTTGTGCGTATTTTTGGATTGGTGAGTCGGCCCCTCACTGATTTACTGAAGAAACACGTACTATTCGTATGGACTGCAAAGAAGGAAGAGTCCTTTCAAGCGCTGAAAACAACTTTAGTTATTGCACCTGTATTGGCAAGGCTGGATTTTCAGAAAACTTTTGAGATTGAGACCGACGCTTAGTACAAAGGGATTAGAGCGGTTTTAACGCAAGATGATCACCCAATTGCTTATCTGAGCAAAGCTCTAGGACCTCGTACACAGGCCTTGTCCACATACGAGAAGGAAAGCTTAGCCATTATGCTTGCAGTGGAACACTGGCGTCCATACTTGCAGCATGCTGAGTTTATTATCAGAACGGATCAGCGTAGCTTGGTGCATTTGGAGGATTAGCGCTTGACCATGTCGTGGCAACAGAAAGCCATGACAAAATTGCTCGGCTTACAATATCGATTGCTATACAAAAAGGGGTGGAAAACAAGGTAGTCGATGCGTTATCGAGGAAGGTCTCGGGGAATACTGGAGAATTACTCGCTGTATCGACCTGCATACCTATTTGGTTGACTAAGTTGGCAGCAAGGTATAAAGAAGATGTGCAAACTAGTCGAGTGTTAACAGAGTTAAGTTTGGGGAACGGTACTCATCCGAATTTCCACTTGCAAGATGGAATTTTGCGCTATGCTGGGCGTATATGGGTAGGCAACAACACAGTATTACAACACAAGATCTTGCAGTCCATGCATTCCAATGCTCTCAGTGGGCATTCAGGGATACAAGTAACTTATAACAAAACTAAAAAGTTGTTTGCTTAGCCAGGGATGAAGAAGCAAGTTCAATCTTTCGTAGAAGCTTGCTCAGTTTGTAAACAAACCAAAGCTGAACATGTCAAATGTCCCAGACTCCTACAACCTCTTCTAGTACCCGATCATGCTTGGCAGGTAATATCTATGGAATTTATAGAGGGACTTCCGAGGTCAGCATCGTATAATAGTATCATGGTTGTTGTCGACTAATTCTCCAAGTATTCCCATTTTGTACCACTGGCGCATCCGTTCAGTGCGCTTCAGATAGCTCAAGCCTTTGTCAGCAACATATTCAAATTACACGGTCTATCGCAGTCCATCATTTCGGATCAGGACCGTATCTTCACCAGTACTGTGTGGAGGGAACTCTTTCGGCTTGTTCACACTCAATTGCGAATGAGTTCAGCTTATCATCCGCAAACGGACGGGCAAACGGAGCGTGTGAATCAATGCCTGGAGACATATCTTTACGGTTTTGTGCATGCATGTCCGACAAAATGGGTGAGTGGCTAGCGCTGGCTAAGTTTTGGTATAACACCTCTTATCACACTACTCTAAGGAAGTCTCCGTTTGAGGTTTTGTATGGGCATAGTCCGAGATATTTTGGAGCGATGGATTCCTCCTCTTGTGCTTCTGCAGATTTGACTGTTTGGTTGCAAAATCGAGAGCTGATGACAAACTTACTGAGACAACACCTCAATCGAGCTAATCAGCGTATGAAGTCTCAGGCAGATCTGAAACGCTCAGAAAGAAACTTCGAGTCAGATGATTGGGTATACTTGAAACTGCAACCGCGTGTGCAATCGTCTGTAGCCACGCGATCCAACTAGAAGCTGGCTTTTCGGTATTTCAGACCTTTTCAGATTGAACGGAAGATCGAAGCAGTAGCGTACAAATTGATGTTACCATCAACATGTGGCATTCATCCGGTAATCCATGTATCGCAACTCAAGAAAGCATTGGCCCGGCGAAACAGTGCGGGAGGCTGAAATCACCGAGGCATGGGTGCGTGTCGTGGTCAAACATCGACTTCATCGAGCGTGGTTGACTTTAGGCACGCAGGTTCTTTTGTAATGGTCAGGGTCTTCACTAGCTAGTGCCACTTGAGAAGATCTTAGTGAGTTCCAAAGGAGGTTCCCTCACGCTCCGGTTTGGGGACAAGCCGGCCCTGAAGGAGGGGGGATGTTACATACCCGGAGGTAGTGGCAGAGCTAGAAAATTTGTGTTGGGGTGCACCATTGATACTTAAAGATGGGGTAAAAGGACGATTGCTAAATGATTATCGGCTGATCAAAAGTTAGCACTGAGTAAACCATGTATTATGAGTACTTAATTTTTCTATATAACAAGCGGAATTTCCCGCACAATTACACGACTAGATATTGCAACATATTGTATTTGTTATATAACTCTATCGCCTTTCGAAAATATAGTCGTATTTGTTATGCAATTGTAATAGTTGTAATATCTATACATGATTAATTTGCACTGTTATAATCTGGCCCCACCAAAATAAGCAGTTTAAATATTCTTTTTTTCTCTCGATTAATGAGAGAATTTATATGATTTTTTTTATGATTTAAGGATTATTGTGGAATTTTCTATATTTCCAAAGCGAAGGAGATACTTTGAATATCACGGTTTGTTTGTAGATATATAGATTAGTTGAGCTTTCTTTCCAATTAATTGGACACTTTACACAATTAGTTGAGAAAACAAATTATTTTATGGAGTGATAATGATAACAAATAGAATTTTTTTATTAATTAAACCTTTTTTTAATTTTATTTTAAAGTTAACCTTCGACGAACTTTATTTCCAATTCTGACCCCTTTGGTCACGCCATCACTTTGTGGCGTGATAAAACAACACTGTCAAGCCGTTCATATCCGGAGGAGCTCTTGTCACGCCACCACCCATGGCGTGACAGTGTTGTTTGGTCACGCCACGGGTGGTGGCGTGACCAAAAGTGCTATTTTTGGGACTTATCCTACGGCGTGACAATGTTGTTTTGTCACGCCACGAGTGGTACCATGACCAAAGGGGTCAGAATTGGAAATAAAGTTCGCTGGAGGTTAACTTTAAAATAAAATTTTAAAAAGGTTAATTAATAAAAAAAGTTCTAACAAATACTAACACTGATAAAAAAAAATTAATTATTAAAAATATATAGTCATTCTATAAATTTTTATTAATATGCCACATGGCTCACACGACAGTTCGCTAACCTACCACCCGACAAACATGTACGATTTTTAGTACATATATGCTTATTAGGCTAGTATTGATATGACCTATTTATGTCACATATGACCTCAAAATTTGTAAGTAAAAATGTCTCATATAAGATACTCAATATTAGTTTGAATCATTGTACTCATCGTGATGGTCACAACGGCGTAAACAGACAGAGAATTAGACACTTTAATTTTTTAGTTAGAAACTAAACAAGTTCCTATAAGCTAAATAAAATAAAGTACTTTCGTACCTTTTCACAGTGCCACATAGGTAGAGAAAAAAAATATGTCAAACTGTCTACAAAATCTGAACGGAGGACATGAAATACAATCTGCAACTAATTTATTCAAGTATTATCAAATTGCAACGAAGTCCAAATTTAATAGAACATATAGCTAACAATGATATATACATAATTTTTGAAATATTTGGGGGTGCACGTGCATACCGAGCACCCTAGCTGGCTCCATCCCTGCCCGGAGGTAGCGCATGACGATGAACAGGGAATGACTGTTGTCGAGGAAGACCGAGTCAGCAGGCGCAGGTATAAGCCATCCGATCGCTATCTAAAGGCGGACTGGTTTCGTAGCGGCTGCGCTGCCCACTGAGTTGGTTTTAGTGGACCCTGTCTGTCGGTCTCTAGAGGAGAGCAATGCTTAATGAGTTGTTTGTTTTTCGGTTCGAGGATGACGATTGTAATAGCTGAAAGACATCTCTGAACTTTCCCCTTCTCCTGTTCTTCTATCCCCAGTCTTATTTCTCATCCCAGTCTCCCGTTTCCTCCAAACTTGTATCCAAACTATTTGTCTGTTAATGGAAGTACTTGATCGGAGTGGTTAGTAACAAATATATGAATTCATTTTATGCCCATATGTGCTGCTGCTGTCAACCGGTCCTACGATTCAATAGCTTTGTTAGCCATTCACCGGTTACAGTTAGCCCTCTGTCCTTTATCAGTTCTCTCTGTTATTTATGATTCTGGAGAGATCAATGGAACTTTGGAACAGCATGGTCATGGTGATGTGGTGGGATAATATGGATGGAGTGAAACGCACGGATTTATCAACAAACAAAGACACAATGTTCACAAAGAATGCACGAACTGGGCCACTGACGGGGTGATATGTTAACAGGTGATGTTTATGCATATGCCTGTAGCTGAGGTTTAGGGGTGAGAGAGAGGTCCTTTGTTATCAGGCGTTGGGTATGCCCAACATGAGATGATTACAATTTTCACTTTGTAGATACTTCCTTTTGACTTTGTTTATCCTCTTCTTTCGAAATGAAATGCATTCTCCTGCTTTGCCTAAAAAAACTAGTGGTAGGCTATCCTGTTCCAAACTAGAAAGTGAGAGATTCAATTACCTGGGTTTCATGGATTGCACTCTTGACTCTTGAGTGCCCAGGATATATTTCGGTGCTCAGAAATGCACTCAGAAAAGTCCAGAAACAGTGCTACACATGCTGCTATGTGTGTTTAGAGCTTGCTGGGTTTTACTTGTCAATGCTCCATGGCTACAAGTACAGCTCTGTAAACTTTTTTTTTCCTGATGTGTAGATGAGTAGGCACTGAAGCAAGCACTTGTATACTTTGTTTATGGAAACATGTTAGGGACTTTGCATCTTTGATGACTTTTCCGGTTTGCTGATTATCTACTTGTGTTTGATTTTCTGTGAAGTAGCACTGCTGAATTGTGTTGATTTGTTTGATGTTTTGGAGATCCTTGATGTAACAGATCATAATACTACTGTTTCTCACTCATGCAAATACATTGCAGGAGCCCAAAATGTATGGGATATGCTATCTGATGAGCAATCACTGAAACACATCACTACTGGTTCTGGTGACATCAACAACATACTTGGTGGAGGGATTCACTGTAAAAAAGTTACTGAGATTGGTGAGTTTCCTAACAAAGGGGTGAGTAGGAGCTTTTGATTAACCATACAATCGATTGGGCAATTCTTAATCTATTAGCTAGGTTTGTATAACTTATTTACTGGCCTCCTGTCTTCTAGTGATAGTTCTATCAAACTTTTCTATTGTTCTGATGAATCATACGAGGTTAGTGAGTTTTTGCTCTACTCTGCTTCTCACCTTGTGTATGGACATATGATAAGTTGATAACGCCTTTCACTTCTCTCTATTGAGTTGTTTACTAAAAATAATTCTCTCCATTGATGTATCTGAGGTGACTGGCCTAATCAGCAATAGTAGTTTTATTCCGGCGGTGTTCCAGGAATCGGTAAAACTCAACTGGGGTTTGTTGTACCTACTTTTGAATGCAACTTTGGAAGAAGATTCCCGTACTAACATACCAACTTTTGTCATGATTCAACTAGCAATCAATGTCCAAATTCCAGTGGAATATGGTGGCCTTGGTGCGAAAGCAGTTTATACAGGTAAACTGGTTCACAGAAAAACACTTGCCATCCTGTGTCTTTGTGAAAAAGTCTAGAATAATTGTCTTCATTGTAACAGATACAGAGGGCAGTTTCATGGTTGAACCTGTACCAAATTGCTGAAGGGTGTATCAGTGACATACTGGACTACTTTCCGTACAGCATGACAGGGCTTCATCTGGAAAAGGAAAACTGCAGCCTGAGCGTTTCCTGGCAAACATCTATTACTTCCGAATATGCAGCTACAGTGCTACACCGAACAAATTGCAGTTCTAAACTATCTGGAGAGGTTCCTCGAGGAGCATAAAGATGTATTTTTCTTGAACAATTGAGTCCTCAAGTTTAATCACCTGAATTCTGCCCATTGTTTTGTTCTTAATTTCTTCAAGAAGAGTGTTTTTTGGCAATAGAATAATCGTATTCTACAGTATTTCTTCTGACATTCCTTTGCTTTTACAATCTACCGTAATTGACCTAGTAATTTTCAAAGTAAATATTTTTGTCTTTCTACTTCACAGGTGCGAATAGTTATTATTGGTAGTGTTACTTTCCACTTTCGACACTATTTTGATGATCTGGTACTGAGGACTAGAGTGCTCAGCGGATTATCATTGAAGTTGATGAAACTTGCAAAGGCATATAACTTGGCGGTAAGTTGCTTACCATATAAATCAGGTGACTCGGAAACTACTGTCAGGATTGGTTTTGTAAAACAGATGTTTGTGTACGCTTTGTTCAATTTCTGTAATATCAGTGGTGTTATTATGCCATCGATCTCTCGATGCTATATTTTATTCTTGTTGCTGATTGATTACTAGAAAACTTTGAATAAACCAGTGAGAAATTCTTCTGTTTGAATTGAGATTTGAGAGAGCTATGTGACAGCTCAAATTCCTATAAATTAAATCAGGTCTATTCAGCAGCAGTTAATGGGATTTTCTCTATGCACATGAATGGTTTGAGGGAACACACGCCTTTTGGGTGAAACTCTAATATTGATACCGGGGGCATGGCCTGCTATGAGACCACAGTAGCTGTCCCTTTCATCATTTGCCAACTGGACAGCTATTTTCCTTAATCTTCGTCTCCATTATCTGCTCTGTTCATATTATCCCATCTTATTCATTTCTTCTATACACAGGTAATTACCATCTTGTTCATTTCTGCTCTGTGCAGATACCCTATTCAATGAGGCTAACATACTTACCACGTTATTTCTTTGAGCATACCACGTTATTTCTTTGAGCAGGTTGTCTTGTTGAACCAAGTCTACTAAATTTACAGAAGGATCATTTCAGTTAACTCTTGCTCTGGGTCAGTTCCTATTCATACAATTATAAACCCTCTTTCTAGATCTCAATCACTGTTAGATGCTTATGACTCTACTGTGTAGGATCGTTAATGACAATCAGAGAGGGAGAGGGTGAATGATTGTTGAAGATTTTTGCCAATACCCAGGCCTCAACAGCAACAGCAGCTTCTCCACCTCAATTGCGCAGCACCAAAACTCCTAATACCACCGAAATAGCAGCAGCAGCAGCAATATGTCTCCCAACCGAAAAAACTAGCTTCATGTAACTTCTTTTCTTTAATCAACGTGAATAGCAGCCAACACCAACAAGTGATTAATGCTTTCTGTTGTGAGGCATTAAACAATTCGGCAATTGATCGAAATCACCAAGTGACTTTTAGCCAGCACAAAACAGTGATAGAACTTGACGTTTGAGATCAATTCCAGCAGCTCCCCTCACCCACGAACAGACGACAGACGCAAGCACTACGCACCTCCAAACAGCAATGCGAAACAGCAACTATCTAGCTTTTGATGACCAACAGAAATAGAAGAACTCACGGCAGTAAAGAATTCGGCATAATCAATTCAAACCGAATAAAATATTCACCAATCAATCAACACAGCATATCAGCAAACAAAGATTGGTTCAGCCAGCTCCTAATCCACACAAGACATCACGTCACATGCATAACTGCAATGTCCTTTTTGATTCCCTGCCGTGAGCACCGATTTTCTGCCGCTAGCACCCGCCCGCAAAAAGCCTGCTGTGCACACGCCTGCTATGCTTGCCGTGTGCTCGCCGGAGTCATAGCCGCCAGCCCCATGCCCTCCAGCGTTTCTTGTCCGATAACCCTAACAAACGCAGTCGCACACTTTATACCTTTTAGCGTTGACACCTAAACACTCATGTACGATCCAATAGTTCTAGGGCTCAATACCTGGACTTTTAGATCAGATTACACAACCAATTTTGGACACCTCAAAATTGTCATATGTCGTAGCCTTTGGATCACATCTCCGTAGCTTCAACACGTATCATCCATTTTTGATCTCCACGCGCCTCAACTCGAGCTCGACCGTCTCCTCCAGCATCCTCGACCCTCTGGACCATGACTTCGCATCAAGCTATCTCCCGGTCACCAGTGGCGGATCTAGGATTTGACTACGCCTCGGGCTAAATTCTAATAGGCAAAAATATTAAAACTAACGCTAATATCTACCCACACTAGGACATAACAAAAAATAAGCCACAAATACTTTATTGACATGAAACTTTAGTAAAAATGCTTCAACATAAAATATAATAAGAAAAACATGGCAAAACATAAATAATATAGCATCTTGATATACAAATTGAGTACCTAAATAACGGAGATTTCATCTATAACCTAGCCCACCATTTCATCGTCAATAGTTGGACAAGTACAAGAACCTACAAAGACAACACAAAAAAAATAAATCAAACAGAGATGTGATTAAATACAAAGAACATGAAGTTTTCGAAGCCCAGGATCGGCAACTACATCATATGGACTAAGTTCAACATAACGATTCTTTTGCTCGTTGTGACTAGCTCCAATTCCAACTATTTCTAGAAGAGATTGGTTGGATTGTGTTCGTATTGGAAAAATAAGATGACAATATCTTGCTCCTCTTCATTTTGTATCTCTAATTCCTAAATAAGAAATGCACTTATTAACAACATGCACTTCTTTGTTATTCTTATCTCTAAACATAGCAAGAGTGTCTATGATATGGAAAGTAACAACCAAATACTGATAATTAATCAACTAATGCAAGATCTAACTAATGTGAAGTCTCCATGAAATCCTATCTCCATCCTAATCAGAGATGGTGTGCTTGCTTCTGTCTTGGCTTGGACCCACGGCGGCGATCTTTCAAGCGAGAATATTGCAAGTAGCGTAATTGCAATTCTTGGGATGGGATAAGATTCATCTAATTCCAACATGCTTTCAATGTGCATCTTAATGACTGAATTTTAATTTCAACCCGCCGATCAAAGTTTATAACTACAATACCATACTTCAATTGCATCTTAATCTTGATGAGCTTAGGAGAGATAAACCGACACATAGAAGTAGCCATTACGTAAAAAAACATTACAAAAAGGGTAAATTAAAACCTTAATGGAAATGGTACTTACCACAGTATACGATTTCTCGAACCAACATGTAATCTTTGGATAATAAGTCTCTTCACCACATTCCAAGACTTCTTCCACGGCTTCTGTCATTTCCACAAGCTATCTAACAACAAATATCATGGAAGGAAATTTTCGATTCGACATAAAACATTGCTAGGAAGCTACCGTACATCAAGAATGACCATAATCATAAGGAACAAGATCTGAGTCAAAGTCGTTGCTTCTGCCAGTGCATTGTCTGAGGGCATTGGGCACTGGCGCGGCGGCGCGTGAGCGATGGAGGAGGGCGGCCGAGGCGCCGGTGGGACGGAGGCCGTCGGCGTGAAATAGCTTCTTGGCCAAGTGAACGGAGGCTATGGCGCGGCATCGGTGGGGTCGACTGTCGAGGGGAGAGGCCACACTGGCGGGACGGAGCATGGGCGCCGAAGGGAACGGAGGGCAAAGGCGAGGGCGCGGTCCGGGCGTGGAGAGAGGCGTGGTGGGAGGGGGCGGCCGTGGCGGCCCAGTCATGAGGTAGGTCTCGACATATGGACTCAAGCCCGCGCTGGTCCAGTGACTAGTGGGATTGGGAATTTGGGCTAATAGGAGATTGGGAGGCGTGGCTGGCTGTGGGAGCCGGGGGGAGCCTGGGCCGACGTGAGTGGGCTGTAGGCATCGGGCTAATATTATCAAAAACTTTGTTCGGCCTGTATCTCCAAAAAAATTAGCACTGAAGTTTTTGCTGGGCCTCGGGCTATAGCCTACCCTGCCCGAGGCCCAGATCCGCCCCTGCCGGTCACCACCGTAGACCACGATCGCCTTCAAGTTGCCCTACACATGCAAAGACCAAAACAACATATTTTTTCGGCACAAGTTCTTCCTAACTTGACCGACATAAATTCACACACACCACACGCATCAAATAATATCAGTACCCAACATTGTCAATTATTCATCAACTAAAATATACTAGACCTAGCCACATGATCTAACACACTGTTCTTTAATAATAAACTACTCAAATCAACAAGCCTATTTTCCTATTCCTATGATTTTCTTATCAAGGTTAGAGTCTTGCCTGCTATACTTCTGGTTCTGAACATACCTTTTGAATAGCTAAGATAACCAAACCGCTGAAATCTCAACATCTGGGATAAAAAGGTTGGTTTGGATTTTTTTTTTTTTTTGGTCTAGAACTATTATCCTGGAATGTTTATACGGAATTTGAGCTTTTATTGACCACAAGCAAGATTTGGGGCCCTTCCAATCGTGTAGCTCACTTTAAAAACCATAATAATGAAGTGAACTAGCATTATATGTTAATTTCCATGCCGTCATTCATTATTTTTTTTCACAAAATCAGAACAGAACCCCCTACCTGGAATGTAAGAATACAAATATACTATACAAATATATGAGGAGCACATATAATTGCACATTTAGGAAAGTTACATTAGCCAGTATTTGACCCCTGTCCAGATCTACATTTTCCGACCTTTGCAGTGATCATGTTATTCTGGATTCGTTTCGCTGCTTCTTTGAGTTGTTAAACAATGACTGCACTCTTTTCTCAGAAACAGCTATTATAGGTTATGTACAAATGAGTTGCTAATATTGGTCAATATTCTGATGGCCTCTAAGTTATGGTAATAACTACTAGATTTCCAATGGGGTTGGGTTGATGCTCTGCAAAAATTAGCTTTGAAGTAGAAAGGTTAACGTTACAGCAATAACAGATATGTGAGCTTTATGGTTTATTTCTTCAGTTCTGCGACATTCTACTCCTCTCTGAATATTTCATGGATTAGAAAACCGTTGATTCTGAGAATTGAGAACAATGTGATGCTGTTATGCAGGTGACAGCTGGTCCCACTCGTGCACAAATCGACTGATTCTGCACTGGAACGGGAACGGGAGATGTGCATATACCTTGATATGTCTCCATCGCTTCCAGTAGCTTCAGCACCATATGCAGTGACGGGCAAAGGGGCGAGAGACGCTGTAAGTTCAAGTTGCAAGCGAGTCCGGGTAATATAGCCATCTTGGTGTTGAACTCTTAGACCATCTTCAATGTTGTGTTTTAGCATGTTCAAATGAGGAGAGAGAATACATTGAATCAATTCAATATATTGGAAGAATCGATTTCAACAAAAAAAATACATGGAACCGAACTTTACTTAGAAATCGATTCAAAGCATTAAATAACTACATAGAAGAGAGTGCAATTGAGAAAGGATGTTATTATTTTGTGGTTTTTTATATAACGTGGGTCCCAGTTATTAATAGAAATCGGTTCAATACATTGAAGAAAAACAAGCTTAATTTTTAAAATACTTACGTGGTATGACTTTGAATCAACGTCAGTTCAATACACTAAAGATGCTCTTATATCCTCTCTATGCTGTCGCGTCTAAACTGCGTGTAGTTCACTAAGATCTTTTGGTCTAACTAAGCTGGTTGATAGTAGAGAATCATGTGATTTTACATTGTCTTGTTTGCTTTTGTGCCGTAGTTAACCACCGCAAAAGGTTGTGCTACATTTGGTTGATCCAATCATTTACCCAGATGCACCCCCTCTTCTGTCTGAACATGCAACAACTACAGGCCTATAACAGCGAGCATATCTGTGTTTCAAACAAATAATGTCCTTAAGAGAAAAACTATGGTGCGGGGAGTTGGCATGCATGACGATGAAAATATGCGCTTTTGTTGTATATGCACAGTTATGAACTAGAATACGACAGACAATCAGTCATTTTCACAGTGTCTTACAGTTTCTGGGCATGTCAAGCTGGATGTTTAGACTGTTTTGGCCCTGTAGCGCCGTTTAATTCCAGTTTTGGCCTCCCTTATCGTCAAAATTCCCGTTCTAGCCCCCCTAGACCACGTCTTTGCCGTCCGGATGGCAAGAATCTAGGTGCCGCTAACGACGACAACTAAGTCTTTTAGGTGTCGCTAAGCGACACCTAATTCTGGCAAAGACTTAGTTGGTTGGCATCACCTATATTCTTAGTTTCGCCGTCCCGACGGCAAAGACGTTGTCCGGGGTTACTTTGGGAATTTTGACGCTGAGGGGGCTAGATTAGGAATTAAATCGCGCATGTACAAAACAATCCAAAAATCGCCAAGTCAATTGAGGTGCCGCCAAGCCGGTGCTGGCTTAGGAACCAAGAGCTACGCTCCTGCTGGTTTGAGAAAGAGAAATTTCATTATATGCTAATAACTCTCTTCTTCACGAATAACTCATTCTTTAATATGCATTCGTGACGACGATGGCATATTATGAAGAAAATTTCGAATCTGATGGCATATTGTGAAGGAGTAATTCGATGGCATATCGTGAAGAAGGGAGTTATTCGATGGCATATCGTGAATAAGGGAGTTATTTGATGTCATATAATGAATTTCCTCTTTGAGAAATTAAGTAAAAGGTATTCCTCCTTTTATATCTCTACTACTTAAAAGAATGAGTTGGTGGTGGTCTATAGGGGCACAAACGAAGTGGATAATTCTCGACCGACCGAAAGCTTGTTGAGCGAATACGGAAAAGATAAATGGTTATCCGACACTATCCATGTCCGACTCCAAGGAAAAAATGTGGAATAGAATACGAGATGAGCGATATACGTCCGTATGTATCTGTATATCAGGTGGTATGAGAAAAACTTGTTGTGACTCCATTTAGGAACATGATAACATATAGGTGGTTACTGCATCTGAGCAGGTAGGGGATACTAAGTGTTTTTTCTTTCAACATCTCAACGATTAGTCTCTCCGTGTTCGCTCTGATTGCATATCTACTGTCTAATATCCTATGTAGGGGTGCAAAAGAAGTGGATAATATCCTTCCGACCCACCGACCGAAGGCTCACAGAGCAAATACGGTATGGAGAAATGAGTATTCGACACTGTCCATGTACGACTCCGACTCTGAGAAAAAAAATATGGAATAGGATACAGGATGAGCCGATATCCAACCGTATCTGCTCCAATTGCACCCCTAGTAGTCAGCTCTCTCCTTCCTCCCCCCTCTCACAATTTCATTTGCGTCGATAGGTGGGGATGCCCCCAAATCTTGATTTTCTTTTGCTTCTGCGACCTCACCCGACTCCCTCCATTCTTCAACTCCCAACCGCGCCGCCCCACGCAAACCACCATGTCTCCCCTGCCCATCTCCATCTCATCTTTGCTGCCCCTTTACACATCCCGGGGCTGCCAACTGGTGATGGTCAAGAACAAAGAGCAACAGTGGCGGGTGTTGAGAAGAGCAGCACCAGATCTGGTCAAGAAGATGGACAACACAACGACAACATGATGCAAATGTGTTGGCTGATTTTGGCATAAGAGAGGATGAAGGCGGCAATGGTGACGCTCTCTTAGATCTGGTGGAGTGTCAACGTCGTGGTGGCTCCAAAGGAGATCGAATCAAGAAGATGAACACGTAGGTGGATATGGAGATGGGGAGGAGCACCACCGCCCGCCCAGCCAAGGCTGTGACAACGCTGGAGATCTCCCTCCGGGCCGGTTCGTCATCGGCACAGCGTCGTGGCTCGTGCCGAGTGCTGCCACTAACGTGAGACCATGGGCTTGGGTGCAAAACCCTAGCATCGTTGGCCTCATGGGTCTGCGTGGGATTGAATCCCACACGTATGCCTCCCGTTTGTGGCCCAATGGGCCAAGCGCAGTCCAGATCGACCAAAGCTAGTGGATCCGGTAGTACTGGCCAAACGAGTCGTGCCTGCCAGCCCGGCTCGAGGCACGGCACGACCCACACTATTCATGGGCTATGCCGGCCTGGCACGAAAGCCCGTGTCGTGCTTGGGCCGACAGTTAGGCATGGTGGGCCGACCCGGTACGACACGAACAGTGCCGGGCCGTGCCAAGCATGGCACGACCCAGTCACGGCCCGACTGTGGGGAGCCGTTGAGGCGGAGGCACCGGCGCCGAGGGAGGAGGCCGGAGCGGAGGGAGGAGGAGGGCGGAGGTCGAAGACGACGAAGAGCACGGGCGAGCTCGGCCCGCGCCGCATAGATAGGTGCTGTGTGTGCGGTTGGCCTGTGGGCGCGCTCCCGATAATGCACACGCGCGTGCACAGCGGGCCTGTGCTCGCCTCCTCCATTCCGTTCACTGACGCGGTGGTGGAGAGAGGAGCAGGCGCAGAGGAGAGGAGGCTGGAGCGGAGAGAGGAGGACGCGCGGAGGAGAGGAGGTGGTGCGGCGCACGGAGCTGCCTGAACCGAAGAGGCGAGGAGGCAGCAACACGGCGCACAAAGCTGCGCGGACCGAGGAGGCAGCGACGTGGCGCACGGATGCACAGACCGACGAGGCGAGGAGGCGGTGGCGTGGTGCGGCTGCTGAGTCTTGGCGTGCGAAAGGCGTTAGAACTGGGTGGGGAAAGAAGAAGGGCAAGGGCGGGCAATGAGTCGGCGTGGCGTGCCGACATGGCACTACTGAATAACCCGACCGTTAGGGATAATTTTAGCCGTTTTTTGACCGTTGGGGTCTTAAAAATGGCAAAAAAAAAAAAGACCCGAATTTTTTTCTATAAATAGCCACCATACCCCCCTCATTCAGTACCCCTTTATTCTCCGTTCTCTCTTTGAAATTGTGTTGTGCAAATTCAAATCCGTGTTGAGCTAATTTGGCAAAATTCAAAAAATTGTGCCAAAATTAGGAAATTTCAATTTTCGGCAGCAAGTCAGCGAAATAGGCACAATACTACTTTTGTAATACTTTTATTGTTAGTTCTTGTTATGCTAAGATGAAAGTAGTAATAGTGTCAGTTTTGATTTTGCAGTTTTCGTTATGGACATTCCTTACAACAGTTTTGCTCTTGGTGATTATGGACTTTCACCAGAGGAAATTGCATCCATGGAGGCGGCTGCAGCTGCCTCAAACTAACTAGAGGTTTCACCGGAGGAGCAAGGTGGAGTTCCATCATCAGGCTCCCCGACAACATTAGGCTCCACGGCAACCGGAGCAAAAAGGTCGAGACCGTCTACATCGGGAGTGTGGGAGAATTTCGACAAGACAACCAAGCAAGACGTAGCGGAAAATGAGGTACTATATACTATTTGTAAAATTTGTTGCCATGAATTATTTGCAAAGTCTACAGGTGGAACATGGCACTTGCTTAGACATGCTACAAAATATCGAACCAAGCAAGGATTGATGATGAGGCAGACGCAGCTGCAATACAACCCCCAACAGTACGGTATCTAGCTAGGATTACGATCCTCAGGTAGCCCGCCAATCTCTCTGTCGTTTAATTGCTTTTGAGGATTTACCGTTAGGCTTTAACGAGTCTACTTCTTTCCAAAATTACATTAGGACTGCGCATAATCCTAGATTTTCTTTCATTTCTAGACAGACAACAACTAGGGATCTAGTGAAATACTATAATGAACGTTGTAATAAAATAAAGGAACTACTTAGTACGTGTACATTTTCGGTGGCCCTGACCTCGGACATATGGAGTGGTCGGGCTAGGGAGGATTACCTTAGTATAGTTGTGCATTATATTAATGACGACTGGGTAATGAAGAAAAGGATTATAGCTTTAAAATTAATTGATGTAGCACATATGTGGGAGAATATTGTGAACTGTATTATCAAAGTCGTGGAAGACTTTGGTCTTACAGACAAAATATTCGCAATTACTTTAGACAACGCCGCTTCAAACTCTAGGGCCATGGACATTCTTACTCCAGTGTTGAGTACATGTGTCGATTCCTTCTTGCTACATCAACGATGTGCTTGTCATATTATCAACCTTATACTCAAATGTGGTTTGAAGAGGTTGAATCCGTATATTAAAGTTTTTCGCGATGCGATTTCTTTCTTGAATAATTCTAACGTAAGAATATCACAATATAAGAACTTCTGCAGGGCGATGGGTGTACGTCCAATAAAGTTCGGTTTGGATATGGAGGTAAGGTGGAACTCTACTTACCTCATGCTTAAGAATCTTTTACCATACAAGAGAATTTTTTCTGTTTTTATTCAAACGCACTATCCTAGCACTAACAGTAATATACCATTAACTGAGCAACATTGGTTCGTTGCTGAGAAGATACTGTCATTTTTAGAAATTTTTTATGAGGCAACTATTGCTTTGTCCGCTGTCTACTATCCAACATCTCCTATCATTGTGCATACTATTTCACGGATTGCTACTCGATTGAAAATGTTTGAAAATGACTTAGTTTTACGCGATGCTGTTGTTTCCATGAAATCTAAATACCTTAAATATTGGAGAGAAATTCCTTACCTATATGCATTTGCATTTCGTTTAGATCCTAGGACTAAAATTGATGCATTTGGTACTTTACTTGATCTGCTTAGTGATGCTATGGGGCTAGACTATACTGACTATTTTGCAGAAGTTCATTCTCGGTTATACGAGGTTTACCAAAGGTATGAAAATATGTTCTGGGGAGTCCGTTTGCAACGACCTCCAGTAGCCCCCACCTCAAGTGGGAAGACAAATATGTGGGGCGCGATCTTTGGTGCCTCATCCTCCAGGTCCAGGTCCAGGTGTTCTTCTTCTTCTATACCAACGCCTCCTCAGCCAAGACCCACAAGGAGCGGAGAACTATCCACCTATCTGGACAGCGATACAGTGGATTTCAACTCAGAAGGCTTCGACATCTTGCAATGGTGGCAAGCCCATAAGTTAACATATCCCGTGCTATCTATACTTGCACGTGATGTGTTAACTGTTCCTGTCTCTACGGTTTCCTCCGAGTCTGCTTTCAGTCTTTCTGGAAGAATATTGGAGGAAAGAAGAACAAGTCTCACAAGTGAGATGGTGTAGATCCTTCTAACTGTGAAGGATTGGAAACAAGCTGATTCACGAACACAACACTCTGTAAAAAATCCAGAGTTGTCGGAGGTGTTCGAAAATTTGCACTTAGACAATAACACCGACATATAGAACAAAGATGTATCATGTATGTAGAATTATAGAGCTATCGGTTGTACTCTTTTTCTTTTGCCAAGGTTTTCTCATTTTGAGTTTTTTACTTGGTGAAGGTTTTAACGAGGCAGCCAGTTGGACATTAATAAAGCTCTTTATTACATTTTCAATATGATTGTCTTATTTTTTTTAATTTTCATGTCTACTTCTGAGTTCTATACATTTTTCTTATTTTTCTGTTTTTTTTGTTCTGATGGGCCAAACGGGCCACACTTGGCCCGACGGGCTAAACAGGCTCAGGCCGGTCCGGCACGGCATGAATACCGGACGGGCTGTGCCTAGGCCGCCACCCTGGCCCGTAGGCACAACACGAATAGTATTCGGGCGGAACGGAACGTGCCTAGCCGTGCCCATGTCGTGCCGGGCTGGACGGCCCCTTTGGCCAGGTCTAGGATCCAGTTTCTACCGAGGCAATTTTGCAGAAAAGCTCTTGGCCTTTTATATTACCTGTAGGTCCTCTGTTTATTAAAAATAGGAACTAGATAGGAAAATTGCAGAAAAGACCTTGGAACATCTAAAGTTTCAACTGTATTGTGCTATCTTAATTATATTTTATTGTAACACACGAACACTTAGCCTGTATAGACAACAATCGTCGGTTTTACGTGTTTAACCATTTGCATCGTTGCTCTAGGCTGCCATAGCCCATAACCACAATGGCTTTACTCTGTTCTACGGCTGCCTATTTCAGGTACGACAATGCTCAGTACCAAAGGATTTCGTACTGAGCATTGTTGCGGTCCGTCTATCATTGTTTTTTTTTTTTGCCCCGATTCTCTTCGTAGGCGTAGCTAGTACGTGGGTGAGCCATGGGGTCGTGGCACTACCCACTCAGGTTCGATTCCTAGGTGGCACGGGAGGAAAACTCCTTGAAAATAAAAACATATAAAATTTCGTACATATAGCAGCCTCCTACATGTGGTCCATTGCATTAATATGAGTTGATCCCCTTAGTTGCAACGTCGCCTTTTGTTGTCAGCTTAGTGGGGGACTCTCTGCAAGAATTCTTCATCAATGCGATGCGAATATGCAATGGTGTACTGGATGCTTTTTGAGAGATCGCTAATCATCACGTTCCCGTGTGGAACCACTCAAAGTCAAGAAAATAAAGGGCTTGTGTTCATATTCAGAGCCATCCCTTTTTCAGATCGTTTTGGGCAAAGCAGGCTGTGCCGCCAGCTCAGTGGGATCATAGCATGATGCTCCTAGACTCCTAGTACTAGTAAGGATGACAAATCAAATGTAATCATCATGCACTGTTACAGCTTCACTGAAATCGCTGATGATTGCATTGCATGTGGTCAACTACTAGGATCCCAAGTCTAGCAGAACAGGAGAGAGAGAGAAAAAAATGTAACTGTGCCTCCTCCTATATACACATCCTATACAAGTGCTGGATGATACGGCAATATTCCTCACTTTAAGCACCTATGAAGATATTTTTCTTAGAGAGTACATGGACACACGCACATCCCACCCACGCCACACACACATGTATGCGAGTCCATTACACATGCTAGAAATTTTTTTTGGAGGCTCTAGGGCCCACGGAACGCAAATATGTGCTTTTTCACTGAACGTATATATGTATATGTACTCTGATTAAATAAGGCACATCGTCTCGATCCTAAAGGTCAAACACCCTCGCTCCCACCACAAGGCTCTAGGGCCCCACGGAACGCGACATATGCTTTTCCACTGAACACATACATGTATATGTACTTTGATTAAGTAAGGCACATCGTCTCGATCCTAGAGGTCGAACACCCTCGCTCCCACCACAAGCTGTTGGCACGTCCTTACCTAAGGGTGGAAAAAGTTCAAAACTTGCGAGCCAGCTCGGTTCGTTAAGGGCTCGGCTCGAACTCGGTCCCTTAACGAGCCGAGTCGAGCCGACAATTTAACTCGTTTTTTTAACGAGTCGAGTTCAAGTTGGCGCGCGAGTTGCTCGTTAAGCTCGTTAAAAAATCACAGTGATTGAGCAAGAGCACCGAGCCATTTCAACCCAAAGAACCCTTAGGTGGTTCAGGGAGTCCCAAGCCCCAAGCTGTGATCTCTTGACTTTCTAAAATTTTTATTAGGCTATTTTTTCAGCGAGTCTAACGAGCCTCAAGCTATGATCTCTTGACTTTCTTAACGAGTATAACGAGCCAAGCCGAGTCTGCTATTTTGCTCGTTAGTTTAACGAGCCGAGCTGAACTCGTTTTCTTAACAAGCTTTACCAAACCGAGTCAGCTCGTTATCCACCCCTACATGAGAGATGTTGGCATTGTACATACCCTCAGAGCTATAGGAGGTAAAGAAATTAGATATGCTGTCGACTATCAATTTTACAAGGTTCAACTATTTTACAAGGAAACAGTTTAATTTCGTAGCAATCTAGGAAAACTCCCATATCATAATAAAGGCGTGTTTGGAACGTAGGAAATTCACATGAATTTTACAAGAAACAGTTTAACCCTACGGAGATGTAGAAAAACTCCGGTATCATAGGTTCTATTTGGAATGCAAGAATTTCACACGACACAATTCGCGTACAGATCTTAGAAAACTTCTGTATCCTAAACGGGCCCTAGAGGATTTGATAAACTTCCTACTTTACACGAGACCCAAAAATAAAAATGAAGATACAGTCACATACATGTCAGTGGCTTGGAAATCTCTGACGCTGCCTGTGAGGTTGACTCGAATGAACGGACCTACAAGTCATCTTGATTCTTGAGTCCTTGACTGGTTGAGGTCGCCAATGCACAGCAGCAGCACAAGGGGAAGGGGGTAGCAGAAAAGGACACGCCGACTCTTCAAAGGCCCCTCTACCATATATGCAAGTATTATAATCAATTAGGATCCGGAGAACTATGCTATAACGATTTATATATGATCTCGATATTTTTTAGAGGAGTACTAGTGAACACTATATAAAATCATGAGCGGTGTTAGAACAAGTTATAAACCAACTCATCCAAAGCAAAAGGTGCACGAGAGTATTATATGTTAGGTTATTCTTTAGCATTAGGTAATTGTATAAGGTAAGAATCCGAAAACCCTAAAAGGTTCGAGAGGGTTGTAAAAGAGCGACAATTCTAGCTCTTTTGAGTTTGTGCTTAAGGAATTTGCGGTCGGCTTCGCCAAATCTTTATCTCTTGTCATGATCATTTCATTGCTATCATTTGATTATCTCTATATTATTTATCTACTTCGTTTTTTACACCGTATATGTTTGTGCCTTATCTCGTAACTCTAATATAATATGATACTGTAACGTATAAGAAAGGTATCAAAGTGTAACAACAACTTTCAAGGAAAGGCAAGGGGAGCAAAAGCTGACGTTGCAAACTGCAAAGTCATTTTCCCCGAAAGGATGTGCAACTGCAAATCGGCAGATCTAGCATGCAGAGCAGAGCCGCTGATCCTCAGTTGGAGGGCCGGCCGCCTGATGATTGATTATGCCGTGCCCCGGTGCTCTTTTCGCCCATAAGGCCGTCATCCGACTCGACCCGTTCCTTTGCTCGCCATGGTAAGGAGCCGACGGGGATGGTCGACTTTGTGGTGCTACCGTGTTTGGCATCAGCTGATGGTCCCAGCTCTTAATCAGTACTTATAGAGCAATAATAAGACTAGTGCACTTCTGTTCATACCTGTTGGCTCGTTCCCCCCTTCCATCTGTGCTTGTTTTGTTCCTGTCTGCGTTATGTTACTATGTGCACTCATGGTACCGGTACTAGTATCTAGATCGACCATTCCGTGCAGGCATCGTTCATGGAACAGTCTGTTGAGGCACTGCAGGATACTACCACGGTTCAAAAAAACGGTCGAAAATCGGTTTAATCGGGCCCGTTAGAAATCCAAACCGGCAAAAAACAAATCTGTTTTGGATGAATTTTGCCCGATATAAAAGAAAACACATGTGTGTATGGTGGTGGTAATGTTTTTAGCCTAGAAGAAGGTTTTAGGTTTAAACTCTCAAAACCGCAATATTTTTTCAGTTTCTTTCGTTTAAACTTTGAAAAATTCAAATTTTGATCTGATAATTTCGACCAAAATTTTCGGATTTTCGGCTGTACCAGCCCTCCTCCTCCGATTAAAATCCCAAACCGGTTTTTTTAACCCTGGATAGAATTACCACTATAGTGGCGTATAAAAGAACAGGTGCTTCCGTTCCAAAAAAGGGAAAAGAACGGGGTGCTGAAACCGAAGCTCTCCGCGGGGAGTGACGATTGACGAACGAGCGAGATTATTCACTCGCTCGATGGGTTTACCGGCGCAGTCAAACCTAGACCATGGAAAGACGATCGGACGGCAAAAGCACGGCACCGGGGCCAGCCTGAACTGACGACGACGCATGGCATGCCGCGTGGGTCCTGACATGGATCAGATCAACGGAGGAATGCCCTCCCAACACAGTCCAGGAGGCGACGAGCCCATCCCAAGACCAGACCCGGCGTACGGGCAGCACCGGCGAGCGAATCAAGACGCACGCTGCTGCGTCTGCATGCATGGCGGCAGAGAGACTATAAAGCCGCCTCGTGATCGCCGATCGACTGACGATGATGGAGTAGTATAGTTCATACCCGTCAATACGGCATCGATGCAGCCTTTTTATGTGGCTCTTATAGACGACGTTTAAGTATACATTCGGAATTGTTTTGGTTTATTAAAATTCCGTTAAACGTAAAAATATTTCTGTGATATCTCAAAAGAGAGATTGTGTTAACTAAAGACAACTTGCTTAAAAGGAATTGCAGTGGAAGCTCAAAGTGTTGTTTCTGTATTGAAGAGGAAATAATTCAGCATCTTTTCTTTGAGTGTCCCTTTGCACTTCTTGCTTGGTAGGTTTTGCAATGTACATTTAATTTAGTTCCTCCAGTGAGCGGGTTGTGTACATCTTTGATGCAGAGGCCGGAAGAAAATTTTCTCTTCCATTATCTAAAAAAAATGGTATCGGAGGCCATACCGGTTTGGTTCTTGGAATAATACGTTCCTGTATTGATCCATACCGGCATACCATTCCGGATTTATTATAATAGTACGAGTATATATATTTATAAGTATATATTTATTTAATTATATACACACCAAATACGATACGTAACGCTATTTTATTCCGATTTAGATAACGGTATATTACGAAAATAACCGGTATAGTACTGATAGCTGTGGTATGGTTGTCACTTATCAGATGGCTCATCTCACTCCGAGAAGGGAGAAATGGGATGGGCGTGCCGCGTGGCCGCGTGGGGTGCAAGAACGCGCGTCTGCGTTTCTCTTGTCTTGTTCCTCGCACTCACCCCACACTTCTGTACTGCTGAAGATACTACTGTGCCTGCCTGGCTGGTCCAGTTTAGAGACTAGACTGACTCTGTTCATCTTACCATCTCGGTTGGATCGGCGGATCAGGCCTTATTTGCAAGCACAAGTTTTGTCTGGAAAGGGATAATTCTTCATGGCTAGTACGAATTTCTCATACCCCTTGCATCAAAAAAATAAATTCTCATGGCTAGTACGAATTTCTCATGCTCCTTGCATCAAAAAATAAATTCTCATGGCTAGTACGAATTTCTCATGCTCCTTGCATCAAAAAAATAAATTATCATCCTCTGATCAAGGTTGTGTGCATATATAAAGTGTCAGTCAGGTCGGGCCATGATTGTTCCTAGGCGCTAAATACAAGTCCGACTCTAGCTACCAGCCGTTGTACACAACCCTGTTGTCTGTAATGTGGGTTTTTTTTAATCCAGCGTTCCAAACGGTCCCTTCGTTTTGGCCATCCCATTGGAATTCCAATGCATGAAATCGACTGCCACGTGCCATTCCATCCGTTGTTTTCAGGCATGCAAGACTGGAAAGGAAACAATGTGTATCATTGCTCTTTGGGAAATTTTTCAGCGTACCACTGCAAATTGCACCGATCCCAAATATGCCATGGCTTATCCAAGACATGAAAAACTTACAGCTGCAAATAAGGAATTGCTCCTTGTCTAGCCCCACATGTCAGCGGGACACGGGATGACATATTCGGGATCTTAAAAATTTGCAATGGCAAATAAAGAGTCACCCCTTTATTCTTTAATGTCGGTTCCATATACCTACCGGCTAGTGGAGTGTATTATAATATTATAGGTCTGGGCCTAACCACACAAAAAAAATATCTATGAGAGTGGCAATTAAGTTCGCAAGATTGAGATTAAGGCCACATATATAAGTTAAATTTGAGCGTCAATTATGCCAATTAAGTACGGAGTTGGCAGTTGGTTTTGACTCTTGGGGAGAGACTAGAGAGGTACGTGTGCCCAACAAAAAGGTCAGAGGTTTGAAATTCTATGCCATTTCACATGCAAATATTCTCCTAAATCTTAAAGCTGTTCATAAGGAAAATTAGGCCGGCCGTTTGCGGCATTAGTTTCCATGCATGCCTGGAAACTTAAGGTATGTACAATAGTATAGATAATTACTGTCTATAGTATCCATCCATGTCATCTATAAACAGTACTAAAGACAGCTTCTACAATGGATTATCTCTTTACATGCCTCTATAGACATCTCCTCTATATACTATATGTCTTGTTTCTTATGTTATAGTCGATTACTGTATGAGAGATTGCTCAATTTTCTATGCACCCCTTTTCTCCTCCACATCATCTTATGTCATACGTGACAAAGCTTACAGACAGCTAATATCGTACCATTGTACATGCTCTTAGTTGACGTAATGGAAGTGCTGGTCATAATGCGGTCCTAATCCTAAAAATTCTAATCTCGACAGATCCTTCGATCGGGCACATGCTTACAAGGCCAGACCGTCGGTTTCTATATGAAAGTAAAAAAAACTCTCCTTTTGTGGCTCTCAGCAGGCTAAAAACTACAAACCAAGTGCCAATGACGAATTTTCGAGGAGATGAAGGTTGTCAGAATCTGGAACCTAAGAGTATTCATGGTGCAAGCCACCACAAGGTAATGATTTAAGGGTTTGTTTGGAAGTAAGGTTTAGAAAAACTAGGGGGCAAAATCCTTGTGGAGGATTTTGAAGGCACATAGAATCTCCCTCAACCCCAATGGGAAATCTTCCCGTCCGGGAACAAAATCCCTGTTGCCGTTTGGGAATAATAGGGATAAAATCCCGGGCATAAAAAAAATAAAAAAATCGTAAAATTAAGAAACAATAGCACAACTAAACAAATCAAAGAGTACGCTGACCATCTCAAGTAATTCTTTGCTGAACATTTCCTGGGAAGAAGTCAAAATTACTCAACATTCGTACCAAAAGTATAATCTTCAGTTCTCAAATCACAACCGTGCACCAAAATTTGCTAAAACAAAATGCCTCAAGATACGAATATCCTAAGCTCCTAACATTCCAGAATGAACTAACGGTAGCTAGTCGATAGCATATGTTGAGGTTTGTTTATTTAAGAATAATTCTTGAACACAATGTCGAGTCCAAATGAAGTGCAGAATTTCAACTACTCTTGTGCTCTCGAATTTCTTTGATGATGCCATCAACAAGGGAATCTGCATCATAGTTCTTGCCAAAAAAAATTAACAAACTCCATTTTTGGATTCATCAAGTACCTGGAAGTAGATAAGCATCTAGTCAGCATTTAACATATGATGCGAAACGACAGCGTGGACGAATCTACCAACTTGCTAGTTCAAGGTAAAGATATTGTCTGTTATTACTTATTACTTATATTTTCACCAAGTCAAACCAACCCATTGGAATTTTGTGGTGAACAAGCCTTGAAAATACCAATTTGAGTGTAAGAACCTTTTTAGGTTAACATGTAAAAATACACACTTACCATACATGATTATTGACCTCTCAACATGTAATCTAAAATCGAACACAATAAATAACTTGGTTCATCCCATTACTGTTAACTGTAATAGTTTAAGAAAATGCAGAGCAACTCACTAATGGAGATAGCTACAGAATCCACAGGTGTAGCCGCCTAGACCGACAACTCACAATCATGAGAATGGTCAGCTTATTTATGCCTGTTTACATGAACAACCAACCAGAACATGATTGCATGGACAACTGCTAGATACAGGGGTAGCGAAGAATAATCAACAACAATATGGAAAAATGGAAATTAAAACATATTGTGAATTAGCGTATTGAGTAAAACATAACTCATGCAAGATGCCGACAAGAAGTTCATAAGAACTAGGTTAGTAGTCGTTAGCAAAGATCTAGCACCAAAACAAAATTAAATACACCCATCATACCATGCCACAAACAAGCATTCAGAGCACCATCTTCAGAAATTCTAGAAATTTCTCCATCAAAATTGACGCAAATGAAACCAAAGACGCAATACAACTTGCATGCAAAAATATCTCGGTTAATCATCTAAGAACTTACTCAAAATACATATATGATTGGCCAACAACATGATTTTAAAAAAGGCTAGTGCAAGCGGTTGCACTCATGACGAGCACGAATCACCGTAGGAGTATCATGCCACGGAGGTTCGGTTGCACTCAATGTTTGCTAATAAGATATCATTGCAGGATGCCATTAAGTTGTGGGCTATGTCCATGCAGCGGATGTTTCGGGTCGTCAAATCTAGCCAGGAGCAGTACACCATCAAGTGCGAGCAGGCCGATTGTCCTTGACGAGTGCACGCACATAGACTGAAGTATGAGACTCATTGGATTGTCTCGAAGGTGGAGCCACACTCCCGCATGCTCAGTAGTGTTTTGCTAAGGCATCGTAACCTAATGTCAACCTTCATAGCCAATTTGATGTATGGAGAGATAGTGGAGAAGAAGGATGTGGAGGCCAAGCACATCATGGTGGCTATTGAGAAAAAAATTTAAGTACAAGATCAGCTACGCGAAGGCGTGGCGTGCGAAGTAGAAGGCTTTGGAAGGATGGTTCGGGTCTTTTGAGGTGGCGTACGACAACTTTCCTCGTATGTTTCGGGTGCTATAGGGGAGAAACCCGGGCACGTACACTGCTGTGAAGGACAAGCCATCTAAAAAGTTGTGAGGTTTTGCGATATTGTATAGGGCCTTCATAGCCTTCGGTGCCTACATCGAGGCATTTAGACATATGCTGCCTGTGATCTCAGTTATCGGGACCTTTTTGACCGAGAAATACAAGGGGTAGATCCTTACGGCCATTGGTGTTGACGGGAATAATCAAATTCTGCCGTTGGCCATCGTATTCATCAAAGGTGAGAATTACGACAGCTAGTTGTGGTTCCTTCAACATGTGAGGATGGGAGTTGTTGGAGCTCGTCCTGGTGTGTGCGTGATCCATGATCACCACGCCGAGATACTGAATGCCATAAGTATAGGAGTATATTATTCTTTAGCTAGCCTCTCTCTTAGGTAAATTAACCTGACCGACGACAAGATGCCAAAATAGGCTACATCAAGGTTAATTTAACTAGTTAACCACACACTAGCCGTAGAGGAACTCTGCCCTAAGTATGTACCTTTACTTTGCCTTTAATGAAATGGATTCCGCGGATCACTGCACCAAGGGTAGCTGGAGCAGCGTAATCTCAGATGTGCACTCTTGCTGCAACAAAATTGTCAACACAAACAACCAGATCAAGCGAATCCTCTAATTAACTAGTGGCTAATTCCGTCTTTCCACGTGATCTCGTCTTCTATTTTGCTAGCTAATCCGGGGTTAGGCAAGAAAGAACTCAAAAGTTGGAGAATTAAAACAAGCAAATGGTGTTAGAAATAATCATGACTCATGGAAATTGAGTTTGCATGAGGTGTTACATGGGTTTGCATGTACACGTTTAGTGCGTAGTAGGCATAGAGTTTAGTGTGTGAAGTTTAATTGCTACAGAGTGGTGCATTATGAGCAGGTTAGTGGTGTAGAAAACTGCTGCATTATGAGCAAGTTAGTGGCATAGAAAACTGCTGCTATTAGTAGCATATCATGCATGTAAAGTAGTGTCTCTAGATCAGTATAAAAAGAGGATAAGCAATGGAATAATAGTATAGAGAAAAGACACAAGTGGTTAGTCGTCGCAAGACTTATCTGTGTTCATCTTCTTATGTATGTGCGTTCCAGAGAGGAAACAATGTACGAGTTCTCTCCGGAAGCTAGGCCAACAATTGGAAGCATATGACATAAGGCATCTGGTTCCCGGCCAAACGGAAGCTTTTCTTCTGATCAACCGAAGCGATCAAGCGAAGCTGGGTGGGCAAGAGCATGGAAAGTTCCAAGGAAGTTTTAGTTAGTATGAAATGCAGGAATCCTATAAGAATTTTGTGAGAAACAGAATGACGCTGCATACAATAACATTACCAAATTCCAATATTCAAAATGGAACCTTATGTAGAGGAAGTGCGAGGAGATTTGTTCGAATGGATTGGAGGAGGAATGGGTTGTCGATACATGTAGGTTTTGTGGAATCCGCTGACCCTAGCTTCATAACCCGACCAATATAGCACCTTGGTTCTCTAGTTGATGACCAGATTTTGATTCCCACTAACTACGGGTTTGTGTGCGTTATTTTGCGTGGACTATTTTTTAAAAACCCATATTCTGTTAGTTGTGGATCTTAAGACGAATACATTAGGCCAATTTCCTCCGCTACAAGAAAGAATATAGTTCTAAAAAACATCTAATTTTTACAATATAGCTCTAGTGTAAGGATCTATCCTCCCGATCGATTAGGTATGCATCCAGAGCGTCCTAACCAGATGGGGGCTAGTGTCCATGTTTTTCTTCTAAAAGGTCCTAGAAGACGGGTAATATCACCTTTGCCAGCTGAAACACCATAATTAAACAGTTTTGCTAAACAACCGTCGACTATTTTCTTCTGTCAAAATAGTCGAATTTTTATCCGTCCGATATTCTTTGAGATTTGCACTTCTTCTCATATGATGAATTGAGTCCGAATTTATTATGTTTTTTTCTTTAGAACATAACCGGTTCACCACATTGCCGTATTTTGTTGGTATATAATTTTGTTTTGTCTTTGTTTTTGCTTAATCTCTCAAAGTACATGTTAGATTTTGAATCATGTGGTGGAAATATAAGTTTTCAAGACTTTCGAGAATAATTACAGTGATCAAGAACAAAAATTACATAAATAAATTACTGTAATTTATGTATAATGGAGTTGTAAATGAACTAAAATTTGTTGACTATTTTGGACTGATCAGAAAACAGTCGAATCTTGTATAAACAAATCCGTAATTAAATATGACAAACTATCATTTCCCCTTAATATAACTGAGGTAGACAAATCACGTGCGTGTCAAAATATATCCAAGCTAGCACCGGTGCATGTACAGGTTGAAAGTCAACAGAAAAAAATATATCCCGGCTCGTTACTTGCTCTGTATTTCTCGTCAGCCTCCTGGTAATATGGCTGTACGCCGTGTATGATCATTAGATTCCCTTTGCGGCCTTCACACTGTCGTGTCGTCGTCTGTCGGCCGGCCCTACCCTGTCTCTGTCCACCGATTGATGAGCACTAGAAATGGCCGCAGCGCAACGCCCGGCCAGCTGCACTGCACCGTCAATAGTGAAACGGCGAAACGCTCCAAACCCTGCCACAAAGGTTGCCATGCGCATGCCGCCACCAACACCTGCAACGGTCAACGGAGTTGCACCGGCAGCCGCGCTAGCACTACCCGGCACAGTCCAGCCGAGGCGGAGGAAGAGCCGGCCATGGTCTATGCCTCGGTTGGACCAGTTCTTGAGTTAAATTTGATGATTTTTTAAGAATTTTTTTAATAGATTTTAACACTAGCTTTGGATCAACTGTGCCAAAAACTAACAGGGACACTGTAAAATAAAATAGGAAAAAAGGAGCAGATATTAAACCTGCCGGACGGGCAGTGAAGGCCCTTCCAGCAATCCTGCTCATCTCCAGTACTCGAGAGTGGCTATATCATCTCACTACGTCTACGCGAATACAAAGTTGAGATCGTCCATATAAAAAGTTAACAACGTATATAGAGCATACACTGTAATTATTAAAGCCTCCAAAATTTTGTTGCAATTCATGGCTACAACGAGCTATCCACTGTAAAAAAGCTATCTAACACGGACTATCTATGCAAGCACTAATCTAGAAACCTATTCCCATAAGAAGCCTCTTATAAAGACCGTAAGCACAGGAGCAACTTTGCTCGCTTGGCTTGTGACAGCGTCGACTGTCCAGTCCACCCGTGTTCGAGTCGGGGACTCAGCAGTGGGTGTTTTACTCGAGATATAAATGAGAACCAAGCTTGGCTTGGCTGCTTGATGGTGTGTGATGGAGCCTTTAGCTCGGCGTCCAGCCCACGCACGTTCGAGTCTTTGGCTTGGCGCGTGTGTCTCACCGGAGGTTGTTTGAGGACTGAGCTGGGGCTCAGGTGGCAAAAACCCGCCACGGTTCGAGCGCTGCCTCCTGTGTACGTCTCGCGAGGTTGAGTCCTCTTTTTGCTCGATCGCCCGTCTACTCACGTGCTCACGCCGACCGACGCGGGTGATCTTCTAGTAATACCAACTTACTAGTCCCACGAGGGTGATCTCACTGGACAGACTCGCGTCATGCGCAACCCTCTCACCAGTATATAGCCAGCCATAGTCACGACACGATCACACCGGATGCTGACTACGCCGCTGTACATGCTCTCGTCTACGGTTTGTAACAAGACTGTGACTGGCTGCTCCATGTACAGTGGTTCGTGCAACGCCGTGCCTGGCCGGGTGCACGTAGCCGATCCACCTCCTCCGGAGACCACGCACACGGGCTGACATATTGGGCCCACACCCATACTCACGCAGAATCACACTCGCATGGCCCGACCCGACCGCCCCTCTCGGTGGCCTCCACGTTATTACTCCCAGCACTGATCCACTCCTCGAACCCCTCACCCCTGCACGCTGCACGCTCTTGTCTCCTCCCTCCTCTCCTCGCGCGCCAGGGCCTTCCCAAGAACCGCACGCCTCTCGCAGCGGCAATGGCCCCCTCCCGCCTCGTCGCGCTCGCTGCCATTGTTGTCTGCTTTATGCTGGGCGTGGCCTCCGCGGCGGACGACGGGGAGGTGCGGGCGCTGCTGGAGCTCAGGGCGGCGCTGGACCAGACGGGGCGCCTGCTGCCGTCGTGGGCGCCGGGGCGGGACCCGTGCGGCGGGAGCGGCGGCGGAGGCGGGTTCGAGGGTGTGGCGTGCGACGGGCGCGGCGGGGTCGCCAACGTCTCGCTGCAGGGGAAGGGCCTGTCCGGGACGCTCTCCCCGGCCGTGGCGGGGCTCCGGTCGCTCACGGGGCTCTACCTCCACTACAACGCGCTCCGCGGCGGCTTGCCCCGGGAGCTCGCCAACCTCACCCAACTCACCGACCTCTACCTCGACGTCAACAACTTCTCCGGGCCTATCCCGCCCGAGATCGGCGCCATGGCCTCCCTGCAAGGTGTGTGCAAAGTCAGAGCTCATTTCTTTTTTCTCTCTCTCTCTCTCTTACCGTGCCAAGCCAAGATGCGCTATTTGGGTGCGTTTCTTGGAAGCTTCTTGCTCGACTAGTTGCATGTGTCTCCGTGGACTCTGGCACGAGGATATACAGCATTGTTGCATCGCTTGGATTAATTCAATTCTTTTCTTTTTTATTCTCGCCCCCCTCCTCTCCTGGCTTGGCGTTTCTTGATCCCAGAATCCGTGCTTGGGCTACCTACCTATCCGTTGGATTTTTCGGGAGGATTTAATTTGTCGGGACAACTTGCAAGCAGCTCTCGTTGTTCGATTGCAACGTTTTCTTGGCTGATACCTATGATTTGGCCATGGATTTACCTCTGTTCTTGGTTTGCTTACCATTTTTTTTCTCACTCTTCTGGTTACTACTCTTGAGCTTCGCTGCCTGGTCTGTACTGGGAAGGGGACTACTCTTCTCCCTAGCCACTCTTGCTTGCTCAAACTTATCTATTCTTACTTCTTACTAGTATCAATCCATGAATCAGCTGAAGCATTGAATAAGATGTTGTTCTGATCTTGCCTGTTCTTACTAAATGGGAGGGAGCTCAGAGTACTGTTCCTTATGTCTCTGACCTGATTTAATGCTGCTGCTGTTGATGTGTTTCAGTGGTGCAGCTGTGCTACAACCAGTTCACCGGGAGCATCCCCACGCAGCTCGGGCTCCTCAAGAGGCTCACCGTGCTGGCCCTGCAGTCCAACCACCTCAACGGCGCCATCCCCGCCAGCCTCGGCGACCTGTCCCTGCTGGTGCGGCTGGACTTGAGCTTCAACAACCTCTTCGGCTCCATCCCGGTCAGGCTGGCGCAGCTGCCTCAGCTCGTGGACCTGGACGTCAGGAACAACTCGCTCACCGGCAATGTTCCCTCCGGTAATTAATCCACGCAAGCAACAATCCCGTGTTGATTCTTGAGCGATTAATGTGTGCTGGCTATTAATTCTGTAAGCTCGATCAGTTTGGCTAATCGGGGGTTGTTTGATTTGGTTACTTCACCAAGAACTGGTGAAGCTGCAGGGTGGATTCCAGTACGGGAACAACACTGATCTGTGTGGCACCGGGCTCCCCGAGCTCCGGCCGTGCACTCCGGCCGACCTCATCAACCCTGACAGGCCCCAGCCGTTCAGCGCCAGCATCGCGCCGCAGATCACACCGGGGTCCTCCGATGGCCACGGGCATTGCAGTGGAACCCATTGCCCCACTTCAACCAAGGCGCTCGCTGCTGTTGTCGTTCTCGCGGTGGTCCTTGCAGCGACGGCGGCTGGTCTCTTCGCGTTCTCGTGGTACCGGTGGCGCAAGCAGAGGATCGCAGGCACACCAGTAATCGTCGGTGGCCGGTGCAGCACCGAGGCGACTAAGGAGTCGTTTCGCAAGAGCGCGTCATCCACACTTGTGAGTCTCGAGTACTCGAATGGCTGGGATCCATTGGCCGATGGGAGGAGCGGCGTTGGGTTCTCGCAGGAAGTGTCTCAGAGCTTCAGGTTCAACATGGAGGAGGTCGAGTCCGCTACGCAGTACTTCTCGGAGCTGAACCTCCTGGGGAAGAAGGGCAACTTCGCAGCCACGTACAGGGGCACATTGCGCGATGGGACGTCCGTCGTCGTCATGCGGCTCGGCAAGACCTGCTGCAAGCAGGAGGAGGCTGAGTTCCTCAAGGGCCTGAAGCTGCTCGCTGAGCTGCAGCACGAGAACATTGTTGGCCTGAGGGGGTTCTGCTGCTCCAGGGCCAGAGGGGAGTGCTTCCTCGTGTACGATTTCGTGCCGAACGGGAGTTTGTCGCAGTTCTTGGACGTCGGCGACGCTGGTGCTCGCAGCGGTGGCCATGTTCTTGAATGGTCCACGAGGGTTTCCATCATCAAGGGCATTGCTAAAGGTATAGTGGAGCTCCATCCCCTGTCACTATCTAGTTATCAGTTATCACTGCGCTAGTAGATGGTGCTAATGACCAAATCTTTTTGCCTTCACACTGTCCATAAAAGTAGCAATGCCCAAATGATGCTTCTAGTTTCTTGGTGCTAGCTAGTTGTCGCTTTGCCTGAGAAACACGTTGTAGGCATGCAACATTTGGGCTCACCTTTGCAAATTTGCCTACTGTGTACATGTGATGCATGGGCACTTACCTTTTTTTTTTTTGCAATCACTGAAACAAAAGTCCATCAATTTATCGATGCTAGTAATGTGTTGGTAATTCACAAGTTTCGCGGAAACCTGTGATAGGTGCGCACCACTAGTCACATTTTGGAACTCTGTAGGTACTGAAAGGGCCTAGCCTGCTGTGTCTAAACTGATAAATAACTTGTGATACTTGTAGTTTTGCAATTGTTTCATTGCAATTGCAATTATCGGTGTGAAAATGTTGGTCTTTTACGACTTGCAATACACCGATGATCAATTGTTGTTTGTAGTTTTCGCAAGACACCGATGATCAATTGTTGTTTGTAGTTTTCATAAGGCACTAAAGCTTGATGACTGTTTTTTTCCTGCAGGAATTCAGTATTTGCACAGCAGTAGAGCGAACAAGCCCCCTCTTGTTCACCAAAACATATCAGCAGACAAAGTTCTGGTGGACTACACCTACAAGCCTCTAATATCCGGTTCCGGCCTGCACAAGCTCCTCGTTGATGACCTGGTCTTCTCAACCCTCAAAGCAAGCGCCGCCATGGGATACCTTGCCCCTGAATACACTACCATCGGCCGGTTCTCGGAGAAGAGCGATGTTTATGCATTTGGGGTAATTGTGTTTCAGGTACTTACTGGTAGAAGGAAGACAATGCAGCTGCCCTTCGAGTCCGATAACATCGAGGAGCTCATCGACGGTAACCTAAAAGGATGTTACTCAGCAACCGAAGCGGCTAAACTGGCAAAGATTGCATTGGTCTGCACCAGTGAAAACCCAGACCAAAGGCCTACAATGAAAGTGTTGCTCCAAGAACTGGGTACCTTCTGATATGATGGGCATCATCCACTGTTAAGTCTGTAACTGTTCATGCAAGTCACATGCCCGACAGTGCCCTGAGCATGTAACACTACTTATCTAGGATCACTAATCACTGATCTTAGGAGCATCTGAGGTGCCAATGACCTAGGATCCTGAGATCCTGTATTATGCTAATGCTGTATCATTACTGTTGCTCTGTAAAGCGTGCGTTGATGATTGCTAGCTTGGATGTGCTACCTCCATGTTTGGTGAATGCAGCCATTTGTCGCAACCCTTTTGCTCAGCTCTTGTGACTCCAAGTGTACGATCGATCCTGTATTATTCCTGTGTAGCAGCTTGGCTGGATCCTGTGATGACTCCATCCAGGGAGGAAGAGCCAAGAGTCCTGGAAAGCATGTGAGCCATAGATTGTTGTGTTGTCTTGTTTTGGTCCAGCCCTGTGATCACACAGGCTGATGAAATCTCACAGGCAAAAAAAAGTGCAGGGTGGCAGGGTGGCCCTGTTTTTTTTTTTTTTATGCTAGCTGCTGAGAGGCTGGACAAAATAGACTCTACCAAACAATAAAATTATAGCACTGAAGAACAACAGCTCCAAAAGAGTGAAACCCAAGGTGAGACTGTACATTGTGACTGCTTGTTTTGTAAGATAGCAGTATAGGTTGTTTGGAATGGAGTCCTTGGAGTTTAGAAGGGTAAATCATTTTTATATGTTAGCTACTAGATCTGTAAACTCAGATAATGTAGTTTAAACTTTTCAATGGATATTTACGACTCCGGTGGGCAAAACTGCAGTGTGTGAAAAATGCAGCCTTTTCTCAGTGTTCTATGCACTCCTGCTGGACATTGGGTTCAGTTGGTCAGTTGTAATAGTAGCATATCCAATGGTTGGGAAGGTGCAACGATGCCTTGCTGTTGCTGGTGGTGACTCAGTTCAGTTGGTCGGTTGTGGTTTGTTTTCAGCTAGTGCTACGAGCCTACAACTTCCCAAGCTTTGGCTTTCCCTTTGGAAATGGTGTTCATCAGCAGACTTGGAAAACTGGTGAAAATGGAACTTGGATGGTTTGATTGGTGATGCTAACTGAAACAATGTCTACGGATAGAGAAACGTCAGTAGATCAAACCACAATTTTCTGTTGAAAATAACAGCTTCCAGAAACCAAAGGTGCAGAGCTGGTAGGTCATGGTACTAACTTCTAGCTTTCTTTGAGGCCATGCTATTTGTTCATGTCGCATGGTTCTAGCCCGTTCGATTCAAGCCGTGCCAGCAGATTTGTGTACCAAACTACCAACACAATACGCGGCCCACTTGGACAAATTCCATCAGCTGGGTACTTGTCAAGGCTCAAGCGCTATCAAAACCTCGCACTAGGCCTTGCATTGTGATCATGCGCTGCTCTCCTCGAAACAAGAATGAAAGCCACAGGGATTTCGTGGGAGTCGGAGAAGAAGAGGAGGAAGAGCGTTTTGCAATTTGCACCAGAGACCAGACTTAAACGGTGCCCACTTCTGACAGGTGGTGCCGCTCAAATGACACGCAAGCACACCACGTCGGACGGGATTTCTTCGGGGCGCATCCAAGCTGGTCCGTTCGTCCACGCCGACCTATCCGTCAACCTCCTCTTGCTCTCGCACTCCCTCTCCTGCTCGGCTAGACTTGGATCAAACGCGAGGCCAAGTGGAATTGAATTCACCTCCATTGACCTCTCCCATCCGTGTGGCTTGCAAACATCGTACCGTTGAGAAATAGCGGTAGTCTCTCATAAAAAAACAAAAAGAAAGAAATAGCGGCACGACACACAACAACAACTACATGAACACAAATACACAATAGAAGCAAGATAGACAAAGTGTATAGAGGAGATCTAATATCTTTATTCACCTATGTGTATCTTGTACATAGAATCCTCATATTTATAGTACAAAAGAGGTGAAAGGCCTTCAGGGACTTTTAGTATTTTACCTATAATTAGGTTTTGTAACACTCCCCTTAGGCAATAGACAAAGATATGCAAATGTCTCATCAAAAACTCCTTCCAAAAACCCATTAGAGAAAAAGGAATGGGGAAAAAATATATTACATTCGTAAGTTGCATTACACTTATTGCCTTACTAAAAACATTTGTGTGAGAAAGCTTCAAAAAAACTTATTGGAATTGGGTACATATGTGTAAAGGTCCATTCATTCTTAAAATTCCAAAGCATGCAATTTTTTAGACCAGAAGTCTTCGAAATTGAGTGGTCGAAACTGAGTGGTCGAAACCATAAGACTAGTGTGGTCGATATTTAGTGGTCAAAGCCATAGACCAGTATGGTCGAAGGCCTAGGCCAGTATGGTCGGAATCATCTGGTCGGATCCTTAGACCAGTGTGGTCGTAATACACTAGTCGAAAATGTAGACCAGTGGTCGAAGCTTTAGACTATGATACAATTAGGATCAATAAATACTGCTTAATGACCATTAATTGACTTTGAATTAACGGTTACCAGTGGTTTATTATGATAATTACTAGAGAGTAATTGCCTCGACTATAAATAAGATCTGGAGACGTCCAGACAGAAGCATCGATTCATTTAATTTTCCATCTTCCTCTCTAATCAACTATGCAGAGGAATTGAGCTATCGAATCAAGCTGTCCCTTCTCCTCGGCGTGCACCAGGAAGGAGGGTGAGCGGATATCTTCGAACCATTGTCGCAGAGTTTTCCTGCACGGGGTGGCAATAAAGTTTTTGGACAGCGCATCTGCGCGACCGCTCTCTGCGCTGCATCATCTACGATCTGCACTGCTTCGACCACTACTTTGAGTCTGTGCTGCTTCCTGATCATCATCGAACCCAACTGTAAGTTGGTCGTAAGACCACTCTATTTGTTGTACGATCAGTTTTCTGTTCGTTCGACCGGTTTTTCCTGTTGTAATCTTTTTGTTGAGTATGTGTAGAAGTGCAATGAGTTGCTTGCTGTTAGTATCGTTTTAAGCATCTCTAGTTTTTTGTGATCTTTGCCTCATAATCAAATCTGGATTTAAAAAGTTGTCCACTTTTCCAATAATCCAGAAACCTTATTGCGGATATTTTTGTGATTCAGTAATAGCTAGTGCTTCTGATGCTATGAAACCTGAGAGGTTTTCTGGTCAGAACTTTCGTAGATGGCAGACAAGGGTCAGGTTTTGGCTCATGTCTTTGGGGCTGTGGTGGGTGATCCATACATAGTATCCAATTACGAGTGAACAGACCATACGGTTTGACACAGATAACAACGCAGCCCTTGGATACATACTGACCATAGTAGCCGACCAGCTCTATGATGTGTACATGGACTTATGGTCTACCACGGAGTTGTAGGATGCACTCAAGCACAAATATGTCGAAGCTGAGGCTGGTCGGTGGCTCTATATGTACGAGTAATTCTTCGACTACAGCATAGGCAATGCTAATTCGATAGTTGCACAGGCTCATAAGATACAGTTACTGATCGGAGAGATTGCACATCTGGGTTGTGTTTTGCCTCTTAAGTTTGTGGCTGCAGGCATTGTTACCAAACTTCCTGCTTTATAGTAGGATTTTGCCACTGGCTTAAAGCACAAGAGGGAAGAGATATCTATTGAGGATCTGATTGCCGCCCTTGATGTGGAAGAAAAGACAAGAGCAAAAGATGCACCAAGCACTTCCAGTCAGAACAATCAGATCAATGCAAATATCATAGAGAAGAGATATGACAAGAATAACAAAGGCTTTAAACCAAAAAAGATAACTAACTTTAAGAAGAAAACCGAGAAGAAGGATATGAGGAACATTACCTGCTTTGTGTGTGGGAAAAACGGTCATACGACGAAAGACTGTCATTTTCGCAAGAGCAAAGATGGTGTACAGCCAAAGAAAAAGGTTGTTAACGTGATCATAGACGAGGCCTCAATAGGAGGGTATGGTAATCCATCTGTTGTATTTTCAGCATGTCAATCCACTGATTGGTGGGTTGATACTAGAGCTAATGTTCACGCATGTTCTGATGTTTTCTTGTTTTCTTCTTATTAGGCAGCCGAGGCTTTCTCCGTTCTAACGGGTAGCATGCTTCTGTTCTTGGTGTTGGCACGGTGGATCTGAGGCTTACTTTAGGAAAGATTGTCCACTTGAAGAACGTGCAGCATGTGCCAACCATAAACAAGAATCTTGTTAGTGGTTCCCTCCTATGCAGGGATGGGTATAAACTAGTATTTGAGTCAAATAAAATTGTATTGTCTAAGTTTGGTACCTTTGTTAGTAAAGGCTATGAGAGCGGAGGTTTGTTACGCATAAGTACTTTAGAGTATTATAATCTGAATGTTGCAACTGGTTTGAATAATTGTGAGGCCAATATATGACATTCTCGTTTTTATCAAATTGATTTTGATAGTACTAATAGAATCTCAAGATTAGATTAAATTCTAAAATGTGAAATTGTTGAAGGATCAAAGTGCCAAACTTGTGTGCAAACAAAACAACCTCGAAGACCATTTAAGGGATTACAGGAGGAAAAGAACTTGACACCTTTAGATCTTGTCCATTCTGACTTGTGTGAGATGAGTGGATTGTTGACAAAAGGAGGCAAATGATATTTTCTAACTCTTATTGATGATGCATCACGGTATTATTATTGTGTATCTACTGAAAACAAAAGATGGAGCTTTAAATTACTTTAAATTTAGAAGGCTAAGGTTGAGAACCAACTAGAAAAGAAAATTAAAAGACTAAGATTTGATCGTGGAGGAGAGTATATCTCTCATGAATTCTCTCAATTCTGTGCTGAACATGAATAGTCCATGAAGTTACACCACCATACTCACCTCAATCAAATGGGGTGGCTGAGAGAAAAAACCGGATACTAACAGACTTGGTGAATGCCATGTTAGAGAGTGACGGTATGCCTAAGATATGGTGGGGGGAAGCTATTTTGATAGCAACTTTCATTCTAAACAGAGTAATTACTAAGAGTTGTGAGATTACTCCTTATGAGGGATGGAAGGGGAGAAAATACAATGTTAATTTTCTACGAACTTGGGGGTGTTTGTCCAAAGTCAATATACCATTGCAGAAAAAGACAAAGCTTGGACCTAAAACAGTCGATTGTCTCTTACTGGGATATGCTCATAACAACACGGCCTTTAGATTTTTAGTAGTATAATCAGAAACTCATGAGATAATTGTTAACACAATAATGGAGTCCAGAGATGCTTCATTTTTTAGGACATTTATCCTATGAGAACTACAGGCAGTACTTCTAGAATCGAGGATAATCAAACTATGAATAATAGTAATTTTGAACCTACCACCATCTCTGAATCAATGAGTGTTATACCACCAGTTTGTGATAATCCTGAGGAAGATAACAATTTAGTCGAAGAGACTCCTCGCAGGAGCAAGCGACAAAGGGTTAAGAAAACCTTTGACGAAGACTTTATTGTATATCTCATGGATGATGTACCAAACACTATTTCAGAAGCTTATGCATTACCTGATGCTGAGTATTGGAAAGAGGCAGTCCATAGCGAGATGGATTCCATCATGGCTAATGGGACTTGAGAGATCATTGAACATCCTATCGGGTGTAAACCTGTTGGATGCAAGTAGATCTTAAAAAAAAATGAGGCCTGACGGTACTATTGATAAGTACAAGGCAAGACTTGTGGCCAAGGGTTATACTCAGAAAGAAGGTGATGATTATTTTGATACTTACTCTCATGTTGCTAGATTGACCACCATTCGTGTGCTTATTGCATTAGCTTCTTCCCATAGTCTACACATTCATCAAATGGATGTGAAGACATCTTTCTTTAATGGAGAGTTAGAGGAAGAAATCTATATTGAGCAACCGGATTATTTTGTGATTTTTGGACAGGAAAATAAGGCATACAAATTAATCGCCTAAAGCAAGCACCTAAACAATGGCACAGGAAGTTTGATAAAACTTTAACTTCTGCTGGTTTTTCTGTGAATGAGGCAAATAAGTGTGTGTATTATCATTATGGTTGGGGTCAATGCTTGATTTTGTGTTTGTATGTCAATGACATACTTATATTTGAGACAAACACTGCAGTCATTGGCGAGGTCAAATCTTTCTTATCTAGATACTTTCATATGAAAGACCTAGGAGAGGCAGATATTATTCTGAATATCAAATTGATCAAAAATGAGGATGTGATCACTTTGAATCAAGCCCATTATGCCAAGAAAATCTTGAGCTGGTTCGGTTTTGATAACTTCAAGATTTCCCCAACTCCTTATGATGCTAGTGTTAAGCTTCGAAAGAATAAAGGATTAGGAAAATATCAATTGAGATATTCACAAGTTATTTTGTCCCTTATGTATCTATCTGGTGCCACAAGACCAGACATATCATTTGTTGTGAGCAAATTAAGTCGGTTTACTTCTAACCCAGGAGATGATCACTGGGAGGCACTTGAGAGAATGTTGCGCTACTTGAGAGGCACAACCTCATATGGAATTCACTATACTGGGTATCCATCTGTATTACAAGGATATAGTGATTCAAACAGGATCACTGATGCAGATGAGATCAAAGCTACAAGTGGGTATGTGTTTACCCTTACAGGTGCTGCAGTTTCATAGAGGTCGTGTAAAAAGGCCATATTTACGAGGTCAACCATGGAAGCAGAAGCTGTAGAACTAGACACAGCTACTATTGAGTCTGAATGGCTTAGAGAGCTTCTATTGGACTTACCACTGGTAGAGAAACCTATACCGGCAATCCTAATGTACTGTGACAATCAAACAGTGTTGATTAAGGTTACAAGTACTAAGGATAACATGAAGTTCTCCAGACATGTGAAGCGTAGGCTTAAATCTGTCAAAAAACTGAGGAACTCTGGAGTGATTACTGTGAATTATATTCGTACTGAGAAAAATCTAGCAGACCCTTTCACAAAGAGGCTAGCATGAAAGGCGATTTCCGTTGCATCTATGGACATGGGAATGATGCCCATTGGAGTTACAACTCAACATAAATCCATACCTTTTTTTATCAGAGATCCCGTGATTTAGGCAATGGAAAAAAACAAGTTGATGTTTGAACAAGAGAGTGCATTTTAATAAAATATGTATCAGTGTCCTAATAGACAAAGTACTATCAATTGTATGGAAGAGGATGGCTCAAAGCCTTAATGTATTCTAGTGTCCAATAAGGGAAAAAAAACTATTAGCCTACAGGATACCTAGAATGAATACATCTACTTGAGCTTAACTAAGGTCGTAGTTCATGAGAATAGGGGCATTTTTTTAGAAAGCTCATAAGCAGATAAGGGAGCATGACCAAATTAAAGCTCTGGTTAGGCTTGGTTCTTTGACATGCTAGTATCAGTTGAGATTTCAAGTGAAATTTAATCATAAAAGACTGTGAATTCAAGGCATAGTCCATTCATCAGTTGTGAGAAGATAAATCTTGTTATTCTATGTGCAAGTTCAACCCGTATGGGACTTACACTGAAAGATTGGTATATCAACAACTCTTCAGCACAGTAATCTTTATCATTCCTTTGTGCTGCTTGCTTTGGAATTGGTGGGGGATTGTTGGAATTGGGCACACATGTGTAAATGCTCATTCATTCCTAAAATTCCAAAGCATGCAATTTCTTAGACCAGAAGTCCTCGGCGAGTGGTAGAAACACGTTAATTGAAACTAAGTGGCGGTCAAATCGAGTGGTGAAACTTCGATAGTCAAAGCGAGTGGTGAAACCATAAGACCAGTGTAGTCGATACTCAGTGGTCGAAGCCATAGACAGTGTGGTCGAAGGCCTAGACCAGTATGGCTAGAATCATCTGGTCAGATCCTTAGACCAGTGTGGTCATAATACATTAGTCGAAGTTGTAGACCAGTGATCAAAGCTTTAGACTAGGGTACAATCAGGATCAATAAACACTGCTTAATGATAATTAATTGGCTTTGAATTAGAGGTCACCATTGGTTTATTACGATAGTTACTAGAGAATAATTGTCTCAACTATAAATAAGATCTGGAGACATCCAGACAGAAGCATCGATTCATTCCATTTTCCATCTTCCTCTCTGATCAACTGTGTTGAGGAATTGAGTTGTCGAATCAAGCCATCCCTTCTCCTCAGCGTGCTCCGGGAAGGAGGGTGAGCGGATATCTCTGAACCATTATAGCAGAGTTTTCCTGCACGGGGTGGCAATAAGGTTTATGGGCAGCGCATCTGCGCGACCGCTCTCTATGCTGCATCATCTACGATCTGCACTGCTTCGACCACTGCTTCGAGTCTGCGCTACTTCCTGATCATCATTGAAACCATGTAAGTTGGTCGTAAGGCCACTCTATTTGTTGTACGACCAGTTTTCTGTTCGTTCGACCAGTTTTTCCCACTGTAATATTTTTGTTGAGTATGTGTAGAAGTGCAATGAGTTACTTGTTGTTAGTATCGTTTTATGCATCTCTAGTTTTTTGTGATCTTTGCCTCATAATCAAATCTGGATTTAAAAAGTTGTCCACTTTTCCAACAAAACTCACAAAGGGAAAGAGTACAACGTTTAATCTTCAGGATCCAATCTTCAAGATTTTGGATAAATCCTCGGGATTTGATAGGGGTTATGATCTACGGATTTACTCCCCCTGAACTCTGCAACTCTTTAAACCGTCTAATTCCAATGTCATGAATGCACATTTGGGAACTGGATGCAGACATAGACTTAGTGAATAAATCAACTGGATTTCCACGTGACTCTGTTTGCAGGATCTTTACCTCACTATTCTTCTTGATTGCATGATGATAAAAATATGTAGGAGCAATGTGCTTCGTGATGTTGCTCTTGACATAACTCGTTTGCATTTGTGTAATACAAACATCATTATCTTCATAGATAATTGAGGGGGGTATTGACGGTATTAATGCCACAATACTTTTGGAGGTGGTTAATCACATGTCTGAGCCAAACACATTCAAGTGAGGCTTCATATAGTGATATAATATCTGAGTGGTTGATAGAAGTAGCTAACAAGGTCTGCTTAGATGACCGCCAAAAGATAGCTGCACAACCAGAAAGTAATATAAACTCATTCTAAGAGTTTGCACTATAGAGATTTGACAGATAGTCAGTATATCTTCAGGATTTAGTAATGATCATCAGGATCTATGCATGGGCTTCATGATCTTTGCATTGTTGACCAATTGGATCTAAACTGTTAAGTGGTAAAACTTTCAAGGTGAATTTAAGCAGTAATCATTACATCAACACCTTCTAGGTTTGACTAAGATTTTTAAAATCTCAAGTATGATGATCAATTTTTTTTGCATATGCTCTCCCTGAAGACAAGTTCTGTTGAAGTCTTGTTGCTCTAATGCCTTTCATACATTTTTCGAAAATGAATATAGGTAAGTATATTGTGATCAAATCAATTGGATTACCACAATGCAGAGTTTTACATACAAATATCATATTACCTATCTAGTTGCAAAGTCGTATGTCTTTTGGATACAATTTATAGAAACCTTTCAGGGTCTTAATATTTTGTAACTATCTCTAGGTGGTTAAAGTTACAATAAATAGTATGTTCTACAGAACTATAAAATATAGTTGTAACACTCTAGAGTAAAATATAACCAATCTAATTTTTCACATTTAGGGGATCAATTGCCAATATCACCGATGTATATCGTACCTTCATGGTACAAGAGGAAACCACCATTCCACTAACTTCTGGTGAAAGATGCACTTTATAAGAGGTTGTGTGGCGCGCTTCTGGTCTTTAGGTTTCTCATTTCATTCTTTTGGGTCTTGATGGGTCTTTATCCACTTCTAGGGATCATATGATCGTTGGTGTGATTAAGAGATAGACTAGTAAGATAATTTCCCTTCAGGTAGACGCACTTTCTTCCAGGAGATGCTCTTAATACATGTAAAAGGCTTTTGGGTGTGAGTTTTATATATATTGTGATTTTGTTTTCTTTCTTACTAGGAATTTTGAGTCATTCGAGGATCTCGGCAAGGATTTTTAGAACCCATTGACTGCATATTTTATTTATTCATTCATATTTTTAGAACCTGGTTCCAAGACTTTTTTTAGCAATTATGGTTCAGCCTCATATGCTTTCATTATGTGACCCGATATGAATGCTTCAAGCACTCGGCCATGGACTTTGGTTCCGGGTCCGTGTTCTCATAAGAGAAACTTTAGAAATTGTAGAGGCAAAGTGGTTGTCGACAACGTTTTCCATATCCTCATAAATTGAGGATATCTCAATGTTAACCAGATCTTTGTTATTTTCCAAACAAAAGATTCTTCGTTGTTCCGCATTCCCAACATTGTAATATGTCACATCAAGTTTCTGGGGTTTTCATCTTCATGATGAACCTCTTCATGAGGTATTTAACCTTCAAGGTGAGTTATCTTCAGGAGAGTTAAAGGGGTGATTAATAATTGTTTTGACCGGTGTCATTAGATCTTAGACCTGCAGGCATTCCCACAGATTTTACATCAAGAACCAACAAGTCAATTTTGTAGAGGTGGATATACTATTCAACCCGGGGTATTCTATTCTTAGCGACATATTTACTGCAAGTAAATATTTTGGTAACTCCTCCATAAATGGAAAATATCTGGTAGGCTCCACGCTTCTGGCTTACATGAGTATAAAGTAAATCTTAAGTTTAGCTTGACTGGTACGTGTATCTTAGTACTAAAGTTTTTTTGCTTCTAGAAAATATGACGGCGTTTGAACTTTTGGGCAATTTTCTCCCCTAATGCCGAGATTCGATCTTTATTAATAGCATACCACAAAATTTCCTTATCACGGGCACATGATTGATTGAATTTCAGATTAAACATAATCTCCAACAACTGTTGGTGGCCCAAAGGTGTATGCTATAGTGGTGATAATATGTGGGAAATGTTTGATTCATCCAACACACACTAATTTCAATAAGGGGTTTGATAATTATATGCAGTAAGCTAGACTTTTTTCAGTGCAATGGCAAGAAAACTACGTGATCCTAATATTCTATAGGATATTCCAACTTTTGGTTGGTTATTAATCTGTGTCGAAGGTCTCATACGGGGGTCCGAGAGTTGGCAGACTTATTCTATAGACTAGATTCTTTATTATTTGCCCCAAGTTTTGATCCAATTACTCATACCGTATTTTAAATAGTTTGGATCATTAAACTTCAAGTTTATAATTATGCAATATGTTTTCTTATGGTCATAAGCGGTGTGTTCTAATAGCATAAAACTACATGATGCTATTCAGAAACATAAATATAATGCTAGAACATAAAATATTTGACCATAGCTAATCTGCATGAAAAAAAACTAGATTTTCTTCCAGACTTCAAATCTAGTTGAATCGTCCAAATAGTATAACTATTCAACGTAAATATTTATTGTTTAATAGGAACACCATATTTAATTAAGGGTGATAAATTGTATGCCTTATTTTAATTTGTAATGCCAAAATCATCATGGCCAAATTTAGATCATTCAGGATCAACAAAGTCCAATAGATCATATTTTCTTTGGATTAATTTGTTCAGTAACATTGCATTCAGGTGTAAATTGGAAAATAACATCCAATGTGAGGATGACATGTGGGCCATGGGGTCACATGTCATCCTCACATCGATGTTATTTTCCAACTTGTGATTTTTGTGCGATGTTACTGAGCAAATTGCCCCCTGTTCTTTTGGGAGCTATATTTGCTTCAAGCAAGTGATATGGCTGTTGGTGATAATGCAGTTGTAGACTGCACTTACCAATTTATGCATATATCATTTCCGATGAGTATGACACAATTCGATGTTGGAGTGGATTTCTGGAAATGGATAACCTTGGATGATCCTAGCTGGTTATTCTGCACCCGTATCTGACTTGACATAGTTAAGATGTGGTGAGAGTCCGCCATTAGTTGGTCCTGACCAAGAAGGTTCTCGTACTTATATCAGGGTTAATCCAAGTAGTAGAACTTGTATGTCTTGTTGGTTGATATTTTCCCTTACTGTTGACTAGCCCTTTTATGCAGCAAAGCTATATATACGGACAACGCTTATATCCGCTTCTTGGATGAGTCCATTTAACCCAGGGGGTGTGATTTGTTAGCGCGACATCGCTTGTTCGCAAATTCATGAGATTAGCTGCGTGCCATTCCTGTTGGGTATTGGGAATCACTGGTTGGGTTGGGGTGCTGAGCGAAAGGTTTTCAGAGTCTTTGGAGCCCTTTCATCATTCTCAGAGACTTGGTAAGAAGCAACTTTGTTGAAACTTGACGATTCCGAATAGTTTGACGATGAGCAAGTCCTTGGAGCAAATATGTCTGTCCTTGGTCGTTTACAGGAATCTGGAGGGAGGAGATTGTTAATAATTTGGTTGTATTAGTTGTTGTTTTTGCGGTTATTAGCAAATTTTAAGGTAAGTCTTGCAATTAGCAGGATTCAGCAGTAGCTTGTGGTAGAAGAGAAGTTGTGGTATTTATCTGACAGAGTTACGCCGCGGGTTGGTTGGATTAAGCCATCACAAATAGTCAAATAACACCAAGAAACATAGAGAGGCAAAAAGATCCAAATCCTATACTACCTGAGTCTCTCGTGCTCAGTCACGCTTGAGATCCCGTTCTCAAGACCGCCCAAACCATGTGTTTGGGACCGCTCAGAGCTTGCCTCTGAGTGCGACCTATACTACCCTGGATCCACGCGCCCAGGTACGCTCGACATCCCGTTCTCGAGACCGCCCAACTACGTGTTGGGAAACGCTCAGGGCTCATTCCTGAGTACGCCCAGGACTTCGCTCACTGGTACGCATGAGCTTCTGCGCCGAGTGCCACGGACCACTTGTCCGGAAAAGCGATGTCTTGAGAATGAAGATGAGACATCTTTTTACACCGTCAGTTATTATCTTTATTTTCTTTAAGTAGTTACGGATTTACTTGAGATCCTGACGGGTCATTTTGGTTATAAAGATGAAAAGGTGAGAAAGCTAACGGGTATGGTTCAAACTTGTCCAAAAATTGGAAAAAGCAGGTCCATACTAGAATCCTACTACATGCCTCTAGCCCTGGTATGTAAATTATGATCTTATATTGGTACCCCATCACCTATAATCTCAAACCTTCTATCCTAGGTTGGATTGCTAGCCTGACAGGTTAATTAACAGGAATTAACAACACGAGTCCTACGATGAAACACATGCTTCCCCCGCACTCTCTCGATCCGAAAACTGAACCTAAACCTCCTACGAAGGAAGGGTTTTACGTTAGCAGGCTGTCACTCTAAGAAGAGGTAAGCTTTTTAACATAATACTTTTGAAACGGGAATGGAATAGAAATTGATACGGAGATGAGAATTAATCAGAGTAATTAGTGCAATATAGCAGGAGAGAAAAGCACACCTAAGTTCCTACTACAGTTTCTATTTTATTAGCGTGGCCCGATCTTATTGCTCTGATACCACCTGTGACGCCCCGTGTCATTACCCCAAAGGTAATCACACTTAAGCATACGGATTACTATTCGTTTGCTCGATGGCTCTTGCTCAATGAATAGTAAGCCTTTTACCGTGGTTCTGCAGTGAACAATAAGATAAGCTGTACCTTTCCATTCGATAATAGCCACGCAGGCTATGGTTCTTAATACAAGCATTATACAACTACAAGCGGAACCTCTCCGCTTCTTTCGCCAACCTTGAAATCTTGGCCGTCTATTCGTCCCATCGTCAAACTTGGCGCCCATTTCTATGGTCCTCGTAGTCATGCCTTCTCCTCCTGCGGTTGCTTTGTACACTGCATGTCCTTCGTCCCACTCGGTGAAAAGCATCTAGGCCCTAAAATTGTTTTGGTAATTAATGACAATATGTGATTATGGGATTAACAAGTTTATTGAGTATTTACAAGGTTAAGTCCCATTGGTGAATTTGTTAACACAAGGATGCATGCCAAAGGAGAATATGAAGATCCACAAGACTCAAAGGCAGTACAAATAGTCTAGGTTCCTCTTCTTCCATTTTCTGGGTCTTAGGAGTTTAGTTGGAAGACCGGATTATAGGATAAATGCCGTACTATTAAGAGGATCAAAGCTAGTAGTTTGTGACATGTTCTTGTGGCATATGGATCAATTTAGGAACATGCATGCATTTGAATTTGAAATTTAAATTGATTTGAGTGGTTTTGAACTTGTCCACCGTCGGTCGTCTGCTGCGTGAAATCGGTTGTACCGGATTGCGGTCGTTCAAATTTGTGCGGCGGTTCAATAAAACGATAACTCTGCAAATATGACTTAAACCCTCTCATAGAAATCGGTCGTATCCGTCGTGCCTAACGATCGCATTAGTGTTGCGATCGTTCGATTTTTATGAGCGGTTCAATAAAAGCAGAACAAGTGTAAAATCGCTCGAAACTCTTACGAAATCGGACGTTCGATTTTGGGAGCAGTTATACCGAACTGCGGTCATTCCGATTTTTGTATGCGGTTCAATATTTCCGAACCCTTGCAAATCTTAAGCGATTCGCGAAACCCTACGATCGGTCGTCTTGTTCGTTTAATCAGACAACCGGAAATCGGACGTCTGCGAACTTACTATGATCGTTCATTTGGGAGTTCAACGGCTAGTAAATCTTTTTAGTATCTGCTTTGTAGCCGTTGGCATCGCGTTGACAGAAATGATGCGACCGCACCTTTACTATGATCGTTCGATTTTCCACGAAAGTTGGGGATTCGTCTCCAACGGTCTCTTTTGTTGGTGTGGGCTATAAATACCCCCAATTGCTCTAGACAAGGTTCTTTGGAGTTCTTTGAACATTCATAGAGCCTTGAGAGCTTAGTGCACCCACTCAACACTCAAAACCTCTTGTGCATTCTTTGTGAGTTTGTTGAGATTCACTCAAGTGCATTCATACTCCTAGTTGATCCATTTGCACTTAAGTGCGGTCAAGTGAAGACCGGTGATCTATTACTCTTGGAGTGTTGCCGCACTCCTAGGCGGCTTGGCGGAGAGCACGGTGATCTCTTCAAGAAGATTGTGAAGAGGCCGGTGCAAGCTTGTGAGTGGTTGGTGTTCGCCATCTCGGAGTGGAGGAAGAACAACCATAGTGATCGAGGAAGGCTTAATTCGTGGAGCCGGCTTGAGGTGTCAAGCTTCCTCAGCGTGGACTAGTGAAGACCGGCAAGTCTTGATACCACAGGAAAAACATCTTTGTGTCTTTGTGGTTATTTCTAGTCTTTACATTTCGCATTTATATTTCTAGCTTGTTTATTGTGATTAAATAGCTTAGCTAGAAGTATAACTTGTTTAGACTAAGATATTAATTGGCTTAAATTGTTAAATTGTTAAAAAGTTTAAAAACCTCCTATTCACCCCCCTCTAGTCGGTTATCCTTGATCCTACAAGTGGTATCAGAGCTTGGTCTCTCATTAATCTAGACTTAACCGTCTAAGAGAGAAAAGGATGGCTAGTGAGGGAATCGCTATAGGAAAGGCTCCTTTCTTTGATGGCTCAAATTATGCTTATTGGAAAATTAAAATGTCAATCTATTTAAAGGCCATGAGTCGAAAATTTGGAAAATCGTAAATGAGGGTTACGTTATGCCTCTTAATCCACTACTCCCCACGGAGCAAGAGGGCGTAATGGTCATTTAGATGCCCAAGCTATGAATGCTCTATTTGGAGCTTTGAGCGGATGAGTTCAATAGAGTGAGTAACTTGGAGAACGCTCATACTATTTGGACCACTCTCGAAATCCATGAGGAACATCCACGGTCAAAGAAGCCAAATTGCATAGGCTTCGGATTAAATATGAGACATTCATGATGTTGCCTAATGAAAACATCAATGAGATGTATTCAAGACTCAACAACATTGTGAATGAGCTCAAAGGCCTTGGGACTAACCTTCTTGATGTTGATATTGTGCTTAAGATGCTTAGGGCTCTCCGGATAAATATGAGGCGTTGGTGGCGCTATTTCTCAACTCACCCGAGTTGCCAAGGATGACACCAGCGGGGCTTTTGGGCAACCTCATCACAAATGAGTTGTTCAAAAGGATAAGGAAGAGCTATTGGAGACATCTTCATCAAAGAAGAAGATCACCGCCTTCAAAGCGAAGCGGAATCAAGTGATGATGAGAAGGAAGAAGATGAATCCGACGAGGAGTATGCACTCCTTGTGAGAAAAATGAAGAGGTTCATGAAGAGGCGTCCAAATCGAAGCTACAACTTTGACAAGTACAAGAAGGAGCAATCCTCAAGTGACAAGAACCGTTATAGCAACATTCGATGCTATAATTGCGAAGAGAAGGGCACATTGCTTCCGTTGCCCCCAAAAGAAGGACGACAAGGACAAGTCATTCAAGAAGAAGGAGTACAATGGCAAGAAGAAGCTTTTCAAGAAGCTTCACAAAGGTGGCAAGCATGAAGTCCACATTGGAGAGTGGGATTCAAATGATGAGTCAAGCGACTCGATTCCGATGAGGAAGAGTTCCCCAAGAAGAAGGGACTAGTCGGCATCTCTATCAAAGAAGCTCCTTCGCTATTCTCTACTCCTACTTGCCTCATGGCAAAAGGAGATAAGGTAAGACCCTTTATTAGTGACGAACCAACTTATGATGAATTAATGGATATGCTTGATGATTTAAATGAATATCTTGGAAAAGAAAAATCAAAATATAAAGTCTTAAATAAAGAATACTTTACTCTAAAAGATTCTTATATGGAGCTTAAGAAACTCACAACTTGCTTATCCAAGAAAATTCACATAAGTCTTGTTCTAGTATAGGGATTACATGCGATATTATTAATAAAATGCCTAGTATAGAAATTGCTAAGACTAGTGCATCCACTTCATGTGATGACCTACTTGCTATGCCATGTTGCTCTAGTGTTGATTCAAATGTTAACTTAGCAAATGCTTGTGATCCTTTGCTCATTGTTGAAAATCATGAACTAAAAATACAAGTGACCAAGCTAAGCAAGAGCTTGGAAAGATGTTTTAAGGGTAAGGCCACTCTTGACAAGCTCTTAAGCGAGCAAAGATGTTCATTCAACAAGGAAGGTCTTGGGTATGTGCCTAAGAAAGGTAAGAAGTCGATAAATAAGCCTACAAGTTTTGTGAGGCAAAATGGTAGGTATTGCTATAAGTCTTGGGAAATAGGACATATGCAACAAAATTGTCCTAAGGGTAAGGTTCCATCTCTTGGTATATATGATTCATGCTATATGCTTAGAAAATCTAAGAATGGTAAAGTAATTGCTCATTTTGTTGGCACTTCAATTATGGGCGCTAAAAGAATGCTATTTGGGTGCCTAAATCCTTGGTTACTAACCTCCAAGGACCCAAACAAATTTGGGTACATAAAAGAACTTAACTCTTGTTTTGTAGGTGAACTATAAGACCGTGGAAAACATTGGGTGCTTGATAGTGGATGCACTCAACACATGACCGGTGATAGAAAAATGTTCACCACATTCGAGAATGGAAAAGGAGTAGACAAGATCACTTTTGGCGATAATAGCAAAGGAAAGGTATTAGGATTGGGTAAAATCGCTATCTCAAATGACCTCTCCATTTCTAATGTTTCTCTAGTAGAATCATTAAACTTTAACTTGCTATCCGTTGCTCAAATCTGTGATCTTGGACTAATTTGTTCTTTCTCAAGTGAAGGTGTAACCATATCTAATGCAAAGGATAGCTCTTTAGCTTTCAAAGGCTTTAGATTTGGAAATCTCTATTTGGTTGATTTTAGTTCAAGTGATTCTTGTTTAAAGACTTGTTTAATGGCAAAAACCTCATTGGGTTGGCTTTGGCATAGAAGGCTAGCTCATGTTGGAATGATTCAACTTAAAAGCTTTTCAAACATGATTTAGTTGTTGGCTTGAAAGATGTGAAGTTTGAGAAAAATAGACTCTGTAGTGCTTGTCAAGCCGGTAAGCAAGTCGCTAATTCTCATCCCTCCAAAAGTATCATGTCAACTTCTAGACCATTGGAACTCTTACATATGGATTTGTTTGGGCCAACAACCTATAAGAGTATCGGGGGTAATAGCTATTGTTTAGTCATTGTGGATGATTACTCTAGATATACATGGGTATTCTTCCTAGATGATAAAAGTGAAACTTCCGGATTTTCAAAAGATTTGCAAAAGGGCTCAAAATGAATTTGATTTCAAAATAAAGAAAATCCGTAGTGATAATGGTACCGAGTTCAAAAATACTAAAGTGGAAGACTTTTGTGATGAACTTGGTATAAAGCACGAACTTTCCACAACCTACACTCCGGAGCAAAATGGAGTTGTAGAAAGAAAAAATCGTACATTAATTGAAATGGCTAGGACAATGCTTGATGAATTTAATACTTAGATAGTTTTGGGCGGAAGCTATTAACACCGCTTGTCATGCCATAAATCGTCTTTATTTGCATCGCCTTTTGAAAAAGACTTCCTATGAGCTTATTGTAGGAAGAAAACCGAACATCTCTTATTTAGGAGTCTTTGGTTGTAAGTGTTATATTTTAAAGAAGGGTGTTCGTCTTTCAAAATTCGATAGTCGTTGTGATGTTGGTTTCTTGCTTGGTTACTCCTCAAATAGCAAGGCTTATCGTGTCTTTAACAAAAACTCGGTTTAGTTGAAGAAAGGCACGATGTGCAATTTGATGAAACTAACGGCTCTCAAGAAGAGCAAGAGAACTTGGATGATGTGGGTAATGAAGCTTTGAGAAAAGCTATGGAGCATATGCAAATAGGTGACATCAAGCCGAAGATGATCCATCATCTTCTACTCAAGTTGAGGCTCCAACCTCTTCCACTAATCAAATACAAATTGATGAAGAGGAAAATGTGGAAGATGATCAACCATCCAACCTACCACCAAGAATTCACAATGCTATTGCTAAAGATCATCCAATAGATCAAATATTGGGTGATGTAAGTAAAGGTGTTCAAACTCGATCTCGTATTGCTTCTTTTTGTGAACATTACTCTTTTGTCTCTTCTATTGAGCCAAAGCATGTAGAAGAAGCACTTGAAGATCCGGATTGGGTGAATGCTATGCATGAAGAACTCAATAACTTCACGAAACCAAGTTTGGACTTTGGTGGATCGACCCAAGGAACAAAACATTATTGGTACAAAATGGATCTTTAGAAACAAACAAGATGAAAATGGTTTGGTTGTTCGAAACAAAGCAAGATTGGTCGCTCAAGGATATTCACAAGTTGAAGGTTTGGATTTTGGTGAAACTTTCGCTCCCGTAGCTAGACTTGAGTCAATTCGGATATTACTTGCTTTTGCATCATGCTTTGATATTAAATTATTTCAAATGGATGTTAAAAGTGCTTTCTTAAATGGTGAAATATCCGAACTTGTCTTTGTTGAACAACCTCCCGGTTTTGAAGACCCTAACAATCCTAATCATGTCTATAAACTCTCCAAGGCGCTCTATGGTCTTAAACAAGCTCCTAGAGCATGGTATGAACGCCTTAGAGATTTTTTAATCTCAAAAGGATTCAAAATCGGAAAATTGATTCAACATTATTCACTAAAGTTCTTGATGGTGAATTCTTTGTATGTCAAATTCGTTGATGATATCATATTTGGGTCTACTAATCAAGACTTTTGCAAAGAATTTGGTGATATGATGTCTAGGAATTTGAAATGTCCATGATTGGAGAATTGAGCTACTTCCTTGGACTTCAAATCAAGCAACTCAAAGATGGGACTTTCATAAGTCAAGCCAAATGCGTAAAGGATTTACTTAAAAGGTTTGGAATGGAAGGCATAAAGCCCATCAAGACTCCCATGGCTACAAATGGTCATCTTGATCTAAATGAGGGAGGTAAATCGGTAGATTTAAAGCTTTATAGATCTATGATTGGTAGTTTGCTTTATCTTACCGCATCTAGGCCCGATATCATGTTTAGTGTTTGCATGTGTGCGTTTTCAAGCAACTCCAAAAGAGTGTCATTTGATGGCCGTTAAAAGAATACTAAGATATTTAAAGCATTCCTCAAGCATTGGCCTTTGGTTCGAAAGGTGCTAAATTTGATTTAATTGGATATGCCGATTCGATTATGCGGGTTGTAAAGTGGATAGAAAAAGCACCTCGGGCGGTTGTCAATTCTTAGGAGATCTTTAGTATCATGGTCATCCAAGAAACAAAATTCGTAGCATTATCCACATGCAAAGCGAATATGTCTCCATGGGAAGTTGTTGTGCTCGATTGCTATGGATGAGGCAAACATTGATGGACTATGGAATTACATTTGATAAAATGCCTCTCTTGTGTGACAATGATAGTGCGGTAAAATTGCTAATAATCTGTTCAACACTCAAGAACCAAGCATATAGATATCCGCCACCATTTCTTGAGAGATCATGTGAGCAAGGAGATATTGAAATTAGCCACATAAGGCGAGGACCAATTAGCGGATATTTTCACCAAGCCATTAGATGAAGGTAAACACGCAAATTGAGGAATGAGTTAAATATCATAGACCATTCTAATGTTGTTTGAACTCTTGCTTCTTGTCATTATGCTTCATTTGATGTTATTTGAGTATTTTATGAAAATAATTTTCAAAATCTTTATTAAAAATAGCTATGATCATAAAAAATTATTAATTATGTTCCTATATAGACAATAGTCTATTCTTTGCACAATGATCCTTAAAGTTATGTTATTGAGTGCAAAACTAGGGATCATTTGCAAAATAATCTCGATTCTAGAAAATGCGAATTCCCGGGATAATCGGAACAACCGGCGTTATACTCATGATGCGACCTCTGTCTTGATACGGACGGAGTTGTAACATCGGTGCGTCGAAGTCTTGAACGACCGACGGCTTGTGGCCGGAACAGCCGCGTCGATTTGGGAGAGGAAAATAACTCCCTGCGGTTACTTTTTCTTACCCTTTTAACCCCCAAGCGGTGCGTCCGTTCTTCGTCCTCGCCTCTCTCTCCGTGCCGTCGCCTCAAAACTCCTCCTCAAATCCTATCGAAGCTTTTCAATCCTTTGATTCCTCGTGTTGCTGCCTCCCGGGGTTCTTCTCCTCCGAATCTTAAGGTAAAATGTTGATTGATTCACGTTTTATCTCCTTTTGAAACCCTAGGAGTCGGGTTTAGGGTTTCATGAAAATGCTTTGAAATTTCGTAGTTCTAAGGGATTAAAAGTTGTTTTTGGTGTACTATGATGTTTGCGCATCGGATCCTTGGATTCATTCCTCGAAAAATCACCAAAACGCACAATTTTATCAACCCTAGAAGTCGGTCGGGATAATCGGACGTCCGGTTCTTGGAGCGGAGCGGCCGTAGTAGTGCGGTCGTATCGCCAATGAACGGCAGATGACGACCGATTATCTGACGAAAAACAATTTCAACTCTTTTTCACTGAATCAATTTCAATCATCCCTTTGATTATCTGTAACATATTCTCGGTTACGAAGATGACTAGGATGAGGTGCTCGACAAGGAAATCACATGGACCTCCTCGCGGACAATCTTCGCGCAATCTTCGCCGCTCCTTCCGAAGTCACCACCTCGACGCGCAAGGCGACTCTGCCTTGACCGACTCGGTCGATTAAATCGGAAGGTTGTTCAAGGAAAGGCAAAGCACCGACTCGGACTCGAGGATGAAGCAAGTGATGATTATCGTTCAGATGAGGACACTCAGTCCGAGCATGATTCTCCAGCACGCACAGAGGGCACTTTTGATAACTTGGGAACTCCTCCACCATCTCCTGTGGATCTGCGACTCCTGTCAGCGGATGACTATGCTATCAAAAGGCATGTCAATCGATATCTTCGCAAGGTGACTCTATCAATCCAAGATTCCACACTACTTTTCAAGAGCAAGTTTATGAGCAATGCTATGGAAGGAGCAGAAAAATTTTCGATCATAAGTGGATTAAGTGGTCATACCGAATGACTTGGATAAATATAGTGGAGTATATCGGTTGTTCCGTCTTTGTAAGTCTTCATGACCTTGTGAGCTTGAGCAAAATTATGATGATGAACTGATTAGCAGTTTTACGCCACAATACATGTATCGGTGATCTACAATCTTTGAGATGGATTTACGTGGCTAGAGATTTGCAAAGCACTAAGGAAGAATTTGAGCAAATCTTAAATGTAAGGTCCGACTCTTGGGAGAAGATCTTTGTGATCTGCTTTGCTTGCTCGGCTTGGTGCGAATACTATGACTCAAATGTCAAATGCAAGCTTGGAACCATCAGGACTAAAGCGAAGTGAGTATGATTAACGAATTATCAATCACACCTTTTATCCTAAGAGTGGCAATTTTGATGCTATCGGGGACACGCTGGAACATAATAGACCACATTATGAGAGGTGTCAAGTTTGATGTAGTGGATGTCATTCTCCAAGGCATAGTGTCATCTAAGAATGATAGGGTAAAGAGGATATACTATGCACCCTATATCATGGCCTTGATTTCTCGAAGATTACTTTTCGTGGTGGTCTTGGTTCGGTTCACAAATCTTATAGACCACGAGGCGGTGTTCCTCCTCGACCGGTGCTGAGAATGATCCTATTCTTTGCCGCGTGCCCTCTGCGATCCGGCTATTCTTTGAAGGTTCCATTGCTCGATTCTTGAAAACCGACAACTTATTCTCGATCAAGCGCAAGAAATGAAGCATGCTCAAATAGAATTTCAGATCGAGGTCACTAATAAGTTGGGCGACATGGAGTTAGTGAGAGATGACTTTCACAATGAGGTTCTAGCAGGATGGCTGCTATGGTGGAAGTATCGATGACATTGAGAAGTTCTGCGAGCTCCTTATCGATTTGCTTACACTCGTCGCCATCATACTTCTGCTTCAGACTCAGCTCCTGTTACTCCTCCAGCTCCAGCCGCTCAGGATCCTCCTCCAGCTCCAGCCGCTCAGGATCCTCCTCCTGCTCCGATCTCTCGAGATCCATCTTGGCTCCTCCTCAGAGCAGTCACTACTTCTCGAGATGCCGCTCCTCGGTCCCGGCTTCTCGAGATTCCTCTCCTATTCCCTTCGGGATGACGTCCCTCCTCCTCGGGATCCCGTTATGCGAGTTACTTTTGGTATCTTGATGCCAAAGGAGAGAAGAAGAAGTGAAAAGATATAGAAGACATAGTTTTAGGGGGAGCAAGCGCAAGCTTTTTCTACTATAGTTATATTTGGGCGTATATGTATTATTAGTTCTGTTGAACTTGTGTGCTTGTAATAGTTTTTATTATGTTTCTCGACTTGTTGAACTTGTGGATGATGTCTGTTATTATCTTAAATGCAATTTCAGATTTCGTCATATTTATCTATTGCATCTCCTCAAGCTCATAGTTGTTAAAAAGCTCGCCAAAATTTCATATTATCACTTCATGTGCTCGCTAAACTCTTTATCTTTATATGCACATATTTAGGGAGCTATCTTTAAAATGGACTTAACAAGAAAATAATTCTCATTCATTTGTACTCATTATAAAATTATGTTTTTGTGAAGTCATAAATGAATATACAATCTTGTTATATTCAAACCAATCTTTTCACAATTGTTTAGTGTTGTCATCAATTACCAAAAAGGGAGATTGAAAAGCATCTAGGCCCTAAAATTGTTTTGGTAATTAATGACAATATGTGATTATGGGATTAACAAGTTTATTGAGTATTTACAAGGTTAAGTCCCATTGGTGAATTTGTTAACACAAGGATGCATGCCAAAGGAGAATATGAAGATCCACAAGACTCAAAGACAGTACAAATAGTCTAGGTTCCTCTTCTTCCATTTCTGGGTCTTAGGAGTTTAGTTGGAAGACCGGATTATAGGATAAATGCCGTACTATTAAGAGGATCAAAGCTAGTAGTTTGTGACATGTTCTTGTGGCATATGGATCAATTTAGGAACATGCATGCATTTGAATTTGAAATTTAAATTGATTTGAGTGGTTTTGAACTTGTCCACAAATCGGTCGTCTGCTTGTGAAATCGGTTGTCGGATTGCGGTCGTTCAAATTTGTGCGGCGGTTCAATAAAACCGATAGCTCTGCAAATATGACTTAAACCCTCTCATAGAAATCGGTCGCATCGTCTGCGGTGCCTAACGATCAAATGCAGTGTTTGCGATCGTTCGATTTTTATGAGCGGTTCAATAAAAGCAGAACAAGTGTAAAATCGCTCGAAACTCTTCTCGAAATCGGACGTTCGATTTTGGGAGCAGTTGTACCGCTGCGGTCATTCCGATTTTGTATGCGGTTCAATATTTCCGAACCCTTGCAAATCTTAAGCGATTCGCGAAACCCTACGATCGGTCGTATTGTTCGTTTAATCGACCTGGCAAAATCGGACGTCTGCGAACTTACTCATGATCGTTCATTTGGGAGTTCAACGGCTAGTAAATCTTTTTTAGTATCTGCTTGTAGCCGTTGGCATCGCGTTGACGAGGCGATGACGACCGCACCTTTACTATGATCGTTCGATTTTCCTGAAAGTTGGGGATTCGTCTCCAACGGTCTCTTTGTTGGTGTGGGCTATAAATACCCCCAACTGCTCTGACAAGGTTCTTTGGAGTTCTTTGAACATTCATAGAGCCTTGAGAGCTTAGTGCACCCACTCAACACTCAAAACCTCTTGTGCATTCTTTGTGAGTTTGTTGAGATTCACTCAAGTGCATTCATACTCCTAGTTGATCCATTTGCACTTAAGTGCGGTCAAGTGAAGACCGGTGATCTATTACTCTTGGAGTGTTGCCGCACTCCTAGGCGGCTTAGCGGAGAGCACGGTGATCTCTTCAAGAAGATTGTGAAGAGGCCGGTGCAAGCTTGTGAGTGGTTGGTGTTCGCCATCTCCGGAGTGGAGGAAGAACAACCATAGTGATCGAGGAAGGCTTAATTCGTGGAGCCGGCTTGAGGTGTCAAGCTTCCTCAACGTGGACTAGTGAAGACCAAGCAAGTCTTGATACCACAGGAAAAACATCTTTGTGTCTTTGTGGTTATTTCTAGTCTTTACATTTCGCATTTATATTTCTAGCTTGTTTATTGTGATTAAATAGCTTAGCTAGAAGTATAACTTGTTTAGACTAAGATATTAATTGGCTTAAATTGTTAAATTGTTAAAAAGTTTAAAAACCTCCTATTCACCCCCCTCTAGTCGGTTATCCTTGATCCTACACTCGGGATCGTTCCCGGCCGGACTAGGATCTACAAAGGAGAATACTAACAAGGTTGAGTACACGAGTGTACTCAGCAAGCATTAATAGCAAAGAATGCAGGGGGTGACTAATTCTAGTTGTTATCACATCTTCTAAGTCATCTCAATTTAGAAAATAATCACTAAAACATTTTGGTTGCAGATTTTAATTCTGAAAAACACTAATATTCACTCGGAGAGAAGAAAGACCCCCGACGGTTCCTGTAGACTCCAATCCTGGAGACTGGCATGAATTCATGATTTGTATAGCACTGCGCAGGCTTTGTACCACTTTACCCATAGTCATTCTGAACTCTAAATGAGTCGGGTTCCCTGCATTTCCTTTGATGCGGGTTCAAGTTCAGAATATATAACGTTTTCCAGGTTATGTGAATTAATTTCTCCACCCATTACTTTCCGTCGGTGTCCTAAGCGCACCCAGTCCTCCACCGAGTTCCAGCAATGTTGGTTGGGGGCAGCTTCTATCCTGCACCCAACACTCCACCTTAACGCTATAGCGCCTAGGATCCCCCACTTCCGAACTTCCCCCACCGGTCCTGGGTTCCACCATCACACACTCACACCTATATATATATATATACACATACCCGTTGTGGAGATCATAGTCACGTAACAAGGTAGCATTTTACTTGCACCAAGCGGGAAAATGGTTGGTACGGATTTTCTGACCTCGATCGAGCAAGATTTGGTTGATCCTTATATTGTAACCATATGTAAAGGGTCCCCCTGCCTTGCCTCATATCTTACCTGCCAAGGGCCCCCTTTACCAGCCATAATAATATCATATTACATTCTTTCCTCATTCTTATCTCTTATCATAAATTTTCATTTCTTCAAGTTTATGTTAATTCTTATTATGTTATTCAATCAATTTAAGTTTTGAGAAACAGTTTTGATGCAATACGGATAATAGTGCAAGATACGGTTTACATTTAAAATAGCTATATTGATGTTCAAGAGGGTCGCTTGCCTTCGTATGCGTGGGACGGGTCGGTGCGGACGAAACTCGGGTCAATTGCTTCCGTCGGTCTTAGGAGCGTTAAATGCAGTAAGTAATACTGAAGCGAATAATAATATAAGTAAATACGTAGTGAATTTTTGAGTGATACATCATATCTAAGTTAGTGAATCCTAGTGGTTAGCACAATTTAATTTAAATAAACATTTTTCGAGATCTACACTAAGTTAGCACTCCACCAAATAATCATTCTACCGAAAACGAACACTAAGGTCGACAACCCGCGGTCCATGCTTAACTGATTTAAACTAACAGAATTGCAACAATTAATTACAGGCTACTCAAATCTTAGTTTCTTGCTAATAGAAATTCTAGTCCTTAATTTACCCCTACTCTCTCCCCCTCACTCACTCTCTCTCTCTCTCTCTCTAACCCCAAATCGGCTGGACAACAAAACACACGCACACAGCAAACACACCCAACACACGCACACAAGTCCACAGCCAACACACCCAGGCTTATCTTCTTCCTCTCCTCTCCAATCCTCACCCATTTCCTCCCATCTCTCCAATCTCTCTCCCCTCTCTCAACCAAGCCTTGAGAGTCCACAGCCGGACGTCGCCCTAAACCGCCTTGCCGCCCACTGCCTGCTCTCGGCATGGCCGCTCGCCTCGGCCATGCGCATGGGTCCATAAGCCGCCGTCCACAGTGTCATGCTGCCTGCCGTCACCTCGGCCATGAGTCGCCACCTCGGCCGGCGTGGCTCCATCTCAGCGCTCTTCCCGATGTCCCTTCCTCTCGCGTGGCTCGGCATGCCCAGACGCCATGTATACTGGTTCTCTCTGGGCCGCCCCAAGCCGCCGCGCCGACGCCGCCTCGCCTCGCCGCCCACGGTTCCCTCTGGCGCGGCGAGCCGCCGCCGCCATAGTCGTCGTCGGCTCAACCTATTCAGATCTAGGGGCCTAGAGGCTCTGACCTGGCCGGCTCGGCCTACCAGCCGCCGGCTCTGTGCACAGAGACTCACCCTTAAGCCCTACTCTACGCTTTGGCTAAAATGCTTACTTGAACATGCTCTAATGGTTGTCATGATGCATGGATGCAGGTCATTGATGGTGATCGAAGGTGAAAAGGGCTACTGGAGAGGCTGCATTGCTACCAGGTAAGAGCTCACCTACGATTCACCAAGTGCTTGTCTTTACCTGCTGCTTGGAGATTGATAGTGTTTTGGGTTAACGATCTGCGAGGGGTTGATGCTGCTCGAGGGGTATTGATGGTGAAGGATCGGGCTGGAGCTGGTGCCGCCGATGATCCCTTGTCGCCTGGTCGTCGCTGCGGCTTCTGGCTCCTTGTGGCTGCTTGCGGCTCTTCCTGGCTTGCTGCTGCTAGGAGGAAGCGAAAGGTGAGCAATGGATGATGGTAATGGGTTGTGAATGGAATGAGGGAAGGGGAAATGGAATGCTTCTTTCTTCTTCTTTGGGAGATGAACTCGTCTTGTTGAGCTACAGGGGAGATGAATGTGATGAGAGCTGCACTGGGAGTGTATGCTGTGTTATTTCTTTGTGAAATGGTTGGGGAAATGTATCTGCATTTGAGTCTTCTTCTTTGAATTTCTTGGTGACACATGGGGGGATGAATGAACTCTTGTGTTGTGTTACCAGGGGGATGAATGTGTGCTTGCTGTGCTGCCGTGGTGGGGGGGAATGAACCTTGTGCTCTAGTGCTGCAAGGCTGCTGCTAGTTGCTATGTTGAGCCAGGGAGGGGAGGCTTTTGAGGGGCTCCAGGGGAGATGCATGCTTGTGGCTGCTTTGACCAGAAGAACAGAAAGGAAGAAGGGAATACTGAGCTGCTGTTGAATGGGTTACTACGCCATGCTGCCCAGAAAGGAATACTACTAATTCTGTAAATTGCTTGATGTAAGGATCCTATTGTAAACAATTCTATTTTTGATTGATGTATACTTGAATGTAGACTATGCATGTATTGATGTGATGATCAAATGAAATTGGAAATGCAAACTTGATTATGAGTTGATACTACTACTGAAATGATGACTGATGAATGAGACTCGTTATTGATTGCTGAGATTGAATGGATGCTTGAAATGCATGAATGACGTGATGACGCGATGATGTGATAATGGGTTATCGGTTCTGCGACTAGAGATGGTAACGCTCGAACTAACTACTCCATAACGACCGCCAACTAACAACAGCACACCGCTAATACGAGGGTTAATTAATGCTAACTAACGATTACTGCTACGCGATTAGGTTTAATTACGCGGGTTCTCACATGCAATCATACTTCAACAAGAGTACAATTTTGTTGGCGTGAAACCAATATATACCCTGTAACATTCTGCTTACAAAGTTCTTCAATTAAGAAATCAATGTGGTGGGGGATAATGTTATATAGACTCTAAGTCTTAGGGCTGAAGTTATTCTATACTTAGTTGACGAATATGGTGTTTTCTAGTAAAAGTGATCCATCAGAGATCAACATATTACTAGGTTTGGTCCAGTGCCACTGAGTAAAATAGTTTCCCTTTTGCCATCTTGGCATCCATGCACTACAAGCTATTAGATATCAAGAGCACATGTGCAATATTTTGTTAGCAAGGAATGACAATGTATTTTCAATTTTCAGGCATATTATTTACAAAATTTATTCTATGCAAGATTAATTATTTTACTATACGTAAAATATGCTACTGGCAATATATTCTGTTAAGCATATTTAATCAACTATTCAACAGGAGACAAGACTTCAATAGAACAACTTAGACCATTATTTTATTTATGGCATCTGGAAAATAACGATGTAATGCATAAGGTTCCAGCCTAAAGCAAAAGAGATGCTCAGCAGGAGCAGGACCAAGCTCTTCGGAGTTGAATCTATACTACTAATGCAACTCGTGTAAGAAAATGACATATTTGCAAAGTTAAGGGATAACTAGGAGATTGCTATAGGTCTCCATAGAACATAATATGGGCTTATCATTGCTGTCATCCAGGACAAACGAATATCCACTTAGTGATGTCAAACATGTCCTACATAATTCATGTAATTTGTTATGTTTACTACTAGTAAAGCATTTTAAATGCATGAAATGAGTGCAAAATAGTAAATATTAATTTTACCTATTCACTAGATAATTCTATACATTTACCAGAATTTTCCTAGGATTTTTGGGATTTTTTTTGATAATTTGTAAGGTATGGGAGCAATTTTTAGAATTACTAAACCCATCATATGTTGATAGAGAGCAAGTGAGGAAAAGCATCATGTGTTGATGCATATCAAGATCTCGAGGAGGAAATGATCATGAGTTGGTCATCAAGTCAAGAGAAGACCCATCATGTGTTGATGGAGAGCACGTGAGGAAAAGCATCATGTGTTGATGCATATCATGATCTCGAAGAGGAGATGATCATGAGTTGATCATCAAGTTAAGAGAAGACCCATCATGTGTTAATGGAGGGCACGTGAAGAAGATCATCATGTGTTAATGATACTCAAGTCAAGAACCCGGACTTGAAGTGAAGATGTGCATCGTCAAGCTTTAAGAGGATGTGCAAGGCAAATGTATGACTAGTTAGGTTTAAGGATGTGTTCCTAGTCTTTTATCGGTTTTGGTATTTGGTTGGAGACTAGTTTGCTAGTATAGATTGCCGTACTATTAAGAGGGGTCTTGACTAGTAGCTTGATTTTGTCATGTGTTGATAGCTTATTGTGTTTGCTCTAGCTCTCGCAAGTATGTTGCCAATATCTGCGAATGTGTTTTGCAAATAATCGAGCCTCATGTATAATCCTTGTAGCATGTGACTTTAGTTTGCAAATATGTTTTGCAAATGGTTTAAGTCCATGTACCTTATTCCTTATGGCGTTGATTCTAAAAGTCGGCAAATGTGTTTTTCAACTTATTGAGATTGCCTTTAACCCTTGTTTGCATCGCATATCAATTGGCAAACGTGTTTTGCAAATTGAGTTGAAGTGAAAGCTAACTACGCTTTTATCATAAAATTCATTAGTACCGATGTTCTCTTGGTGGTACTACCGTACAGTGGTATGACCGAGAAGTTGGTGTGGTACTACCGCAACCCGATCGGACCGAATCTTAGTTGGTGGTACGTGTTTTCTAGAGAGACACCTTTTGAGCATGTTCTACTCTCTTGGAAGGCGGTAGTACCGGGGTTCATTTGGCGGAACTACCGCATCGTGGTACGATCGCATATTCTGAGCGGAACTACCGCACAATGGAAGTTCCAAATTTTAGTTGACAGCACATTATCTCTAGACAGGGCCAGTTTTTGACCTCAAAGGGAAGAGGTAGTACCACCCTATATGAACGGAACTACCGGAGAGCGGAACTACCGCATATTATTTGGCGGTAGTACCGCGCCGCATATTCAACGGCTAGATGAGAGGCATTAATTACGTCTGCGCTAGCCATTCTTGTCTTGATCGGTGGAAGTGCGGTAATCTTAGGCCAATGAGCAGCGGTACATTGCTCGTGTTGATTTTTTCAGAATCTTTCCTTCAATGGCTAGTTTTTGTGTGTGGGCTATAAATACCCACCTTGGCTAGTTGTGGGTGAGGTTGCTGGCGCCATATTCATTCCCTTGAGCAAAGAACAAGCTCTCTACACTCTTATATGCATGTGTTGCACTTAGTGAGCTTAGAGAGCAAACCCTATGTGCATATGTTGCATTAGGTAGTGGATTATGTATCTACTTGAGCTTGGACACTTGATTTGTTCAAGTGAGCGTCTTCGACTTATTACTCTTGGTGTTTGCCAACGCCTATACGGCTTGGAGGAGTTGCGCCGGTGATCTTCTCAAAGAAGGTTGTGAGAAAACCCAAGCGGTTGTGAGTAGTTTGGTGCTCGCCATCTCCGAAGTGGAGGAAGAGCAACCCCGAGTGGATCAAGATGTTGGTTCATGTTGTAGCCGGTCCAAGTGGTTGTACTTACCTCAGAGGTGTTTGGATTAATTCGTGGAGCTGGTCCAATTAGTTTGGGCTTGCCTCAACGTGGATTAGGGGAGATCGGCAAGTCTCTGAACACTACGGTAAAACATCCTTGTGTCCTTGTTGTCTATTCTTCTTGTGCTTTACTTTGTGTAATTTACATTCCTTGTATAAAATTGCTTACATGTCTTTGTATGACTACTGTCGTTATCAATAGTCTTATATTGCTGGTGCACTTAGTAAAGACTAGTTGATTTAGGCTTTAATTGTGCAAAACCGAATTGATTTACAGTTCCACATAAAACCCAGTTTTAGCCAAAAGATTTTTAAAAACCGCCTATTCACCCCCCTCTAGTCGGCCTCCTCGATCTTACACGGTGGCGCATATCGGTAGGGTAGCGGATTGAGCAACGTGGTAGAGCGACGAGCTCTTGCGGCTGAACAACGCGTTCAACACGACAACGATTGGAGCATCAAGTGATGGCGATGGGCATGTCCCGGTGGATGCATGTGCGGTGGCGGGTTTGCTCGGTGGAGCGGCGGGTTAGCGCGTGTGCGGTGTCGGTGGCAAGCGCATCTGGCGCGGCTGCGACAACAAGGGCGCAAGGCGAATTGCTGATTTTGATGATGTTTTTTTCCCATTTGTATGGACATTAACCATGAACAATGAACAGTCGCAATATGAACAATGATACGAGATTTGCGATTCTGGATGAACAACAAGCCCTACCATTAGATTTAATCGACATGATGAATCTAGAGCAAACACGGATTAGACAATAATCATATCGATTTGTCGTTGAAGAGCAAAGGTGCTAATAATGTGTTGAGAAATGGCGGCAGACGTCGTGACATCGGCGTAGATCAATCACACAAGAACAATCATGTGAACACAATAGGAGCAAGATAGACACAAGTGTATAGAGGAGATTTGATATCTTTATTCATCTGTGTGTATCTTGTACATGAGGGGTCCTCATAGTTATGGTCCAAAAGGGGTGAAAGCCGTTTAGAGGCGGTTTAGTCTTTTGCCCATAATTATGTTTCGTAACACTCACCATCGGTGAGCTCCCTTGGGTTCCGCCCCTCTGCAACACCTTCCATGTCAGCAAAACATCAAGATCTCCCTTTACCATGTCAGCAAAGTAGTGACCACCACCTATCAGCATGACTAGATTGCGTATCGACGCTTTTGTATATACATCTTTGTGCTTACTGTAATTTAATATTTTCTTTTCGTCGCATTGAAGCAACATATGTGCACAACACTGCATTGTGTATAGACACAAGAAACGATGGCTCACTCGTCTCTAAGAGGGAAACCGGAAGCCACCACCAAGAGTTGTCCAGGGGTAGAGCCAGCCACGGTCCAAGGGCTTGTTTGGTTGGTGCCCTGGATTCTATGTCTGGAAAAAAGTAGTGCCTGGAGGTAGCCTGGAAAGTAGATGATTTTTGCCTGGCTAGGCAAACTTGAAGATAAGTTGTTTAGTTGGAAGCTTGTGCCTAGAATTGGTGAATGAAAAATAGACCGTTGGATTGAAGCAATGGACAGTAGATGGAGCTGCCTGGGAGGCCTGGCTCCCAGGTGCTCTTTTCCTGTGCCTGAGCCAGGCGGCTCGGCTGGCAACATTCAAGCACCAACGCGGAAGATTCTAGGCACTGTGCCGGCCAGGCAAAACTTCCCTAGGCCCGGAAGCAAACAGCCCCAAGTCTTGGGCTGGGCTAATTGTTTCAGGTCTCAAGCTATACCTCACCCAGCTCGAGGCTTGGATCCACCCTGGAGCCGCTGAGAGTCTTCAAAGTTTTTTTTAAAGACTGATTTCAAAGTTCAAAGGGACAAAGAAACACAGTCAAGAAAAAGGAAAAGAATCCGTCAAAAAAAAAAGAAAAGGAAAATTAAAACTGCCTCCCAAATTATTAACGGGTCAAACGAGCGACCACCCGACCCGCGTAGCCTCGTCGCCTTCCTCCCTCCCGCAACCACCACCTCCTCTGCCTCCATCGTCCCGTTCGCGCACAGAGTCGAGAATAGAGAGAGAGACCAACCGCCGCGCCGAGGACCCCTTCCGGGAGGCGTGCGGGCGGGCGGGCGGGCGGTCCGGTGATCGCCGGAGCCAGCGGAGATGGCGTCGTCGTCGCGGATCTTCGAGTACTTCGTGGTGTGCGGGCTGGGGCCGGAGATCCGGGCGCTGGACGGCGCCAAAGGCTTCCACGGCGCCGACGACATGTACATGCCCGCCTTCCTCGACCAGTTCCCGCCCTCCAACCACGCGCTCTACCCTCCCCCGCCCCCGCAGCTCCCCACCGTGAGTCGCAGATCCCGCCCCTCCCCCCTCGCTGTCTCAATTGGCCCTGTATCGATCTGCTTAGGGCGCTTATCGTTGGAATTCTCGGTGAAATAGGGCCGAATCGGTGGTTACTGCGAAATGTGCGTGTATTGTTAGCAACCTAGCATTTGGTTGGGGTGGCGTGTTACTAATTTCGGGGATTTTGATCGTTAGAGGTGAATTCGTGATGCTCTGGTGCAGTGGGTTTAGTGTCGTATGTGCCAGTTGCGGACTCACGTATTTGAATTGAAGGAGCCAGGAATTTGTGAAAGGCTGGGAAATTATAGACCGTGCTGTGGATTGCCGGCCTGCTGCGCTTCCTGCACGCTTGCTGGCCTGCTGGAGATGTGCTTTTGCGCCGCCACTTGCTAGCCTTCTGCACCGTGCCACCGCTTGCTCGCCAGCCTACTGCTCCTGCACCGCCATTCACTTGCCCAATCACCTGCACCGTTGATTGGGTTGACTTGATTCGATTGGGTTTGAAGATGATTGATTTTGATTTAGGGATTAGTGGGTTGAGCTCCTAGGCCATTGGGTCATACTCTGCTCTAGTAGCCACTAGAGACTAACCTAGCTGCCCAACAGAAGCTTCTTCTTCCTTCGACAATTGCCTTCTTCTCTCTTTTCTGGACGCCACGATCAGAGGTTCGGAACTCCTGTTAGCTAGGGCAAACACCGAAGTAGCTAGGGAGGGGGTCCCTTGTTGACTTGTTGCTGCTGGCCTTCTAGGGCAAGTACCCCGGCTGGCCCCATGGGTGTCTCTGCCCCGGCGCCGGTGGTGTGATGCTGTGTGAACTGGTGGAAGCAGGGAATTTGTATTCAGTACATCTGTGTGGTTAGAGATGATTGAACATGGAAGGTTACTGTTACAATGCTAGTGCTGTAATTGTGATCATGTGATGTATGTAGGGGCATGTTGTTGTAGCATGTGCAAATGCAACCCATATCCCTGCTGCATGACCATTTTATACCAGCACATATAATTTTAACTGAAATTAGTTTGCAGCGTCAAACAGAAATGGTAAGCGATATATTGTCAAAACATCATGTTAATGAAAAATAGTATGTAAAAGAAGGGTGGGATGTTCTATGCAACTGTTTTAAGCATTGGATGTTTTTAATCAATGGTGGATAATGCCATGAAGTTTTGGCAGGAAGATGAAGTTGGAGGGAGTGAACTGTGAAACCCATAAATAATGAGCTGAAATATTTGCCAGATGACTCAAAATAAAAGACAAAATAGTTTAAAACAAAAGGAATGTGAATGCATTCATGTTATAATACTTTTGAACTTCTGGGTGACAATCATGATACCTTGTCTCTGTTTTATCCCTGAATTTAATCCTTTTGTTTTATTTGTGTATCTGAACCCGTCTATCATTGACCGGTGATAAATGCAGTGTGTTTTGCCAGCGGGAGTAAGAATATACTCATCTGGGTTGGACGCAAATGATGTCTCAACCTATCCACGGAGTTATCCCATAGTTTTGACAGGTACATGCAACAGCCATTCAAATTAATTGTTCCCATTGAAAGCTGATATTTCCCAAACTTTTGGACACGCTGTTTAACCCTTCTAGTTAAAACTATTATTGCTTACTGTATACAAATCACCCTCTTAACTAAGTTGTCATTTCTTGTAGAGGGAGATGGTTCAAAAATTTATGTCAGTTGTATTGCATTTCGGGATCCAATTTGTGAAGATATTATCGAAGCCTACCAAATTCCGGCGAATTCTTTTGCTGATAAATGCATCTGCCTTGTATCCCATTCTCCTAGTTTTCAAGTCCTTCGTGATGCCCTAGAAGAAATATTTGTCCTTTGTTTTTCCCCTGCCGGGTGTAGGTAAGTATTCATGCACTTTATACACTCTGGTTTCAACTTTCTTATGGCCTAATTTTTGTTGGCTCTGATTTCAGCGAGCCGTTGTGGGACATAATATCCCATGTGGTGTCAAATGTTCCATTGCCAACACCGGGAAAGGATCGTGTCTTATTTTCCATTGAGAATTGCCTTCTTTCCGTGGAGGCTCCTCCAAAAGAATGGCTTCCTCATGCTGATGTATGGCTCCCTTGTCCATTATGTTTCTCAACCATATTTCCAGCACCATTCCTCCCTTAGACTAGATACCTCCATACTATTTATATTAAGCTTACTGTGACTGCAGATATCCTTCCAGCCATTGGTGCAGTGTCTGGATGTCGATAAACTATTACAGCTCTTTACTGCTGTTCTGCTTGAAAGAAGGATATTACTTCGATCAAATAAGTTCGTTGAGTTTCACTTTGCAATTTTTGATGTTGTTTTTCTTCCTACTAGCTCATCCTTATCTCTGTATATCATTAGTTTTATGAGTGAAGGAATTGTTACTTTGGAAACAATAACTTGATATGAAAGTGTTTGACGCATGCCACACATTCATGCTGAAATTATCTTAAGGCTGATGGACTTCTCTTTTGTTCATATTGCAGGTATACACTATTGACTCTAGTTTCAGAAGCCATATGCCATTTAATATACCCGATTAGGTGGCAGGTAGGTTTCATTCAAATGCGTGCTTTTTTACTCCCAAGTTTTTCAGTGGGCTTCACAAATATGTTGGAAAACAATTGTTGCAATTGAGGAGTTCATTCATATTTGTTTCCATGGATTCTCATTATTGTTACATTACCTGCTCATGCAGTGAATTACTCCCAACTTATTTTTTGTGCTGCAGCATGTCTATATCCCAATAATTTTCTCTAGTGGGGTTGACTACATTGATGCTCCGACACCCTACATGATGGGACTTCATTCAGGTGTGGACACATCTACGGTGACAATGGATGGTGTAAGTTGTAACATTAAGATGAAGTTTCCATTTGCCAAACTTTCTGTCTTTGCTTGCCTCTGTTCTTTTGGAATTATGTACTACTTCTCATTTATCGGTGTGAAATAGGCTTTTTGAAAATTGTTTCCTCCATCTGGATTCTTTGCTGACTGAATTGTTTTCCTTTCACAACTGATGTTTGAATGCCACATCTTGATTTTATTGGATTCACAAGTCACAACACAATCCTTGTATTTTTAGTTTTTTTTTACCATGAACTGAAGACTAGGGCGTGTGCAAGGTATATTAAAATGTTCCTAGAGTGAATGTGTTTGCTTCAACGTATTCCAAGAATTAATAAGCCTGCTAGTATCTGGAGCTTAAGAGCACAGGTTTTTCTTCTAGATGTGTGGATAATTTTCATGAAAACAATGTGCTGATTTGTAACTAAACATGTTCTAGAGTAGCCATATCAAAGCAATCATAATAAGAGAATTTGATTTGCGCTTCCGATTCTATATACCATGTGCTTAGAGATAAAACTTCTTGCATTGCATATATTGATACATTTTCTAACCATGATGTTGCACTATTTCTCCAAGTTTTTGTTCGTTTGTTTGCCATTAATGCAAACTTTCCATTTCCTTGTTAGCTCTCTTATTTTCTCATACTGTATCACAGTGACGCACCACAATGATGTGATGGTAATGCATGTGATTGCAGGTAGTGGTGGTAGATCTAGAATACAATCGGATAACCATCTCAGAAGAAATTCCTCCAATACCAGAAATTGAACATAGTTTCTTGCGTGGTGAGATATTAAAACTACTACAACCCAATGTAATGGGTATTGATTACATGAAAATCAATCTTGGCAGTATGGGTGACCATTCTTTAAGGACTGGCACAAAATCATGGGGGCAGGAGCATGATTTTCAGCTTAGGTAATTATGTGCCACTTTTCTAAGTTTAATTTGTGCTGTGCACAATTACTAATTAATATGATGTTTATGCAAGCATTCTACGGAAGGTAGGTCTAGTAGGCTAGTACCATGCTAGCATTCAACTGAATTGAGGCCTAGTACCATTCTAGCATTGTACTGAAGGTAGGCCTAGTACCTTAGACAAGAATACGGAAAGATAAGTTAGTTTCATTCTAGTGCCTGCACAAGCATACATACACATGGATCAGAATCAGTGCATATAGACTATTCTGGCATAAGCAGCACAACTTCACAACCACAGAGCATGGTAAAATCATTGGGAGCAAAAGAAAACAGGTTCAACACTAATAGGATAGGAGCTTATAATTCTTTATGATGAATGGTTTGATTGTGAATTAACACCAAAGACTATTTTGGGTCTTCATACTACTACTGTGCAGAAACTTGGAGTCTTGAAATCATGATCTAAGTTTTAAGACTATTTGTTCTCCATTGGGTGATATATCACGGGGACAGCTTTATTAGTTGATGTTCTGTTTTTGTGCAGGCTGATATTCTTGAGATTCTTTGCACAAATTATGAGTGGTTACCGTAACTTCATTGTAAGCCATTATCATATCTAATAAATTTTCCGACAGCTATTTGTCTACAATATTCTTTTTTGGAAACTTGAGAGGTTTTGTTTGCCAGGATAATGCTTCACCAAGTGGTTTCAATTCTCAAGCATTTCTTAAAAAGCGTTCTCGAGCAACTAATCAGCCTGTCGAGTCCATGTCGATGGTATGCTTAGTTGCTTACTATTCCTGTTATACCTTTTTTGGTTTCTTTGTGGTGTTTATTCATTTTTTATCCTTGTGTGAATATGATGCTGTCATCATTGGTCATTTACATTTTTATATATTTGAGGAATAAATAAAAAGAAAAGGTGAATCTGGGAAAGTATCTTTTGGTTCCTCAACTTTGAGATTGTCTGTTTTGAACCCTAAACTTTTTAGTAGTACTATTTTGGTCTCTCAACTTTGGGGGCAGGTGCAATTTTTCTCCCTTCCGCTAAACAAATTGCAAACCTATTAAGTGCTGGTTCATCCCATTTGCCAGTGCTTAGAAGGTATAATTTGGACTTACCTCCAGGTTCAGGGACCAAAATAATGCCCTCATAAGTCATAAAACTTAGGCCACAAAACAGATCTGAACCCAAGGTTGAGGGACCAAAAGAAATGGCTTTTCCTGATGAACTATCCAAATTTTAGTCTGTTATTTTCAGCGGATGTTTATATATTAGATAATAACATGAATTATTTGTTTCTGAAAATTTCTATTACAAGTCACGTATAAGGTTGCGATCTAGTGTAATCCTTGTAGAATGCATATCAGAAAGTGGTTTATGATAAATATTAAATAGAGCTATATCACACCTAAGCTACTTGCTGTTTACTGCACGTGCTGTATAAGTGCATCCTCTTGAGAACATGGAAGTGCTGTTCAAGCTGTATTATGGTTCATTAACTTGTAGAAGTTGTTAGAATTAGGGAGAGATAATTTTGCTATTCACAACTATACATTTTATTCATTAATGAGAGAGTATATATAGCGGATTATATGGGCCTCTTGGGCTACATGAGCCACATGGGCTAAGAGGAGAGAGAATGTACAAGACTCTTAACACCTCCCTTCAAACTCAAGGTGGATCAGGAGGATCTGATGCACTGAGTTTGAGTAGATGAAGCCGATGTTGTTCACGAGTTTGAGTTTTAGTGAATAAATCTGCAGTTTGAAGTTCCGAGGGTACATACTGGAGGTCGATAATCGACTGCTGACAATGAGACCGTGTGAAGGTGCATCAACACCAATGTGCTTTGTCAACTCATGCTTGACTGGATCACTAGCAATCTGAATGACACTTGTATTGTCACAAAACGAGGTGTAGGGTTATCACAATGGACACCGAGATCAGCCGAGAGCCATCGAATCCAAATGATCTCTGAGGTGGTAGCGGCAAGCGCTCGAAGCTCAGCCTCTGCACTAGAGCGTGACACCACAATCTGCTTCTTTGACTTCCAGGCAATGAGTGAAGTACCAAGAGAGATGCAGTAGCCAGTGATAGATCGGCGATCAGTAGGATCACTCGCCCAAGTGGAGTCAGAGTAAGCGTGGAGCTGGAGTTGACTCGAACTGGTACAGAACAGACGTCTGGACGCAGTCCCCCTCAAGTATCTCAACACATGAAAAACATGACCATAGTGGACTAAGGTGGGAGCACTGACAAACTGATTGAGCACATGAACAGTATGAGCAATGTCTGGCCTGGTGACAGTAAGATAAACAAGGCTCCCAATGAGCTGACGATAGCGGGAAGGATCTGTTAGTGGTACACCATCTGTAGGCTGAAGCTGAAGGTGGATCTCCATGGGTGTGGCCGCATTGCGAGTATCAATCATCCCAGAGCGAGCAAGCAGATCTTGAACATAGCGATGCTGAGAAAGGTAGTAGCCATTACCATCAGAATGAACCTCAATCCCTAGAAAATAGCTCAATGGTCCCAAATTTGGTATCATAAACTGTTCACTCAATTTCTTCTTCACAAAAGCCACATAGTCCAAGTCATCTCCTGTGATCAGCATATCATCTACATATAGCAGAAGCAAAGTGCGATCTCGCTGAGAAGTGTGAATAAACAAGGCATGATCATGCTCACTTGGAGTGAAACCAACAGCTTGAATCACAGAACTGAAACACTCGAACCAAAGCACGAGGAGCCTGCTTGAGACCATATAGAGCACGCCTAAGGCGGCAAACATAGCTTGTAGGAGTCTCAACACCGAGGGGTGGATGCATATAGACCTCCTCATGTAGATCACCATGAAGAAAACCATTCTTGATATCCATCTGAGATAGTCCATGAGCGTACCACTGCAACAGCAATGAGAGTACGGACTGTATTCATATGAGCAACCGGGGCAAAAGTCCCATCATAATCTCGACCATAAGCTTGCTGAAAACCTCTTGCAACAAGATAAGCCTTGTATCGCTCCACTGAACCATTTGACTTGTTCTTTACTTTGTACACCCACTTGCAAGTTATAGGCTTAGTTCCAGATGGAAGTGGAACAAAATCCCAAGTGCCTATAGACTCTAATACTGTAAGCTCCTCAGTCATAGCCAACTACCACTCAGGTATACTGGCTGCCTTCTGATAGGTACTCGGCTTAGATACTGCACATGCATGACGAAAACCCCATCTCTCTAGTGCTTGAAGAGAGGAACGATCATGTAAGGCATACCATGATGTAGTAGAACGATCGACCGAGTCTGTGGTACTGGCAGGAGGGTCAAGTGGAGGAGAGGACTCAGGATCAGAAGGAACTCTCTGTCGGCGACTATAGTGAAAGGGAAAAGTGGAAGTGTCAGAAACCGATGGAGCTGGTGGAGGAGACACACTAGAAGGTGAAACTGGTGGAGCTAGTGGAAGAGACACTAGAAAGTGAAACTGGTGGAGAAGGTGTATATGGAGAAAACAAGTCTGGTAAAGAAATGAGAGGTAGACACAAAAAGGAGGTGGATTCTATGGAAGGAGTGAGATGCGTAGAAGGATGATAAATGAAGGGTCGACCCTCATCAAGGGTCACATCACGAGAGATGCGAATGCGACGTGCTGAGGGATCATAGCAACGATAGCCCTTATGCTCAGGACCAAGGATCAAAATCCCGGCGGTTACCGGAAATCCCAGTGGGGATCGGGATGAACAGTAATCGATCGAAATTTTTCAAATTCAAATTTACATTTATGACTGCATAAGACACTTCCTATGTTGGTTTAGGCCTTTTTTGTGCTAGATTACCTATTATATGAGCTAAATATGCTTGAATTATTGTTCCGGCCGGTTTGCACTTCATATGAGCTAAATATACTAGATTACGTATTGTATGAGCTAAATATGCTAGATTACGTATTGTATGAGCTAAATATGCACTTCATTAAACACTTCTAATTAATATTTGCATTATTCCGATTGCCGGATCAAATCATTGATGATCATGCCAATAGATACTACCTACTTCTTTCTAACCTAATCATTCATCAGGTTTTCCGGTTTTTTTGACCGTTTTTTCCGGTAACCGGTTTTCAAACTCTGCAATTCGAAATTCAGATTTTGAACTTTGTCTAGTTTTTCCACGGGTTTTCCGGTTACCGTTACTGGTCGCCGACCAGGATTTGCACCGGGACCGGGATTTCAATCCTTGCTCGGGACTATAACCCAGAAAGACACACTCAGCCGACTGAGGGCTTATCTTTGTACGCTCACGAGGTGCTTTGGCATCGCCAGCATCATGGCTTCGCCGAAGCGTAGGTGTGTGGTTCCTCATCCACTTCCTTCACACTCCTACTTCCTGCTTTCGTTCTTATTGACAAATTCGGGTCGTGACAATTTGGTATCAGAGCCAACTGTCATGCTTCTGATTGTGGATGCAATCACGCTTGAAGAAATCGCGAAGCACTTGAAGCAAATCAATGACCAACTCGAACAGCTGTCGGCCATGAGGGGCGACATCGGCAACCTCAAGAACCAAACGACCGTGCACAATCTGGCCATCTCTCGGCTGGGAGGCGCCAGTGAATCCGACGCCAGGAAGGTCGCAACTGAAGGAGGAGGCCTCACCGACAGGGCACAGGGTAGAGGGAGATGTCTCCTGATCAAGGTTCAAAATCCCGGCGGTTACCGGTTTTACTGGTGGGGACCGGGATGACCATTAACCGGCCAAAAAATTTCAAATTTAAATTTGAAATTTTGACTATGTAATGCGCTTCCTAGGTTGGTTTAGGCTTTTTTGTGCTAGATTACGTATTGTATGAGCTAAATATGCTTGAATTATTGTATGAGCAAGTCCCAAACGGTTTTTTGGACTTGGAAAGCATGTCGAATTGCAACAGAGAGGATTGGCCTCTTGAAAACATGACACTTACACAACAATTTCAGTATGGTTTGCATGCACTGCCTGGGATGCCATCTTGTTCGCCTTTCTGGATGCTGTGAGTCGTTCACTATTCCTGAACTCTGAACTACCATCTCAAATCATTGATGATAATGCGAGTAGATACTACCTACTTCTTTCTAACCTAATCATTCATCAGGTTTTTCCAGTTTTTTTGACCGGTTTTTCCGGTAACCGGTTTTCAAAATCCGCAATTCAAAATTCAGTTCGCGAACTTCGTCCGGTTTTTCCCGGTTTTCCCGGTAACCGTTACCAGCCGCCGACCAGTTTTTCCACCGGTACCGGGATTTCGATCCTTGCTCCTGATAATTCTTGCCTCCTTCAATTGATGGCCCGGCTAGCAAGTAGCCGCCCCTAACAAATCAATCTATAATCTTATCTCTAATTTAAATAGCTAACCTTATCTTTAGCTAATCAAGATATCTTATCTTTAACTAATGAGGAGATAAAGAAATGAAGAGATAATCTATTCGGTTGGCACCAAATTGGATGTTCTATCCTCCTGTGCATGCGCCGGTTGAGGCTGCTCCTGCCGGCGGCGGCGCTGTTAGTAGCGTCCCCACACGACAATCTGACACATTAGTTACCGAATGCATTGATGAATGAGAATTGCTCTTACACATTTACACTTGTTGATCCTGCTGACAGAACTCGATTTTTTGCTGATGCTACCTGAGTTTTATTTGTTGCTCACAATAGCTTACCTGTTTCATACTGTGACAGCTCTCCTAATTTAGAAATTAATTTTGTTGTTTATCATACTTCATTGGTAGGGCTTAAGCCTACACATTGTTAACTAAAGAGTACCCCACCTTATATTATGCGTCTGGATTTTAACATTATTGTACTAAATTTCATGTTTGCTTGGCAGATTATGCAGTTTTTAGAAATTAATTTTGTTGTTTATCATACTTCATTGGTAGGGTTTAAGCCTACACATAGTTAACTAAAGAGTACCCCCACCTTATATTATTCGCCTGGATTTTAACATTATTGTTTTACAGCCAGTTTGACCATATCTTTAACAAACTACTAAATTTCATGTTTGTTTGGCAGATTATGCAGTTTTTAGAGACTCAGGGGTTCATGGATTATCTGGAAAGATTCAACAATGCAGAAGAAATCTCCAATAACCTTCTTGATAAGTTGCAGGATGCAACTGGGAGAGGACAAAACCCTCTGGCCATCTTTCCTTCTCAGGTTGCTGATCCTGAGATCATAACAATAGCTGACTCTGAGACTGGAGGTTCAGGTACCTACTGTGTGTTCCTTTTTTCTAGCACTTATTCTCTCCATTTTTTGTTGTGACATTTCTTCTCTTTGTTTCTAACAGTTCAAGCTGTATATCAACATTACGAGAATATACTATTTAAAAATACTGACATTCATATCAGAAGCCATGAACCATAGTACATCATATATGCACATTAAGCATCGCTCCTACTTTAGGGACCATTTTACCTCCATTACTCCATGTTCCTTGTCAACTGGGTAATGTTAGCATCATATTGCCCGAGGAGTGAGCATTTAGAATCATGCAGACGATTGTGCATTGTTTTATTGGATCTAATATATTATCCTGTAGCAATTGTTTTATAAACAACTTAAGTTCTGTAGGGAAACCATTGATACTAGAACTTTTAAGGGTCTAAATTATTTTACCAACTGAAGGAACCATGTAACTATTGTATTTCGTAACTTGCTCCATGTTGAGGTTCATGTTTGACTCATAATGCCTGGGGAGTGGGGGCTGATATGATACTGCACTTTTGGTGTTTTTGGAAAGATAATTAGTTATATATACTCATCTGCCGAACCAGGCAATAGGCACTGCTATAAAAGATTTCCAGCAAATGCAAGAACAGAAGAACAAGAAGAAAAACGCAAGTCGATTCTAGCGTTAGCTAGTGGGGCTAATAAGCAAGTACCAAGGTAAGATGACATGCCTGTAAGTTTTTTCACTGTTATTTTTCCGTCGACTATAACTACTATGTCATGTATTTTCAGCTCTCCCTCTGTCCGAATTAATGGAGGTCCGAAGCCAGAAAGTCTGAGTCCCAGAGAGAGGGCGGTAAGTCATACATACTGCTATGTGAAATTATCTCTACCATTGTTTCTCTACTTGCATGACAGAGTTTTTTTTAATCTAATTAAAAAAATCTAATTTTATTTATTTTGATCTACAGGCTGAGAGAGAAAGGATGGTTCTGGATATAAAAGTAAAGCTCCAGGTAATTATCTGATTCATCTCGATTGCTCTAACCCATTGAGTTTCATGTATTTTTGACAATGCTGTAAATCGCGACGATCATGGTGTTGTGGTATTGCCCATAAAAAAGGGAAAACCCGCAAAATTCCCAAATCCCAGGCCCACATGTCAGTGACACAAGGGATGGTATATAAGGGATCGTGAAAAATTTGCAGTGGCAAACAAGGATTTGCCCCTAAAAAAAGTATCGTGGATTATTAAAACTATAGCTATTGAATGTCACGGTTTTATTTATTTTTTAAAAGATTTTATATACTTACTATCAAGCATCAACTAAAAAACTGTAAAATCTAACAAGAAACATTAAACAATAAAGAGGACCATATCCAAGTTGGAATTGCAAGTTCCAACACTTACTTGAAAATGCAAGTAATTATATTGCATAGCATTAATTTATCAGTTTTGAAGTTAGTTATATGGGACAATGATAGAGCTAATAGCTGGAATCAAGGATACAAATCTCGGAACCGGAGAAAAACCCGCCCGACGGCTGGTAACGGTAATTGGCCTGTTACTGGAAAACCCGTAAAAAAATCGGTCAAATTTCGAATATGGAAAATTGAATTGGGGATGTTTTAAACCCGGTTACCGCCAAAAACAGAAAAGACCGTTTAAAAAACCCGGAAAAACCGCTACCAAAACTGGAAAATTGAATTGGGGATGTTCTAAAAAATGTTGGGACTTGCTCATACAATAATTCAAGCATATTTCGCTCATACAATAGGTAGTCTAGCACAAAAAAGGTCTAAACCAACCTAGGAAGTGCATTATGCAGTCATAAATTTAAATTTAAATTTGAAAAAATTCAGCTGGTTTTTTTCCTCCCGGTTCCCACCGGTTTTTCCGGTAACCGCCGATTTTTTTTTTCCTTGGCTGGAATCATAGTTATTTGAACCAGACCGGTTATTGACCTGCTCAAGTTTCTGGTTCACCGGCTCTGTCGGTCCAACCGGCGGTAGACCGCTGGTCCTATATACCTTAAATACACAGTTAGTTGTTTCCTAAACACAACAGCATACTTGCTCACTTGGTCAGCAAAGGCAATGCGAAGCCCTCAACTCTAACGTCCTGTGTTCGAATCCCCTTCCCCACATTGTTTTTAGCAACTATTCCCGTTGACGCACAAGATTCTCTGCCCTCCTGTCTAATCGTTGCCTGTTTTCAACCGGTTTAATGCAAAACCAGCCGTTTAACCGGGAATTGCCCGGCTTATAGCGGCTTAGATGCACAAACGATCCAATAGCAAAACCGGACTGGATGGAGCTTCAGTTCCGGTTTTTTCCAGTCAAACAGCCGGTCCTTTCCGGTTTTAATAACTATGGCTGAAATCCTAAAAATTCGTAGAGCAATCCCAGAAAGAGGGATTTGGATCCAAATCCTTAGCCTAAAAATTCCTAGAGCAATCACCCTCTTCCATACAGGCCCTAAGAGGTCTAAGCTAATCATTTTGAACATTGGGTTTGGATTTAAAAGTCTTTTATTGTTTTAACCCTTGTTGAGCCAAAAGCCCAATCATGGCCCATCCCAAAAATAGCAAGAGATGTGTAGCAGCCACTGTTTTCTATAAATGTTAATGTTGTGTGGGGTATTCCTTATCAGAGATGCAGTACTCGGAAGGAGGTACAGTCGGCGCAAACAACATGAAGTTCAACTCGACAAGAAGATGAGTCTGAGTCTATTACTTATATTTGCTGTCTTTTAGCCATAGTTAGAATAGACAAAACTATAAAAGGGGAAGCACTACTCATGTATCGGAGGCAACAATCAGTAAAGTCTATTTCCCTAACGCCCAGTTCTCTGCTTCTCATCTTGTGCTTGTCGACAACATCGTTCGCTACAGCTCCTGGACGCCGAGCCGTCCGGACGCGATCACCTGTGAAACATCGTTATCCCTTGCGATCGCTGAGACATACCAGTTAAGTTACAGTGGACTGCTGTAGCGGTCATATCTGTAAGTGTGAATTTGGTTAGCATCTGAGGCCCAAAACTGTGATAGAGCCATTCTAGCCTGCGATTTAAAACAGTGATTTTCAGGCTGTTGCTTTTCTTGCCTAACCTTTTATACGGGCTCCTGCAAACTCCTCTCTTAAATAGAAAAATGCTATTATGATCATCCCTTCCTAGGCCCGAGATAATTACCATTATCGTGGAATTGGTTGATGTGTACAAAATACAGATGCTTGCTGCATGTATATACTCATTATAAGCATGCCATCACTAAAGTATTTGCATTTTTATCTTCAGGGACTGTGGCTTCGTCTTCTGAGACTTGGGGCAACTGAGGATCCCCTTTCATCATTTGAATATGGCACCATTCTTGGTATCTTGAAGTTTCAATTCAAACCATAACATTGTGTAATCTATTTATCTCTGGCTTTCATATCCTCCGAACATAATTTCTGTTTCCTTTTGCAGCTTTGATTGAATCTGATGCAGAAGGCATCGGGGGGAGTGGCTTTGTTGAATGCATCAGAGAACACATTCATTCGGTAATCTGGATCTTACAACCAGTGAATGTAGACCTTGCCACTTTCTGATCCACTTTATATCTAACTTTTCTACCTTTTAGGGTTGGCAATGCCGCTTGACTGATGAGCAGTTTATTGCTGTGAAAGAACTGGTGAGTCTATTTCCTATTGCACAGCCCCACTCTCAGCATGGTACCATGTTGTGTATTAGCTGGCAGGAGGTGATGCCATTGTGATGGTTGGTACTTGGTATGTAGGTAAACTGGCAAACTAGTTGCCATAACTCATCAGATTTAATTACATTACTATGGAAAATTTTACTTGTGTATCAGGTGGTTCGTGTGATATGGTTTAGTGGTCTGTGGAAGCTAGATGCGAGACGTTGGTCGGTGGAACTAGAAACGTGAACTTGATCAGTGGAAGATAGATACGAGAACGCCCTCAACTACGGCTCGTAGATGAGGCTTTGTTCAACGCTTAGAACTAGATAATTCTCTCTATATTCCTTTAAAGTCTCAATTGGCTTCCTTTATATCTCAGGAATCCCCTAACAAACCTTTCTAAAAAAATATCCTTTCTATCTTTAGATTACAGCTTCCTAATACACTAAATAACCAAAGAACCACGTTGCCGAGACGAAGTCGACGAATACGTAGTCGATACAAATACGTAGCCGAGACGGACACCAGTAGTCCATCGCTGTAGACATCAGAGTTGCCGAGACGTGGCCGAGACGGACTCCAGAAGTATATTGCCGTAGACATCACATATTGTCGAGACGAGCTCCAGTAGCCGATGTAGCTTCCGACTTGAACTCTGCATTGTCCACCTTCTTACGATTACGGCGCTGATACGTTTGACCCACAAATGAGTCCACAACACATGGGTACCGCCTTCAGAACACCATATCCTAGATACAAAATATTACTTGTGTATCGGGTTGTTCGTGGGTTCTGCCCAACACAAAATATTTAATCATAATGCTATTTTTTTTCTTTATACAATTTTCTTTGTCATATTTGTTCTGCTGTTTTCAACACAAATTATGTCCAGTAATTATCCCTTCACTACTGTGGAGGTTACACTAAGCTTCTTTTTTACAGGCTTATGAAACTTCATGTTTTGTATACTTGCAGAGCATTCAATATTCTTGTCTTATTTTCTTCTGCGCTGTGTTGATTTTGGAACAATCTCATTGTTCTCTCTGCATACAGCTTAAGACAGCTATAACTCGTGCCAACTCCCGCAATGACATGCCAACCATTAGAGATGCTCTTGAAGTTTCTGCTGAAATGTACAGGAAGGATCCAAACAACGTTCAAGACTACGTTCAGCGTCATCTATTATCTCTGTCAGTATGGGAGGAGCTTCGGTATGTCATGCTTAGCATGAGATAATTCGATCAGCTTTGTTTAGAAGTTGAACTGAATGTCCAAATTTGCAATCCATTTGCACCATCTACAAGTGTTGCCACATTGAGCTTCAAGAACACGTTATCTTGTCATGTCATCCAGCTTTGTTAACGACAAGTTATGATACCACTACTTTAGGAACTACAATGCTAACCTATAATAAGTGAGGATGTGTGTGACTCAAATAGGAGTTCGGGGCTTGGTTTGACACACAGCATATAGTTGAGGTACTGTAGGTTCATTTTTTTAAGTAAAAAAAGGCAATTCTGAAAAGTGAAGAGAAGAAAAAGAAGTTACATGAAATTCAAACAAATATCGCCTATCGCCAGCAGCACGAGTACTCAATTAGCTCATGCATATTGCAGTCTCCTGAGCATGTTCAAGGTGTATCAGCTATTACTTTTGATCTGTTGATTGCATATGATAGGATTTTCCACAGGATCACATTATTTTATAAGTTTTCTGATAGATGGGAGAATCATCCTACTTTTGTTTGCTTGGGTTTATTTTCATGTTATGATTTCAGTGTTCATTTATGATATGATACATGACTGCGTTTCTTTTGCAGCTTCTGGGATGGCTACTTTGAATACTTGATGGAAAATTGCTCCAATAAGTAAGTTGTGATTTGCTTGTACTCATCTTTCTGAATTTATCTCGTGTATGTCTCAACTGTCAACACCATGCATGGGTATGATTCACTACACAACATATAATAAGACAAGACATTCTTAATGCAGCTTAAAAATACCAACAGTAAGAAACATGCTACACATATATGTTGCACCCAAGGAAGCTGTAATTTTGCCTTTGTATCCTTTCATGCACCTTCCAGACTTAAAAACCATATAAATGATATACAAGATTGAGAGCATTGGATTAAGTTGGTTGAACTGAATCATGACAAATATTTTATTGACGTCATTGTTCTACTATTTTTCTACCGAGGCAAGTTTTAGTATAGTTGCAAGTTTGCAACAAGGAACTTAAGTACGATTGCATATACTTTGTTATCTTATCTTTTGTGTATTCTTCTAATTATCAGGTCAACAAATTATGTAACGTTAGTTACTGCACAGCTCATTGTCATGGCAACTCACATGGTACTTGACAGATAATATCTTATATTCTTTGTAAAATAATTGAATTTTACTGTCCTGACTTGTTGTTTTGTCAATAATGGAGGCTGGGTTGGGACTACCTGATATTGATTCTTGGAATATGATTGAGAAAATAGCCGACAGAAACAACTTGGGTTATAAGCAGCTTGTAAGTCAAACTAGAACATAACATTGTTGTTGAGAATTGGCTGTTTTAGACACTTATTTTCTTACAATTCCGTTGGACTTCCCTCAGATCAAACTTAGAGCATTGCTCACACATCTGCAACAACTCCGTGTTGGCTATTGGGGCATCTCTACAGGGAAAGGCCAACCACTGCCATCATATGGCATGGCTTCCCCTCGTGCGCTTGATGTATCTGATGAAAGCCAACAACCTGCTGAGGCATCTGGGTTGGGCCGAAGTTGGGTGCAAAGTATGTTCAGTAGGGAGAGAAGTTTAAGAGCTAGCTCTTTCAACCGAGCTAGTAAGTTTTCAGCTACTACCGCCTTTCCTCCTTTGAGGACCTAAATAAAATAGATCTATTCTCGGGGCAAATGTTGATGCAGACTTTCTCCATATCTCCACATCTCTCTAATATGTTTGGTTTCACTGGATTGTTTCAGATGATGCAAAGGCTGGTGCTACCACAGGCAAAACGGACCTATCTGCTGCACAAAAGAAAAGTCAAACAAATATGAGGACCCTTAGAGGACATACAGGTGCTATTACTGCTCTTCATTGTGTAACAAGGAAAGAGGTGTGGGACCTTGTTGGTGATCGGGAAGAAGCTGGCTTTTTCATCAGTGGAAGCACAGATTGCACGGTTAGCTTGAGGCTTTATGCTGTCATAGTGATTCTTATTTGCGATTGTTGCTTTAGCATCATTGTTCATTTTGTTATCAGTCACACGGTCACAACTCACATCAGCACCTCATCAGGGGCCAAAGTACTTTTGTTAACCATATTATGTTCTCTCCAAATTTTACCAACATTAAATGGAAAAAGTTTTGCAAGGAAAATGCAGATGCGTTATAATAAAAATAAAAATAAGAATTGCTAGGAAAATAGGAACACTTTGCATTAATCATGATGGTTTCAATAATACCAGATATGGGTTTACTTTGTACGTTTGCTGAGAAAGACTGGCATTTCCGCATAGTAAAGAATACTTGAATTTGTTGAGGAGCATTGTTTGAAGCCTTTTTGTGCCACCAACCTTTTCTGTGTACAGATTCACCAGACTACAAGGCTCATAACGACTGCCAAAACAGAAATAACGCCTGCTGGTGGATTTTTTTTACTTGGTTTCTGGCCAATTACTGGAGGAAACAATAAAAAACTTGCTCAATTTTGTTTCTGAAAAGTTGTTGTAATTGGGTTTGAAAACAAGAACTGGCTATCTACTACTCAGTTTCCATCTGGTTTCCAGAAAGGAATTGGATTTCAAATTCACGTTTAAACTAGCCATAGTTTGAAAAACCAAAATGTGCCAGTATGGCTTGTAATCGGCTGGTTACTGCCATGATCTGAATCATGCTGGGTAGCACTATCTATATTTGCAATTTTATTTTGGAAATTGATTCACTAATATCTTACTAAAATATGTACATCTATCTTTTTACACCCCATGATTTTTGTAAGTTTAGCAATGCTGTGGGTGTTCTACTAAGTAAAATTTATTTGGCGACTGTTAATAGTGCTTCTTAGTTGAGGATTTCAGTAACATCTGCATAATGCATAATGCTTATTCATTACCTTCATCTTACCAATATCAAAGCCTATGCTTTTTTTTAAATTAAACACAAATTCATGTACACTTCATTTGGACTTTGTTGTTATTGTGTTTGTTGTCATGTTTATATGGTTATTTTGTCATGTTGTGACCATTCCTTCATTTTACAGCTTATAGCTATCCTGCATTACTATGAAATCTCTTGATCAGCAATTTTGCTTTTATGTGTCTTTGATGTGGAAATCGATTATTGTTTATGTATACAGGTAAAAATTTGGGATCCAAGTTTGCGTGGTTCTGAACTTCGAGCAACACTTAAAGGACATACTAGGTACAAACCGTCATCCAAATTACTAGATTTTTTGCAGGAGAAATAACAGGAAATGATCCTACTGTGAATATATTAAATAATGATAAAAAAGTAAACTTATGTACCTGGATCTCGGCAAAAACACCACACAACTTAACCAAAATCGTCTAGCCAGGAACTAATTGAAGGAGTATACTTCTTTTTCTCTCTATGGACAACCAAGGCAAATTCCGATTTGAAGATAGCTCGCCAGCACTCCAAAGAAGGCATAATATGTCGAAAGATCTTGTTATTTTTCACAGTCCAAATGCCCCAACAGGCCAACACAATAATCTCCATGAAATAGGGCACTTGGAAGCAAGTCTTGATTTAACAGTCAGCTGCGTGAAATATTGCATTATCACTTAATTTTTATCCAATTGTAGTTCAGTATCTAATGAACTAACTAGAATTGCTCATCTGAGATACAATTTAAAAATGTAAAGAAACAGTTAACTTCTGTCTTCACTAGTTCGAGCATGTATCATAATTGCTGTTATTTGGAGAGGCTTTTACATTAATGCAACTTGAACCATCTTGCAAATGTACATTTTCAAGAAATGCAATTGTACATGGGGTTGTTTTAAGCTTTTACACCAATGCAACTCGAACCATCTTGTAAATGCGCATTTTCAAGAAATGCAATTGTACATGGGGTTGTTTTTAATGGTTCCATCCATTATATTTGCCCCTGTCATGCATGGTGGTTGTGGCTAAAGTTCTGTTTATATGACCCAAAGAATATGCTAGCCTTTTCTTTTCTTTCTTTCTTTTTTTTTGGCCAAGCATTGGATAAGGAAGTTTACATTTTTTTCTTATCAAAAAAAAGAATATGTATGCATAGGTACTGGGAGGAAATGGGGAATGTTGTATTTGATCTGCCGCACAAAGATGCTTATGAATCATAGGACAACAGTAAGATGAATTGGATGAACCACCTTTAATTATGAAGTGTTGGCAAGGTGATTTGTGGTTTGTGGCTGATACATCCATAGTTTTCTTGTACTTAACTGACTTGAGATAGATCTTCAAGAATTGTAGTACTTTTTATTGATGTTTTCTCTCTCTAGAGATATTTAGAGTGTCCAGGTTCTTTAACTTGGTCCATTAAATTTAGCTACCCAAATTCAGTCTAGATTAACTACAGTTGCTCACTTTCTTCAATTTTGCAGGACAATTCGAGCAATCAGTTCAGATCGTGGCAAAATAGTTTCTGGAGCTGATGATCAATCTGTCATAGTCTGGGATAAGCAAACTTTTAAGCTTTTGGAAGAACTGAAGGGCCACGAGGCACCGGTCAGCATCTTTATCAATAGTAGTAGCTAACATTTCATTGTCTCCATAGCCAAGCCTTACTATGTTCATGCACAATTGACGTTGATGTAGGTTAGTTCTGTCCGGATGCTCTCAGGAGAACGTGTTCTTACTGCATCTCATGATGGTACTGTAAAGATGTGGGATGTCCGGACTGATACTTGTGTCGCTACTGTGGGTCGTTGTCAAAGTGCAGTTCTCTGTATGGAATACGATGACTCCACTGGAATTCTGGCAGCTGCTGGGAGAGATGTGTATGTACTTTTTTTATAACTTCGATGTTTTTGGATGCTTTAATCTAAAATTTACTTGAGCAACTTGGGGTCCAGTCTATGCTGAAAAGTTTATTCCATCAGGGTGGCACATGTCTGGGATATTCGTTCCAGCAAGCAGGTGTTGAAGCTTCAAGGGCATTCAAAGTGGATAAGGTAATATTTGTGTCTGTGTTGGTGACTTCCACCAGTAATTTACAGATGCTGACACAAATTCTGGTTGATTAAAGATCAATGAGGATGAATGGGGAAACCATAATAACTGGGAGTGATGATTGGACGGCTAGGGTGTGGTCTCTTACCCGGGGAACATGTGATGCTGTATTAGCATGCCATGCTGGCCCCATACTCTGTGTTGAATACTCACCTTCAGATAAAGGAATTATCACCGGTATGTGACTCTTGCTTATTTTTAAAACAGGGCAAGCTGAGCTCTGCCAAGACATATCCAATATATATTAAAGAATTCTCTTCATGTCACATGTTTCTGATCCTTAATTAACATGCCAGGTTCCTCTGATGGGCTTATTCGATTTTGGGAGAATGAAGGTGAGGTCTTGTGAAATTAATTTCAGCTGTTCTACTGCATTTATTGTGTTGTGCCTTTTTTTAGGGAAATTTGTGCTTTTGTGCCTTATATGTACACACGATAAACATACAATTTATCAGTAGAGTAGAGACTAGAAATAGTGAACCGTGTTACAGCACTGGCTTGCATAATAGCTGAGGATCCACATTGTACCAACAATTACCCATGTGATGATGGATGCATAGTAGTATTGGCAGTTAGCACCTATGCACTGTGTTAAGGGTGTTTGTAATGATTTTTTTTAATTAACATTTTTTTAATTTTATTTAAAGTTAACCCCCTGCGAATTTTATTCCAATTTTGACCCCTTTGATCACACCACCACCTGTGGCGTGACAAAACAACACTGTTACGCCAGCCCGTATCTAGGCAAGCTCTTGTCACATCACCACGAATGGCGTGACAAAAAATGCTATTTTAGCGGACTTATCCTATGGCGTGGCAATGTTGTTTTGTCACGCCACGGGTGGTGGCGTGACCAAAGGGGTCAGAATTTGAAATAAAGTTCGCAGGGTGTTAACTTTAAAATAAAATTTAAAAAAGGATTAACTAATAAAAAAAGTTCTTTGGAAGGAGGCTTGTATTGGGCCAAGAGGCCAATATATAACATGTATAGGGTTGACAATATGCAAAGAACACCTTAGGCTATATACATATCTAACAACCCTCCTCAAACTCATGGTAAATCAACAACACTGAGTGAGTTTGGAGAGGTAGAAGCTATGCTGAACTTTAGTCTGTGCCTTGGTGAAGAAATCTGCTAACTAAAATTCCGAAGGCACATACTGAAGATCAATAACTTGGTCTTGCACCTGCGATCGCATGTACAAAGCATTCACTCTAATGTGCTTGGTGAGCTCATGTTTCACGGGATCTCGAGCAATGCTGATTGCACCAGTACTATCTAATAAGAGAGGAGTCGGTGTTGAAGCGGAAACACCTTAATCCTCAAGTAGCCACCGAAGCCAGGTGATCTCAGCTGTCAATGATGCCATGGCTCTCAACTTAGTCTCAACACTCGAACGGGAAACGACAGTCTGCTTCTTGGTCTTCCAAGCAACCAAGGAGGAACCAAGGAAAACACAATAGACAGAAAGAGACCGGCGATCAGAATGATCGCTAGCCTAGGTCGCATCAGAGTACGCCTGAAGCTGCAAAGAACTGGAGCGAGGAAAGAAAAGGCGACGAGTGATGGTCCCGCGAAGATATCGTAGAACACGAAGAAGGTGACTGTAGTGGAGCTGAGTGGGAGCAGAGACGAACTAACTTAGGATGTGAACTAGATGAGAGATGTCAAGGCGAGTGATCCCAAGGTAGACAAGGCTCCTGACAAAATGACGGTAGCGAGTGAGATCCTCAAGAGGCTCAACATCAGTAGGCCGGAGGTGAACACCAAGCTCCATCGGAGTATCCACCATATGTTGATCAGTGAGACAAGCGCGAATAAGGATATCCGGTGGAGGAGCGACAGATCCGACGGTTGGAGCCCGAGCAGCGCACGCAGAAAAGCAGAGGAGTTCGGGAGCTGCAAGCGCACGGGATTTGAGCGACGGGAGCTCGATTCCGGTGACGAGCAGGCCAAATCCAGCGGCGGGATTCGGTGAGCGCACAGGGATTTGAGCGGCGGGCGCACAAGATTTTGTGGAGCAGAGCAGAGGACCCTGCACGGGAGTTGCACGGAGAAGCAAAGGAGGGCACGGGAAGGATGGCTTCGGCGGCGGCAGCGGCCGGCAAACCCTAACCCTAACCCTAATCTTGCTCTGATACCATGTTTGGAATAAGGTTTGCATTCATTCCAATGGGCCAAGAGGCTAATATATAACATGTACATGGTTGACAATATGCAAAGAACACCTTAGGCTATGTACATATCTAACAAAGGGTATTTGTGGTATTCGATTCCTAGTCTAAGGTAGGGGTGTGAATGGTTCAGTTTGATCCATTGGATAACCTAACCGTCCCTAAATTTTCAGCAAATAGGCTAGAGGTGCGGCCCATAAAAAAATCGGTGCAAAAGGTCCGTTAACCTATTGCTCCTTTGGATCTCACGGAGCGACCCTTCTCTCACCGTCATTCCGCCCGATTTTCCGCCAACGCATTCTCCTTGGAGTTCTTCCCCTTGCTCTGCTTCTGCTGTCTGTTCTCGACCGAGCTAGTCCGTGGAAGTTCTTCCCCAATAATTCATAGCATCCGGATCTGAATCAGTTGGTATACATAGATCCACCATCATTCATATAATCGATCGATCCACATAAAAAAGAAGAAGGAAATCTTATATCTTTTGGAAGGAGATCTAGCAATCAAGCAAACTATCGAGTTAGGGTTCTTGCTCATAATTGAGCTAGTAATTAATCAAGGAGATCGAATTGGAAGGGGGTTGGGGTACTTACTTTGATTGCCAGGCTGATTCCTCTTCTTCTTGGGTGCCGAAGCGTGCATGCATGGTGATGAGGCAAAGAAAGTGTTCCGCGAGTGAGGCACCGTCTGCTACGGTGGCGGTTGAATCTGCGCTTCGCCGAGCTCGAAGAAGTGTGCGGACGAGGCAGCCGCCGTCTATCGCAGAGTTGGCACAACACGCGCGTACTACCTAGCGCTACCTGCTACTAACATCCGCTTGCGGCCACCAGCTTGTGTTGTTCATGGATGGAAGGACAGTGCTTGCCGCTTGGAGATGGCTTGTTGGCTTGCAGGTTGCAGCTCTGTGCGATGCTTATGCATTTTATGGATCGATCCATACGGCCCACTGGATCATGGGGCGACGGCAGCAAAATCAAAAGGATCGATCCCTTGACCCCTTCATAAGCTATGGATCGCACGGGCTTGGTTCGGGTCAGACCGGACTGGACCATTCCCACCCCTAGTCTAAGGTTTACTCTTGTGTGTGTCCTTGTACTATATATTGTATATTGGGCTGTTGCAATACGATCAACCATTCACATTTGCACTCTCCCTCCATCTAACATGGTATCAAAGCATAGATACATAGTCTAGCCACTCCTAATCATCTTCTGCTACTGCCGCCCCCGGGAGGAGCAATCTCCTTTTAGTCTTCATCTCCACTCTCAGTAGAAGAAGCAGCAGCAACCCTCCGCGTCGCCCTTGGCCTCGGCGTCGTCTGCGCTAGCCACCACTGTTGCCGCTGGGTCGTGCCGCCAAGCCTCGGCTCTGCTCCCCGGCCGCCGGCTCCTTGTTGCCCACATTGCTGAGTTGGCCGGAGGGAGAAGCGAGGAGGGAACTTGGCCGGAGGGGAAGAGAGGAGCTAGAAGGAGCTCAGGTGTAGGAAGAAGAAGGGGGAGTTGGGATCTCTCTGGACAATTTGGTTTATAACCAGATCTGGTCGGAGCCGCTCCGACTTCACCAGCTCCGGATTCTCTACCGGCTCCAGCTTCGATTGATCTGGCTCCAACTTCTCTAGGTGTAGCTGGCTTCGGTTTCTCCGGCTCTGGTTTCTCGCAGCTTCTTCCGCTGTTAAAGAGTATTGCTGCTAGTATCTGCTGTTCCTTTGAGTCATTTTTCCTTTGAGCCCATCCAAGTCCGTAACACTCTATCTTTGAATTCGTCTAAGTCGTGCGAGTCCATAAAGTCCTTGTCAGTCAGCTGATTGCTTCGTGGCCCACTCCTCCCCTTTCACATGGTAGCAGCCGCTGCTCCTCTCTGAGCCATTGCAGATCGCAGAAGTTGTTATGATGCTGCCGCTTCTCGCTGAGCCGCGGCTCGAGCTTTTAAGGACATCGCGCTTCTTCCGCACCGCGCCTCATCTGCGCTTCTTGTGCACTATGTTGCCGCCGCTTCGGGCTTCAATCTGTGCCGCCATGCTTCTATCTATTCCTCCTCTACTTGATTTGACAACTCTCTTCGTTCTTGTCGGATTCATCATCTTCATCGTGCTGCCGTGGTCAACTTTGCTCCCACTTGCCTCTGCTTTCTCATCCCCTGCACCTTGTGCTTTATGGGCTGTCGCACGACCCCAGATGAGAGATCTTTTGATACTTGACATATTTTCCAAGAGCTGCACGCTACGACAACATTATCAAGACTCGGATTTTGGATTTTTCCTATTTTAGTGTCAACCCTTTCACATGCAATGCTATTGCATATGCTTTGCATTTGAGGGGGTGTTAAGGGTATTTGTGGTATTTCACTCCTAGTCTAGGGTTTATTCTTGTGTGTCTCTTTGTACTATATATTGCCTATTAGGCTATTTCAATATAATCAATCATTCACATTTGCACTCTCCCTCTCCATCTAACACACTGTACCATTGACTGAGCAAGTTATTTAGAATTAGTAGTTTGCAGTTTGGCATCAATGCATTGTATCATTGACCTCATGACATGTTACTAGTACTTGTAGTTAGCACTTAGCACTATTAGATTCTGGAGAGGATTTTGTTATTCATAATTGTGCATCTTATTTATTATTGATAGGATATATAATTATATATAGACATGATAAGTTGGGCCTCATGTGCTATATGGGCCACATAGGCCAAGATCGAGAGTCTACTAATATGTACAGACTCTTAACACCTTCCTTCAAACTCAAGGTGGAGGATCTGATGCACTGACTTTGAGTAGGTGAAGCCGATGCTATTCTCGAGTTTGAGCCTTACTGAAGAAATATGCAACTTGATGCTATTCCCTTCCTCTCCTTCTTTGCTCCTCCCTCTCCCCGGATTCGCTCTGCTGCTCGTTGCTCATTGCAGTCCTTTGCTCCGATGCTCTTTGCTTTTCTGCTTGCATTTCTGCTCTGCTGGTTGCTGCTGCTCACCCATTTGCAAGGAGAAGATGAGGTGGCAGCTTGGTGGTATTAGGGCACAGGAGGAGGTAGTGAAAGATGGGCTTTTGGCCCTAGTGGGGTTGTAGGCTGAGTGGGTAGTGGCCCATCTCTCATCAATTCTTCATCTTTTCTCTGTTATATGTATGTTATATGTGCTGATTTGGTTAACACATGTTATCGTCTAATCACCGTCTTGGCGTGCGCCTAGGCGCCTGGACGTCCTGGTGCCTTGGGGTTGTCACGACTAGCCAGAGCACCGTGGCAACCTTGGACTGTAGTCATACGAGCAACTGGAGCAAAAGTTTCATCATAATCTCGACCATAAGTCTGTTGAAAACCTTTTGCAACAAGACGAGCCTTGTATCGCTCCACTGAACCATCTAACTTAGTCTTTGCTTTGTATACCCACTTTCAAATTATAGAAACAACTCCATATGGTAGCGGAACAAGATCCCAAGTACTTGTACACTCTAATGGTGTAAGCTCCTCAGTCATAGCCAACAGACACTCAGGTATACTGGTCGCCTCCTGATAGTTACTCGGCTCGGATACTGCACATGCACGAGAAAACCCTCATCTCTCTGGTGTCCGAATAGAGGAATGATCACGTAGGGCATATTGTGATGGAGTAGAACGATTGTTATCCATGGTACTGGCTGGAGGGTCAAGTGGAGGAGAGGAGGACCGAGGATCAGAAAGTTCAAGAGGAATGGAAGTCTGAGGATAAGAAGGAACTCTCTGTCGGCGACTATAATGAAAGGGAAAAGTGGAAGTGTCAGAAACTGGTGGAGTTGGTGGAGCAAATACACTAGAAGGTGAAACTGGTGAAGAAAGTGTATCCGGAGAAGGCAAGTCTGGTGAAGGAATGGGAGGTGGAATCTGTGGAAGGAGTGGGATGTGTAGAAGGATGATAAAAGAAGGGTTGACCCTCATCAAATGTCACATCACGAGAGATGTGAATGTGACGTGCTGAAGGATCATAGCAACGATAGCCCTTATGCTTATGACTGTAAGTCTATAACCCAGGAAGACACTCAACCGACTGAGCGCTCAACTTTGTGTGCTCACGAGGTGTTAGAAGGACATAGTAGACACAATCAAAGACATGAAGATGAGCATAGCGAGTAGATGCTCTATGCAGGATCTTACCAGGACACTTGCCCTGAAGTTTGAAAGAGGGTTGATGGTTGACAAGATAGACTGCTGTAGAGACTGCTTCCCCCAGAAGTGAGGGAACAAATGAAGTAATGACAAGAGTACGAGCAGTCTCAATGATGTGACAGTGCTTGAGCTCAGCAATACCATTCTGAGCATGAACACTAGTACACGAGAGCTGAGTAAGAGTACCCTTAGAAGAAAGGAATCGACGAAAAACTGATTAAAGATACTCCTCGAGAGTCGGGACGAAAAACATGAGCGACATGCACTGAAAATTGGTCTCAACAGAAACATGACCAAGAACACCTTGATGAATCAAGATAGAGAGGCGTGAGCCACACAAGTGGCCCAAGCGATGATGCCATTGAGGAAAAGACTTTCAAACAAAAGTAGATGCAGAAGGGCAAAGAGTAGATGACCAACAACAGAGGAAAAAGGAATAGGTGCAGGAGCAGTACCAGAAATGGAGGATAAAAGGAGAATCAGACGATCAAGAACATAGAGCTCTGCAAAACCCCTCTTACAATGGTGTGCTGCCCGACGAAGATGAGATTCATGGAGAGCGTGGGGACAAGTGAGACATCTGAAACTGCGAAGTGAGAGATGGAAAGAGTCCTCTGATGAGTGACCGTGCATGGTGTCCCATCAGCTGTTTGAATCTTGATACCTTTTGCAGTAGGGCGACATGATGTGAGCTGAGATGCATTAGATGTCACATGGAAAGAAGTCCCTGAATCCAACACCCATGGGAGTGAAGCACCCGACCAGGACATGATGGTGCATTAAACTAGCGGATCCATTGGAAGATGCCTGCAGGCTATAGCTAACACAACTGGGCCTGAAGATTGCTCATCTGGGCCTGAATCTGACCAAATTGAGTTGCACAAGACTCCAAAGTATTGGCAAGGACAGAAGAAGCAACAACAGAGGATGTCATAGCCAAAAGATCAACAATCACCAATCACCGATAGCATTGAGAACTCCAAGCAGAGAACACCAATCCCCATAGCACCATTGAATCATCTGACTTGAGGAGCCGGTAGCTGGAGCAGAGAACCGTAGTTGGGGCCTTTAGGGCAGGCGCACAACACTGGCTGAGTGGCCGAAGCAGAGCACAAAGAGCACTGGCCGAAGCAGAGCAATCTTTAGTGGCGGAGCCGAAGCAGAGCAGTTGCGGCCGAAGCGGAGCGGCAAATGGTAGCGGAAGCAGAGAAGCAGGGAGCGACAGACCCGGTTGGGAGGAGCTCTCCGAGGCGGGCGTGGGGTCGTTGGCCGGGGAGGTGTCGCCGGCGCAAATCAGCTCGACGACGCCGATGGGAGCTCGATGGCCCAACAACTCGAATCGAGCGGTGAAGCAGAAGTCTGAGCGGCGCCGCGACACAGATGAGCTTGAGGTGGTGGGATCGAGACCGGTGGGAGCTTGACGATGGCCCGGTAGCTCGAATCGAGCAACGGAGCAGAGGTCTGAGTGACGCCGCGACGCAGGCGAACTTGAGGTGGCGGGATCGAAGCAGAGTAGTCGAGGCTCAGGCGTTGGAGGAAGACGACTGACGACCAAGGTGCAGGCGAGGGAGGAGGCTAGCAGTTGCGCGGCGACGAAACAGAGGACTCGGGGCGGCGATGGCAAGGATAGTTCTTGAGACGAACCACGGGAGAGGGAGAGGAAAGGGGGTAGCATGTCGGTGGTGGCTCGCCGGCGCTGGCGAGGATGTTGGCGGCTGAATGAGGTCTAGTTCATAACCCTAGGCTCTGATACCATGTTAGATTCTGAAGAGGATTTTGTTATTCACAACTGTGCATCTTGTTCATTATCGAGAGGATATATATAGATATGATTAGTTAGGCCTCATGAGCTACATGAGCCACATGGGCCAAGAGAGAGACTACTAATATGTACAAGACTATTAACAAGCACCAATGCATTGTATCATGGAGTATTCATTTGTGGCTGCATATCTAATTTGGGCACCAAATCAACCTGAAAAATGCCAAAAAAGATTGTAGGCTACTAGTGTTCGAGCTTTGCAAGTTATTCATCTAATCTGTGTGACTTACTTGTGAGCAGCTAGTCTATACCATTAACTGACATATGTTCAGTGGTAGCCTCATCACATTCTGTTATGGTTTTGAAGTCTCTATAAAAATTTATGATTTAGCACCTGTATATGAAAAAACAAAGAAATCTAATTTAAGATGTGGTAAACTGGTGACTGGAACTCAAGCATTTTCATTTTCTTTTGTAGGAGGAATAAGATGCGTTAAAAATCTGACGCTTCACTCGGCATCGGTTCTGTCCATCAGTGCCGGTGATCACTGGCTGGGAATTGGTGCTGCTGACAATTCTATGTCTCTTTTCCATCGACCGCAAGAAAGATTTGGGGGTTTGTCAAATACAGGATCAAAAGTTGCAGGATGGCAGCTTTACAGAACTCCCCAGAAAACTGCTGCAGTGGTATACATCTCATTTTAACTTTCACACTGTTACTTTGTTTAGTTCATTGCTTGCTAACATGTTTCCAGTGTTGATCAATGAGAGCCTTGTATTGATTTCTGTTGCAATCGTAGCAAGTAGTGCACTGCATTATATAACCATGTTGCATGTTTCAATGACGCATTAGAAGATCAACACATAGATGTTCCCCTCTTTTAATCCCTTTCTTGACAAGAAAAGCTGCCTGATTCTAGAAAGAAAGAATGCCTGTACCACATCTGTAATTATTATACATCTCTTGAGTTGCTCACTATCAATGATGTTCCTACGATGGCCTTGTGTTGACTGCTGTTCTACCGAATCAATTGTTTCCAAGCCCGGCCATAGATAGATTCATAGTACACTCAACATATGATTTGTGCCATCAAGTAATTTTTTTCTAAGCATCATTACAGGTTCGTAGTATGCTTGAGATCTGAGGTTAACAGTTGCACTAGCGTGTTTGATAGAGCTGTACATGAATGTTAAAGGCAGATGATAGACATGTCAGGCTGTAGAATCGTGGCTAGGTATGGTGTATATCAGTTCATCTTGGAACAAATGTTCAATGTTCTAATGTTTTTCTGAGAAGAGATCGTGTTGAAATTCAAAGAGAATGCTTATAATAAATCAATATTACATTACGGTTGTGTTTTCCCTTCATTTTGGGAGGTTCTATTGTTAAATCCTCAATTTTCCTTGTGATAGGTGAGATGTATAGCATCAGACCTGGATAGGAAGAGAATATGCAGTGGTGGTCGCAATGGGCTTCTTCGGCTTTGGGATGCGACCACAAGTATCTAAGTCATACTAGCGTATATGTTCATGTAAAGAAATGGCAATTACCCTGTGGTGTTGTATGCCTTTTTTTGGTCCTCTTTGTAGAAATAAGAGAGGAACTCTATTTGTTCCATCCATTTTGTAATCCCCAAAACTCTCCGGACGTCTCGCGTAAAATTTTGTTTATATCTTCAGGATTGATCGCCCTACCCTGTAACCCTGCGAGGTACTGCTCTGGTTTCGTGAAACCAGTCGTTTTGTATGAAATATGAGAAACTCTGGAAGTTTTGTGCTACTAAGTTAATACAATACGCCCTTCCATGTGTGCACATTTCTTCCATGCTGAGAAATTAACTGCACCCACCTGGTGTTTTCTAGGTATTATATAGGGAAAATTGGCCATAAGACACTGCAAATTCAATGGATGTTCAAAAAAAAGGGGGTTATATCAGAACACACCATAAAAAGATATAATTTTGTCGTAGGACATTGATATCATTATTTTATCATTTTTGGTCCACCAGAGGGGAGAGAGAAAGCATGCGAATTATCAATTTTGCCCTTCCTGCCCTCACTCCCCTCATCTCTTTCGTCTCCCCATTCTATTTCTTCTCCCTTGAGCTCTCTTGGCCGAATGGTGGCTCCATGGCGCCACCTCTCTTGGCTTCGGCTCGGCCGAGTCGCCGGTGCGCCTCGGCCCTCCATGGTGCCGCCCGTGCTCCTCCCCGCGCTGGCTCCGTTGGCCCTCCATGATGCCACCTCTCCTGCTCCCGGCTCTGCCGACGCTGCCATCTCCTGCTTCGGCTCGACGCCTGATTCCCACGAGCCGCCCCGGGGGGTGCCCCTTAGATGAAATGGCCACAGTACTGAAGGCAGCAAAGAAAGCATAAGCCTGATGTTGGAATTAATCCTTCCATTAGTTTCCTTTTGATTTCCGTTTTGAGTCATAGAAGTTTTAGTTTTAGCAATCAGTTCAATTTCGGACAGAGTGTTATCCAGTTTTGTTTTCTGAATTCAGATCAAATTGTACTCCGATTTGTAATCCGTTTCGGTTGTAGAGATTGCAGTTTTAGGATGTAATCCTGAGTATAAATATATGAGAGATGGGAAGAAGAGGTGCGCCGATTTGCACCAGAAATCAGTTTGTCTGCGTTCTGTTTTTACTTCGGTTTCTGTCAAAGTGCAGACACTATTCACAAACTAGCAATTGCGAGAACAAGCAGAACTTCAGAAGTGTTCTGGAGTCTAAAGTGTTCTCAAGTCTGAACTTCAGTAGAACATCAATCATTGGATTCCTTTTCTGTAATACTTCTGCAAGAAACCATCGATGATTGGAGGAGACACAGCAGCTTATGCTCTTCATGGGGAAAATGTTCTGAAATTCTTATCAGAGTTCTTGTCAGGAGTCAGGACTCACTTATAGTTTAGCGACCAAGAGCAGCTAAGCTTGTCATGGAGATTAAGTTCGTCATATTCATAGTTCATTTAGAAACTAATTTACAGGTTCAGATTTTGCTCCAGTGCCACATACTGAAGCAAAGAATTTCTATTACAGCTTCAGCTCAACTTGAATTTATAGAGCCATCTATGTGATCATCTGATCAAGAAAGCATCTGTTTAATCATCTAATCAAGAAAGCATCGGTTTGATCATCTGATCAAGATTGAACAACCAATACAATATAAGTATATAACAACACTACGACTGAACTTAATAGTCCTCAATAAGTAGTTTTACCTACGCATCATCAAGCTATGAAAGCATCACAAGCTCAAGAAACCTCTAGCTCCACACGCCGGCAAATTTATCGGCCGCGGCGAGCTCTCCCGGTCGCTCGCCGCCGCAGCCGCCCTCCACGACACGGTCGCCGAAGATGTGCACCGTCCTCGGGTTTGGCCCACAGGAGATGACGCAAGTGTAGTCCTCCGACGACGTCTCCATCTCCCTCGGCGCCGCCGCCGCCTCCTCGTGGCCGCCGCGCAGCGGCACCCACGAGCTCTTGTTCTTGACGCCGAACTCGACACGGCGGTCGATGGAGCATGACCTGATCATCAGAGTCACCTGCGCCTTGACGGCCCGCGACGCCGCCGCAAGAACGCTCCTTCTCTGCTGGTCATCGGTGAGAGCCGGATGTGTGAGATGCGTTGGTAGAGGCTAGCGAGGGCACCCGTGTCTTTTTCGTAATTTTCTCTATTCCTCCGGCTTAGAAATGATATAATAGTGCGCTCGGTATCCTACAACAAAATTACATATTTTTACAGTGTGTTCTGCTATAATTATATTTTTTGGATGTTCGTTGGCAAATGATGATGACAATTTGTAATGTTCTATAGTCAATTTTCCTATTGTATACTCCCACCTGTACTTTTATTTTTTGGTTAAGATATATTTACTTCTCATGTTGTGCATATTCTCATCTCCACTCTATAGTCAGTTAGAAATCAAAATACAGGGAAATATATGTTTTCATCGAGAAAGGAAATGACTTCCAGACAGGCTTGACCGCTTGAGCATGATGCGCCTGAACCTGCAATGTGCCATGGTCGCGCGTAGTTTTGGAGATGCATTTGCGTTGCTTCTTGTTCATTAGATCGGGTTTAGCCGTTTAGCATTGCGACTGGGAATGTATCACGGTTTTGACTGTATAAGCACGTGTTTCGCACGTTTGTTTCGAAGAAATCTGGATACTTTGGATAAGTGATTTTGTTGCAAGTTCACCGTCTTCTATAAATTATCTAAGTATACGATGTTAGATTGCCCTCTCTAATCTCTATATTTTCTTCCGATCTCCGCCACTAGTCACGTCCTACCACGTTGTGCTCTTCTTCTGGGAGGAACACGGCCGCCCGGGCATCATCGCCGTCCTACAGCTCTGCGTCGGCAGCCGTTGCCTCGTCTTCCAAATTGTCCACGTCGACTATGTCGGGCTTCCGCTTTGTAGGCGTCGGGATCAACAGTGATGTCCAGCAGCTGCTTGAGGACTGCCGCTTGGAGGTGGCCAACGCAGTGGACCTGAGGGGCGTGGCGCTCGAGGTGATGGGCGTACGCATCAACAAACCGTGGCAGGTGCGGTCCGTGTGGTCCACGGGTACTAGGGCCTCATCGTCGGCCTGGGTACCGAGTGGCGCCGAAGCTTCCAGTCCGGCGGACCCGTGTACTGGATCGCTGTCCTTGTTAGTAATATTTGTGTATACAAAATGTCTAGATGTCAGGAACTGATTGTTTTTTTTATTTAGGTGGTATTTGTTATGGATACTAGAGTTGGTTTGGTATCATTTTAAAATACGCAGAGTCTTTTTCAAATATGAATAGTAGTTTGTACTAAATAAAAGGGCACATGTCGGGACCCGAATCTACAAATTTGGACACTCTGTGTATTCTAAACTAGTCTCAAGATCAGTAGCTAGTTCACACAGTGTCAACATTGATGAAATCATATCCATACAACGAGATAGCTAAGAATAAACCAAATATTATTAAAAAGTAACAACAGACCTTACGGTCAAGGTTTTATAATTATTATCACACAGGGCTTAACAACACAATAATAAACTTGCAGCGGAAGAAACCCTTGTGGTAGCCATTTAACATGCATACAGGCAATCGAGTGGAGAACGCACCCTAGTTCGCATAGTCTTCGAAGTATTCCTCATCGTAGAACTCAGTACTCTCTGGGTCTTCCTCGATGACTGATCAACAAATAACGTATAGCCGTGAGTACATAAAGTACTCAACAAGTCGTAGAGAAATGTATGCAAATGGTATTTATGCAAGGTTTGAACAAGGGTAGCTTTATGACTATTTTGCAGAAAGCAATATTGACTGAAAATACAGTAGATAGATTGAAAAACACAATTTAAAAGATTAAATACATAAGTAAACAAGTACTTTAAAACAACTAGTGAACTACCTGTTCACTTCCCAACCATTCCATCATCCAAACATTTTTATAAAAACTCTACCCCTCGTGTGAAATCACCAGGCATCATCCATAACTGGGGCCACGGCTATTCGAATAGTTTTTAACACTCTGCAGAGGTTGTACAACTTGACCCACAAGATATAATCATCTTATAATGTCAGATATGACATGGTTTCGAAGACGTGTGACTAAGTGATTATCACAAGGTTTTTACAAAACTCTGTTTTGACCTAGTTTTGCTTACTAAGGATTCGCTATTTTGGAACCCCTCTTGCGCCGCTTATCAACCCAAACAGAACCAAATCAAAACATTGCTAATTATTTAGCCATGTTCATCCCATCCTAGACATGTGGTTGTACGGTATGGCCCAGATCAATGGCGCACAAAGTTAAGTCCTTAGTGACTACTCAGGCGAGTCACTCACATCCCAAATCATCACCTTTATTGCACGATCAATCGCCTGAGTATGAAATTATTTTTGGTTCAAACCCGATCAAATGACAACCTTTGCCATTGCACAACAAATTCTAATAACAGTGGTCACACCACAATTCCATATTTCATTAAGTCAAACTTTCATGAGTAATCATTGTGAAGGAACACATCGTACAACTAAAGCATGACTAAGCATAATACGATACCCATGTTGGTAATAAAATATGTCCAACTAAAATTAACCCAGCCTATGATGTCCAAGGGTATATGTCAACATGTCATTCACAATTATTCAAGGAGACATTGTAACGTCCCAAAATTTGGCTTTTCAAAAATCTTTTAAGTAGTTTAGGTCCCTGGAAAATTTCACCAATTTTATTTGAATTAATAAAGCTTAATTGGGAATTTTCTAAATTGAAAATATTTAATTTGACTAATCTAAACATCAATTAAATAAAAACCTATGTTATTTGGCTTCCTTGTGTTCCAAAGAATTTTCTGGTATTTTCTGAGATTTTTCTGGATTTGTTTGCTATTTATTTGGTCTCCTTGATTTTTGGGATTTTCTTTAATTCCGAAAATCCCCTTTTCTCTCTCCTGCCGCACTGCTACAGTACCGTCGGGCACTGCTCATCCGAATCCACGTGCTACAGTATCGCGCAGTACTATTCACGTTCGTATCCAACCGAACGAGTCGCCGGCCGAACGAACGGGAGTTCAGTACGCGTCGTTCAAACTCAAAATTCTAAATTCCATATCTTTCTCCTCGGTGCGTATAAAAGTGAACCGTTCCCCTGATTTGGTTTTCTCCGAATCAATCTAGTTTTGTCGCAATCTGCAGAAAACCGAGCTTCAACCGAAATTCTTCTCCGACGAACTGCGCCTTCGTCCGACGTCCTCCAGCCGAACCGTCTGCGGCGTTGGCTTTGCGTCGTCGTTCTCTACATCATGGTACCATCCACTTCGTCCGAAGATCACCGGAGCACCGTCGGCCATTAAAGCCCAACCGCGTTCGTCGCGTTGCCCGCTTCCTCGGTGAGTTTTTCTAAAATCCGATCGCACCATTGCGTCCGGCTCGTCGTTTCCTTTCCGTTTTGCCCCTTCGCCGCCGCTGCGTCGCCTCTGGCCGCCGGCCACCCCATGTGCCCTATTCATCAGTATACTGTTCATGTATGTGTACGTGTACGTATGTTCCATGAGATGTGTTCGATTCCTTCTCTTCTCTGGACATTGCCTTGCCATGCACATGAAACCCAGCCAGCGTCTAATGCAAATCGATTCGGTCCTCCCGTTGATTTGGTTCCTGTTGCGTTGCTGACTGATTCTCTCTTTCTCGATCGCAGGTAATTACTTGTGGGTCTTTAGTGTCAATGCCACCATGAACTGGCCGTGAGCCTCCCTGGACCCTATGCCCTGTATGTGGTTGCTACGGTCCCTGATGCTTCTCTTTTTCTCTAATTATCTCTCCATTGCTTTGTTAGGCTAGTGCTAATCCCCTGCCACCTCCACGCACCAAGAACAGACAGTGAGCTCATCTGTTGTGTGTTCTTATTCTCTGTGATTCTCTCTAATTCTTTGTCCCTCTTTGCTGTGCAATCTTATTCCACAGAGCCGCTACCTCCAAGCCTCCATGAGACAAAAATCTGCCTAGCTCTGTTGAAGCACTACTGTGTCTCGGTTCTATTGATTCGGTTCTGTAAGTTGTTCTCTGGTCTTCTTTATTGATTCTCTTTTCCTCTATTATATGTAGATCTCAAGTGTAATCTCTCTACCATGTCCTTGTCACTTCTTCACCACCGTGTGCCAGAACGGCAGCAGCTCCATGCTCCTTCCTCTATCCGGTTAATCCTTCTCTGTGTGTTATGTCCTCTAGCTTTCTCTGTTAATTATTTTGGCTGCTAATTCCATGCTGCCATGCACCAAATTAACCGGCCATGCATGCTGTCACTATTCATGCCTATGTCTAGCGTTGCTTCTCATCTCTGTGAATTCTACATGCTCCTTCTCAATCTTGCTCTAATCTCTCGCTTGTAGACCAACATCTTTTAACTCTCTGCCCCTTTATGCTAAATCCTTGTCATCTCCTTGTGCTTGAGCAGCTGACGCCCCTGTCCCTGTTCAGGGCTGGTGTTCTGTTGCTTGGGTCGGCTATTGCTTCTCGGCTAGTCTTTCCTTCCCTAGTGTACGGTCCATTTGTTAATCAATTAATCTAAACCATATATCTATCTCTCTTTTACATGTTGACCCTACATGTCATCCACTCAATTAGAAGCCCTAATTATTTCTCTCTCTTACATACGGGTCCCGCATGACAGTCAACCTTTGGTCAAACCCTAGCCATGAGCTTGGTCCACCTTGGACTAGCATATCTCTGTGGACCTGGTCCATAGACCAGTGGCCCACATGTCAACCCCTAATCTTATTTCGGGAATTAATTTAATTCTTGAAAATCCTTTTATCCAGTTGGTCCCACATGTCAATCACTACCTTTGTTCTCTTTCACTTACCAGTGGACCCCACTTGTAAGTCTCCAACTCTTTTTATCTATTTTAATCCGAAAGAATATTCTTTGAATATTCTGTTCTCTCTCAATTTCATCGTTTCATGTGATCTTCCAAAGCTCATATCTTTTGATCCGAACTCCGGTTGAGTTCATTCAAATTCCTAAATTCATCTCAATTCAATATCTATTTATCTGAGATTATTCTTTTTGGAGTTTGTTTGTTCTCTGTTAGTTATTTATTTGGTTTATTTGGTTTATTTGCTTGTTACGAGTAGACGTTGATACTGCGAGAAGTGTTGATCAAGAAGGAGCTGAAGATCAAGGAAGTAGAAGATTAAAGTTAAATAAGATCGTCATTGCTAGCAAGGCAAGTTGTACCTTTGATCATATTGAATCCCAGTGTTCTAAAAGTATCTTGATTCAAATTATTGCATTTACTTTAAGTATTTATTTAAATGCTTTTGGGTTTAGTTAATAATCCAAATTGTTATAACATCCTTGTCTAATTGATATGCCATAATCTTTTGTCACCCTAGCTTGGTTATTTAATAGTTGGTATTATTGTAGCACCAATGTGGGTTGGTTAGATGCGATTAGATTGCTTAGCCATGCCACGAATCACCTTTTCATTTAAAGTTGCAATTATCAACTTGACTAAGTGACTATGGAACTATGTGATAAAACCGTGTGTACTGTGTGCTATTATGGCATGTGTTGCACTTAACTAACTGGGTGGAAAAGGATTTAGACTGAGGCAAGTGGTGGAAACTGTGTGACTTGGTGGCTGTGTGAATTGGGAATATGAATCTGTGTGTCAAAATAATCTGTGTGGCTTAGTTAGAAATTGGAAGTCTTGCCTTGGTCAATTAAGGATGAACTTTGTGCGCCATTGAATGGGCCTCTCGTACAACCACATGCTGTTATGGGGACGGGCCTAACTTAGTAAGTTATGGAGTCTTGACATTGATTGCTCAGTGTAGGTTAAATTTGTGTGCAAAAGGGTGGAGGTGTGTGCTACCATGTAGTCGCATCGCAGGACGGTTCGCCGCTTCCCTGTCCGACAGTGTGTGTCGTACCATCCACTGTGTATAGTTTGGTATGGCGGTTTGTAAGCACACTGGGAGTATCAATGCTTGAGATGAAGTTTTCGAAAGGTTTTGTTGTGATCAACTCTGATCCGGTTGATTGCATCTTGTGGGTAAAGTGTACAAACTCTGCAGAGTGTTAAACAATCTATTCGAATAGCCGCGCCCGCGGTCATGGACAATGCTCGGGGATTTCACACGAGGGTTAGATCTTTATAAAACTGTGTGGGAAGGGAGCTGTGTGATCTAAATCATATGGCTATGTGAATAATCTGTTTAGGCTGTGTGTGTCTTTGTGAAATCAAATTGTTAAATTATGATTATCTATTTGTTTTACTTGCTTTCAATCTATTATTTGCATTCAATTGCAAATGTTGCATTTCTGCAAAATAACCACAGAATGCCATTCCCTTGGAATAAGCCTGCATCTATAAATTGCATTTCTGTGGTATGACTTGCGAGTACGGTGTGTACTCACGCTTGCTTTGACGAATTAAGCAGAACTGAAGGAATCACCAGTCAACAAGGTCTACTTCAAGGATCGTGGAGAACTAGGTCGCGACTCCCACCGATTGCTGTGGGCATATGGATGGGCTTCATTGAGTTATCCGCTTGTTCATTGCGACTTCTTTTCGGCGTTTTGCCTTCTGAGGCATTAATTGTAAGCTTTGACCTTAAGGTCTTTACTCTGATGTTTATCGTTATTTACCTATTTATTAGTTATCTTTGTATATGGAAATGATATTTCACTGATGTTGCCACTGTGTGCACTAGCGTGATCCTGGACTAGTGCAGTATGCACAGAGAGTCCAGAATTGCATATTTTGGGTCCCGACAGACATACTGTCGAATAAGTGTTTAACTACTCCCGAAAACATTTAATAAAAATTAGAAATGCATGTTAATTTAAAACAATATAGTTTTATAAAATAGGTACAATATGGTCAAAGGTATACGACTTGCCTTCGTTGAAGTTCTGAGCTGCTTCGGTAGACCAGTCCACGAAAGCTTCGGAAACGCCGGATTCTATAAGCGCAAAATGAGACAAATAAACGCAACAAACCCAAATAAAATCCAAAATAAATAAATTATTAAAATAAATACTGGGAGAAAGAGAATGAATTTAGATGAATTTAGGATCGAGAATCGACGAATTTGGAGTTCATGTGAGGGAGAACAAACATACGAAAGTTTTGATGTCACAAGAAAAGATAGAATCCCGAAAATACTGTTCACTTTTTAAGTACTGTTCACCTTCCGAGTATTGTTCACCTCCAAGCATTGTTCGCCGCTTCGACCTCACGTGATCGAAAGGAGATTTCGACTACCTGGTCGAAAGAAGGTTTCGATTACACTGGTCGAATAGGGTTTCGACTACACTGGTAGAAGGAAGGTTTCGACTACACTGGTTGAAAGAGGTTTGGCGGCGGCGAGGTACAGGTTTCGGCGGTGATGGTGTTCCGGGGGTTTCTCCGACGAAGATGGCGTGCGCACCAGATAGAACACGGGATGAATAACTCATTGGTGTAGAAGATGGCGACGGAGCGTCAACGTCGGCGGTGAATTCGGTGGTGCTAGGGTTGGCGATGGAGGAGCTTCAGGCTTCCATTCCAGCGGCTAGAGACGAGTAGAGGGGTTGTGGTTGCGGGGAATGAGATGAGAGGAGAAATGCAAAGGCCATGCCCCCTTTTTATAGGGTAAGAGCGTAGGCTGAACGAGAGCGATGCACGCGGCGTTTTTGCAAATCGTGACAAGAGAAATGCGATTAAATGATGAAGAAATAATCGATTAAGTGCGGTAGTGAGTGGAAGGTGATCATGGCAATAATAGCACACGATCTTGAGTAGGAATGAACACATTATTGCGCTTAAACGACCGAGAATGGAAGCGTTCTGGCTCGGCGAGAAGAAGACGAAAGCAAGGATAGGGATGGCAGGTAGGGCCGGGTGAGAGTGAGAGAGAGAAGGCTGACGACGTGGGAAAAACAATGACGGGCCGAGGAAATTCGGCGCAAGCACTATTCTTGGATTTTTAATTGATTAAGCGATTAAATAATTTAGTTAATTCATTTAAGCTTTAGAAGATAGCAAATAAAGTCCAAAAATTATGGAAAAATTCACAGAAATTCCCTGAGTCATTTTGGACTTAAATAAATATTTCCAACTCATAATTGGTATTTAATTTTGCAAATAATTTATTTTAGCCTTAAAATAATTAGGAAAAAGCCTTTAAAATTTCAGAAAAAATTAAAATTTATTTTCAACTGGAAAAAGAAATTTGGGATGTTACAAACCTACCCCCCTTAAAGGGAATCTCGACCCCGAGATTCGGGCTGGCTAGAGAATAGGTGTGGAAACTCAGCCTTCAGTTCCTCTTCACGCTCCCAAGTGGCTTCCTTTTCAGTGTGATTGCTCCGCTGAATTTTGTAGAAACGGATGATCTTACTCCTCGTTACACGCTCTGCTACTTCCAGAATCTTGATAGGCTGCTCCTTGTAGGTGTGATCTTCCTGCAAATCAATTGATTCCAACAACATCTGCTCCTCTGGCACTCGCATCCAGATTTCTTCCTATTTCCACTCAGGTACCTCTAAAGGTTGAAGCAATCCAACAGGTCCTTGATGTTCAGCTTTAACTCGCTGACAGACGTCACAAAGAGCTATGTATTCATCAATTTCACGCTTTATACTAGGCCACCAATATAATTCCTTGAGATCTTGATGCATCTTCGTACTTCCAGGGTGAATGGAATAAAGGGTTCATGAGCTTCTTTGAGTACCAACTGCTTAAGCTATTTCTGGTCTGGTACGCAAATATGCTTCTTGAATCAAACAGTTCCTTGCTCATCTTCTGAAAAATTTAAAGATTTTCCCTTCTTCATGCTGCTCTTAATCTCCTTGATATCGGCATCTTCAATATGAGCTTTCCTGATCTTATTTTGCAGAGTGGATCGCACTTCAAAAGTGGCTAAGAAACCTTCTTCAACCAATTCAAGCTTGAGCTTCTAAAACTCTTCATGTAGTGCTGGCTGACTCTCCTTGATCATCAGAGTATTGTAGTAGACCTTTCTACTCAAAGCGTCAGCTACTACATTAGCTTTGCCCGGATGGTAGTGAATTCCAATATCGTAATATTTTATCAATTCCAACCATCTCCTTTGCCTCATATTAAGGTCAGCTTGAGTGAAAATGTACTTCAGGCTCTTATGGTCAGTATAAACTTCACGGCGATTACCAATAAGGTAATGGCGCCATATCTTTAAAGCATGCACTACGGCAGCCAGTTCTAAGTCATGAGTGGGGTAATTCACTTCATGATGCCTCAACTGTTGCGAGGCATAGGCTACAGCCTTCCTTTCTTGCATCAGAACACATCCGAGACCTTAACGTGATGCATCACAGAAAATCTCAAAATCTTTTCGAACATCAGGCAAAATCAGCACTAGAGCTGTGGTCAAATGTTTTTTCAATTCTTGAAAACTCTGCTCACATTCTGACGTCCAAGCAAATTTCTTCTCTTTCTTCAGCAACTGAGTGAGAGGTCTTGTTATCTTGGAGAATCCTTCTATGAATCGATGATAATATCCCATCATACCAAGAAAACTTCTGATTTGAGACACTGTCTTGGGTGACTCAATTGAGCACATCCTTGACTTTGCTAGGGTTGACGTCAACTCCTTCTGCAGACATGACGTGATCCAAAAATGTAACTTTCTTTATCCAAAACTTACATTTACTGAATTTGGCATAGAGATGATTATCCCTAAGCTTCTCAAGAACCAAACGAAGATGCTCCTCATGTTCTTCCTCACTCTTAGAATACACTAGGATATCATCAATGAAGACAATGACAAACTTATCCAAGTAATCCATGAATATTTTATTCATTAAGTTCATAAAGTAAGCAGCAGCATTGGTCAATCCAAAAGACATGACCGTGTATTCATACAATCCATACCGGGTTGAGAAAGTTGTCTTGGGAATATCCTCCTGACGAATCTTCAGCTGGTGATATCCTGATCTCAAATTTATTTTTGAGAACACTCCGGCTCCTTTCAATTGATCGAACAGATCATCAATCCTGGGCAGAGGGTACTTGTTCTTGATGGTGATCTCATTTAGTGAGCGATAATCCACAGACATTCACTGGGTACCGTCCTTCTTCTCCACAAAGATCACTAGAGCACCCCAGGGGGAAGAACTTGGTCCGACAAAACCTTTGTCTTGTAACTCCATGATTTGCTTCTTCATCTCAACTAACTCATCGATAGGTAAACCATAAGGTCTCTTAAAGATAGGCGTAGTTCCAAGAACTAGATTGATGACGAACTCTATATCCCTGTCTGGTGGCATTCCAGGTAAATCTTCAGGAAAGACATCCAAAAAATTTCTAACCACTGGCACATCTTCCAAAGCTACAACTTTGACACTACAAACTAGCGCTCCATCATGTTTTTCTGTGGAGGCTTCAAATTTTACTTTGGTTTCACCCGGACTGACCAAAGTGATGCTTCTACCATCACAATCCAAAATTGCTTGGTGATTAGCAAGCCAATCCATTCCCAAAATCACATCTAAGGACTTGGTATCTATGATTATGAGGTTGGCTAGAAATTCTACCCCTTCTATGATCACTTTAACTGTTGGACAACCTTGGTTCGTACTCAACTCCGAACTGGGTGATTGAACCAACAAAGCAGTTTTAAGAGTCCAAGCCTTGAATTGATGCTTTGCAGCAAAACTCCAAGAAACAAATGAATGCGAAGCTCCAGAATCAAATAAAACAGTAGCAGGTGCTGAATTAACTAGGAACTTACCCAACACGACGTCCAGCGCTGTTTGAGCTTCCTCTACTGTGGCATGGTTCACACGGCCTCTCCCAAAAGGCCATGGAGTCCTGACGGCTGCATTTGGAGTGTGAGGTGCTCCACGTCCTGCTCCTGGCATGGGGGTTCTAGTTGGAGTAGCTCCCAAATTGAATTTGATAGGCGTTGGAGCTTGCTTCTGTGGGCAATTGCTGGCGTAGTGTCCTAATTGTTGACAGTTGAAACATGTAATTTTTGAGGCATGATTGATGTTTCTCGGCTACTGGTTGTTGGTGTTGTTGTTGCATAAGTTGCGGAATCCTGGAGCAGCTGGCTGAGGAACTGGTGTAGGAGTCTTGAATGCAGTAGGAGGAGTGAAGCAGACAGAAGCCTGCACACTCATCATGGATCTCTACAGATGACTTTGATGGGCACCATGCTGCATCATCTTTCTTTTGCGGGTTTCTTCCAGCTCGTGACAAGACTCCTCAATAAACATGGCCTTGTCTACCAAATGTTGAAAATCCACATAGTCATTGCCAATGACTTGAACCTTCAAGCTAGGGTTGAGTCCACGCTTGAAATGCTTCTGGCGGACATCATCTGTTGCAACGTCCTCTTGGGCATAACGGGAGAGTTGAGTGAACTTGTTGAGGTATTCACTCACCGACGAGTTCCCTTGTTGCAGCTCACGAAATTCGTTCTTCTTCATCTCCACCTTTCCATCAGGAATGTGCGAGTGGTGGAAAGCTTCAGAAAACTCAGCCCAACTGATAGCTTGATGATTTTCATGGGCGGCACAATATTTCTCCCACCATTCTACGGTAGTACCTTCAAGCTGGTGCGTGGCGTATAGGACCTTCCCGTGATCAACACATCAAGCAATAGCCAACTTCTTCTCTATGGAACACAATCAGTCATTCGTGTCCAAAGGTTCGGATGAGTTGGAGAAAGTAGGTAGACGCGTCCTCATGAATTTTGCCAATTTGGACTACTGAAAAGCTGGTGGTGGCGGCGATGGCACGGCAGCGGACTGATTGTTCTGGTTCATCAATATCATTAGAGCAGTAACGGTCTGATTCTATTGATTCATCATTTGGTTCATATTTTGCATCATGGCATTCATCAGCCGCATTAGAGCTTCCATGAACTATCCCAAGCCTTGGTCTCCTATGGCGAATGGTGGGGGTGGTGCATTGAGATCAGCACTAGCGTTGGGATCCATGGGTTCACCTTGGCTTACGGTGTTACGGGTTTGAACCATCTGAAGAGCAAACTGACAGTTAAAAGATGAGAGGGAATAAGCAAAAGATAAGTGGTAGAGTCATTTAGGGGAGCAGGCTACCCAGAAACAGAAAACAACACAGACCATAGCCGAAAAGGCTACAAAAGAAACAATAAATAAGAGCAACCGAAAATCCTAAAACACATGATCTAGGCGAGGCTGACTAGTCTAAATTTTTGGGTTGCTTAACTAAGACTAAAACGACAAATCTTGATACTTCCAATCCATCCATCGCTTTGATCACCGAAGACTCGATTCAATAGAGATCATCAAGGCGAGAAAGGTCAAATGAAATTTGAAAATAGAGTTTAAGAGGAGACAAGAAATAAGAAACTAAGAATGCTATGAGAAGAGAATAGAATAAGATGAGAAAAGAATAGAATAAGACGAGAGAAGAATAACTATTCATCAATTGGTTGGTTTGATTTATAAAATAAAATTTGAAGTTTTTTTTGCCTAAACGACCATGCTAACTATGGTTGTGTCCTACAGTTAACCTGGCTCTGATACCATCCCTGTCGGGACCCGAATCTACAAATTCGGACCCTTTGTGTATTCTGAACTAGTCCCAAGATCAATAGCTAGTTTCCACAGTATCAACATTGATGAAATCATATCCATACAATGAGATAGCTAAGAATAAGCCAAATATTATTAAAAAGTAACAACATACCTTATGGTCAAGGTTTTACAATTATTGCCGCACAGGGCTTAACAACAGAATAATAAACCTGCAGCAGAAGAAACTCTTGTGATAGCCATCCGACATGCCCACAGGCAATCGAGAGGAGAACGCACCCTAGTTTGCATAGTCTTTGAAGTATTCCTCCTCGTAGAACTCAGTGCTCTCTGGGTCTTCCTTAATGACTGATCAACAAATGGTGTATAGCCGTGAGTATATAAAGTACTCAGCAAGTCGTAGAAAAATGTATGTAAATAGTATTTATGCAAGGCTTGAACAAGAGTAGCTTTATGGCTATTTTGCAGAAAGCAGTATTGACTGAAAATACAGTAGATAGATTGAAAAGCATAATTAAAAAAAATTAAATGCATAAGTAAACAAGTACTTTGAAACAACTAGTGAACTACCAGTTCACTTCCCTACCATTCCATCATCCAAACATTTTTATAAAAACTCTACCCTTCGTGTGAAATCACCAGGCATTGTCCATAACCGAGGACACGACTATTCAAATAGTTTTTAACACTCTACAAAGGTTATACAGCTTGACCCGCAAGAGATAATCATCTTATAATGTCAAACATGACACACTCCTGAAGGCGTACGACTAAGTGATTATCACAAGGCTTTTACAAAGCTCTGTTTTGACCCAGTTTTGCTCGCTAAGAATTCGCCATTCTGGGCCTCCTCTTACGCCACTTATCAACCCAAACAAAACCAAACCAAAACATTGTTAATTATTCAGCCAGGTCCATCCCATCTTGGACATGTGGTTGTACGGTATGGTCCAGATCAATGGCGCACAAAGTTAAGTCCTTAGTGACTACTTAAGCGAGTCATCCACTTCCCAAATCATCCCCTTTACTGCACAATCAATCGCCTGAGTATGAAGTCATTTTTGGTTTAAACCCGACCAAATGGCAACCTTTGCCATGGCACAATAAATTTTAATAACAGTGGCCACGCCATAATTCCATATTTCATTAAGTCAAACTTTCATGAGTAATCATTGTGAAGGAACCCATCGTACAACTAAAGCATGACTAAGCATAATACGACACCCATGTTGGTAATAAAATATGTCCAACAAAATTAACCTAGCCTATGATGTCCAAGGGTACATGTTAACATGTCATTTACAATTATTCAAGGAGACATACTGTCAATAGGTGTTTAGCTACTCCCGAAAACATTTAATAAAAATTAGCAATGCATGTTAATTTAAAACAATATAGTTTTATAAAATGGGTAAAATATGGTCAAAGGTCTACGACGTGCCTTCATTGAAGTTTTGAGCTGCTTCGGTAGACTGGTCCACGAAAGCTTCGGAAACGCCGGATTCTATAAGCGCAAAACGAGAAAAATAAATACAACAAACCCAAATAAAATCCAAAATAAATAAATTATTAAAATAAATACTAGGAGAAAGAGAATGAATTTAGGATTGATAATCGATAAATTTAGAGTTCGTTTGAGGGAGAACGAACATATGAAAGTTTTGATGTCACAATAAAAGATAGAATTCTGAAAATACCGTTCACTTTTCGAGTACTGTTCACCTTCCAAACACTGTTCATCTCCGAGCACTGTTCACCGCTTCGACTTCACGTCGTCGGAAGGAGATTTCGACGAAAGAAGGTTTTGACTACACTGGTCGAAGGAGGTTTCGACTACATTGGTCGAAGGAAGGTTCGACTACACTGGTTGAAGGAGGTTTGGCAGCGACGGAGTACAAGTTTTGGCAGTGATGGTGTTCTAGGGGTTTCTCTGACGAAGATGGTGTGCGCACCAGATAGAACACGGGACGAAGAACTCATTGGTGTAGAAGACGGCGACAGAGCGTCAACGTCGGCGGCAAATTCGACGGTGCTAGGGTTGGCGACAGAGGAACTTCAGGCTTCGATTCTAGTGGCTAGAGACGAGTAGAGGGGTTGTGGTTGCGGGGAATGAGATGAGAGGAGAAATGTGAAGGTCATGCCCCCTTTTATAGGGTAAAAGCGTAGCCAGAACGATGGGAACGTGAACGAGCATTTTCGGCAAACGCTGCGGCAAAGAGAAATGTGATTAAAAGATGGAAAAATAGTCGATTGAGTGTAGCAGTGAGTGGAAGGTGACCATGGCAATAATTGTGCACGATCTTGAGTAGGAACGAACGCATTATTGCGCTTAAATGACCGAGAATGGAGGCGTTCTGGCTCGGCGAGAAGAAGATGAAAGCGAGGACATGGATGACAGGTGGGGCCGGGTGAGAGTGAGAAAGAGAAGGCTGATGACACAGGAAAAATAGTGACGGGCCGAGGAAATTCGGCCCAAGCACTATTCCTGGATTTTTAAATGATTAAGCGATTAAATAATTCAGTTAATTCATTTAGGGTTTAGAAGATAGTAAATAAAGTCCAAAAATTATGAAAAAATTCATAGAAATTCCTTGAGTCATTTTGGACTTAAATAAATATTTCTAACTCGTAATTGGTTTTTAATTTTGCAAATAATTTATTTTAGCCTTAAAATAATTAGGGAAAAGCTTTTAAAATTTCAGATTTTTTTTATTTTCAACTGGAAAAGGAAATTTGGGCTATTACAACACCTATTGTAATCATTTTGAAGCAAACAATAGAGGAAAGAAAAATAGAAAACATTGCAGTGCAACACCAAATTCCCAAGCGCTATCTTTCTTTCCTTCCTGCGTGTGCGTGTGTTTCTTCCAGCGCGTGCGTGTGCTTCTTCCAGGATGTGCATGTGTTTTATCTAGTGCGTGAGTTTCATCCAGTGTGATCGCATGTTTGCTTCATCTTCGGATCGACATCCAGGTTTTGTTGAGCATGTAGTTTTTTTTCTTTGGATCGGCTAACAATTGGTATCAGAGCCTTGTGCTTGATCCCACGGTGATGTCTCGATCATCTTCCCACTCACCTTCTTGGCCAAGGATTCCCAGCAACATCGGCGCACGTCTAGATGCGAGATCCAACAGCGGCGACTGTGGAGAAGTGGTGTGAGGGAGTCAGGTGGATCGGTCGCCTACCCGATGCTAATGCAAACCAATTATGGAGATTGGGCTCTCGTGATGAGGGTAAACCTGCAGGCGCAAGGCCTGTGGGAGGTGATTGGCCTCGGACTACCGCGGCGACAGGATAGCGCTATCCGCCATAATCCGTGCCGTCCCACCAGAGATGTTATCAACGCTCGCCGTCAATAACACCGCCAAGGACGCATGGGACACCATCAAGACACTACGCATGGGCATCCAGCGCATGCGCGAGGAAAAGGCGCAGACGCTGCACAAAGAATTTGAGGCGATCAAATTCAAGAACGGCGAGTCGGTGGATGACTTCGCAATGCAGCTCACCGGCCTAGTCAACAACTTGAAGATACTCGGGGACAAGTTGGAGGAAGACCGCGTTGTTAAAAAACTCCTCCGTGTTGTCCCGCCGAGGTATACTCAGGTAGCGATCTCAATTGAGACACTCGTTGACTTGCAGACGCTCTCGGTGGAGGAGCTCACTAGACTATTGAAGGCCACAAAAGAGTCCTACGACCAAGATAACACTGACGATGCCAGCGGATGCCTGCTCCTCACAGAGGAGGAGTGGCTTGCGCACATGAAGCAGCACAAACATGGCCAGAGCTCGCCTGGCGGACAGAAGCCCGATGGTGGCTTTGGCAGCAATCGGCATCAAGGAAAGCCAAAGAGCTACGGCAGTGGCTATGCCGCCGGCAGTAGCTGTCATGGCACTACGTCTATTGGCGGTTGTGACGTGTCAAAGAACCAGTGCCGTAACTGTAACAAACATGGGCATTGGGCCAGAGACTGCCGCAAGCCGCGGCGCAACGAGCAGGCCATCCTGACACAGGTCGACCATGACGAGCCCATGCTGCTAATGGCAAAGGTGTGTGCGCCTTCTGAGGCTACCGAGAGCATGATCAAGGACATCATTCTCAATGAGGTGTACACTGATGTGCACCTATGTCGTGAAGAGGACCACCAAGTTGATGCGTGGTACCTTGACACCGGGGCTAGCAACCATATGACGGGGTGCAAAAATGTCTTTGCCGAGCTGGACACCGGTCAAGTTCGACGATGGCTCTTTCATCGACATCCTTGGATGTGGTATGATGCTATTCATGTGCCACAATGGAGAGCACCGTGAGTTGACGGGAGTGTACTACATCCCACGGCTGCGGAGCAACATTATCAGCCTTGGGCAGCTCGATGAGAATGGCTGCCAAATGCTGATCGAGGGAGGCATGCTGCGAATCCGCGATCGCCAGCGTTAGCTTCTCACCAAGGTAAACCGTGTGTGCAACCGATTATATGTTCTCTCCCTGGACATAGCACAACCGGTGTGCTTGGCGGCACGATTTGACGACGACGCATGGCGCTGGCATGCCCGCTATGGTCACCTCAATTTTAAGGCATTCTAGAAGTTGGCACAACGCAACATGGTGCAGGGACTACTGAAGATCAACCATGTCAACCAAATCTATGACAGCTGCTTGGCGGGGAAGCAACGCCATACTCTGTTCCCACAGGAGGCCAAGTACTGTGCGGAGAAACTCCTCGAACTAGTGCATGGTGACCTGTGCGGACCGATCACGTTGGCGACACCGGATGGGAAGCGCTACTTCCTGCTCTTGGTCGACGAGCTCAGTCGCTACATGTTGCTAACACTGCTGGTGACGAAGGATGAGGCGAGAAGAGCGATCAAGCACTTCCAAGCCGGTGTTGAAGTGGAAGTTGGGTGAAAGCTGCAGGTGCTCCGCACTGACCGCGTAGAGTCTTTTTCGAATACGAATGGTAGCTTGTACTAAATAAAAGGGCACCTATTGTAATTAGTTTGAGGCAAGTAGTAGAGGAAAGAAAAATAGAAAACACTGCAGTGCAGCACCAAATTCCTGAGTGCTATGTTTCTTTTGTTCTAGCGTGTGCATGTGTTTCTTCCCATGCGTGCGTGTGCTTCTTCCAACATGTGCATGTGTTTTATCTAGTGTGCGAGTTTCAGCCAGCTTGATCGCGTGTGTGCTTCATCTTCGGATCGACATCCAGGTTCTATCAAGCATGTGGTTTTTCCTTCAGATCGACTGATAGTCCTACAACTCTCCATTGGCCACTGTTGCCTTGTCTTCTAGATCGTGCACGTTGACTATGTTCCTATCGAGCTTGCAGACTTCCTCGCCCACCCAGGCCTCCGCTTTCTTGGTGTCGAGATCGACGACGATGTCCAGCGGTTGCTTGAGGATTGTTGCCTGGAGGTGGCCAATGTGGTGGACCTAAGGGGCGTCGTGGCGGATGTGCTCTGTCGGCTAGGGCTCTGGTGGATAGGGCTGAAGACTCTGGCGCTCGAGGTTATGGGGGCGCGCATCGACAAGCCTTGGTAGGTGTCGCGGGAGCATGTCTGGTACGCCTGCATCGGCGCCTTCTTTAGGGCCAATGGGGGCCATTGCCTTCTTCCACTAGAAAGTTTATTAGAAAATGCCTAATTTGCCTAGTTAAATACTAATATAACACTAAATCAATCCTCTCATCCTAAGCTATCCAAGTTTATGATGTTATATTGGCACCCTCTGTAATTTCTTCCTAGCTCTGCCATTGGCCACATCCAAGGCGTACGACGTCGTGCTCTTCCTCTAGGAGGTGCATGGGTGCTAGGGCATCTTCGTCAGCCTCGACACCGAACGACACAGAAGCTTCCAGTCTGGCTAACCCCGCGTATCGGATCGATGTCCTACAAATCTATGTCAACTGACGCTACCTCATCTTCTAGATCATCCACGTCGACTACATCCCTACCGAGCTCGCGGTCTTCCTTGCCCACCCACGCTTCCAATTTGTCGGCGCCGGGATCAAAGGAGACGTCCAGCTGTGGATGTGCTCTATCGGCCAGAGATTTGGCGGATAGGGTTGAAGACCCTGGCACTCAAGGTGATGGGTGCGTGCATCGACAAGCGACGATAGGTGATGATGAGCAAGTGGGGCGCGCGGGCCATGTCGCGGGAGCATGTCTGGTACAGACACCTTCTCTAGCGCCAGAAGGGGCTATTGCCCTCTTCCCCTAGAAAGTTTACTAGAAGACTTAAATACTAACATAATACTAAACTAGTCTTCTCTTCCTAAGTTATCTAAGTATATGATGTTATATTGGCCTCCTCTATATTTTCTTACCAGCTTCACCACAAGAGAACACATGGCATCAACTTCACTTCAATACGCCCCGTGATTTTTCCTCGGGATAGCATGTACCATTAGGGTGGGCATTCGGTTTATTTAGTTATATCTATTCGGTTTATTCGGTAAAAAATATTTTGGTTTTTGAGAGTTAGCAATTGAATTAACAAAAATAAAATAAAAACCGAACCTAATTAACCAAATTAAATCGGTTCGGCTAATTCAGTATGTTGAACTACACATAGCCCTGGTGGGGAACGTGCGGCTGGCGATCGACGCGGTGGAGGCCTAGCGGCGGTGGGGAACATGGCGGCACTTACGGGCGACTGGCGGCCAGTGCAGTGAAGGCCTGGCGGCGGTGAGGAACGCGGTGGTGGGTGGGGAACAAAGTGGCGGTGGGGAACGAACGGGCGGTGGCGGCATGAATGGGCGGCTGGCGGCTAGCAGTGGAGGCAGCTCTTGGCGATGGGGAACAGTGGTGGTGGCCTGATGGGAACACAAATTGTGGATAGGGATTGGGTTGTGGGCTTGTGGTTGCTGTGTGCGAATGAGAGAGAGAGAGAGAGGATAGGGAATATGTGGATATCATGGGGATATTTATACGATCTTAGGATGATGAGACAATTGGCAATAACTTTGAAGTTTTGTCAAAAGTGGCGGTTTCAGCAAGTGTCAGGATAATCGGTCATCTGCGGCGTGTAAGTCATGAGACGACCATGATCTTGATTATACCGACTTTGAAAGAAGCGATAATACTGCATGATCTTGTAATACCGAAAGTTGCATGACGGTAGGTAAATTCCAGAGAAGATGTTTTGTGGAATTCTGGTCTTCATTGAGAAGCGGTATAACCGACGTTATTGGAGCGGTACGACCGCAGTGCGGTAGTACCGTTGGTAACATGGCGGTTATACCGATTGTGTTGTGAATGTCAACCTTTTTGGAGAACTGGTTTTGGGTTAGGTCAAGTTCATGGGCTTTAGTGCATATGTGTTGCATGATGCATGTTTTCACTAACGTGGGTCAAGTTGTGAAGAACTTGTTCCCGGATTCCATTTCTTTGTCTATTTGTGTGCAGGACGCTTAGAGGTCAACGACGGTCAACGGCGAGAATGATCGAGACTAAGCTTGGAGAGCTGAGGTCCAGAATGATCAAGGATGCCGGGTGAGGTCAATGGACTCAAGCATGGTGCAGAATGGACAAAGGTGACCGAACGGGCAGTTCGGTGTGACGGGTTGGATCAAGCGGCACGAAGGTCGGTGCAAGTGCCTTGGTGGTTTTGGCGAGAGCTGGACGGGCGAGACTTACCGACATGATGAGAACCGTTGATCAACCTACACGTGGCGAAGCAGGCGAGTGCTTCACCAAGATTGGACTTGATCTTCGGAGAAAGATCAAGAATAGGTATTTTGGTAATTTCACCAAATACCGCCTTGGTGACCTTGGACTAAACCGCGGCGCACGACGGTGCGTGGAGAAGCGGTTTAGGTCAAGAGAAGATGAAGACGGTGCTTTGAGATGCGTGCGTGTGTCCCGTTTGTGTGTGGGCCTTAACGGGAGCCCATTAGGGTTAACTCTTCTAGAAGCTAGGCTTCTCTATAAATAGGAGGGGTGCTATCAAGCAACCCTCAAGCACTTCATTTGCAAAACCCTAGTTTGTCTTAGGACTTAGAAAGGAAAGGAGAGGCTTAGGGTTCTAGGGAGTGGATTGATTGTGTGCTCCTTCATTGAGCTTTGTCCTCCAGGATGAAGTGGCTATAAACATCCATCAAACTCGAATCAATCCAAGCAAGTTTTCCCTAAGATGACTTTATTCATGTTCTTGCTCTCTTCTTGTTGATTTTGAGTCTTTTGATGTCTTGTTGGTTTTCCCTCGAGTACTTGCTGTGACATGTGGGTGTGCATCTAAGATCATCTTGATCATTCTTTATCCACGAGTAAGGTTTAGATCATATTTAGGTTTGTTACTTGGTTTTGAAACCTTCTTCACTCAAATTGCAAAAAGTTGGAACTTTGACGTGGATCTAGTGAATCTTTGATTAGAATAGGTTCCTAACCTCCTAGAGAAGACATGGTTCAAGTTTCATGGAGTTTAGTTGGGTGAATCAAAAGTTATATCATTTTTTTGTCTTCGTTTTCAAACTATCGGGTTGAACTCCAGGATAATTGGTCATACCGCTCATTCACCTGTGGTTGTACCGATTATCGGTAGTACCGCGGTTTGTACGCCGGTCGTACCGATGTCCGGTCGTACCACTCATTTGCCTGCGGTCGTACCAATTTTTGGTTTTTCAGCACATCATATGTGTTCTTTGACTGCTGTGTTTTGGGGTTGATTAGGAGTCAACATAAGCCTTCCACTATGCTTATTGATTGATCTTCATAGCTCTAATAGCTATTGGAGTGAAATATGAATTGAATCCAATCTAAACAAAAAATTTATAAAGCTCCTATTCACCCCCCCCTCTAGTCGCCTTTCTGGTCCTACAATTGGTATCAGAACCCGGTTAGTTCTTTTCATAGATATTAACCGGTCTTTAGAGCCATGGCGACTGACAAGTATTCCACCAAACCACCTGTGTTTGATGGAGTCGATTTTGCTTACTGGAAGGCACGCATGCATGCCTACATCGAGGCTCAAGGGCAAGTAATTTGGCTTAAGGTTAAAAATCCCTATGTTGTGCCAGCCAATGACGATGTGATTACTCCAAATGTTGAGGCTAATAGCAAGGCTCGAAACTTTATGATTCAAGGGCTTAGTCGATCTGAGTTTGAGAGTGTTGCTCATTTGAGGTCTGCTCATGAGATCTGGAAGACTCTCTGTGACTACCATGAGGGCTCTACTGCGATCAAGGAAGTGAGACAGAGCCAACTCAAGAAAGAATACTCAAAGATCGAGTAAAGGCCTAGTGAATCTTTAGATGAGCTGTGGGGGAGGTTCTCCAAGATACTTCATGACCTACATGCAGTAGATCTTGTGTTAACTGAATCTGAGAACGCATGTCAGCTCTTGGGTGCTCTTGATGTGAAGGTTTGGGGGATGAAGATCACTTCCATCAATGACAACACTGTCATGAGTGAGCTTACCATGGATAAGCTCTACTCGAGGTTGAAGACGCATGAGATTGACTTCATCTCACGTCTCCCCAAGACAGAGTCGATGGCATTAGTGGTCGACCCATCTAAGGGTAGCTCTTCTGATTCTTTGGATTTTGGCTCATCTGGTTTTTCATTGTCCGCTTTGCACTCTTTGAGCGATGAGCAGCTAGAGAAACTACCTGAGGATGATTTAGCCCTCCTATCCACAAAATTCTCGAGAGTTTACAACAAGGTGAGGAGCAGAAGGAGAGGTGGCCCTGTCACTTGCTTTGAGTGTGGTGAGCCAAACCACATTCGTGTCAGACGCCCCAAGCTGAAGGGCAAGGAGGAGAAGGACTCCCGGAGGCATCCTCAAGCTAGGGATGCAAAAGCCAAGAAGCCAAACTATCGCAAGTTTGTCAGCCGGGTCCTTGCCGCTCTTGAGATTGTTGATATGAGCGATGTGGACTCGGGGACGGAGGACGACGACGATGATTCTCATGGCAAGAAGAAGGCCCAGGATTTCACTGGCATGTGCTTCATGGCCAAGGACTTGCACGACGCCGACTCCTCCAACGACGACGACCCTTTCAGTGATCCCGATGAGGTATGTCCCTCACTCAATGACATGAAACGCGCTTTGGTCGTTGCTGAACAAAAACTGAAGAAGCAAGCTGAAATGATCAAGAGATAGGACACCATGATTGATAATTTGAACCTAGAAGTTGTTAGACTCAAATCCATTGATTCCGTTGATGTTTGTGATTCTTGCTCTAGCTTGCATAATGAATTGACCAATTTGAAATCTGCTCATTCCTCTGTTGCGAATTAACTTAAAGATGCTCTTGATGAACTAGAATCTCTCAAGTCTAGTCCTGTTTACATGAATGCTATTGCTCTAGATGTGACTGCTGTAGATGCTATTCCTTTACCTTGCTCAAATTGTGCCTTGCTTGAATTAAAATTGAATAGCGCTACAAAAGAATTGCTAAAATTTGATGCTAGTCACACTTGCTCTCATTGTGGGGATAATAAGATTAAAATGAAAGAAATGACTAAAATGGTTCTTCATTCTAAATCTGCATCATGTGAAAATTGCCTTAAACTCACAATGGAGAATGAATCTCTAAACAAGACTCTAGAGGAGAAAGCTAAAATTGAACAATCCATGTCCATGACTGCATCCAACAAAGTTATCGATTCTGCTTCTTGTGCTTTTTTTACTGAAGTTGGAACAAATTTAGATGAGATACAAGAGGCGTTTAGAGTCAAATTCAAAGAGCAAGTGAGTAGGATTGAGAATGCTTCTTGTGTGTCTTGTGAAGCTTTAAGGGTTGAGGTAGCTCTTGTTAAAGAAAAGCTTGCTAGGACAATCAAGTCAAATAGGTGTGTCACCTGTAAGGACCTAGCCAAAGAAAATGATTACCTCAAAAAGACCCTTGAGAGATTTTCTAGTGGGAAGAAGAACCTCAACATGATCCTCGACCAATCTAAGGTGAGTGTGAAGAAAAGTGGCCTAGGATTTAATTCCCTAGAGCATTCCAAGAACCATCCACCTAAGGTTGTGAGAGCTGTTGAGAGTGGTATGTTTGAGGTAGAACCTTCTGAGCCATCTTAGGTAGTTTTTAGATCTGCAGGTTTTACCCAAACCCCTTCTAGCAAGACAGGTGCTTCTACTTCAACAGGTCAAACCCCTCAAAAGGTCAAGTACCATTGCACCTTCTACAAGAAGGATGGCCACATCATTGAGTTTTGCTTCCGTAGAGCCAAGATTGAGAGAAAGGGGAGGATGAGTGCCTTGAGGACCATTAGAAGAGTTCCCTCATCTGTGACAGTCTCTAGAGCCAGGTAGCCTGTTTTTCCTGCTAGACATAGGCCTAGGTTCGTAGATGACTTCTTTGACTTTTTTGGTGGCTCTAGGAAGCATTTTGGGTTAGGATATCGTGAGGAGAGACAATGGGTAGCATCTAGACAGGGGGAGTACCGACCTTTTGGTAGGTCGATTCGGAGAGGTTTAGGTGGTTCTCGTGTGCATTCTTGTGATTATTCCTCTAACCATTTTATTGCTGCTTCTACTGCTTTTCCTAAGCATCGTGTGACTCAGTACTGGATTCCCAAGTCTTTAATCACTAACCCCAGTACTGAGGCACAGATGTTTCCTGTTCGTGCTCTGTAGGTCCGTCTTGCGAGGAAGGAGGACATATGGCTTGTTAACTTCGGGTGTTCTCGACACACAACTGGAAATTCTAGATGGTTCTCCTCCCTCACACGTGCATCTGGCAATGAATTGAATACATTTGGGGATGCTTCTACTGGGACCATGACAGCCAAGGGCACAGTGCGCGTCAACAACAAGTTCATGCTTAAGGACGTCGCTTTGGTAAGTAAGCTGAAGTATAATCTGCTATCTTTTCTCAGCTTCTTGATGAGGGTCTGGAAGTGAGGTTCAAGAGTGGTGAGTGTAGAGTTCTAGACTCCTCGGGTGAGCGTGTCTTTGGGATCTCTAGGTTTAAGAGGATCTTTTGTGCTGATTTCAGTGTCTCTTCTGCTTCCAGTCCTAGATGTCTTGTGGCTTTTGATTCTCATGATCTAGTTTTGTGGCATCGTAGACTTGGACACATAGGCTTTGACCATTTGACTAGAGTCAGTAGCAAGGATTTGATTAGAGGGTTGCCTAGACTTAAGACTGTTAGAGACCTTGTGTGCACTCCCTATAGACATAGTAAGATGGTTTCTGCTTCTCATCCACCTCTTACTTTAGTGATGACTGATAGACCTGGTCAGCTCTTGCACTTAGACACTGTTGGCCCTTCTAGAGTCCAGTCTGCAGGTGGAAAATGGTATGTGCTTGTGATTGTGGATGATTTCTCCAGGTATTCATGGGTTTATTTTCTGGTTTCTAAGGACGAGGCTTTTGGCTTTTTTTAGAGAATTGGTCCTTAGATTAGCTGTTGATCTTCTTGGAGCTTTGAGAGCCATTAAGAGTGACAATGGGACAGAATTTAAGAACTCTTCCTTTGCCACTTTCTGCACTGATAGGGGAATTGAGCACCAGTTCTCTTCACCTAAAGTTCCCCAACAGAATGGTGTTGTAGAGAGGAAGAACCGGACCCTTGTAGAGATGGCTAGGACCATGCTAGATGAGCATAGTACACCTAGGAGGTTTTGGGCTGAGGCGATCTCTACTGCTTGTTATGTGTCAAATAGGGTTTTCTTGAGATCTGTGATTGGCAAGACTTCTTTTGAGCTTAGATTTGGTCATAGGTCTAAAGTCTCTCATTTCAAGATTTTTGGTTGCAAATGCTTCATTCTTAAACATGGTAACCTGGATAAATTTGAATCAAGATGTTCTGATGGCATATTTCTTGGATATCCGGCTCATTCTCGTGGCTATCGTGTATTTAATTTGGATACTAACAAAATTATTGAGACTTGCGAAGTCACTTTTGATGAAGCTAGTCCTGGTACTAGACCCGATGATGCAGGTTCACAAGTTTCTAAGAGTATCTTCGTCGATGACGACTCTGAGGATGAGGACCCAATCCATCCTCTAGTCACTTCTGAGATGGTTGGAGAGCCTGCTTCTACTTCTCCAGTTTTAGCTGAGCAGCCTCCTCCTACCTTCACCGACGATGTGAGTGGCTCTGCTCCTACCTCCACAGCTTATGAGGTAGAGGCCACTTCTGCACCAGGACCTCTTCACATTCGGCGACAGCATCCATCTAAGCAGATGATTGGGGATCTTCATGAGCGAATCACTCGCTCCAAGTTTATCTCTCCAGATTCTCATGCACATTCTGCTTTTGTCGCGTCTTTTCAACCCCGAGATGTCACCCATGCTTTATCCGATTCCTCTTGGGTCAATGCCATGCATGAAGAGCTTGAAAATTTTGAAAGAAACAAAGTCTGAACCTTAGTTGAACCTCCACCTAATCATAATGTAATTGAAACAAAATAGGTTTTCAAAAATAAGCAAAGTGAGGATGGGTTGGTAGTTCGTAATAAGGCTAGGCTTGTAGCTCAAGGTTATTCCCAAGTAGAAGGCTTAGACTTTGAAGAGACCTTTGCTCCTGTAGCTAGATTAGAAGCCATTCACATTTTGCTAGCATTCGCGGCATCTAAGGGCTTTAAGATTTTTCAAATGGATGTCAAGAGTGCTTTTCTTAATGGTTTCATAGAAGAAGAGGTCTTTGTCAAGCAACCCCCTGGTTTTGAAAATCCCAAATTCTCAAACCATGTGTTTAAGCTCTCCAAAGCCTTGTATGGATTGAAGCAAGCCCCTAGAGCTTGGTATGATAGGCTTAAGAGTTTCTTGCTTAAAAATGATTTCAAAATGGGAATGGTTGATAAAACCTTGTTCACTCTCAGGCATGGCAGTGAATTTTTATTGGTTCAGATTTATGTGGATGATATTATATTCGATGGTTCTTCTCATGCTTTGGTGTCTAGATTTTCAAATTCTATGAGCAAGGAGTTCGAGATGAGTATGATGGGCGAATTAACCTTCTTCCTTGGTCTTCAAGTCAAGCAACTGAAAGAAGGCACATTCATTCATCAAAGTAAGTACACAAAGGACCTTCTTGGTAACCCGACATGGGAAGCGATGGCCAATGTCTACTCCCATTGCTACATCCACCGTGCTGGACCTTGATGAGGATGGAGAGCCCGTGGACCAGAAGGAGTACCGCAGCATGATTGGCTCTCTTACCTACCTCACGGCGTCGAGGCCGGACATACAGTTTGTTGTGTGTCTGTGCGCTCGATCTCAGGCTTCCCCTCGTGCCTCTCATCGTCAAGCAGTGCGTCGTATTTTCAGGTACCTCCAGGACACTCTTGACTTTGGGCTTTGGTATTCTTCCGATTCTGCTCTCTCCATTCGGGCTTTTTCTGATGCTGATTTTGCGAGGTGTAGAGTGGATAGGAAGAGTACTTCTGGCACTTGTCATTTCTTAGGCACCTCTCTTATCTCTTGGTCTTCTAGAAAACAGTCCTCTGTTACACAGTCCACCGCCGAGGCTGAGTATGTAGCTGCAGCCAGTAGTTGCTCTCAGGTTCTCTAGATCTTATCTACTCTGCGGGATTATGGGTTGTTTTTGGATAGTGTTCCTCTTTTCTGTGACAATACTAGTGCCATAAACATTGTCAAAAACCCAGTGCAACACTCCAGGACTAAGCACATTGACATTCGATATCATTTCCTTGGAGACTATGTAGAGAAGCGTGATGTTGTGCTTCACTTTGTAGAGTCTGAGCAGCAGGTTGTGGATATTTTCACTAAGGCTCTCAATTCTTCTCATTTTGCTTCTTTGCGGGGAGAGTTGGGGGTTATTAGTCCTCTTGGCCTGTTTTGATGGGGAGTTGGCTCTTTTGCATTCATTGTATCATACTGCATTTTAAAATCAGCAACTTGCATTGTAATATAATTTCATGGAGCTTTAATTATTATCCTTGTATGACTTGATTTCATACTTTATACCTTAACATGTCTTGTGCTAGGTTGCTAGATTTCTTTTATGGCTTTTCATGTATAGCTTAGTCTTTGCCATGCTAACTTTATTATCTGTGAGAAAATTGAATCAAAACATGACTTGTTGTATCTTGTGACTAGTTTTGCTATAGTGATCCTCTGATGATTCACGCCATGTCATATAGGCTAAATTGAGTCTTGAACTTACTTTGAGTTTAAAATTGATCTATGATAGTTCTTAAGTCAAGCAAATGAAAAATGAGTTTTTCTGTGCGAAAAAACTGATCTCACTAATTCTTTCTCATGAGACGGCTTGCTATTGCACTAGGCATAAACTCAAGGGGAGTTTTGGATGACCTCGACCACTCTCTTAAGCTTCTTGCTTGAGATGGTCGTGGCAAGGCTTGAGATCTAGCACAATGCTAAGAAAACAAATTGTCAATTGGTTGAAACTTAGGAGGCAGTTGTGGATGGCTCCTAGTCCAGGACTTGCTTTACTAAGATAAAACCAAAAAATTTCAGCAAAATGCTCAATGTGCTAAATTCCAAATGCTTGCACAAATTAATTCATAACTGAACTCATAGCGCTCAAAATTGACTCATTTTCTAGTTTATGGGTTCCATTTTGCTTATAGACATGGATTGACTCATTTTTGGATACCTTTAGTTAAACTATGATCTTGAGCACTTTGTCATGCAACCAATTCATTTAATTCAGATTATTGCTATTTTAGCCTTAGCTTTGCTATACATGTTTTGCTATGATAGAAAGTAGCTTCTTCACATAATATGGCTTGGTGTAATACTTGTACAGTCCTCATGGATAATTTTCATGGCTCCTGTGTTAAAAATTGAATAAATTGCAGCCATTCCATGTCATTCATGCTCTATCTTCCTCTATGCACCTTGATGAATCTATTGTCAAAGGAGGAGAAATGGTAAAAATGGACAAATAGGGAGAAATGAATTTTCACGAAATTTGTTGATCATGGTGAGGGGGAGCATCTCATATGTATTTTTGTGATCCTATTGCCATTTATGAACTTGAATTGCAATTCTTGCATCATCACAATGATCAAAGGTCAAATTGAACAATTATTCTTTCATATAGACCTTAAGTGAGACTTTTGACTCTTCTCTGGATATTGAAGCTTTCTAGTTTTCTTTTGCCTTATCTCACTTGTCGTTCCTATTCTGAAGCCAACTTGGTCATTTCTATTGTTTTCTCTTGCATTTGGACCAAGTTGTGCCTTTGCGCAAAAACGTTGAGTTTTTCTTTCTCAAACCTCAAAACTTACATTTTTGGGAAATTGCCAATGTGTTCATCAAGGGGGAGATTGTGGATATCATGGGGATATTTACATGATCTTAGGATGATGAAACAATCGGCAATAGCTTTGAAGTTTTGTCGAAAGTGGCGGTTTCAGCAAGTGTCAGGATAATCGGTCATACCGGCGTGTAAGTCGTGAGACGATCTTGATCTTGATTACCGACTTTGAAAGGGCGGTAGTATCTGCATGATCTTGAATACCGAAAGTTGCATGGCGGTAGGTAAATTCTAAAGAAGATGTTTTGTGGAATTCTGGTCTTCATTGAGAAGCGGTATAACAAGCGTTATTGGGCGAGACGACCATGATCTTGGTAGTACTACCGTAACACGGCGATTGTACCGATTGTGTTGTGAATGTCGACCTTTTTGGAGAATTGGTTTTGGGTTAGGTCAAGTTCATGGGCTTTAGTGCATATGTGTTGCATGATGCATGTTTTCACTAACGAGGGTGAAGTTGTGAAGAACTTGTTCCCGGATTCGATTTCTTTGTCTATTTATGTGCAGGACGCTTGGAGGTCAACGACGGTCAACGGCGAGGATGATCGGGACTAAGCTTGGAGAGCTGAGGTCCAGAACGATCAAGGATGCCGGGTGAGGTCAATGGACTCAAGCATGGCGCAGAATGGACAAAGGTGACCAACAGGCGATTGGTCTGACGGAGGTTGGATCAAGCGGTGCGGGGGTCGGTGTAAGTGCTTGGTGGTTTCGGCGGGAGCCGGACGGGAGAGACTTGCCGACATGATGAGAGACGTTGATCAACCTACACGTGGCGAAGCAGGCGAGTGCTTCACCAAGATTGGACTTGGTCTTCGGAGAAAGATCAAGAATGGGTATTTTGGTAATTTCACCAAATACCGCCTTGGTGACCTTGAACTAAACCGCAGCGCAAGACGGTGCGTGGAGAAGCGGTTTAGGTCAAGAGAAGATGAAGACGACGCTTTGAGATGCGTGCGTGTGTCCCGTTTGTGTGTGGGCCTTAACAAGAGCCCATTAGGTTTAACTCTTCTAGAAGCTAGGCCTCTCTATAAATAGGAGGGGATGCTGTCAAGCAGCCCTCAAGCACTTCATTTGCAAAACCCTAGTTTGTCTTAGGGCTTAGAAAAGATAGGAGAGGCTTAGGGTTTTAGGGAGTGGATTGATTGTGTGCTCCTTGGTTGAGCTTTGTCCTCCAGGATGGAGTGGCTGTAAACATCCATCAAACTCGAATCAATCCAAGCAAGTTTTCCCTAAGATGAGTTTATTCATGTTCTTGCTCTCTTCTTGTTGATTTTGAGTCTTTTGATGTCTTGTCGGTTTTCCCTCGAGTACTTGCTGTGATCTAGCTTGCTGTGACATGTAGGTGTGCATCTAAGATCATCTTGATCATTCTTTACCCATGAGCAAGGTTTAGATCTTGTTTAGGTTTGTTACTCGGTTTTAAAACCTTCTTCAGTCAAATTGCAAAAGGTTGGAACTTTGACGTGGATCTAGTCAATCTTTGATTAGAATAGATTCCTAACCTCCTAGAGAAGACATGGTTCAAGTTTCATGGAGTTTAGTTGGGTGAATCAAAAGTTATATCATTTTTGGTCTTCGTTTTCAAACTATCGGGTTGAACTCCAGGATAATCGGTCGTACTGCTCATTTACCTGCGGTTGTACTGATTATCGACAGTACCGCGGTTTGTACGCTGGTCGTACCGATGTCCGGTCGTACCACTCATTTGCCTGCGGTCGTACCAATTTTTGGTTTTTCAGCACATCATATGTGTTCTTTGACTGCTGTGTTTTGGGGTTGAATAGGAGTCAACATAAGCCTTCCACTATGCTTATTGATTGATCTTCATAGCTCTCATAGCTATTGGAGTGAAATATGAATTGAATCCAATCTAAGCGAAAAATTATAGAGCTCCTATTCACCCCCCCCCCCCCTCTAGTCGCCTTTCCGGTCCTACATAATAGCTCAGTAAGGGGTGGTGGTCTAGTGGACGCTTGGGCTGGGTAGTGTGGTAGAAGTCGACAGTCGGGGTGGAAAGTGGGCCTTGGAGTTGCAGTGGGCATTTACGGACTCAGGTGTTATTAGTTCGGTAATTCGATATATTTGGTTTCTTAGAGTTGGAAACTGGACCTAATATCGAACAATGAATAGAGTCAGAAAACAAAACCGAACCGACCACCAAAAACCGAATAAACCAACAATTTTGGTTAATTCAGTTCGGTTCGGCAAAAAACAATGCCTACCCCTACGTAACATGGTTTGCATGAGCTCATAGGCTCATTGTTGTAGTTCAAATCAATTGATTTTTGCTATTTGCGTGTGATGCAGGAGGAATGCAAATAGAGGCAGATAAATATCTTTACCAGTGGGCGTGGTTGCAAATCAAATCCTCAACATGTTTTAAAATTTGTATTTTTCTCATGAGGAGAGCACTATAGCACCTCCCACAATCCTTATCAATCGACCCTAAAAGCAAAGGTGGAAATATGTATTTAGAAAATGAGAAGTACATGTGAGAACCAGGGTTTTGGATACCAGAATTTTTTTTACGGGAGGTGGCCGATATGGCCGAAAATCGGAGGCCGAAATTTTCAAATAAAATTTTGAATTTTTCAGATTTTAATATCTAAAAAGATCAAACTCAAGCAAATCCGCTTTTTTGGGCAAAATTCATCCAAACCAATTTTTTTTGGGACCGGTTTGGATTCCTACCACCCCCCTGGTATGGCTGAAATTTTTGATATTTTCGACTGAAAATCAGAACACTAGTGAAAACACGCGGTTCCCACATCGGAGAACACTAAAGCACCTCCCACGATCCTTTCAATCAATCGACCCTAAAAGCGAAGGTGCAAATATGTATTTACAAAATGAGAAGTGATTTTCATGAATTTCAAAAATTTTGGTTGCATTTCAAAATTTCCAAAATCTTTGCCTTGCCTCAGAAGTCATATTTGCAAAAACCTCACAATTTTTTTTTGTGCAAACCCAAATTAATTAAAAACTTGGTTGTGGCAAAATATTTTCAAATTTTTGTAGGACCGGAAAGGCGATTAGAGGGGGGGGTGAATAGACTCTTTCTCTATTTTTCTCCTCGATCAAACTCAACACTACTTTCACTCCAATAGCTATAAAGCTATAAAGATCTGTATACAGGCGCAGCGGATGACCTGTGTTGAATCCGATCAAACCCCGACGCAAAAGACCAAAAACATCTCACAACCCCAGCCGTCGCCGGCTTATGATCTTGTGGACGGCGTCGCACGCACTGTATGTCGCAACAACCACAAAGTGCCGAGCCGACAAGCAGGCAAAGAAAAACTACGGCAAAGCAATATTTAATTCTGAAACAGCAAAACGCACAGCAATTAAAAACAAAACTCCAGTCGCATCAAGATGGCAGCCACAGCAATTAACACCAAAGCCTCAGCACAGAAAAACTACAGCCGCAGCGATTCCATCTCTGAGCCATTGCCGCCTTGATCTCTACAAGCTGCCGCAAGCATTTGATCACACAGAGCACCAAGAAACTTCACTGAAAGCAGACCGCAAAATCTTTTCTATGCAGCCTACAGCACCCCTTTTTTTAACTACCGAAGAACCTACACACCGCAGCACAGGCTCCTGTTTTCTCCAGATAAACGCCGCCGCCGCAACTTCATTTTTTGCGGGGCTCCAGTTTTTCCAACCGACCACAGAGCAATCAAATCACACAAAAGCAAGAACCACTGGAACTTGAAACTAGCGCAGCTATTTAAAAACACGGATTCAATCGCAACAATGATAGCAGGCCAGGCAGCAAACCAAAGAAAACGCCGGCCGATTCAGCTGCAACCGCACAAAACTAAAGATCTGACAAGCAGTAAATACAACTAATTTAATCTCTCAGGACAGACCATCACGCAGCCGAGCGGACAAGATCTGGATTTCTACGGGCGCAGGCCGAACAAGGACCCGGTCACTGACTTGATGACATCCAAATAAACAACTTCAACATCAAATCAACACAAGCTTGACCTCTTACACGCCGCCAAGAACCCGTTTTTGCGGGCGCTGCTATTCTCTCGGGCACTCAGACGCTGCGCTACAGGTGCTCATTTTTTTTATTATGGGGAGCAGGCCGCCGCCCCAAGCTCTTTTCTGGAGCAGCTGTCTAGGCGCAACAGATGGCAGTCACATCAAATAAACAAATCAAAAACCAAATCAAAACTCAGAGCAAAGAGTGATCACTAGTGTGCACCAAACCATTAGAAGCCGATCGGATCTTGATTTTTCTGTGAGACCTCGGGACTACAGCCGCCACTAAAGGGCTCTCCAAAAACTCCTAACCTAAAGCCACTGCTTTTCTGCAGGGCAGAGAGGCCGCCGCCTCACACACTGTATTTTCGGGAGCTCTGCTTTTCTCCAGGCTCGATTTTTCCTCTACAGGGGCGCCGCCACCACTCTCTTTCTCCAGGGCAGTGGCCGCCGCCACAGGAATTCCTAATATTTTCAGGGGCGCAGCACAGGGCTCTAAAGCACAACCCTCAAGATCCCATCTCAGCTCCTTTTATACAGACAGCTCTTAACCCTAAAACCCTTTTAGAATTGGAGCTAAACCTAATGGGCTTTCGTTAAGGCCCAACATCAACGGAACACACACGCACGCATCTCAAAGCGTCGTCTTCAACGTTGATTGATCTAAACCGCTTCACCATGCGCCGACCCGCGCCGCGGCTTAGTCAAAAGGTCACCAAGATGGTATTTGGTAAAATTACCAAAATACCCCTTCTCGATCCTTCTCCAAAAGACCGAGTCCACAGATCGTGAAGCAATCGCCTGCTTTGTCACGTGTAGGTTGATCAACGGCTCCATGTCGCCAAGTCTCTCCCGTCCGGATCCCACCGGCACCACTGAGCATTTGCAACGACTCCCGCACCGCTTGATCAACGGATCGCCGACCGAATCGCTCGTTCGGTCATCCTTGTCCATTCTGCGCCACGCTTGAGTCACTTGACCTCACTGGCATCCATGATCGTTACGGACCTCGGCTCTCCAAGCTTAGTCCCGATCCTCCTCGCCGTTGACCGTCGTTGACCTCCAAGCCACTGCCTGACAATAGACAAGCAAACACGAATCCGGGAACAAGTTCTTCACAACTTGACCCACGTTAGCCAAAACATGCAACATGCAACACATATGCATTAACAAATATGGATATGACCTATCCCAAAATCAATTCACCACTTATATCAACATTCAGCACAAAAGCCGGTCAGACCGACGCTGACTTGACAGATCTGAAACTTTGTCGAAAACACTTGAAACTTCAAACCAAAAGCCACATTGCCAATTGTTTCATCATCCTAAGATCATGGGCATATCCCCATGATATCCACAATTTTAAATTCAAATCAAAGTTTACAAAGCAAATAAAAGTTTAAACCTTTTTTCTTTCCCCCTCTCCTCCTCATGTCAAAACCCACAGAGCCGACCTAGCCGCCACTTCTTTCTTACTTCGCTCTCTCTTCCCCGCAGCCTGGCCCAGCCGGCTTCACTACTTCAAAACAGGCTATAGAAGATGCCTCATCACAGACAGTTTATAACTAGAACCGTTTGTGATAATTTACAGACGGTTCTTATTACGAACCGTCTGTGATAGTCTAGCTAATCATAGACGGTTCTATAATAGGAACCGTCTGTGAATTATCAGGCAAGTTGTGGACAGAAATTTTAGGCAAGTTCACTATCCCAGAAGCAAACATGGCACGCGTGGAACGGCAGGCGTTGCTCGCGATGGAACACGCGTGGAGGACCTTCAAGAGTACGCTTGTCACGAAGTACATGACCACGGGTCGGACGCCCTTCACGAAGTTTCCATTCTTGTCGCGGGATATATGGGATGAGTTTGTGCGGATGAAGACGACAGCCGAATTTCAGGAGCAAAGTGCAGTGCACAATCTCCAGGCACGAAACACTCACCCCCACAGACTCGGCACCGCTGGGTACGCGAGTAAATCCACGGAATGGGCGGCGGAGGACGAGAATGCAATCGGACCATTTGCTGAGATCGCAGACGAGCGTGCCCTAAGTTGGTTAAGAGCGAGGACAAAAGTCACGTCTTCGGGCAACATCTCTTTCACAAACCCGGCAAACCAAGAAGTGTCCCAACGTTTGGTAAATATATCGAACTACCTAGTTGTTAATAAGTCTATAACTTCATAGTGTCTATAATAACATGATGACCTCTTGCAGCATGAATTGACTGCCGAAACTTCCCAAGGCTCCTTCCAAGCAGACAGAGAGAAGGATATACTATCTACGGCCCTAGGAAACAAGGAGCACCCGGGTCGCACGCGAGGCCTTGGGGTGTATGTACCTTGGAGTTACGGATTTCGAGGCGACTACGACATGTATAGGAGTAGGAAGAGATCTAAGACCGAGCACGGGGACCGGTTGGTACAGATGCTTACTACAAAATTTCAAGGACAGATAACAAGATTGCAGGATCAAATGAATCAACTCCTGAATGAGTCGCAAGTCGCCCCTATTATTTTGGGAGCCAATCCTCCTCGACATCGGAATAGCGTTGCGTCCACGCATAATTCTGAACATGATTACATCCAATGACCTATTGATGACATCAAGGTAATGTACATCTCTGGAATACCCCAAAGATAGACCTATAGGACACCTTAACTAATTGTGTATCGTTTTGTAGGAGCCGACGCCCTACAAGCTCCAAGTGAGGATGGTTGGGTCTATTTCTATTGAGGCTGGGCAGGGGATGGCATATCCATGCCAGGAAGGGACAGTGCAGCACGGTGCCCAGCTGGCGTAGGGTTACGCCAGGGTCTAGGTGGACATAGTACATGACAATTTCATAGCCATCCCGTTGGAGATTCGCCCGAACGAAAACATCAGAACACTAGGGGATGCCATGCACACTTTTATCCAGTGGCCCAAGAAGGACATTGCCCTGGACCCAGTAGTGCCGCGATCATGACACGACCATTTCTCTCCAATGGGACCCTCGATGAAGACGCCGTATCAGTTCCCGAGTCATCTCGCAGGAAGACGTGTAGCGGGCCAGTCGTTAAGGCCAAATCAAAATCGATGAACATTAAGATGCCTCCCAAGTCTGGAAAGTACTCCATCGGAAAACCGTTGTGCTCCGACACAGAATTACTCTGCACTGGAGTAGGTTGTCAGGCTTTGCATGCCTAGTACATGCGGAAGACCAAAGAGAAGGGGTGCGATACTGGAATCACCATCAGATACATGGATAAGCATTTCTTCAACGGGTCGGGCCACTTCGTCGTGGGCTTCAATGACTTATACGACCTATTCAACCTCACTGCCCTCGACGCCTCGCTTCTACGATGTTGAACACTGTAAGTGTCTATAAGCAAGTTCTACATTCACGTAATACCGGTAAATATCACAACTCATTGCTTATGTATAGATACATGATGCAAAAAGCCCGGGATTGGTCCGAACCGGTGGGTTTCCTCGACCCACACGTGGTCTCTATGCAAACCATCGAAGAAGACATATCCTTCATCGAGAAATACATAAAGGCAGCATTGCTTCGCCAGGACCAGAAGGACTACATAGTGGTGCCTTTCAACCAGGAGTAAGTGCTTCACTACTTGCTATATAAATTTTATTTGTACTTTATACGCAACACGAACTTAGGTTTCATGACTATAGCGACATACATGAGTAGGTACCACTGGATCCTTATAGTCATTGTACCAAAGTGGAACAAGGTAATATACCTTGATTCCCTACTCAGCAAAAAGCACGACTTCAGCCTTATGCTTATTTCCTCCATACATAGCTCTATTGTAGTCTTCCTTCGTTTGAAATGGCCGAGGATAACTTTTTTGAATCATGTAGGTCGTTCATCACCTATATTGACGACGGAGGACCATACAAGGGATCGAACGCCACACTGCAACACAGGACGCGATTTCCGGTACGCGCTACAACACAATAATTTTATATCATACTTCGTAATAATGCGTCTCAAACTGACTATACCTATATATGTAATTCTATTTTTGCAGTGCCGCCAGCAAAAAAATGATCAGCTATGTGCATTCTACGTTTGCCATCATATGCAGCAAATCATTGCTTCTAAGATGAAGGATCCCAAGGTTTGTCAATCTCAAAATAATTATTTCCTAATTATAAATTTGACTGTATATGCTTATGACTTTACTCTTGCTAGCGACAGGACTTGATCATAGATTTAGATGCACTCGTTGCGAAAGACATCGCGGACATTCGAGGGAAGCTCTGCGCCTTCAACAAGACACAGATCATTAACCCCAACAGAGAGTTTCACTCCGTCACTGACGCAAAGTTTCACTCCGTCGACACCTCTCAACCTCCCGTAAACAATTGATTCAATTGTAATCCAATTGTAACTATAGTGACAATACTTGAACAAATTCTTTTGAAATTTATTTTGAGTAATGATCACTTTGAGTTGTCAACAATTGATTATCTGTGATGTATCTGTTTTCTGCATGCTTGTTTTCAGAGGGTATGGCTAGCAATTCCTGAGGCTAGCTAAAAATCAAAAGAAAAATAGTTAGGTATAAAGAACTATCACAGACGGTTTTTTATTGAAACCGTTTGTGAAGGTATCATATCACAGATGGTTTCCATTAAAAACCATCTGTGATACATAGGATATCACAGATGGTTCTATTTCCTAACCGTCTGTGATATGTCTCAAATCATAGATGGTTTGTAAATAGAACTGTCTATGATATTCTACGTATCACAAACGGTTTTTAATGGAAACCGTCTGTGATACTATACCTTCATAGACGGTTTCAACAAAAAACCATCTGTGATAACCGTATCACAGACGGTTTTTGAACCGTCTGTGATAACCGACTGTTATCACAGACATACAAATTCAGACGGTTCAAAAACCATCTATGATGACGGTTCAGAACCGTCTGTGATGAGCCTGTATGTACTAGTGCTTGCATCGTCGCGCTTCCCTCCTTCTCTTCTCTCCCCCCGCAACCCAGCTGGCCCACGAGAGAGCCAAGCCCGACAAGCAGGAGTCGTGGCTGCCAGCCCAACTCCCTCTCTCGCGTGCTCATTGGCGAGCGGCCCTCGAACATCCCAATTTTTGGACTTTATTTATTGTTTTCTAAAAACCTATTTCCTTTTTCCCGTCGTCCCATTTCCCGTGCTCCAGCCTCTTTGTTTCAACCACCCCTTCGGTTCCAACCACCCTTTTGGTTTCGACCACCCCTTCGGTTTCGACCACTCTCTCGGTTTCGACCACCCTCACCTCAACGCGTTCTTCCACCCTCTTTATCCTCAGCGACGTGCATTAAATGCCATCATCTCCGCCGCACCGTGCACATTAAATGCCGTTGTCTCCTCAACGACATGCGCATTAAATGTCGTCATCTCTGTCGTGCCACCACGAATGCCGCCACTCCATCTTGTCACTCGGTCCTCCTCCTTCCTCTTTAAATGGAGCCCCAGGGAGCCCTTTTTCCCTCCTCTTGTTTTCCTCTCAACTCTCCCCCTCTCTCTCTCGCCCTCGTTTCGCCTCGCTTCAAGTTTCGCCGTCGTCGACTGGAGCTCGCGCCACCACCTCTAGCACCACCGTCAACGCTTCTCCGCTGACGTGGTCTTCGCCGTTGGCTTCGTAAGATCGTGGCCTACCCGGTGCGCACCTCCTCGCCGCCGAAGAGTCTCTAGAGCGCCCCGCCGTCTTCGACCGCTCCGCCGAGCCTCGCCGTCGGCCATCTCGCTACTGCTCTCATCGTCGCCGTCGGTCACCATCTTTCGACCAGATAGTTGAAACCTTCTGACCAGTCGAACCTTCTTTGACCAGGTAGTCGAAACCTCCTTACGACCATGTGATTTCAAAACTTCCGAGAGCCCGTTCGAACTCCGATTTGAATGATTCAAAACTTTAAATTCATCTAAATTAAGTACATTTCTTTTGGTTCTAGTTTGGTAATTTTTTGGATTTTATTTGGATTTGTTTTATTTATTTGGCTCTTTTCGCACGTATAGATTCCGGTGTTTTCAAAGAATTCCTGGACCCGACGACCGAAGCACCGCAACCCTTCAATGGAAGCAAGTCATAGACCTTTGATTATATTGATCCTATTTATAAAATTATATTGTTTTATATCAACATGCATTGCTAGTTTTATAATAATGCTTTCGGGAATAGCTAAATGTCTAATTGCCATTATGTCTCCATGAATAATTGCTAGACATGTATCCTTGAACACCATAGGTTGGGTTAATCTTAGTTGGACATATTTAATTACCAACATGGGTGTGTATTATGCTTAGCCATGCTATAGTTGTACGATGGGATTCATGATCACATATTCTTAATGATTAATTTTGACCTAATGATATATGGAATTATGGTGCGATACCACTATTGTGCAACTGTGGTGCGAGGTCACAGTTGTTTCAATTGTGGTGCGATGTCGCAGTTATTAAAATTTGTTGTGCTATGGTAAGGGTTGTCATTTGGTCGGGTTGAACGAAAATGATTTTTGCTCAAGCGAGTGGTCAGTGGCAAAGGAGGAGTGTGCGAAGCACGGTGCAGGAAGTACTTTGTTGGGTGTGGGAAGCACTTAGGTGTGCGAAGCACATGAGATGAGGTAGTCTCGCCTGAGCAACCACTAAGGACTTAACTTTGTGCGCCATTGATCTGGGCCTTACCGTGCAACCACAAGTCTATTTATGGGGTAGACCTGGCCAACTAATTAGCAATATTTTGAGCCGGTTCTGTTTGGGTTGATAAGTGGCGCAAAAGGGGGCCGGGGTGGCGAATCCTTACCGAGCAGAATCGAGTTAAAATAGAGCTTTGTAAAAGCCTTATGATAATCGTTTAGTCGCACATATTCGGAAGTGTGTCAGACGGACATTACAAACTGATTATCTCTTATGGGTCAAGCTGTACAACCTCTGCAGAGTTTAAAACTATTCGAATAGCTGTGTCCCCGATTATGGACAATGCCTATTGATTTCACACGAGGGGTAGATTTTCCTTAAAATGGTGGAATAGTTTGGTTGGGAAGTGAACAGGGTGTTCACCGGTTTTCAGTTGGAAAGTAAGCGGGAGGTTTTATTGGATGTTTCAAAGCAATTGCCTACTTATTTATTATTGTTTTCAAGTATGCTTTTTAATCTATTTACCGTATTTACTATCAATACTGCTTTCTGCAAAATAGCCATAAAGCTATCCTTGTCAAGCCTTGCATAAGTACTATCTGCATACATTTTCCTACGACTTGCTGAGTACTTTATGTACTCACGGCTTTGCGCCATTTATTGTTCAGTCACCGTAGAAGAACCAGGGAGCACAGCGCTCTTTGAGGAGGAATACTTCGAAGACTATGCAAACTAGGTCGCGTTCTTCACTCGATTGCCTGTGGGCATGTCGGATGGCTACCACGAGTTATTTTATTCCGTTGCAAGTTTACTCTGTTGTCATTAAGCCCTGTGTGGCAAATTACGTAAAACTTGACCATAAGGTCATTTTTGCTACTAAGTAATATTAATTTGTCTGCTTCTTAGCTACCTTGTTGTATGGATATGATTTCATCAATGTTGCCAACTGTGTGGACTAGCTAATGATCATGGGACTAGTTCAGAATACACAGAGGGTCTCGGAGTTGCATATCCAGGGTCTCGACAGAGATGGTATTAGAGCCATATTGACTGTAGGACACAACCATAGTTAGCATGGTCATTTAGTCAAAAATTTCAAAATTTATTTTATAAATCAAACCAACCCAATTAACCTAAATAGTTATTCTTCTCTCATCTTATTCTATTATCTTCTCATCTTATTCTAATCTTTTCTCATATCATTCTCAGGTTCTTATCTCTCACCCTTTCTGAAACTTCATTTTTGAATTTAAAAAAAATTGACCTCCTTACCTCACGAATCTCTATAGGATCGAGCTTCCCGTGATTGAAGCGATGGATGCCCTGGAAGTTTTAAGAGATATTGTTTGTGTCGAATTGACAATCTATATAGGTTAGGTTAGAAGTGCTTTAGCAAAGTTACCCTTCTTAGCTTTAGTATCGTTTAGTCCGTATAGGATCTTTTTAAGTGAGTGTCGCCTTTATTGCCTCTTAATAGCTTTCCAGCTATTTGTTCTTTGGGTTTAACCAACTTTCTCCAATTAGGTTTTTCTGTCTTTCTCCCTTGTTCTCTCTTGTCTTTTGTGCTTTTCCCCCTCACCTATCATGCTTTCTTCCTCTCATCTATTAAACTCGTGAAGATTTGTTGCAGATGGTTCAGACCTGCAACTCTGCAAGTCAGGATCCATACACCAACTCCCCTAGCCGCATTAGCAGATCAGGGTTTGGGTCAGTTTATGGCAATTCAGACTCAGTTGATGAATGTCATGATGTAGAATAAGAATCAGATAATGAATCAACAGAATCAGACCGCTGCTTCTTTAGTCGCAATGCTGAACCAAAACAATCAAGCAGCTGTCATACCACCACCACTACAAGCTTTTTAGTAATCAAAGTTTGTAGAGTTTATGAGGACGCATCCGCCTACCTTCTCTAACTCATCTGAACCTTTGGACGCATATGACTGTCTGCGCTCCATAGCAAAGAAGCTGGCCCTTACTCGATGTGATGATCGCGAGAAGGTTCTGTACGCCGCACATCAGCTTGAGGGCGCTGCCGCAGAATGGTGGGAGAATTACTGTTTAGCCCATGATAATCCACAAGATATTACCTAGGCTGAGTTTTCAACAGCTTTCTGTCACTCTCATGTCCCAAATGGTATGGTAGAAATGAAAAAAAAACAAGTTCCGTGAGCTAGAGCAAGGAACCCTGTCAGTGAGTGACTACCTCAACAAGTTCACTCAACTTTCTTATTATGCTCAAGAGGACATTGCCACAGATGATGCACATCAGAAACGTTTCAAGCGTGGACTCAATCCCAGTTTGAAGGTGCAAGTTGTTGGCAATGACTATGTAGATATCCAGCATATGGTGGATAAGCCTGTGCTCATAGAAGATTCTCATCGTGAACTAGAAGAATCCCGCAAAAGGAAGATGATGCAGCATGGGTCTCATCAAAATCATTCGCACAGATTTAGAATGAATGTGCAGCATCTCGTCCATTTCGCTCCTCCTACCACATTCAGAACCACTACATCGACACCTCGTCTAGCTGTTTCAAGAGTCAGTAACAACAACCAACCACAGGGAAGCAACAATTCGGCTGAAAACTTAATCAAAAATCTAATTTAAAACACATTTAGTGTATGAGTCCCTGACATATGGTACCACCCACTTTTCCAGTTTTAAAACATGTTTTTAAAACCAAGAGACTGAGATGTGGACCCCCCAGCCTTCAGTTAATTAAAATAAAAATAGGTTTAATCATTAGTTAATAAATAACAAGTCTATTACATGTGGGACCATCTCTATTTTTATAAATAAAATCAAGAAAATGGAAATATGAGTCACTAACAAGTAGGCCCCACATGTAACAAAATAAAAGTCGAAAAAAATGAGAAAAGTCGCTTTCAGTTCAGAGGAAATATACGCTTTCTCCATTGGAAAGCATAAACCTCAGAAGAAATCAGAGAAAAATACACTTTCTCTGTTAGAAAGTTTAAACCTCAGAAAATATACTTTCGACGTCACATTTTTATTAATTTATGGGTTTTCAAAACCGAAGCAATTTCAAACCTTAATAACTTTTACATATGAACTCCAAATTGAATGGATATTTTTTATAAATTCATCTAAAATCATGATCTATATAAATATGCAAAAAAAAATAGATTTTGTTGCCGAACGCTGGTGAATCATATCTAAGCCTAAGTGTACAACCACATATGTCGGTATGGGACGGCCTTAGCTAATTAAGTCATCGAAGACTAGCCTTGCATGTTGGTAGGCCACAGTAGTGCGAGCATGGCCAGGTAAGCATGCTCGAAATGGCTCCCTTCACCGAAGCATTGGGACCAAAGCCTTCCGACACAACGGTGAATGCCTCACTGAGACGGGGTGTACCTGAGTGAAGTGAGGGTCTCCATTCGCCAGGCTAGTGCAAAGTTAGGACTAGGTGATGTAAAGGCTTCATTACGTGTTGTAGACTACATACTATAATGCTGTGTGCGGTGGTATTGACGGATGCCAGATAAACAAGAGAGTTCGTGTACTGTGGATAAAATTGTACACCTCTACAGAGTGTAAATCTATTTAAATAGCCGTGCTGGTGGTCATAAGCATGCTTAATGATGCCTCATCGAGTATAGTCTCTACTTTTACAAAAACAGTCTTATCGGGAAATGATGGGACAGATACTTTGATGTTGTTTAATTTGAGTTCCATGTCTATGGCTGAAAATAAGATATTGATCGCAGCCAAGGAGGGTTGTGATTTATTATTTATCAAGTTACTTACTTGTTATTCCTTATCTATTTAATTGCTCTTTAAACTTCCGTTGCAAAATACTATGTATTGATATTGCAAATAAAATTTTCTTAATACTGAAAACAACTTGTAGCATAGAGCCTCATCCCTGGTTAGCCAAGCATGTATATAAATCTTGCGATACACTATAAGTATTGCTGAGTACGCAATGTACTCAATCTTGCTTAAATTGTCATTCAGATGATGATGACGATCAAATGCCGGACGATGCCTTCTTCGGTCTCGGTACCGGGGGTACAGGGACAGGTCTTTCTAGGACTTATCCTTGTCAGTTGCCTGAGGGTTTGGATGGGCATGCCGCTGAACTTTTGCGTTTAATCTATTAAATTTCCGCTACTACTTCTGATACTTGAACTTTTATTTAGCCAGTCGGGCCTTGTATTGTAAACTATGTAATCGCTTAAGTTTATGTTTCATATTTGTTTCATGTTGTGTGTAATTGTGTATGGATGTGTATGCCAATGTTGTGGATGTGTGTACTAGTCATTGATCATGGGACTAGTATAGTACACACACGAGGATTTCGGGTATTCAACGCTCGGGGTCTAATAGGTTCACCCACCGGGCGAGAAAATTGTCAGGATTAGGTATCGAAAAAGCCTTGTTATGATCATCTCTGTTGCACGCCTAAGGAAGCGTGTCACTAGTCGACATCATGAATTGATAATATCTTGTGGGTAAAGTTATACAACCTCAGCAAAGTGTATAATCTATTCAGATAGTCGTGTCCCCGATTATGGGCATTGTGAAGAAGGCACACTTGGTTAGTTTTTTATAAAATGTGGGGTCGGAAATATGTTGACGTAAAAATAGTTGTAGCAATGATCTAGAGTCGGGTGGATGGAACCTCGTGAGTAGTAATGAGTGGATGGAACCTTATTACATCATAAAATTTGCTTATACAAATGACATTTTACTTTTAAGTTGAAATGGCTAGGTCATAGGCTTGGAAAATAATTACGGTATTTGAGCTAAAACTAGTTTTTTGCTTAAAATAACTATAAGACTCCTCATTTCGCAAGACAAGCATCTATATAATTGCATTTTGTGTAAGGGCTTGCTGAGTACCTTTGTACTCATTGTTGCTCAAATATGTGGATTCAGACTACAGGGCTGAAGACCCGATGTATGGATATTTCTATGCGTCTAGCTTTGGAAACGAAGGTGACGGTGATAACTAGATCGTAGCCCCAGTAGATTGCCTATGGCAGATCATGGAGGTCATGTTGGTTTATTTACCTTCCGCTATTGTTTCCTGTTTTGGACTCGTCGGCCTATCGGCCCGTTATGTAAGAACTTGGCCTTAAGGTTTATTTCTGATTACTCATGTAATATTAAGTACTATTTTATTTAAACGTATATATGGATCTGATATTCATCGATGTTCTATTGTGTGAGCTAGCTACTAATCATGGGACTAACTCGGTATACACAGAGGATTTGGATGTAAATCTGGGTCTGACAGTGCGGTTCGCCACGGTGCGTTTTTTCTCTTCCTCCTATGTACAACATTATTTCCCCTAACTACCAAGATATATATTACCAAGCACTGAGGCCCTGTTTGGAAGGCAATTTTTTTCCCAAAGTCCTACAGAATTTAATTGTTTTCTATAAAAATCATGCGAAATCCCTGTGTTGGAAACGAACCCTAGCCATCCATCATTCACAGTTTCATACTGTTATGAATATTGTGTGTGTATTGAAGAGGCCCAATAGGCAATATATATAGGAGTATAAGAGGTGTATGCCATATACATATAAGGTAATACAAAAGGATTCCTATCTCTATCTCTAACATATCTCTAACACCCCCCTCAAATGCAAAGCGTATACAATAACATTGTATTTGAATATGGTTGACACTAAAATATGATAAATCCAAAGTCCGAGTCTTGATAATGTCGTCGTAGCATGCAGCTCTTAGAAAATATGTTGAGTATCAAAAGATCTCCCATCCGAGGTCGTGCAACAGCCCATAAAGCACAAGGTGCAGGGGTTGAGAAAGTCAACCGCGTCAACACGACGAAGAAGATGATGAAAACGACATAAATAGAGAGAGCTGTCAAATCAAGCCGAATAGAAATAGGTAGAAGCATGATAGCGCAGATCGAAGCCCAAAATGGTGGCGGCGCAAAAGAAGCGCGGAGGCCTTAGAAGCTCGGGGCGGCGGCTAAGAAAGCGGCAACATCATAACAACTTCTACGATCTGCATACAGCTCAGAAAGAAGAGCGAGAGCGACAGCTGCTGCCATACATAAGGCAATTCCTATACTTTTATGACTGACAATAAATTTGTAGACTCGCATAGCTTAGACAAACTTAAAGAATGAGTTGTATAGACTTGGATGGACGCAGTGGAAGAAACGACACAAATAAAGAAAAGCCTAAAGATAACTAACTAGCAGTAGATACGGGCAGCAGCAAAAGGTCCATCTCCTCATCCAATTAGCTTTCTACAACACCATCATCATGAGCCCAAAAGCCACCAAAGGGATCCAACTGGCCAGCAGCCGAAGCAAAGGCTTTGCTCTCCCCTCCCCTTCTTTCCCTTCGTGCCGCCACTCCCAGACACCGAGCTCTCTCGCTTCCTCCTCCTTTCCTTCGCGGTACCACCCAAAACACTCGTGTCCCCACCCACCATAGCGACAGTGGTTTGGAGGCGAGGAGGCCGCAAGTATTATTGCGATGGGAAGCAGGATCCTTCGTGCCCCCCTCCTCGTGCTCTTCTAGCATAGCATGCGGCGACGGTGCGGCGGCCCACGGGGTGGCGTCGCCGAGCCGAGGGCGTGGCCGATCCGGCGGTCTGACTTCAAGGAAAAAAACAATAATTTGCGATTGATAGCAAAGTGACCCGACATCGACAAAGAAGATCCCAAGCACCTTGCACAAACGGCTGCAGCAATAGATTTGAGTAGATGGCCACATGAGAAGCCCACGTCCACCAAGGTAAGGATGTGTTTATTCGGCCACCTCACCATCTGTAGCTTCCTCTAAGGCCTCTTGATCAGATCTCAAAGCTAGATTAGGTGGTTCCTCTCCTTTCGGTGATTCCCATCGAAACAACCTGCAGCCGTTGGGGAAGGCGCAGAGGACGCCGTCGCTGTAGGGGTGGACCGCCATCCTGTACGACACCTTCTCCTCCGTCCCAGCTTGAACACCGGGTCGAGGGAGAGGAATCGGCGTCGAGCGGAGGGCGCCGGCGCAGCGGGATCCGGCGGTGGTGGCCAAAAGAAGAGGCCAAGAGGGCCGAGTGGCGCGGGATCCGGCGCGGGGAAGCCGGATCCGGCTTGGAGACGGTCAGTCGGTCGGCGCGGGCGTCTTGTGGCGGGCTGGCGGCGGTGCCACGGCGATGAGGCGCAGCTTCAAGGTCGTCGTGTTTCGAGTAGGTAGCGCAGATGGATCAACACAGGGACGGATCTGGAGCACGACGTTGGGGCGGCCGGGCGGATCTCGAGCAAGAGCTCAGGGAGGCGCCTTGGGGAGGCCGGCGGCGGATCCAGAGCGGTGGTGAGGACGAGGAGCCGAGCAGCCTGATCCAGGGGAACCAAGAATCCAACCAAATCTCAAGCGGATCGATGGATTTCTTCCTCTCTTCCTGCTGCTGAGGCCAGATACGGTCGGATCTGGTCAGGAGGTGGTCGTGGGGCGGCGACAAGAGACCACCCTCGGGAGCGAAGATCGGGACAGCGGCGGTGGAGGACAAGGAGAGACTAAAGGAGGCAGCGGCAGTAGCGAACCCTAACCTTAACCTTTGCTCTGATACCATATTATATTCAATATTATGTGTGTATTGAAGAGACCTAATAAGCAATATATATAGAAGTATAAAAGATGTATACCATATACAGATAAGACAATACAAAAATTCAAATCTCTATCTCAAACACATACAACATCTCGTACAGAGGCCTATCGATCAATGTACAGAGGCCTATCGATCAAATCTAAGTGCCATCATCTGCAACCTTATTATAGCTGAACAGGGCACATGCTGCATAGCTGCTAACCAAAACCTAAACTTTTCTACTCCCATCATGCATATCTTGTCCTCATCTCCCAGACCAGTCATATGTGAACCGTCCAGTGTTAATTTGTTACCGCTTCAATGTTCAATAATGACTGCATGGGGACGGACGAACTGGTCATGATCCATGAAATCAAGGTTCACCACCCCTATGCCGTGAGCACAAGCGGGACGCAGGAAGAAGTCGCGTCGTTAACCGCCTTCGTCATGGCCTCGTGGAACGACGCCTCGTTCCAATCGCCGTCCTGTATCATCACAGACAGTGACATGTATATCCTTCAGCAAGTTACTTGGAGAAACTCACAGTTCATTGAGATCAAACGGGATAAGATCGGAAGAAGAAATGTTGCGTGAGATGCAGTACAAGTGGTTATCCTGAACGAGTCTGACCGGGTGCAGGTAAAGCCGGTCTAAGAGCAGTTGATCTGTCGCTAACAAACACTTGTTTCGTTTGTGTTCTGGTCAAAAATTATGTCTGAGCCCTGAGGTGATGTGTTCTTGGCCTTGTTTTATCCGCGACTTAGCCGTCTTAGCGTCGACCTTGCCTTGATCATCAACTCTTAATTCGAAAGCCTTGTACTGGATAATTAACCTACACGACACTCTACTTGGAAAGCGTGCTATTCGGTGGCAAGCAACGCAACGCAATGCAAGAAAATAAAAAGAAATAGTCACTTTGATCATTACCATTATCTGCAGCTTGATGCTGGCAATGGATTTGAGCAGCACCTGCGGGGAGTAAGTGTCTGCATCGACCGACAGCACGCTGATCTCCTTCATCCACCTGAGGCACTCGAGGATGCGCAGAACTAGGTCGACGATGTCGCACTCCACCATGACCATCACGGTGAGGTTAACCAGCTCTGAGCCTTGCCGATCCGAGGACGCCTTGCTGATCTGCACCTTGGCTCTCTGGCGCGCCGCCCGAGCCCTCATGGCGTCTGATCTGCCTCCGTCCTCGCAGGGGATGTGCTTCTCCAGCTTGGTGTTCTTCTCCTCCAGCTCCGAGATCTGCGCCTCCAGCGTCTTCAGGTAGCTCGCCGCGTTCATGAGCACCGTCGTCTTGTCCTTCTGCGATGCGATGTACGGGGTGGAGTGTCAGTCCAAGCGTGAGTAACAGTTTGTCGTGTTATGGTTTGCGACGATTGTTCAACCGTAGAAAAAAAATTAAACGCACTCAGCTTGGTGTCAGAGCCAAGAAGAGATCACGACAAAAAGTAGTAACCAAGAAATGCCTTCATGATTTAGTACCTTAAGCTTGTGGAATTGATTTTAAGATGTGCTGGTGAGTAGTAGTGGTGAATGGAATTCTAATTTATCTACATGGGGAGGTCAATAAGAATGGCAACCTCAGCATATGTCATTTTCCTGGAAGGATGGTTTAACCTAATACTAATAGCTAATCTGCTTGGCTCAGTTGATCAGGACAGCTCATGTTTGCACTTCTGTTCCATGTAACAGGTTGTTTCCTGGCAACCACTCAAAACTCCAAAGTAGTGTAAAGATAATGTGCATTTTATTCTTTTTCAAGATTTCTGACGAACCTATATAGGCTTTTGGAATTCTTTTCTTGCTGTCTCCTTCCTCAACACCTACCATTGTCTAGTTGTCTATTTGTGGACCACATAACAAAGCAAGATCCTTCCTATTGCCTTCCTCTGCTGATGTCTCCAGCTTGAAAAGGAGAATAGTTGACCAGCCATTGTACTAGACTACTTCCGAGTCCTCCGTTACAAACTGGCAAATTTTCACTATTATAAAATATGTAACCATACTTTATGTACTAAAAATTAATAAAATATCATATCCTTTCATATTAATCTTGCAAGTTGTTCGTTGTGTTATATTTTTTAAAACGGAATTTATTCCTGCTTATCAATTTGGAATTACTAATCGCAATATTTGGTTTTGACCATGGTTAAAAATATCGGCCGATTTTCATCGATTTTCAAAGAAAATTACCGAAAATCGTTTCTATCGGACCTTTCCCGGTAGAAACTCAAATCGGTTCCAAAAATTTTGATTTGGATAAATTTTGTCAAATATAGAAGAAATTTGTGCCAAAATTTATTTTCAAAAAAATCGGCCGATATTTTCAACCGATTTTTTAAAAATCAAAATTTGATTTCAAAATTTTGGCCGAAATTTGCCGAATATTTCCGATTTTCAACCAAACCGGCTCTACCGAACCCTCCAGTAAAATTTTGATACCGGTTTTCAAAACCCTAGTTTTGACCGCATGTACGTTCTGGTGCAGAACAAAGGTTTCATGTGTTGCTTTTTTCGCGAAGTTTAATTCTTGTTCTAGAGGTATAGTTATTGCAATTTATTACATATAATAGTAAGTATAGTAACTAAATATTTTCGTTTGTTATCAAAAATAATATTTTTATAAAAAAAAATCCACCTGATCTTGCCACTATATATTCACTAACCCTCGCTTGCACGACCCTGTTCACTGAGGATCGCAGGCATAATCATACTTTATGGAGAGAGAAAAAGATAGACATTGAAGTTACGGTAGCATCTACTCAAAAAGTCCCAAAAACTAATGACTCTTTTGGAGATCTCAATGGAGCCGAAGCTTTTCATGCAATTAACTCCATAAGTGTACTTTGTTTTGGAAGCTTATATGCTTGTACCTTTCCAGTTTGTCAGCATACAGACATTTTCTTCATGGATCTAATCTAGTGAGATGGATCTAATCTAGTGAGCCTTCTAACCACCTTCCTCTGTCAAATGTCCTTGTCTTGTAATTAAACTACACTATTCTTGACAAGGCAGGATGCCAGTATCAATGACTTCCATGTGCTTCCAAGTCTCCTTTGAAAATTTGTACGACAGAGAGGATCTATCATTCTATCCTCTGCCTGCGAATTTTTTTATTAATTAACTCTTTTTTTAAATTTTATTTTAAAGTTAACCTCTGGTGAACTTTATTTCCAATTCTGACTACTTTGGTCACGTCACCACCCATGGCTTGACCAAACAACACTGTCACGTCAGCCCGTATCTGGGCAAGCTCTTGTCACGTCACGACCAGTGGCGTGACAAAAAGTGCTATTTAGCGGACTTATCCTACGGCGTGACGGTGTTGTTTGATCACACCACGGATAGTGGCATAACCAAAAGGGTCAGAATTGGAAATAAACTTCACCGGGAGTAAACTTTAAAATAAACATGCAGCTTCGACCATCTGATAGTAAATCAATAACCAAGAAACTAGTAGTAATATTTTTCTTGGCGCAAGCATTGATTCCTGATTAGATAGTCTAAAAGAGTGCAGCACGCTATCCAAGGGTGAATCTAACATTGTATGGGCCGAGGTCAAGTGACACTCCATTTCACATAACCTCTTAGTATATAAGCATATGACCCTTTTATTACAAGCTACAATTTAGTGTTATGAGTCCGTGACGGTCCCGATGATATTTTTTCCTAGATCCATCCCCAACGCTATTACTACGGATTGCCAACCAATATTAAAGTGAAAACTTACACCTAAAGGGAGGTTAATTAGGATCTCTAGTAGTGTTTAATTAGTTATCAATAAATTGGTAGTGATAGTTCTTCAAATAAAATGGTAATGAGATAGTAACACTTGAGATTTGAGATTGAATGAATGGACATACCTTGGAGCACGGGGGAAGGAGCGACCTCAGCGTGTGGAAGCTGTCGTTGAGCTTCTCCCGCCTCTTCCTCTCCGACATCATGTGATAGAGCTGGCTGCTGTTGCCGCTCGCCGTTATTGGCTCCTCCTGCTGCTGTCCCCGGCCGTCTCCGCCGCTGGTGCTCAACGACGCGGTCTTCTCCGGCTGCGTGGCGAGGCTGCTCCTCACCATCATGTGGCCGTTTCCTCCACGCGGCTGCGGCATGGCTGCTTGCTGCATGCTGTCCCGGCTAAACGGCGGTGGCGAGGACGCGGACGCGGAGGAGGAGGAGGAGGGGGACGCCGAGGACGAGGAGATGACGGCCATCATCGCCCGCATGATCGCCGTGTCGTCGTGGTCTCTGCCGGCGAACGGATGGCACGCCACCGGCGGCGCCGGAGAGGGGTACTGCGAGATGACGTTCGTCGCCGCCGCCGCGAGGGCGGCGTCGAGCGTGACGGACGCCGAGGATCCGCCGCTGTCGATGGAGAGGGTCCGCTTCGACGACAGCATCGGCTCGTGCTGCAATACGAGTTGGTCGTCCTCTCCTCCCAAGAAGCCACTGGCATCCATGTCCACCATGTCCTCCACCTACATATATATGCACCAAAACCACCAATCTTTGTAAACAATCTCCTACATATATATGTTTCTTGGGAATAATTAACCAACATCAGAACATTACTCACCTTGTTAGTCGAAACCATGTGATCGACGTCGGCGACTCCGAAGAACGCATTGGCGTCATTGGCAATGAAGCTGGCAGCACAGCTGATCATCGAATTGACCAATGTTAAAATTTAACAACAGCATATACAGTTCATCAACTGTAGTACTATTGATTAAAAGTTTTAACAAAAAAAAATGAAGAGCAACCAAGTAGTAAATCAATGGACATACTCGGTGAAGGCTGGCCAGAAGGGATCGGCGAGGGTGCCTTCAAGGCCGGCGATGTCGTTGGCCATGTCCAGGCTGCACCACACTTCGTCCATCGAACGAGCCTCAAAAGAAGAACTAAACAACCGGGCAAAGCGATGGAGAGCTAGTAATTAATATCGATCATTAAGCGGCTGGAGAGAGAGAGAGAAAGTAAGTAGCGAGGCAGCTGCTATATATGCAGCGCTGCACTGGAGGAGCAGGAGGGGGAGGGGGAGGAGAAGAAGGGAGTTGGTGGCTTCCGTTCCGTTCGCGCCGGTGTTTCCTAAGCGCAAGTGGGGGTAAAATTTTGGCGAAAATTGAGGGTGGAATAGTCGCGCGGTCAAAGTCGTGGGTGCACGCGAGCGAAGCTGCCTCGAAGGTCAAATTCGGAGGCAGACGGATTGGCCTACGCACGTGAGGTTAATCACATTCGCCGGTCGTTCGCCCTTTCCGTATTTAACTTGTACGGCTGTACCAGCGGCGGGACAACGGTGGATACGGAATGTCTGCAGTACTGCAGAGGAGCATTGTTGTGTACAGTGATCTGCAACTGTTATATTGCATGGGCACTGTAGCATTTCAGTGTAGTTTAGTGCCCTATTTTCACTGTGCCAAAGGAATTGTACTGTAGTACAGAACTGTGACACTTGCTCTAGACCGTTGGATTTCGATGGAACGGTTAAGAGACGGTCCTAATGTAAAGTACCGTTGGTCCTCTACATTTGAGCCTTCAATACAAAGGATCTGGGTCCAACACCGATAACCTCCACTTAGGCCTTGTTTGGAATACAGAGATAGAATTTTTCAAATTCATCTAGAGCGAAATTCCTTTAATCTGAACATGATTGGTATATATATCCAACCAAAAATTATAAACTTATACATTCTGGAATCCTCAAGACATTATCTATTTTTTTTCATGCAGATCAAGAACCCTAATTAATCCATTTAGTAATTTTAAACTGCATTTTACCGAACTACTGCCAAAAGATGACTCCTCTCTGGTCAGCAACATTAAAAAAACAATAACTTCCATGCTGCTTATCCAAAAATTGCATTATTGTTCTCCCTGGAAACCTTAAAGAATTATTGGCAATAGTTATGTTGGTCAAATTCTTAAATTAGATCGTTAACTATTTTTAATCAACTGATTACTACAATTGACAGAACCTCACAGAAACTATAAAAATCATAACTTCCATTATGTTTATCCAAAAATTATGATCGAGCACTCTAAGGAAAGAAGAAACGGAGATCTACAATTCTCTAGGAGATGACAAATCTAAATTTCATCATTACAGAACAAAACTACAGCACAATACGATCAGCAGAAACCGATTTGCTACCCGAAACTACAGTTCTGTCCCCTTTGGTTATTAGCTCAGATCTCACAAACCACAATTAAGCATTGCATGAAAATTGGTAGGAATGTATTTACATGAGTTCTCTACAAGTTGTAAAAATTTCAGCCCAAGCTGTGATCGTTTCACCGCTCAAACAGATCATCTACCCAAATTGCTTTGTGCTAAAACTGCAGTAGTCTAGGCTGACAAACCCCTTGTCATAGGACCTTTATATGCATTATTCTCTTCATGAAGTTTCATAACACTTGAATCATTCAAAATAGGATGGGAATCATCATGAATAGTAGTAAAGCTTGGGATGTCCTCATCAAGATGCGTTGATTGAAAAGCATCATGATGTCTTGTTGGAGAAGTTTGATAATGGTTTGATTTCAGCTAGGATAGGGCTACATCAGGAAGCTGGAAGGCAGTAGTGGATGTAGGGGTGCAAACGGAGCGGATACGGACAGATATCGCTCATCTCTTATCATTTTCCATATTTTTTCTCGGATTCGGAATCGGACACGAACAGTGCCAGATACGAATATGAATGCGGATAGTCTCGGTTATGAATACGGAGCGAATACATGCCGAACCGAATACAGATTGTCTCGGTCACAAATACTTATTCGGATATTACGCAAAAACAAAAACCATATATGTCGCACAAATAAAGATCAATCAACCATACTACATGTCCAAAATACAGCTAGATTAATAGTTTAACATGCAAATTTAAATACATCACACGATAATAGAGCCTATTTAAGCAAGTACTAGTAACTAGTAAGTAGTAACTACCAAGTAACAAGTACATGACACTATGACAGGGGCTAGGTAAGCAAGTAGCAACTAGCAAGTCAGTGAAGTCACAACTCACAAGTTCACAACTCTCACACCTCAAGGTCAAAAATTACATCAAAAGTTCAAAACACAAGATAATAGCACAACAAGTAGCCAAGTAGTAACTACTAACTAGTAAGACAGTAAGTGCTAAGTAAGTAGCAAGTAGTGAGCCATCTCTATGACCATGCCTCAGTCGATCTCACTATCTCAGCCTCGGTCATCATCTCATCCTACAAAAATAGATTTGTAGAATGTCAGATTGTACAATTTGTCTAATAAATCGAAGATGAAGTAATCGATGACTTATGTGAAGATCAGACACCTAAGAATTCCACAATATAATAAACATATTTCAAGTTTCGGGTTAACAAAAACTAAGTTCTGAAACCATTAGAGAACAATATAACAAATATGAGAGCACAACTACCATGTTCGAGTGTATAAACAATGTGAACATTGAACTCAATTAGTAAGGACTTTCATCATGCTAGTACTTAAGCCATAAAACTTCTCTTATGTCACCAAATACACCCAGACACCGCATAGAAAAGCTTCATGCAGGCTTGATGCTCACAAGTCACAACAGGAGGTCAACAAGCACTACCCTACGCAAGTTAGCTCAAATTTAAGCAACATTTAAAGCATTCATTTTACCTGTCTAAAAAGTCACAACAGTTTGCAATTTACAGCAAATACAGCACCTGGATCCCATTAACTGAGTACAAGATTTGATGCTAAAATATGTGCAGTGCACCAAAACTAAATACTCTAATCCAATAAAAGCATGTAGCTTACTGAAGATGGAACACGCAATAAGGAGAGAGCTTTATGTACAGGTAATTTCATCAGCATTGTCAACATTTCATCATAAAGCTCAAAGATTTACTCCCCAAGCAATTTTTAGAAACCTTTAGCACATGACAAACAAACAAAATGTGCTTACAAGTATACAAGCACTTTGCTTATACTACGGCAAGAAAGCTGTGCTGGAATGAGGCCATGAAAAGCTAAGTATGCAATATTAAGAGAAAATTAGCTAGCAATCAACACACACATGGGCAAACTGAATTGGAACTAGAAGAAATGGGAACCTAACATGCAAATACACAAAAGGGACATGGTTAGCAAACAAAACTGACTGAAAATTGAGCATGGATGTACAATCAAACATCTTTGCCTTTGATAGGAAATCTACAACAAAGAAATGTTTTTTCTTCCAAATTGTTGACATAATCAACCAAAGTGTACCATTGGCAAGTACACATGTGGCCAGACTGATGATGAATTCAAGAGAATTCCCCTCGTTGCCTCGTTGGCCTTTCCACTAAGAGAAAGCTAGCAGTAGAAGCAGAAAAATATGTTGAACTTCCAATTGGTGATGAGAGCTTACAGACTAGAGGCGTGACTTCCCTACCTTACCCATTTCACATACTGGTGATATCACTTAATTGAGAAGTGCAATCACACTGTGTAGTATGTATCGTCTTGTGGTCTCCCAGGGAAGGTTTTGCTCAATCTTGAGACTTCAGTATATTTTATGCCTACCCGTGCAGATGCAAGCAAGCCATGCAGTGATGCCAGCAATAAATAATGGAAGCTTTTGTTTCTGTTAATGCTAGATATCAGCTAAGGAAACAGTTAATGCTAGATGCCAGCAATAAATCAAGAGAGTTGCTAGCAAGCAGCATTGTTTCTGTAGAAAGCGTGGGAAACAAATGATATTCACTCCATTAACATGCTATCTTCTGTACAATTTAATATTTTGCATAGCAAGGAAACTTTACAATAAAATACTTCCTTTGAAGATGGCTACTCTAGTTCATTGGAACATGACAAAGAGTTTGAGATTAAATGAATTAAAACACAAAAGGTAATACCTGAAGCATAGTCTGAAACTTGTTGTGCAGATCGTAGAATCCATTCCTCACCATATCCAGTGTGTTCAGGCACCTAACAAGGAAAACATTTCATTAACTTGTGAAGCTCCTTTCCATTCACAGCTCATGAAAGGCACATGTTTAGTAACTATTGACAAATGCTCATGGCCACTACAATCTGTTTCTATAGTAATAAATTTTTTGCATTCATAGGGCACTCTTGTCTTAATGGTTGCTCAAGGGGGAGCTTTATGAATGTCACCATGGACAGCTTTATGAATGTCTTGGGACATGGTATGGATCATGGATCTTGAAAGTATGCCAAGCCATGTTGTTTAACCTATCAAATTCCACTGATGAATATCTTGAATGGGGAAGGAGGATATGAAAATTGTCTTTGTGAATGAGGAAGACCGGAAGTTTTTTCAGAGAGTTTGTTCATGATCTGAAGCCTGCAAGGGACACTCTTTTACAAGGGCTTCTATAGCATAAATTCATATGTTATAGCATGGTAAACAAAAATATCATGGTAGCTTTAAGCAAAGTTAACAATTATCAAACCTCCGCGTTCATGTTTGTAGTAGCACATTGTTTATCTTCTAGCTCCAAATCCAACTCATCAACAAGTGATACTATCTTCTCCTTAGAACCTGGCCTCGGTGGCAGTGGCGTTGGCGCCAAGTGGCCTGTACCAACTGTTGTGGTAGCAGCAGCAGGGAATGCTCCTATGCTAGCACAAATGCTTGCACTTCCACTTGCAGCAGTCATCTCAAATTCTCAATACTCTACAAATAGCAAAATCAAGATAGCAAAAACTTAGCAAGGACAGACGGCATATTATTTAACAGCACAAATATATGGCTAATAACAATGATGATCTAAGCATGGTTTTGCTTAATTACAAAAAAAAAAGTAATCAGAATGTAAGCATGCTATTCCTGAGATTTCGGGTGCACAAAATTCCTCATTGATGGGTAATCAGAACCAACCTATTCAGAGGCTTAACCTTGGATACAAGCTAGAGAAGGTGCCAATAGTCTCTTTGAGATGGGTCACTAATGATCGAAAAGGTCGGACGTTTGTATATTAATGGGTTCGATGATCATGGATATCTATTTCAAAGTGGGAGCACCGAATCTGTTCCTAGCATAGTTGTTTTTATATTGTCCCCTACCATTAGTTTTAAGTGCCATGTTGATTTCCTTCTCTATATTGTTTTCGTAAATGGATTTTGAGTTATTAGAACTTCCATCATGGTCTAGTGATGACTTTGCAACTGACTAGAGTAGTACATTTCACCATATATGCATGTCTAAAGAACTATCAAGTAGTCAAGAATATACTTAACATTTTATCATGTGGAGTTTCATTCTAGAGTGACAACATTCCTTTGTAAGACTTTGCTGATTAGTGTAACACTTTCCGTGGTTTTAGGAATCGAGAGTAAGCCGATTTATCTTGGATTTTCTCTTGGTGTTGGACCATTTGGTTTGAAAGTTTGAAATTTGAGGGAGACTATTTAAAGCAAATGCTTAGCTAGAAAGTCCAAAAAATGGTAGTTCTTTTCCGAAACCACCAAAATTGTCTATTTTTAAACATTGTTGGAACTAGTAATTTTTTCTAAAGAATATTGTGTTGGCTTACGTGGATAAGTTATCTTGATTATTTTTGTTCAATTGAGAAGCGCATCTTTGTCCAACCTTTGTTTTGATGTTTTCTAAACACAGTCCCGATTCTGAATGAAGAGAGTGAATCTCGAATTGTAAAGATGGTTTTACCTCTCACGAAGCTATACAAGGAATGGAACTTGTTACGAGGCTTAGCAACCCAAATAAGCATGCATAAAGTGCTCTCGTTCTCTTGTCGAAATCTGGTCAAATCTGTTTATATGATGATTCGAAATTGAACACTACCTCCTTCACTCTCGGTCTAGATGCCCACCAACACTTCCAACCATACACTGTGAAGCTACCTTATGGTGATTCAGCATCAATATTGCAAAGTTTTATACAAGTAGCCGACAAAGATCGGCTTCTTTGGATGAGGCATGTCTGAGATCAGTAAATTATACCTTGCAAACAACTATGAACTCGTTGACGACAAAGACTAGCTTCTCTGGAGCATGACGCGGGCCGGGCCTTCTTTGGCGGCTGTGTGGTGATCATTGCGGGCGAGGGAGGAGGAGGCGGCGGCCAGCTGGCGAGGAGGATGGCACTGCTGTGTGGAGGGCATGGGTGGGGGGCAGAGATGAGGAAGGAGGTGAGGGAGGGAGGGGAGACGGCAACTGCTGTGAGGGAGGAGGGAGGTGGCGGCTGCAGTTGCGGCGGCGAGGGAGGAGGGAGGCGACGGTGATGGCGATGGAGGTGGGAGGCGGAGCCGCGGACGAGGAGGGCGCGGGTGGGGGGAGGACCGGCTGAGGAAGACAGGAAGTGAGGAGGAGAGGAGGGACCGCAGGAGGGACGGCGGTGCGGTGACCGGTAAGGTAGGGTTGGGAGCTGTGACTGAGAGTGAGACTGAGACTGAGCCGAGCCCCAGCAATTTGGGTTTTTGGTTTTGGGGGCTGGGGCGAGCGGGACCGCGAGCGTGGGACGGCGGGAGATGTCCCGCCGCGTCAGCTCTGTGCGCGTGAAAATTCGGATAGTCTTCGGTTATATCCGATTTTAATCCCGGATAGTTTCGAATAAACCGGATAGCTGATTATCCGAATCCAAATCCCAAAAAAACCTTCGGATATCCGAAAAAAATCCGAATTTTGCCCGCATTTATTTGGTCAGTCGGTCGGGGACTATCCGCTCCGTTTGCACCCCTAGGTGGATGTGACAGAGCTTATAAGTGAAGATGCTTGTCAAAACTCACGTCGTGGTGGAGCAGCAGGTTTGATAATTAAAAAAAAGATAGAATCCTTTCAATTTGTATTCATCATACATTTCTTAATAACCTTTTTGAGCATAACAAATGAGCTATCAATTGCTTTGCAAAGGAAGCATCAAGACATTGTTGAAGTTATAGGCGTGATACGGGATGTGAAAGAACGCTGGCAAGATATGAGAGACAATGGGTGGGAGCTATTGTTGGACCAAGTCAAAAGCTTTTGTGAGGCATATGGGATTGATGTGCCAAATATGAATGATGTCATTAGAGTTATGGGTAAATTTATACATCGGAAGCATATAGTGACTCAACATCATTATTACAAAGTTGACATTTTCAATGCCACTCTTGATGCAACTACGAATGAGATGAATCATCACTTCAATGAAGTTTCCTCAAAGTAATTGGTATGGATGTCTTATATTGATCCAAGCAACTATTTTCTCTAAGTTTGATGTTGATAAGCTCATTCGACTTACTGAGATTTATGCTAATGATTTCACAGTAGCTGATCGATTCTTGTTAAGAAATCAGCTTCAGACATTCATTCTCAATATTAGGAGAAGTGAGGAATTTCATGGATATCGTGATATTTCAAAATTTGCTTAATTGATGGTTGAAACAAAAAAAAATAGAACTTTCCCGTTGGTATATCGCCTCATCGAGCTCATATTGATCCTTCCAGTGGCAACGACATCTATTAAGAGAATATTTTCGGCAATGAATATTATCAAAACATATTTGCGCAACAAGGTAGCGGATGAGTGACTCAATGACTCGATGGTGTGCTACACTGAATGAGACATATTTAGAACCATTGGTGATGATATAATCATAAAATGCTTCCAAGGTAAGAAATCTCGCAAAATGAATTTGCCTCGTGAAAGTCGTGATTCAAGCTAGTTTCTTAGTGACATGGTTCATTTATTTTGAATGTTCATGATCATTTAAGTACAATTTATTATTGTATCACTAATTTTGCTAATTTTGATGTACATGTGGTTATCCACTGAAACTATATTTATATGTTTTGGGGGATGCGCTTCCCATTAGTGATGTACCTTTGTAGTATTTATCTCTTTTTTTTTTTGCTTTGTTTTTCTTTTATTCATGTATGAATTTGATTGTACAAGAATACAAAGATTATGTTTGTCTTAAATTAGCTTAGTTATTTGAGTTCACCCTCCATTTTCATCTTGGCTGTGCCACTAAGGGTAATTGCAGGTTATCCTCCAAATTATTTGATGATATTTGATTACGTTGCCTCGTTTTCAAAAAGAAACTATCTATTTGGTGATGAAACAAAGAAATTTTTTTAATTAATTTAAAAGATAATTACAAAAATAAATAATCAAAAAAATTACAAAACTAGGTGCATGTCGCCATTCTAATTGGCGATAGGGACCTATGCATTGGCGATAGGGGGCTCAACAGTAAGGGAGCTACCTGTCACTAGTTGAATTGGCGACGAGACACATTGCCGATTCAATGGCGGGCGACAGAATCTCTCATATTGCTTTTGTAATCTTGACTATTTTTGAGCACATATTTTATCGAAAAATCACACTGATACTTTATAACATTTAGCGCAATGTCATAACATCTTTTGTCGATAAATCACAATGACATTACATAACATTCAGCACAACGTCGTCACATATTTTGTCGACAAATCACAATGACATTACATAACATTTAGCGCAACGTCATCATATATTTTATCGACAAATCACACTGACATTACAGACCATTCACCACAATATCGTCACCTAGTTTTTCGACAAATCAAAGTGATATCGCAAAGCATTGGGCACCACATCTTTCAACAGGACGAACCTTTCCCTTGGCCGCGACCTCAACGTCCACCATGTGGACCACCTCGAGTGGGACGATGGGATGAGGTCCCCGCAGCGACGTCTAGCTTGCCGATGTCTCATTCGTCCTGTGGATTTCTTGTAGGGCATGTCTTGAAGGTGTGCTCAGACTCTCTGCAAATGGAGCACTTTTTCGTACGACGCCCAACTTCTGTTTCGTCCATGTAGTTCCTGATGTGTCGTACCTGTCACCGGCCAACCTTTCCCTTAAGCCTATCAATGTCCGCAGCCCAGATAAGTTGCTCTCAGGTCAGATGGCCAGTGAAATGGCCAACCACGCTGTAACCATACATCTCTGCACTCCAGGTTTGCATCACCTCCTCCTTGTTGAAATAGTCAGAGAAGTACTAGCCGGGATGCTACGCCACCGTCAAACATACGGCCTTGACATGGGAACAGGACTATGCAGAAGAATGGGCTTATTGCAAGTACATACACAACTAGCGCATTGTAGTGTGTACTCGTGAATGATCCTCTCGCGGTTCGTCCAGCGGCATCCTTTATCCCTGCATATTATCTCGAAGCGAAGATTTCCACAATTAACCACATATCTAAAACTAAACTACCCACCGAAAAGGATTAAGGATTATGTAAAACATACTACATTACGTAACCGTACATCTAAAACTATGTAATCCATTCGGTTAAAAAAATTTACCTGAAAGGTGGGTAGCCGAACGGGTAGCACTTCGCTAGCTTCTCCTCCCCTCTACTCCTCTCTGCTCCTCTCCCTTCCCTCCCCTCTTTCTCTTTTTTTCTGAATAAAAGTAAGTTTTCCCACATTTTAGGGTTTTAAGGGTCTTTTATAGGGGAGATTGTGTCACCATTTGGAATGGCGACAGAGACTTGTGGGATACCTATCACCATTTGAAATGACGGTTTTCTAAATTTTAATATTAAAAAATTTAGGATCTTTTTAGCCAGTTGAATTGACGATAGGGAGCTCCCTGTACTGTTGAGCTCTATGTCGCCAATTGGAATGACGATATGATAGGCACCTAGTTTTGTAAAAAAAACTACTATTTTTTTTTATCTTTTAAAGTAATATTATTTAAAAAAAGTCATGAAACAAAGCCCCGCGAGGACACCGAGGAGCCAGCTACCAATTACCAAGGAGAAAAATACGTGCGAATCAGGACGCAAGAGAATTCCAAAGCTCAAAAGTTGAGATGGACACCGAGCTAGCTAGCAATTAGCAAGGAGAGACGGACGTGTGAATCGGGACGCAAGAGAATTCCAGAGCTCAAAAGTAGAGATAGACGCGCTGATCTCTTCCCCTTCACTGTTTCACTCTGGGCACAGTTGGAGTACAGCTAGAAACAGCAACTTTTGCAACGAAGAGGGGGCATGATTCTTAAAAAAACGGCCAGGGATAAAGATGTCGGCTGGAACCGGTAACCGGCGGTTCACGGCAATAAATGGTCTCTAGCAACCGGTTTATTGGTAAATTTACTGTTGCTTTCTTCTTCTTCGGTAGATTATGACAGCATAGCACGAGATGGAATAAACGCTAAATTTAAAGAAAATGTGGAGAGAGAGTATTGACACAACCGTAAAATCACCGGACATTTGCACTTTAGCCGGCTATTGGCCGTGCCCAAATTAAATGGCTTTCTTGAGAGCAACTAAATAACTTTTAACTTGGTTTTTTTAAAACCGGGTCAGGTACAGCGTACAGGCCTCCAGGGGACAAGCGGCATGCGACTTGTCTCGGGCTTCGCCCTGCATCACCAGGCGAAGTTCAGACATAACTCGTGCCAAAAAAAGAAGTTAACTCGAACCGTAGCTACTGAAAACAACAATCATTTGCAAACAGCTCGCAAAATAGCAACACAATCTTCTGTTATTTAAGCAAAACCAGCGATTCTCCAAGCAATATGATCGTAGTTATAAGGCATTTACATACTTCTCGCATCTATGCAACCAACTATGACGAATTACAAATCTTCTGTACAACCATCACATAAGCTGCTACAAAAAAATGAAATTAAAGTTATTCTACAACGTTTCTTACAAACAACTCCCAGCCCAAAAAATCCACAAATAACTGCCGTGGCCCGTGCCACAGAATTTCCGTACATCAGTTTGGGAAGGGCAAGCTTACAAAAACCGCAAGGCGCTTCAATCTCCTAGGCTCAAAGCCATTGCAGCTACAACTGCTAGGGTTTTCAGCTCAATGCTAGAGAGCCACTGATCATTGTGCCACCGGGCTTGAACATTCGGGCCCGTTCTCCGAAAAGGTTATGCTGGATGACCCTGCCGATGTCACATTGCTGTATGAACCATTCCTTGTGGATTTTGGTTGGAGTTCCATCTCTCTCTGCCTCTCTGGGGCTGCAGGTCTTTGCCCCTCGTCGGCTAATCTCTTCAGAATGTTCATTATTGTGGGAACAAATTTTGTGGACAGTGAAAGGAGGGCTGGAAGCTGTGTAACATAGCAAGGATAAAAAGATAAGATGTTTAGACTTGAGACATTCTTTATGGGGCTTGAAAAATAGTATGATGAAACTGTGGTTTCAATACTCACAAATCCATTTTGGAACTCGCTGGCAATGTCTAGCTGTACCCAAAAGGCTTTTCCAAAAAGGAAAACGACAAATATGACGCCCAGGTATAACGGATTCCTATCATTCAAATGAAAATTCAAGTCATGTCAAATGTCTAGATACATTAACCAACCCTCGTGCATGAGTCTGCTGACAAAAGGAAATACCTCAGTAATGTCATAAACTCATTGAATCCAAGGATAACCATTGCAGCAAGTGCCCATGGAGGTGGCAGCCAGTTGTTGTTTCTCTTATTTGCTTCCTGGTGAAGGTCAGTAAATGGTTAGTACCTACATCATTTTATACCTAGTGGATAAATCTCACTTCACAATATTTCAAGTAACAAACAAAATCAAGGGCTTTGAGATAGACAATAACCACATGTTTTAATAGCCCGCAATGAATACCTGAGCAGCTATGGCCTGAGTGACCGTATATTCAGTTTCAGCCTTAAATTGCCTCCACAAAGATTTGCACTGGACAGGTGTAATTAAAGTTCTCTCCTCTGGAACCTGCTCATGGCAATGACGTCTATTTAGCAAAACATATGCTTTGTGCTTAAAGAAGATGCCAAGTAAAAACTGCTTGGTGCTTCAGCAGGGACACATAAATAAATGTGACACATAGCACACAGCTTCCTTACCCTTTCCCATGAGCTGGAAGCGAGGGGATCAAACGATTGGATACTCCTATCTGTAGTCCCAGGCCTTGCAGTGTCAACTAGAGCAAGGGAGAGTGTGTTTTCAATGTTGTCACCATCCTCCTCCAACCGAATAGCAGCCATTGTAGAAAGCAACTTCATGGACTGTAGCCAAAGGGGGAGGGAGGGGGGTGGATAATAAGTTTCAGTTCCTAAACCAATTCCCTTTGTATCTCAAACAGACAGTATTAACAGTAGACATACAGCTGAACGTGCAGTTTTAGTAATGGCTTTTATGTCCTCCTTTCCTGTCCACATCCTTGGCATCGAGTCAGCATCACGGCTGAATAGTGTTGAGAACCTGCACAATTTTCTCCATTTAGTCTTTGTACAGAAGACATGTCTCTTTGAGTTAGATATGGAGAGCAGCTCACCTGTCCTTCATGCGAATCAAGACCCTTCCAGCTTCTTCTTTTGCCTTTGATTCAACAACACTCTTTCCATGATTCTCCAGTTTCAAAAGCAATTCTTTCTCCGTCGCTTCATCGAGTTCAAAAGCTACAAGAGCAGATTCAAGACCCGAAACAGCAGCTTTTGTCTCACGTTGAAGAAGCTTTCTAATAGCGGGCCAGGTATCTTCACTGGCTGAATCTAGAAGAGCTTCGACAGGTTCTGCCAGAGCTTTGGTAAGTTGCCCCTGAAACAACATATCTCAAATTAGACAATGGCTCTGTATTTTGTGGTGACAGCTATCTCGACCATTTTTATAATTAGATAAACATGTGAATTAATAATATGGACCAACCTCATATTTGGCACAAAGTTCAGATATCTTTGTAGCACGAACTGACACCACATGTGACTCAATGTCACGCTTAAGCTTATCCTTAACTTTTGAGGGGTCCCATTTCACTTGTTGAATAGAAGCATCTGTTAAAGAATATGCACATGAGTGAATGTGAAAAGACACGTGCATTTGGGCAGAAAAGGAGTGCGAGTGCAAACTAACAAGTGACATTATTTAGAATAAGAGTTACTCAAAAGTTCGTCTTCAGTAGTAGCTAATATTACAGTTGATGTTTGACAGGTGACATTATTTTTAGTATAAGCAGTACCTCAGACGATCAATGGTGTCTTAATCATAAATGCTCTAAAAAGCAGAAACACCAATAGAAAATCAGTGATGTTTCATTACAAGTTTAACTCCCTATTTAGTATTCACGGCCTGTTTCCCACCTCAGTTGGCTGGTACCAGGGGAAAAAACGGCCGGCTACCGGCGGTAACCAGATTTCCCGGTGGGGACCGAATGAACAGTACACGGCCAGAAAATTTTGAGTTTGAATTTTTGACTGCTTAATGCACTTCCTAGGTATTATATGAGCTAAATATGCTAGATTGCATATTGTATGAGATAAATATGCTAGATTGCATATTGTATGAGATAAATATGCTAGATTACGTATTGTATGAGCTAAATATGCACTTCATTGAACACTTTCTAATTCAAAATTCCAACCGGTTTTTCCGATTTTTTTAACCGGTTTTTCAGCGGTTACCGGTTTCCAGAAATCAGAGTTCAAATTTCAGTTTGTGAATTTTGTCCGGTTTTTCACCGGGATTTCCGGTTGCCGTTACTAGCCACCGACCAAGATTTCACCCGGTTCCGGCTTTTAGATCCTTGGCTGGTACCATTTCCGAGCAAGAACCAGATATATTTACCTGGCTGTGTGGGGCGTTTGAATGCCAAAATTAAATTTCATACTGAAATGGTATTCATTCGTATCAACGAAGTGAGAGATAAGTAGTAAAGTCCGCCACCCTCGTAGCGCAACGGAAGAAGCATATCTCGCAGTGTAGAGAGGAGTATAGATCAACCGGAGTATAGAGTCATTGCCCTTCATCTAGCCATATTTCATTGGCTAGTTTACGGGCTATCTAGCCATTACGCTATCGCTAGATGTCTAGACTGCGGGCAACCCTGTCTTGCATCGGTTGCTGCCCTTGCCCTCGGGGTGGCTGCGGCCTACGGAAGCATATCTCTCCGCTCCGCTCATAGTATAGATCTCCCTACTTTACGATACAGACAATTATCACTCCGTTCTACAGGTCAGCCCCTCTAACTCCCCCATTCCCAGTGGAGAATGTCCCTCAAAAAAGATTGATTCCAAGATTTATGGTTTAGGCTTTTGAGGTTTTCCATACCACCCGGGAGGTGAAGCAGAGCAAGCAGAGCCCTCGTCCAAACGGGTGTAGGGAGTAGAGGGAGGTCGGAGCTCTAGTTTGATAATAGGGACCCTAATTCTCTTTTTCAAGGGTTTAGTTCTACGAGTTGCTAGTCTACTTATGGATAGGGATTTTTACTAGGTCGTTTTCCAAGCTAGAGTTTTAGCCGATTGATTTACCGGTAAATGAATTCCTATACTTTTTATCGAGGGGATATATCTATTATACAGTTCTACCTTTTATTGAATTCCTCCCTTTGGTCGGATACTGGAATCTACTCTTTAGTTGGACCTTTTGGAGGGTCCTAATTCCTTCATTTTTGGCTTTTAAATGGCCGGTTGATCAAGAAATGAGTGCAATCCTCTTAATTGGTTTCGATGGCCATTCTAGGTCGAATTTCACTAAGACTTGGGGCCCATTTGAATTGATAGTTTGACCATTGAACCCTCTGAATGCGACTAGACTAGTTGTTCCCAGTACCACTCAGTCCCTAGCTTGCTGCATGTGTAGCCACCAGGAAAATGTACAGTAACCAGTGGTGAATGGTTGGTGCTACGCGGATGACTGAATTGGTATATATATCACTTTGGGGAGTTTTGTTCGCGTCCTTTTAGCCTGGAAAAATGCCCACTGGATTCTTGTTTAATTATAAGGACCTAGCCGCTTTCCACTCCCAAACCCAGTCCAGGCTAATAACAACACCAGTTCCCGACATAAGTCTGTTTCTACAACAACGGATCACTATTCGCTACATAAAAAACATGCAAGTAAATGAGTAACATTCCTGAAAACATACCTTCAGATCCTTTGTCAAACTTCTCCAAGAAAGTCTGAGTACAATTACGAGCAGCAACAGCAAATCCCTCCTTTTCTAGGGCCTTGTCAAAGGATTCCTTAAACGCTTCTAAAGTTTTAGTCCGTAAATGACCCAGAAGAGATTGGTAGGCCGGATTGACAAGCTAGAAGGAGACAAAATGGGCATTGGTGTAAGAATTATGGCATCCAAGAGAATGCTTACTGGTAACAACAAATGCGTAAATACGAAACTCGAACAACGAAACAATTATCGGAACATAAGACGAGATCAATGAACAAAATTTTCAATTGGGATTGTGTAAGCAAATCTATAAAGATAACATCAGTTGTGGCAGGAAAATGAGCATACTGGAATGTTCTTGGACTCAATGTTAAATTTCAAGTTTTGCTATAAAACACTTCCACTCTTCCACTAATGTCTTACAGAAAGTATGATAATCCGTAATCAAGAACGAACATCATGATTGGCCCCCCAGAATAAATTCCAGATTACTAGTATGGTAAACGGAGATGGACTGATCCATTTTATATATACCATAAATACCCATGTCAACTCGTGATTAATGCTGGGAAGTAAGGAGCAGGCAAATATCATATGATACAACAAATAAAAATGTGACTGACATAAAAACTCAAAAGTATAGGGAACCTGCAAGAGTTTAGACTCAAGTTGCTGTCTTTTCGAACTTCTGACACCTTCATCAAAATAAATAGCCTCCATGTCATACCTGCAATTTGTAGAAAACAAGATCATCACATGAAAGGATTTTTTTTCCCAGATCCTTATCATAACATATGCCAAGAAATAAGCATGGTCTGCATCTATGATGGATGATAACCTATGTAACTAGCCTATAGCAAATAAATATGCTTTATTGACTGCTTTTCCATTTGCTAACAACCTTGACATGAAAAGTTCATTATGGATAGCAGGAAAAGGAATACACAGGGTTCCAAACCAGGACCTGATCCTGAACTCCAATGGTTTGCTGTAATTGGTAAGTTTCTATAATTTTATTGAAAACATGCGACTGTTTTTCACTTGGATAAACTTGGCTAGAATTGACCTAACTTGGCTAGAAAAAACTGACCGATCCCACCACCAGCCAGTCTGACTGCTAAGTGGTAAATGGCAAGTAACCAACTGGTCCCCGCAGGTTTTCCGAAACTTAGGAAAACCACAGGCAGAATAAGGAAACAGTATTGAAAAAGACTAGAACTCACTCTGATAAACATCTATCGAGAAGGCTGCTGATCTTCTTCCCAAACCCTTGTATGTACTCATGTTGAACAGCCTCCTCAAATTGTTGCCATTCCTTTATATATAAATACATATAGTATCAGTTGATTTCAAGAATCTATGGAACATATATCAAGCATAATATGTACTATAATCACCTCATCAGCCGTAAAACTGGCAACTTTCTCATTACCAATTTCCTCACAACGCACAGTAGCCACCATAACCTGAAATAATGCATAAAGAATATGTCAATATACACGATGCTAATAGCTCAAATTGAAATATGGGGGAGGATGCTCACTTTATGAGCAGGTAGATCAAGGTCTTTGTTCTCCTTAATGACCTTCCAAAATTGCTGTGAACTAAAAGAAAAACCTGAAGCTGGGACAACACCACGCCGATCACCAGCAAGTCCACCGGGAGCAATAGAATGTTGAAACCTATCTCTTAAACTGGCAACCTTCAGAAAATTAATTTAATATTAGACATAATTCTAGGAAGATCAGCAATAAGCACAATTTTAGTAGTAAACCAACCTGCTCTTTGAATAACTCCTCTTTTTCCTCATAACTGGAGAGGGCCACAACTTCTACCTGGTTGTGGACAACAAATACACTTGATAGTGAGTACATCTAGCACAAAACATCAACAAGCAGAAAATTTAAGCTGTGGATATTACGTTGAAAAATTCACTAAGTGGAGTCTCTTTATGAGCATGGGGTTTAGGAACAGCATCCCATATCTGCAAAATAAATAAATGAAAACAGCTTAGCCTATTGAGCATACAAAGAAAGGTCAGGCACAAACAGGAAAACGGGCTATCAAGTAAACACATACCTTCTGAATATCTTCCCTTAGAATAGGTTCAAGATTTTCCAAAGGTGTCTGAAACCAAAAGGGGCATATATTGATTGTCGTACACATAATAAGGTTTGGAAAGAAAAAACATTATTACTAACATTTGCTCGGGAAAGTATCATAGTTCTTAGCAACCTAGATTGGATACTAGCAAGCCCTCACCTTTGATTTGTCACGAATAACAAATAACAATGTCGTTTTGCGAGGACTGAACAACCTCATCATGACCTATACAGATAGAAGCAAAATGAGGACATGATAATGTGTCCCACGCCACAAAAGAATAAGAAACAAATAAAATATGATAACTTCACATTGCAGTGTTAACAAACTAACCTGAAAAACGGTCTTCAAAAGAGGCTTGTTTGCAGCCTGTTCTCTACCGATGTCATGACACCACCTATGGAAGAAAACAAATCAATCACTCAATTGCAGTGTCCAATTTAGGAAATAAGAAGTTTAGCATCCATCATTTAGCAAAACATACTTACATATTGATCAACACAATGTCCGAAACAGCCAAAGCAAACAACGCACTTTGCTTCTCAAAGGCTGTGTCATCCTGAAATAACATAGATGAATTAGATGAGGACAATGTGGAGTAAAAGCTCCATAAAACAAAATGTAACAACTAACAACCATCTCATAAACCTGAAGTCCATATGCAATGCAGGGATCAGTGCAAGTAAATTTCAGCTTCAGCTTGTGAATTTATGAGCTAAAGTCAGGATGCAATGGGCAGCGCATTACTAGGCATATTCAATAAGCTAGAGCTCTCCTTCCACTACAAGATAGACTGAACTAAAATCAATGGAAGGGGCCATATAGGATTATAATATGAAGGAAAATATGATGGCTTAATGGAGATGCCCTAGCTAAGCCCAAGATGCCCTAACTCAGAACTATGAAATGCACAAAAATCTTTGTTTCAATAAACAATGTATCGGGAAAAAAAGTGAATTTAAGTATGTGTGTTCTGCGATAGTAGTATACTACTCACACAATTTCCAATCAACTCCAAATTGGAGGAATCTTGTTTTTCATTACCTCTCCCCTCTCTCTTCCATCAGTGCCTTCCAAATCCATTACGAGTGTGCATGGTTCAATATTTAGGGCCTTCGCTAACCATATACCTTTGGTAGTCTGTGACCTGAAAATTTCAAGAAATGCTAGTGAACTCACAGAACAAGAATGGATTCCACCAAAGCCGAGAAAGTTTCTACTGAGTAAAGGCATAGAAACATAAAATGAATAATAACATGCCTTCCTTTGAAAGCATCCATCTCCCTAAAGTTGGTGCCGAAAAGATGATTCAAAAGTGTACTCTTTCCTGAAAAAAAAATAGGGGGGATTGAGGACCAACGGGATTGGGATAGAAGAGAGCATTCATTAAACAAGATACAAACAATGAGGAAAGGAGAAACCCCATACCACTACTTTGCGGACCCATAATTGATACAACAGCATATGAGAGCCCACATTCGCCCAATTTAACTTCCTTCATGAAGTTTTCCAATCCAGAAACATTGAAAACACCATCTCCGTCAATAAGCTGCGTTGAAAAATAGGTATCCATTTCTGCAAGACAGGAACGTATAAGACCATCACAATTAAGCTCAGGAGACGAAAAGGTAAAACTAAAAGCAAAGAGAACATGAATGTCGGGGCATAACGCTTCAAGATTTCTCCAAAAACCTAATGGGATAAAATAAACATGCAAATCTTAGAGCGAGTACTTTTAGCTTTAAGGGTCATCAAGTTGCACATCACGGCAAGCACACGCTTGCCGCACAGCAGAATCAAGCAATGCGGCTTGTAGACCATACCATGAAATTTTCACCACAAGAAGTATTGGAAGTAATTGGCTGATCATTAGTGTATTATTGCTGAAATTCCAATAAAAAACGAAAACAGGAGCATTAAATGGGGAGAGAACCAGCGGCAGTCCAACGTTACTAATGTACTAAGGGGAGCAAATTGATGGATGTGTGCTCTTACTTGGCTTCCCTTTGGGTCTACCTACGGTTCAATACTACAATTAATACTACAGATCGCGCACCGTACAAGCTCGCATCCAACCCCCCCGGAGATACTAGCTTGTTACCATAGAGGCGAATCACTCAATCCCTAAACATGCGGATTCGCAGAAAGCGAGTTCTACGGCAACTTACAGCGACAGTGCTACCGCAAGCATCATTAACCCTAGCCAGATCGTACGGCTCGGGAGATCACGAAATCAAGGGGGGGAAGCTAAAAAAAAAGGTCGAGCCTTTCGAGCGGATCCAGCGGGCGATCCGAGCACGCGCGGCGAGCTCCGGAGCGAATCGAGCGCCGGCGCTCGAATCCGCGCCCAACCCTAAACCCCCCCCCCCAAAAAAACCGCACGCCAAAGCAGCTGGATCGACCGTCCGGTCGGCCGCCGAGCCGAACCGGAGCAACCCCCGCATCGATCTGGCCGCCTCTTCCCAGCAAATCGCCGCAAAAACACGAGGAAAAAAGCAAGGGAGGGATCCAAATCGGGGTGCCCCCGGGGAAAGCGAGAGAGCGATCCGGGAAGCGTCGATCGGATCAGAGTGCGAGACGGGAGGGGGAGGGATACGGACCGTGGAGATGGCGCCGGGGTCCCCTGCGGCGGCGGTGGACGAGGAAGACAGGAGGAGCACGAACCACGAAGGCGTCGTCGCCTTTTATGGGGAAAAGGGGAGGAGAATGAAAGAGCAGATACGAACGGAGAAGCGGAAGAAGAAAGGATAGGGGTGTTTGGGTTTTGTACTTGGAGGGCTAGAGAAAGTCTGGATACCGAGCCGGATACCTTTATTACCGAGTTTTTTAAAAAATAGGTAAAGTTTGGTTTAGTATTATTTTATTTATAGTTTAAAAGTATTTTTAAAATCAAGCTAACGAGTCGAGTCAGAGTGAAATTCAATTTCATTTGAAATCAACTTATTTTAATGTTTAATCAATTAACAAGTGTAATTAGAGCAATTTTGAACCGAACCAACGAACTCCACTAACGATTTTTTTTCACCCCTAATCAGAGACCATGCCGTGACGGGTGATAGATAGGGTGGTATGGTGTGTAGCCATACAGTATGGTCTACACGTACAAGCGTATTTGTTTTTGTATTTTCTGAGCGCGGCATTAATGTTCAAACCAAGTTTGAGGCTGCTAACCACCCGCTTCTAGTGCTGTATGACCTGTATCCGCAGCATCAGTATGATTGCGAAAGATCTGAGCGCGAGATGTGCACCGATATACGCCGTGCCAAGACACGCAGAACAAAACAAATGTAAGTAGGACGTCATGCAAGTTTCGGACGTTTGATCATTTTTCTTTTATTTCTGTTAAGCAGGGTGCTAGTAATACCGTCGCCCATTGCTGTGCGAAATTAGATCGCATGTATGCAATCGGGCTCGCAAGAGTGGCTCGCCGATGTAGAGTCCTTCGTTCTTATCGTCGAGTTCAGATTGTAACTTTTCATCTAGTAATAATGAATGAAAGCTCTCGGCTTCTAAAAAACACGCATGACTAGAGCTATTGGATCATTGTAAATCAAGATATTGGTGACAAACGAAGTAAATACACTGTCCTTAACTTCTCGTAATGATGGGTCTCGTAGATTACACGCGCGCAATTGCAACAAAGCTTGCGTGTATCAAAGTAAAAAAAGGAAAAATCGTGAACACATAGGAGAACGTGTGTCTTTGCATTGAACGAACTTGTTCCGTAGTGCTTGTCGTTAGGATTGTTGTAGCTTAACATGTTACCAGAGCTATTGGATTATTTGTAAATCAAAGAATAGTGGAATTCCTTGTAGAAAAAAAAGAGAGAGTTGTGGAACTCGTAACCTCTCAAAATGAATGATTTCATAGGCTACGCGCTACACGATTGCGCGGCATTAATGTCTTTTTCAATATTTAGATTAGATATATGAAAATCACATGCGTAGATTCGTCTCAAAAAATATTTACATAATATTATAGTTTTATTGGGTTTTATAAATATATTACAATAGCAATTAGTTGTCAACATTGTGTTTCAGAGACCGTATCGATGTTCGAAACAACTTGGTTTTGTGATTTTTTTTTTCCATTGTATTCCTCGCAAACCCAGAGAGTGATCCAATGTGAATGGACCACACAAGGGGCGGTCTACGGTTATATAAAAGGCAATGTATGGTCCACACGTATGCGACCGAAAAGGCAAGAGAAACATCAGGAGAGCCTAAACGTTTTGTTAGTTTTAAAAAAAAGTTTAGTCCATAAAGGCTTGATAGAAGGGGAAAAAAGGCTTGATAGAAGGGGAAAAACAACGTGTCATCAAATCGGGGTGGTTGGCGAGCCGAAAGTTGGCCGTCGATGCGAAAGCAGTCACCGAGCCAGCCATGTGATCGGGCCACCCCGGCGCCGCCCACGGAGGCCGCGATGACGCGTCACGCTCGAGTCCCATTTTTTTTCTCTCTTCCTTTTATTACTTTTTGCACTTTGCACCCTGCTTTGGCGCGTCATTGTATTTATCTAGCTAAACGCCGCCCCGTTCTTTAACTTAAGTATAGAGCTTGCATCTCTGCTGTCATGGTACGGATCATATGCTGATCACACAAAGCCGCCTTCCTGTTTTTTCCCTCTCTTTTTGGTTGAGAAAGTTGAGGTCCGAAGTTGGTTTTTTAAAGGCAAATTGGACCATAAGTGCCCAGAGCTCTGTTAATATCGGATGAGTATATCCTGTCAAAGAAAAAAATCTGATGAGTACAAAAATGAGTACACCCTCCACCATTTTACAGAAAGAACCATGGGGAGAAGAATACTAGTTGACTGTTGGATTCCCCTGCATTGCCAGGCCTCGCCGTAGGGAGACGCAAGTGGTCTTACTCTCAAATTTTTGGTCGAAATGGCCGTTTGTCGTTTCATATTAGCAAAAATAGTCCTCTTTGGATTTTTTTTTTGGCAAAGCGGCCTCTGTTTGCCTGACCATCATGCAGCGACTCTTCCCCGCCGCCACATGCCCCGTTTCCGCACGACCAGGTGGCTTGTTGCGCACTATGACACTGTAGCAAGTCGCTCAACCGTTGGACGACTTGTGCTAGTCGCTCAATGGTTGAGCGACACATTCACAACCATTAGTATAGGTGTCGCTCAACTGTTGAACGACATGCTCTGATCTCTCAGTCTTGGGGCGCCACGCGCCGATAGCCGTCTTGAAGCAGGACACGTGGGGGGTGGGGAGGTCCGCGACGATGGCCGTGAGACAGGGGGCTATTTTTTGCCAAAAAAAACTGAAGGGCGTCATTTTTACTAATACAAGGCGATAAACGGCCATTTCGACACCTTAACTCTCTTGAGGTTGCCGTAACGCTGGAGGATTCATATCCTCTGATAGGGGTGGA